>OY783221.1:10578311-11203311 GCA_963678705.1 Panorpa germanica
GAAGGTTATACACTTCTATCATCGCAGAAACTGAGAAAATTACATTGCTTTTGAAATCATAAAAGTGAACCTTTTCATCATTTTTAACAAGATTATAGTCTTCTTTCGACAAAAAAATAATATAGAAATTTAATAATTTAATAAAATAATAAATAATTTTTATGAAAAGTAAGAAGAGTATAACCTTCTTACTTTTCATAAAAATTTAAGAAAAATATATGTTATTTTATAATGGATTTTAACTTAATTTTAAATGTTGATTTCAATTTCGTAATTCATTTTTAAATTAGTATTTTAGTTTATGATATATAAATATATTAAATCTCTATATCGGAGTATGCAATGAAAGAAGACTATAATCTTGTTAAAAATGATGAAAATGTTCACTTTTATGATTTTAAAAGCAATGCAATATTTTCAGTTTCTGCGTTGATAGAAGTGTATAACCTTCTTAAAAATGATAAAAAAAATCTAAAATTTTAAATTTTAAAAAACCTTTTGAATATTATTTTTTTATCGAAAGAAGACTATAATCTTGTTAAAAATGATGAAAAGGTTCACTTTTATGATTTTAAGAGCAATGCAATATTTTCAGTTTCTGCGTTGATAGAAGTGTATAACCTTCTTAAAAATGATAAAAAAATCTAAAATTATAAATTTTAAAAAAACCTTTTCAATATTATTTTTTTATCGAAAGAAGACTATAATCTTGTTAAAAATGATGAAAAGGTTCACTTTTATGATTTTAAGAGCAATGCAATTTTTTGAGTTTCTGCGTAGATATTTAAAATCTAATGATGCAGTTTTTTATTTTTAAACATAGCGAACATAACTGCATCAAAAAAATTGAGGAAAATGTAATTTTTTTCTTTTTGAAGAAAATGTCCATTAAAATAAAAAAGGTCGGTTAAAAGGCAAAATCGTGTAGGTATTTAAAATCTAATGATGCAGTTTTTTATTTTAAAACATAAGGAACATAGCTGTATAAAAATATTTCAAAGAATCAAAAAAAAATTTTAGAAAAAAAATGTCCATAAAAATAAAAAAGGTCGCATAAAAGCCAAAATCGCGTAGGTATTTAAAATCTAATGATGCAGTTTTTTATTTTATAGCATAACGAACATAACTGTATAAAAATATTTCAAAGAATCAAAAAAAAATTTTAGAAAAAAATGTCCATGGATTTAAAAAAAGGTCGCACAAAAGCCAAAATCGCGTAGGTATTAAAAATCTAATGATGCAGTTTTTTATTTTAGAGCATAGCGAACATAACTGCATCACATTATTCCAAAGAATCAAAAAAAAATTTTAGAAAAAAAATGTCCATGGATTTAAAAAAGATTGCATAGAAGCCAAAATTGCGTAGGTATTTAAAATCTAATGATGCAGTTTTTTATTTTAGAGCATAGCGAACATAACTGCATCACATTATTCCAAAGAATCAAAAAAAAATTTTAGAAAAAAAATGTCCATGGATTTAAAAAAGATTGCATAAAAGCCAAAATTGCGTAGGTATTTAAAATCTAAATACCTGCATCAAGAAATATCAAAGAAATTTTATTTTATTTCCTGAAAAAATGTCCATAAAGTAATTAGTTATATTGAAGTACACATTATATAAATGTATGTGTTATAGTATTAGGATGAGGATCAGGCGCTTTGTTAATATTTTTCGACAGACTTTTCTTTGGTTTAACCTGATACTGAATATATACTACGGTGGTCTCTTCTACTTACACATTATGGCTCTTGTACAAATATAATAGATAACACGATCTATTTCGTCACTTACGTCAATTCATTGTTATATTTAGTCTGTAAATATTGTCAGAAAATAATAGCAAAATACATGATATTCTTGTACTGTAAATTTTGCTCGTAAGTAATGTTGCCGCTATATCAGGCGCAATGATGTCTAAGATTTATCAAGTTCATGGCTATTTTCTTTTAATTTTTTTTTCATTCTTTAAAATATTTTGATACAGTTATGTTGATACCTTATGCTCTAAAATAAAGAACTGCATCGTTAGATTTTAAATACCTACGCGATTTTTTCAGAAAAGCGTAGATATTGTAAATTTAATTAAACAGTTTATCAATTTAGAGTGTAGCGGATATAGATCAATTAAAAAATTAAACACATTTGAAATATTAATTATTTAAAAAAAAATACGCAACTCGCACTCGTTTTCTTGCGACGGGCCGAACAGCTAGTAGAAGGTTATACTCTTGTTAAAATTGATAAAAAATGTTGAAATTTTTAATTTTAGCAAAAATAGGAATTTCTTGAGATGATAGAAGGGCTTGGCTAAACTGATATCCTGCTGAATAATAAAACAAGAATAAAAAACACATTTGAATTTTTGAAAAAATACAATTTGTTTCACTTTTTGTTTTTAATATTTAATTTATTTTATCTAAATACTTCGTGTATTATGGCTCAATGAACTAACGGTAATTAAAGCTAAGTTTGTTTAGTCTTTACGTCATATAGATATACAATATATTATATCATCTGTTATCTTATTCTTGCAAAACATGTTTTGTTAATTCAATTCAATTATACGTAGAAGAAAATTGTTTTCAACGAATTCCTAATTTAAATAGTAAACAAACATAGGTGGCTTATTTTTCATGAATGTTTAGTAATTACGCATTAGTATCTAATCTATACGAAATAACCATGATAAACATTTAAATTTATAAATTATCAATACATATGCTGAGACGATATAAGGCTAGAAAAATTTATTCAAGCAAATAGGTGGTGGCATGTGACATTTCAGATCTTGTGGCTGTTAGATAATTGGGACTATTCGATAGCAATTGTTTTAAAGTTATATTTATAAAGAAAAAATCAATATGCCGTTATAGTGGGTGGCGTTCTAACCTATAAAACTTTTATAACGCAGACAAGGTCATTTTAAGTTAGCAATGCATTAATTATGTATTGATTATTAAATTCTATTTTAGAATGTCAGATTGATTATGAAGTAGTGGTCATTATAGCTAAGATCGTTAAATCATTCAGCAGTGTAAAAAGAACGACTATCCCTGTTAGCATGAATAATGTGTCGTGTTTTAATTAATAATTTTAGAAAAAGGCGTAAACAAAACGTGCCGAGCTGTAGTATTTTTGTATATGAAACATCGCCAAATATTTCCACGTGTGTGTCGAATAGACGAGCCCCCGGAAATTATTATACTATTTTTACAACATCGTGCAAAACAACATCCGACGCCAGAACGCAATGTTTATAATACATTTTAGAAAACAACATTATAGTTCGAGCAATCGTAACCAGATTTATAAATATTTCTTCTTCAATAAGTTGCAAACAATTTAAATAATAAATATGTACAATAACCAGAACTAGTAATCAGATTAATTATATATGATATCAAAAACTATGAACATTATAAGCATTTAAAATTGGCGCCTTTCTAAGATACAAACCACATGAACTAAGTCATTGCATGATTGCAACATATAAATAGTTTTTTAAAACTTCAATTGACTTCAATATTGTTAGATAATGAGTTATCCAGATATTTTTAATTTTATCTTAAAAGCCTTAAGTCATACTTGTAGTTATTTTAATTTCAACTACGTAATATTCTGTAAGTATAGTCTTAAATATTTATACAAATTAATTACCATATATCTTAATAATGCGATTAAAGTATAGTCATTGTAATAATGTAAATAATGAGAAGATCATACGAAAATAAACAAATTACGAAATATTTTTACATTACTTTACTGCGCCAGGAACATATGCAACACATCTTGCAACTAAGAATATGAATTATAAAAAACCGTAATGATCGCAGATAATATCAATATTTCTTGACAACAGAAGGATTTTCGGATGATAACATAATCCTTGCCTACTTGCTGATATGTCGTCAATATTTCAGTTGAATACGTAACGATTCTTTATACATCGATGCGCATGACATGCAGAAAAGATAACTCATTCCAAAGTTTACATCAGATTATTTCTAGATTAATACTGCATTAGAAAAAAATGATTTGTTTTAATTTAGCAATGACATATTTACTTACAGTTGATCGCTAAATGTTCATCAGAATGATTAAATTTCCCGGTTTAAGTTTTCTCGGGACGGCTGTGGTAGCATTGAAACTATTAACACCAAGGTAATATTTAATAATAAGTAATAACAAATGAATTTCATTATTATAAACGTCAACTATTCTAAATTTTAGTTACTCATCAATGGCTGGTGCTACTGCACCAGATGATTACTCAAACGCTCAATCAATATACGATTTTTCTGCAAAGGACATTCATGGCAAGGAAGTCTCACTAGAAAAGTATCGCGGACATGTTTGTATAATTGTAAATGTGGCCTCACAATGTGGATATACAGCACGAAATTACGAAGAGCTTGGACAGCTGCAGAAGAAATATGGCGACACCCAAGGTAAGAAAATCCCGTAAACTATATAGAATTCATTACAAACTCCTTATGAATTAAACTTCGCTTTTATTGATTTTGGTTTTGTTTAATAGAAAGTATAGTCCTTTCAATTTCTTACAGGCTTACGGATTCTTGCTTTTCCCTGCAATCAGTTTATGGGCCAAGAACCAGGGACCAATGAAGAGATTGTTTGTTTTGCTTCAGAACGCAATGCTAAATTTGATTTCTTCGATAAGATTGATGTAAATGGAAACCATGCCCACCCACTGTGGACCTTCTTAAAACACAAACAAGGTGGAAGCTTAGGCAATTTCATTAAATGGAATTTTACAAAATTTATCATTGACAGAAATGGAAATCCTGTTGAAAGATTTGGACCAAGTACCAATCCCAATGAAATGGAAGAAGCTCTCTCTAAATATTTTTAAGTTCTGCACCTTAAACTGTAATGTAAATAATATGATTATTTTTAATTAAAATATAAAATTAATTATTAAAATAAAAGTTATATAAAATTTTCTGATTTATTAACATAAAACTTTTTACATAAAATTTTCTGATTTATTAACATAAAAGTTTTTACATAAAATTATGTTTTGTTGGTGACCAATTCAAACCATTGTCTGAGAGCGTCACTCAAGACTGTTGGCAATGAATTTAAATCCCTTAGAAATAAGTAGAATGGGAATGGGAAAAGATCCATTGACGATTTTAAACCAACAAGTTGGTTTCTTTCATTAAATATAGGAACCCGTGTATCTACCAATGAGCTCTGAAATTAAATTAAATTATTATTAAAATTATGCATATATATATACATACATCAGTTGTATATTTATTTACTTAGAAATACTCACATTGGATTTATTGTTGTCAATAATTAAAAATACAATGAAAATTCCAGCTTGTCTCAATCTTCTAACTGCTTGATTTACTACAGGATAGCCTTCGGAAACAATTCGTCCATCACTAACAATAATTAAAAGTTCAGCTCCATTTCCGGAACTATGATCTCGGAATAAAGCACCAGAAAAGTTTAGCAATTCACTAAATCGTGATTTATTTTGTTTAAATGTTAGTTCATTCATTATTTTAGCACCATTTTGTGACGTAAAAGATTGTCCAAACGGGTGTAATATTTTAGGTGATTCTCCGAAACTTATTACAGATAAATCACCGGTTTCTAAAAGACTCAATGCTTGCGAAACCAGTGCCAAACTTTCACACGCGAGTTCCGTTGATTGATTTCCGTCCATTGAACTGAAATAATTCGTAAAATATTATTTTTATGGCCTCAACACTTGTAATAATTTATTCGTAATTGATTTCGTTAATATTACCTGGAGTCGTCAATGGCGACAATAATGCGATATTCTCGTTTGCTGGGTTTTGTACGACGTAACCATATTTTATCCTTGCGGAACTCACTAGCTACGTAGGGTATGACCTTCCGCATATTAATACGTCTTCCTGAGCGGTAATCTCCTTTTAACCGTGAACTTAATGTCGGTTCTAGAACAAGTCGTAGCTGTTCACACAAATCCCGTGCCTGGTTGGATGTGCGCCACCACAATGAATCCCAGTCACTATTTTGAGTTGAATCAACAATCTAAAAAAATTAGTGTTTCATTTATTGGTATCTGTGCATATTACATTCTTTAATATATTATTCCAATATAGAAACATACCTGTGACGATTCAAGAAGTTTTTGACTGACTAAATGTTTAACTGCTTGTATTTCTCCCATGTTCATCTTAATCTCCATATTAAAATCATCCTTCAAAACATCATGGCTAAAATAAAAAATATATTTACGAATGTCTCTTTTATGTATAAAAATATATTTTACTTTCGTATATAATATCTACCTCGTGTGATAACTAGTATCACTCTCCCTTTCTGCCGTCATTGTTAAAATTTTCTCCCCTTCTATTTCAACAACATTTTCAGTTTCCATGTTGGGATCGCCGGTTTGCGATTTATTGTTCTTAATCTTATCTTTAACGTTCGCTTCTTCCATGTTATCGCTATTTAATTGTTCAATCTCATCTTCTTTCGCATCATGTTCATCTTCATGCATTTCAACATCGTCATCTTTTAACTCTTCTACTTCTTCATCAGGATTCTCATTTGGAACAGGATTTGCTTCAGCCTGTTCTGCAGTTGCAGCATCCAACATCTAAAATATAATGTAAATTTAATAACAACATAATACATTTTTAAATAATGCAACAAATAATTATGTAGTGAAACAATACCTGTGTATCGGAGGATTTAGCATCTTTAATATGTTTATAAAGATCTGCAGACTTTTCTTGGGCTTCGTCAGCTATTCCCTCTTCCTCTTTCTCATCTTCTTTAGAATTAGAATCATGTTTCAAATCAATAGTTTTTAATTTTTTATGAAGAGGTTCATTTACTTCACCTGTATCAGTAAACATTGTAAATTATTTAGTATATAATTAATTAAAAACTTTAAAATAAATAAAGAGTATTTCTAAACCAACCTAATGTCCGCTCAGAATCTGTTTCGCCTGGTTTTCTTTTCTTCTCTTTCTTTTCCACTCGATTATTGCTTTCTTTTTGAGAAGTAACTTGTTGGTTTGAAGTAGCATCACCTTGATGTCCAGACTCTGGATCTTTGTTCTCTGCTTGTCCATCGCTACCAGCGTCTTTTTCAGTTTTTTCTTTTGGCTCAGATTCTTCGCCTGATTTTTGAGTTTGCTCTGCGTTTGATTGAACCTGTAAATAATTTCATTTTGATATAAAAAATACAATAAAGTTACAACAAAGACCAATGTTAAGGACCTCATATTAAATTAAATTACGCTACCTGATCAGAGGAACATTCTTCTCCAGTTTCCATTGCTTGAGCTTCAGGTTGATCGGTGGCAGTATCCTTAGATGCTGATGCGTTTTGCTCTTTAACTTCTTTCTGTTCCTCCTCCTTTGGTTCTTCCTCGGTGTCTTCTTGTTTCTTTTCTTCAGTATTAGCTGTATTAGTAGTTTCAGTCTCCATATTATCATCTTCTGGAGTAACCTCCTCATTATTTTCTGAAAAATGTATATTATTAGTTATATATCTTCAATAGATTAGATGGTAAAATATAAATTTTAACAAACCCTCATCATCAGGCTTATCTTCAGCAGTATTATCTTCCTCGTCACTAGAATCCGAATGGTCCATCTTAGAGGAATCCTCATTTCCTTCACCGTTTTCATCTTTGTCATTAGTTTCCTCTTCTTGTTCGGGTGGTGGCATTTGTTCTATTTCACATAATATTACAAATTTAGATTATATTTACTTTTAAATAAAATTTAACATTTTTTAACTACCTTTCATTGTATCAATATCAAACGGATTTTCCTCGTTGCCATCTTGTTCCGGTTTGGCATCACCTTCATCAAGTTGTAAATCGTCCGGCAAATCTAACGCTTCAGGTTCCGGTGGTGGTTCCATATTACCATGATAAGGATCAATCTATAACATAATTGTTATTGTATATGAAATCATAATAAAATATAATTACTAAGGATAACATGAAAAAATCATACCTGCTCATCATTCATTTCGGGCTCTTCCATTTTATCAATATCCTTCTTTTGTTTATCCTTTTTATTTTCTGAAAGTAAACATTATTTTTCTTAGTATAACTGATTTATTAATAACATAATTTAGAAAATAATAATGCAATTGCTTACCTTCACTTCCAGTATCAGGTTCAGCCTCTTCTTCGTTACCAGCACTATTAGGTTGATTTTCATTAGCCGTCATTTCTTTTTCTCCTGTTTCTTTTCCAGTACCATCTGAAGCATCTTCATTCTGATCTTCGGCATCTTCCTCATTATCTGATCCCCAAATTTGTTCATCCAACCTTAATTTACAAATATATATATGAATATAAAAATAAACATTGGCTATACAAAAAATTATTCTTAAATTATTATGTATCTTACTTTTCAGCACCACGATCTGTATCACCCATTTGCTTATCAGCATCTGTATCATCTTCATCTTCTTTATCAGACTCATTCTCATCGTCTTTAGAGTCGACATCCTTAACAAAAAAATTTATTAAATACATTAGATTAAAACAAAATTTTGAATATTCATTGTTATCTTAAACGTACTTGTAATTTGCTATCAAAGTCTTCACTCATTTCTATGCCCTTTTCTTCTTCTTTGCAATCTTTATCCCCATCCTTTTCCTTTTCTTGTCCTTTTTGTTGTGCATCATCCAACTGATCTTCATTTTCAATCCTTAAAACAATTATGGTTATTTTAGAAAAAGCTCTACAAAGATGTTATTAGAAAAGGTCTGCTATAATAAGTACCTATCTGATACATCTCTTTCTCCTTCACCTTCTCCAAGTCCCAACCCACCACTTTGATTTCCAATTCCGTCGGATTGCTCTTCCAAAAGGTCTGGTGGTACGCAGAAGCCCTACGAAATTCAAACACACAATTTATAAATTGTTTATTTTGTAAAAGCA
This sequence comes from Panorpa germanica, assembly GCA_963678705.1. Lineage (NCBI taxonomy): Eukaryota > Metazoa > Arthropoda > Insecta > Mecoptera > Panorpidae > Panorpa > Panorpa germanica. Next base: position 10,587,253 of record OY783221.1, read on the forward strand.
AAACTACATTTGAATTTATATTATTACCTTGGTGGTTAATTCCATAAATATATTGAGTAGAATGGAGAGAATCTTGCAAGTTAATCGATGAGCCGCAACTTGTTGCGTGAGATAAAACTGACTCAATAAAACTAGTTGTTCCAACAGTGGCACGCACCTCAATAGCGACTTCAAAGAAATTTTGTATGTAGCAGTATTCGACTCTTGCGTAGAAATTACAGTTTGAATTAAAACTTGTAGGCGATTGCAAATCAGTGGAAGATTCAAAATATTTATATCCTCGTTCAACTGATTATGAATTAATTCTTTTAAATGCTTCTCCTCTATTTCCGACCATTCTTCAAGGTCAGTTTCAGGCACAGTTTCTTCAGTACCATTTATGCTAGCATCCGGTTCCGTCGTATCTTTTTCCGTATTGTTATATTTTTTATATAAGTTTTGAATGGACAGCAACATAGAATTGATTAAACTATCTACCTGTGTATTGTACTCATTGCAATCGTTAGGTGTTTCAGTTGGGGATTCTATATCTAACAACGATTGTTTAAAAGCACTGGTTTCTGATTTTATTAACGAGTCTAACCAGTATAAACTTGTGCATAGAGGATGTTTCAGAGAATCGTCACCAAATTTCTTGTATATAGTTTGAACTTTACTTGAAATCTCAGACAATTGATCGAAGCTATCAATAATTATTTCAAAAAGCATTGGAGAAATAAACTTGAAATTATCAATGTTTAATATATTTCGCGTATTATGTTGATAAACCATAGGTAAGTTCATATCATTTTTATCTATGGTGTTTTGTATTTTTGCAACAGCAGAAACAATACCTTTCACATGCTGCATAGTTTCACTCCAACAAGTATCATTCTTTCTACATTTTAACATTGGTAAATCGCATAAAGCTGAATCTATACACATTTCATCAGCTTCATCGGTGGAGTCAAATAAGTTTTCTTCAGGACAACTTTTTAGTACAAGCTCAAACTGTTCCATAACAGTGGCTGAAGTTATTAAAATATCTTTCAATTTTTCATATGAATTTTGCATAACAGATTGCTTCGGATGATTGATAAACTCTTCTTCCAAGGACAGTAATTGATTAATCTGTTTTCTTAAGCTGCACAATACTTGTGAATTTTCCGCTAAATTTGTTTTTTGTGCTTGCGCTAGTAATAATAAATCGGCTGAAAATCCTCTAAAACGTTCAATGTTTTGAATCCCCAAGTCTTGAGCTGGTGATTTGATTGCGGTATTAAGAGCTGCGTAACGTGCCACAGACCGAACATAATACATTTCACAACCTTCCCAAACTGTTAATAAAGGCCCATCACATTTCTTAATTTTTAAGTAACTAAATGCAGCTTCTATATCTACTGGTGCTATTGAGAAATCTGATAACACGTGATCTTTTAAGTTAGCTTGATGTAATCCAGTACGATGAGATAATCCCAATCTACTCAACCCTTTAAATAAATCTGAGAGTGCTTTACGCTTTTGTTGTAGTATACTTTTTGCTTGAGATTTTTGTTTTGGCTTTGGTAAGTCTGATGAGACTTCGAGGTTTCTTAAATGTGTACTCGTTTCTATAATTTCTGTAAGTAGAGTGTCTAAGGATTGCAAACGGCAAGGATACGAGCATGACAGGATTGTATCTTTGCAAAGATTCCTTGCTTTTCCAAAAAGAATCAACATTTTGTTTATCAAATTCTTATCAGATTTGTGCTCAGCTGATACAAACCGTTTTAACTTTATATTAGCAACATAGTTCAAAGGTTCTACCATATATTGATACTGATTAGATTGTCTATGTGGACGATCCCAAATTCCAATACTTGCATCATCACCTGTTTTATTATCAACTAAAGAAGAAATGACAGACTGCTGCAAGCATTCTTTAAACTCTCTTATATGTTTATGCAAGGCCTTGTGCGCCTTATCTACGCGATCCTTCACTCCCCAATAACTCAAATCTTTTTCCCAACTTGTTATTTTTACAAAATCTCGTAATTTCTTTTCAATTGGAGTTCGCTGATCTTTAATGCGTGTCTCAACATTAGGAATAAATTGAGAATAGTAATTATAAAGATTCCACAACAAGGCAATAAGTTCTTCTCGTTTAGCGGATGGGTTTAAATACGTTGCGTGACAATGGAACACGTAAATGAAATTCAGACGGGTTGTATATTCGCCTAGCGTAGATCTTTCCAAAAATTGTTTCAGAGCAGTACTTAATTCATCAAAACTTATTGCATTGTCAGAATTTTCATCGATGTATTGTTCTATTAGCGAATAGACATGGAACCAATATTTATGCGCCCCTGATTTCATTTTTTCTAAAACATTATTTAAAGAATCCCTCCAACAATTTAGTTCCAATTTTCTCCAATCAACAATGAGTTGAGCTAACTCAAGAGACTCAGGTTGTAAGTTATTACCGCGATGTGCATTTTTATTCCATTCTTCGACCTTATCACGTAATAATTCAACACCGGTTAAAAATCTTGCTAAAGGACTGGTCACAGAAAAACTCAAGATTCTTTTGATAATAATAACTACATCATTGAGAACAGGATGTTCAGGCCACTCTTCTAGTTGTTTTTCAATACCTACTAACACGGTTTGTAAAATACTTAAACCACGTTTTGCTTCCTCTACTTTTGATTCGGAATAGAAATCAAATTTAGATCGCGTTGGACTTGCTGGAGTCTCGACAGCCATGTTAACACCTTCTGCATTTTTCAAGGTAGCTGTTGTCAAAATATTCAAAGATGCAACTAGATTCTTATCCAAATTATTATCTAAACCTCTGACTAAGTTGTTAATTATTAATTGGAATGTTTGATAGCGTTGAGTTAGCGGTCCTAGATAATCTTTCTTAATTTCAACCTTAGATGGAATAATCCATTCGCATTTCGTAAAAGAAGTCATCAGCTCCATATGTAGAACACTAATTGATTTAATATCTTCTAAGTTTATTACCAAATTATTTGACGGTTTCACAATTTCCTTCGTTTTAGTTGCGTTTAAACTCAGTTTTTTAAAGTCAGAGAAGTCTTCGTTATCAAAACTGGGGAATAATTCCTGTATTTCATTCTGAATAGTTTCTTCTTCTGTTAATTGTTCACATTTGGTTTTTGTTACATATAAATTATCTTCATCAATTTTTTTCTGCTCGCGATTTTCTTCTTGCTTTTTCCAGGATATAACCAGCATCTCAAAAATATTTTTTAAGGAACTCCAAGAGTTATTGATGTTATTGCTAGCTATACAATGATTCTTCAATTCCTCCAAGCAAATCAACAAGATTCTATGTCTCTCAGCTTCTGCAACATCTTTATTTACATTTTGTAGAAGTAAATTGTACATATTTTGTGAAGTCAAATTATCTACAATATTCACGATACTTGTTTGTTTGTCATTTAATATCGGGAAGCACATTAAACTATTTATCATTTCATTTTTCTCGTTTGATAAAGTATCCTTGGTAATTGATAATTTAGTAATCACATATTTAAAGTTAGATATACCTTCAATTAAACCATTTATAGTTGCCATAAGCGGTCTTGTTATATCAGGATAACTGTTATCATAGTTGCTGTTTAATTTATCGCAGAAACGTTCCAAGGAAAACATCCATGTCGAAATTTCGCGTAAAGCTTCATCAACTTTCGAAATTTCTTCAAAATCGTTTCTTTTGCTTTCATAACAAATTTGATATAATATATTGACGCATGAAGTTAATTTATTGTATAATTCCAAGACTACCGAAGGAGACAATAAGTTTTTCGATAAATATAAACAATCCTTAGCCAATGCTGAATAAGAGTCCACTGGTCTGATAGCCACTCTCTTTTCCAAATCCTCTTCCTGGCTGATCAATTTGTTTTGCAATTCAAGCATTTTTTTAAATTGAACATGTTCAGGATATTTTGCATTACCAGTCAAAATATAGTGCTGCATTTTACCAGCTAGTAAATAATTGGAAGTAGATGTTTTTTCTTCTTTTGTATATTTCAATTTCAATCTTTGCTTATGTATTGGATCTATAAGATGTAGATTGCAACAAAGAGTAGCTTTTAAGAAACTTAATTGCATTTGAATTTGAGCTGTGTTATATAAAACTTTAATTTGAGAGGCATCGTCTTCTTCGTTGAAGTTTTGAATGGTAAAGTTTAAAGTCGTTACATTTTTGCTGCATTGATTAATAATACCCGTAATTTTAGACTTTTCATTTTGAGCTTCAGTTCCACTATTTTCATAGAGTTTATCAATATTCTCAATGCATTGAGTAATAATGTCCTCTCCAGCATAATCATCGGATATATTCAGTGTTTCTTTCAAATCATCTATAAAATTTATAAATAATTTCACTGTGCATTTGGCATCATGTATTACAGAATTATAATTCTTCAACAAAATCATATTGTTCCATAATATTTTATTTAACATGATCAGCTGTTGTCTTCTTTCATAAGACATACCTAAGCTTTCCAAATTTTTGTTACTGCTACTTAAAATTTCTACAATGCTTCTTGTTAAAAGCGGATTATATTTTGACAAAGGAACTTCATTTAATAAATCAGCAGTATTATCCAGTAAAAATCTATTTGGTAGGATGCATGTTGATTTAAGTGAAAACTGAGTTATAGAGTTTAATATTTCATTAATGTCAGCTTTTGCTGGCGACTGTAACGCCACTAAACTTGCAAAATGGGACGGAATTTGTTGCTGAGATATTGTTAATTCTTTAACTAAACTTCCATACTTGCTAATTTCTTCTTCGCTATCGATAGCACCAAGTAAATGCCTTTTGTATAAGTTTAAAAATATCAACAAATAATATTCCTTAACTTGCCATAATTGAATTTTAATCTGGTTTTGATCAGATATAGATACTGCATTTGTATTAACTTTTTCATTTAATTTTTGTTCAACTACTTGTAACAATTCTTCTGCTTTTTCAAAGTTATTTTCAAGAAGAGTATTATAAATATCTGATAACTGAATCCTAGTTCTCTTGCCTTCGGCAGTGCACAAAAAATTCACTCGAGAATTGGTGCTCTTTATATGAATTTGTTCCATTTGCATCCAAATACTTAACATTTGGCTCATATTTTTATATCTACCAAATAATTCAGCTTGCTTCAAGTCGTTATAAGGAAGAACTTCTCCACTCACAGATTTATATCTTGCACCAATTCCTTGTAATGGTATTATCGTTGTTTTCAAACTCTCAGCTACCTTATTTAAAACATCCTCAAGATCAGAAGATGCTTCATCAACAGCATTACTGAACGTATCATATTTTGCTGACAAGGATTTAAAAGCAGTGATGCAATATTTGATGAACCATTTATAATGCACAGATAATTCGGCAATTACTTTGGAAATATCGTATTTTTTATTATTTCTATCAATAATAATTAACTCTCCCAGTTTATATAATCTGAATCTAAAGTTCAAAACTGAATAAATATTGAAGTATTCTTGGGTAGATAGTATCGTTAAATAATCACATAACAGTTCGGTTATATATATATCAAATCTTTTTATAATTGCGGAAAAGTTCGTAACCACAGGCACATCTAATACGTCGCTCAATTTGTTTGATAATACTGCATTGGAATATTCTCTAACTGTTATAGTTTTCGATTTCTTAAATTCATTAAATAATTTCTGAACATTCTCTTCTGCAGATTTCTCAGTTGATTTTACAATATTAAAATATATAAGCAAAGTAAATTTATTTATATAATTTTCGTCGTAACTATTAAAGTACGAAATGTGTGGATAAAATCTGAAATCAATTGGCAGGTCATCAATTCCATTAAAAGTGCCAATTCTTGTCGCAAGGTCACATATTGTTTTGTTTAACGTTTTGAATATTATGCAGTTATTACTTTCTTGGTCGTCTTTATTAGATTCTATTAACTGGTTTATAACTTGATCAATATACAAAGAACGAATGTTCATATCGCTTCCAGAAGTCAATTGATACGACAATAAAAACATGAAAGATAATAATTCATTTATATCTAAATTATCATATGATATTTCTGTCGGAAAAATACTGTGTAAATTGTCTTCAAAGGTGGTTGTTCTATCTACAGACCATTTGAGGAAGCTGATAAATAGTTCTAGTTGTTGCTTTACAATTGATAATCTACAATTGTCTGTTATATTAGTCGTATTTAGTGTCAATGCATTAACGACCAGCGTATTTTGCCTTAAACAAGTATAAATATTTACATTATTTTTGGTAATCTATAATTTGGTAAACAATTAAATAAATTGCAGACTTACTTGGAAAGGTTATCTGTGTTGAAGACCACTTCATCTAGAAGATTCTTTATTTGTTCTTTTGTCGAACTCTGTAGAATATCTACTTTGGATTTTATATACACATCAGCACAAGCTAATTGCAAGGCCTGTTTCACACTTACGCCTCGATGAATTTGTTGAGATACCAAAAATCCTGCATGCAAAAGTTGAGAAGTTGTTGGCTTCATATATTCTAAAAATGTAAAAAAAATACATTAAAATTAAATAAACTAATTAGAATACAAAATATATAAATTTATTATAAATGTGACAAAGCATTTTATACCTGGTAAAATTTCAGATATTGAATTATGAATTTGCAGCAATATTTTTTGGAAACCATGTTGTTCCAACCCGACATTCGCTAAAAGTGATTTCTGATCCAGTAAATCAATGTTATCGTCTGGTAATATGCAAATTTCAATGCCGCGATTTCTCATAGCACGAGAAATTTCTCCATGTTTTGGATCCATAGCCAAAAATAATCTAATATACAAAAATTCGATTATTAAATTAAATAATTTTTATTATAAAATAATTTTTAAATTTACCTGAAATCAGGATGTGGTTTAATAGTAACTAATTCGCCGAAACTGTTAACCCCACGTTCCGATATTGTGAGATAACCATTTGGTTCCAAAAGACCATTTAGACGATCAAGAACAGCAGCCGAACATAAATTTACATTATCGAGCAGAAGCCAATTACCGTCAATGAGGCACTGAATAAATAAAAAAGATACAAATTTGTATGGAGAAAATTGCAAATAGTAATTATCATTCTTAATAATAATTACCTTGACGAAAACAGAATCAACCCATTCAAACTTTCCTCCAGCATTTAATGAATTTTCTTGTTCTATTCCAGCAGCTAACGTAGACAACTTTTGTACCATATTGTTTATTCTTTTATCTGCAAAAAATTTAATAATTTTGAATTAATTATTCATTATAATAATACACTCCAACTACTGTCTAAAATATTACCAATTATTAAATCTGAGTTATTGCATATCTTCATATTGTCCAATATATTCTTCAAAGTTGAAATTCGGTTTTGAAACTCTTTAGTTTCTTCACTGGTAGTTTTATTTTGTGAATAAGAAGTATCCTTAATCATGATCTGAAATTGTTCCCATTGCCGCAGCAATGCCGAGCCCTCTGTCATCAATTTAGAACTTATGGATGCCAGTTTGCATAAAATTTGTTTCAGCAATATATCGACTTGTTCTATAAAAAAAAAAATTAGCTTAATTTAAAGTTTAACATTATAAAGCATAATTACATAGAATAAAACGTTATAATGGTACCCGATATTTCTTGTAAATGCCTGTGATAATCCGTTTGTTCAAACCCTCCTAATATTTCTGTTGTGTCCATTGCACTATTTACGGAAACAATTTTTAAATCTCTATTACAAATTTCTGCAAGTAATCGAACACAGCTTGTTTTACCAGTGCCGGAACTCCCAACCAATATCGTCATCCAATTAAAATTAACACAATGTGACAATAATCTTAAAATAGGAAGTTGTTTTCTTAAAATTAAGAAATTGTCATTGGTGTTTTTTCTAGTATGTTTCAGCTGAATTTGAGAATCTCCTATATAAGCCGTTCTGGCAGTGATATAAAATGAAATATCGTTATTGCAAAGAGAATATTCTGTTCCAAAAATATCATAAAATATTTCTTTAACGCGTTCTTTATCATTGCATGTTCTCATCCTGTCAATATAAATTAGATCCACAAATTTTCCTGGGTTTATATTTTTTTGTGTTCCATAAAATGTTTGAAGTGCTTCACACCAACGCAAAATGTCTCTCAAATTCATTTCCCATGGTGAACCACTGTAGCCAAAAAGTCTAAGATCACTTATTTCTCTTTCTAATCTTGAATTGAATACAATCATTTTCTTAATCATATCGATTGGAATTTCGGGGTATTGTTTGGTAGCTATGAACTCTAAATCGGTTGGTGATAAAGAATCTATATACACCTGAGTGAATCTGTTGAGAAAACTACGTGGTAATCCTCTTCGGGCTCCTCCTTGCTTTAGAGGATTTTGACAAGCAAAAATTCTAGTTCCTGTTTTTATATGGAATACTTTTCCCAACTCTGGAACAAAAACTTCTCCTCTATGATCGAGACAAGCGTTTAAACCTTCTAGCACAGACTGGGGGGCTAAATTTAACTCATCTAAAAGAATCCAATGTCCTTGTTTTAATGCTTGTAAAAACGGTCCATCGCGCCAAGCAAATGTTCCTGCTTTTTCTCCTTCAGCTGGTAAATCAGCTCCAAATAAATCACTAACGTCCGTTTGATCACTTAAATTAAATCTTAATAATTCGTGTCCAGTAGCTTTAGCAACGGCACTAACAAGGCTAGTTTTTCCAACACCTGGGCTTCCTTCTAGTAAAATAGCTTTTCCTAGTTGCATGCCTCGTAGTAAGCGCAAAGTGTTCATACCTGTTGTTGGAGCAGTGAATGAAAATTCATAAGCTGTATTATTAGCATCTCCGTTCACTTCATCGACTTCCATTTTTTCATCCTTCTTAGCTAAGTCAATATAAAATGGTTTAACTTCAAAACGGGTACTACTTATATCCGCTGAAATTTTATTGTTTTGTTCATCATAAATTAAGCCAGTCACTGATGCAACTGCCAAGCCAAATGGTTCTAGCTGCTTCAACAAAAAAGAAACAGCATTGTTGCGCAGTTCAGTCAATGAACTTAAACTTTCAGATGCAGAAACCCCAGAGCCTAAGCTATCCAAAAAAGTAAGGCATGCACCGTGAACAAAGCATTCTGGTAATGTTAAACCACGGTTGCTACACGTATTAATAAATTGAACCCAGGTCAAAATATCTCTGACACTAATTGAAAATCTAGAGCCAACTGTAGTGTTTGCAAACCATTCGATAAAGTTAAGAATACAATTTCCAATTCCACTGGATCCATCCTGTTGATTTCCAAATTGCAAACCAGTTAATAAGTTATGCTCAATAATGGCAAGATAATCTTCTCTGGAATTAACACTATCGCACCAAATTTCTGTAAAACGATTTCTTAAAGCAGGAGAAAGTTCCTTTTTTCCAAAATCTCCGGCAGGATTCATTGTTGCTGTAAAATGAAAAGATTCAGCAGCTGTAACCTCGGAAGACTCTTTCGATTCATCTATATTTTTTTCTGATAATAATAAACGTCGCTCCGGTTCTAACAACGAATTTAACCGTTCAAGAACGCTATCGTCAGCAAGCGAAATCTCATCAGCTAAAAATAAATCACCATTCCTCATAGCTTCTACTAAAGGTCCATCTACCCATTCAAATAAACCAGAATCTTTTTTATCTCTAGTTGGTCGTAAGCCGCCGAGGAAATCTGATGCTTCCGTGTGTAAGTGGCAATTAATATACTTCAAGTTTTGATTATAACGACTAGCTAATACTTGGCAAACAGTGGTCTTTCCACATCCCGTTTCTCCAACTAACAATACAGGTTCTTTGAAACGAAATGCTTTACCAATTAGAACTGCTAAACGTCTCATATTTTTAGTCCACACTACATGTTTAAAATGTTTAGATTCCAATTTCTTCAAATCTTCTAATATATCTCTGGTAACTGAAGACGTCTTGTCATGTAACGTAAATAGATTATGAGTATCCACTGTTCGCTTAATGTGTTTTTTGATAACTTGCTGGATTATATCTCTTTCATCAGCTTGTCTTACTCGTCCTGCCAATACTAAGAATCCTTCATCCGCAATATGTTGTTCCCAGTCGTATACACCAATCTTATTAGGTGCTAAACGATACCGTTCACCCCAACGAAATAGGTCACGAAGGGTTATAAAGCCTTGCTTCCCAGCACAAGCTGCAGATCCTCTGCGTTTCAGTTGTAATTCAGTCATCACTGCAATCATTTTCTTACAATAAGACTCAGGGACGTCACATCTTTTATGCAATATCACTTGCAGTTCATTCGGTGGTATTTCACTAAAGTGTAGTTCAACGAATCTGTTTCTAAATGCTCGTGATAACATTTTTCTGCCACCATAAACTCCAGGTGGATTTTGTGTTGCAAATAACATAAATCCAGGATGAGCTCTTACAGTTGTTTGAGTTTCAGGAATAAATAATTCCCGATTGTCGTCTAGAACTCTATTAAGAGCTTCCAGCACATCACTTGGGGCTAAATTTAACTCATCCAGTATTACCCAATATCCTTTTCTCATTGCTTGGACTAAAATTCCTTCCCGAAACACTAAAGCTCCTTTTAAATCAGCTACATAACTTCCTATATATTCTTGAAGGTCTGTGTGTTCATGATTATTTATTCGCACACACTGATTTCCAGAAGCACGGGCTAAATATGAAATAAGACTAGTTTTACCTACAGATGTGTCACCCTAAAAATATAAAAATATCATTTAATTATTACAAAAGATTAAATTAATTGATTTATTTACTTGTTTAATAAAATTAACTCAACATACCTGCAACAATACAGGTAATTTTCCGATAGAAACAACTCTTGCCAGATCTCTTAAATTCTGTTTTACACATTGTGTTAAAACATAATTCTTTTTAGCCTCCGGATTATTTAGACCTAGGGGAACCCAGTAACCTTCAAATTGTATACAAGGAACCGAAAGCTCTGGCAATGGTTGACCTAACAAAGAACTAGCTTCCTTTCCAAGCACTGCGGTAGCTATCATGGACTCAACACGAGTATGAGATGCATTATCTAATTGAGTTAAGAAACTAATACAAAGACCTTCATATAGAGAACGTGCTAGAGAGCCACACGGACTTTGTCGAGATATATACAATGCACGACAAAGAGTTCGGAGTGAATAATGGGGTTTATAACCTGCACAAAATTAAATAGATATATTAAAATAATTAAGTTCATATAAATAAATTATCTTTTTAATAAAGGATGTAAATACCTGTTCCATCAGAGAGATTAAACTTAGATTCTTTCCGTAACGCTAAATATAATTTAACGACATTGTTAATAAGAGTTAAAGATTTACTTAAGGGTCTTAGGTAATCGCTCACGAGGACAATCAAATCATTTGAATCAGTCAATTCATCTACGTAAAATTCGGTGAATCTGAAATGGTTTTTAAGATATATTTATACATATTTTATAATATAATAATTAATTTTTCTGTTTTTCAGCTTTTTACCTGTTACGTAATCCAGGCGGCAAATCCTTTTTTCCAACATCGGTTGCAGGATTCATACATGCAAATAGTGTGAAGTCTGGATGTCTTTTAATGGGTTCTCTGTCACCCCGTTCCAATAAACTTAAAGAACCTCCTGTTCCTTCTAATAATCCAGATAAACACTCCAATGTTTCTGGAGGTGCTAAATTTATTTCATCTAATAATACCCAATCTCCATTTTGTATAGCTTTTACCAAGGATCCCTCAATAAAAGAGAATGCTAAGGAAGCTTTTGACCTAAAATTCATAATATATTGGATACAATAACATACTTTTACGATATTTGAATAAACATTTTCGTATTTACCTTAATTGCAACTCCAATTTTTTAATTTTAAGTCCTAATTTTTGCCAACGGTTTAAGTATTCAATCTTTTTGGAATCATTCTTTAAGGAAGAGTCATTACTTAATTTTTTTAAAGCAGTTAACTGGCATTTTTTCATCATAACGACTAAATCATTCCAATCACTCCTATAGAAAGTTTTTGAAATATATCTGTAAGAAATTCATTTTGTTAATATTTTTTCTAAAATTTTCTACAGATGTTCATTAATATAAATCATTTAGAAACAAACCCCAAAAATTTTTCATTTTTTTGTTGATCATAGGAACGTCTAAACAAATCCTCAAATTCATCTCGAATAGGTCTAATGATTAATTTTAAATCTACAGGTTTATAGCCCCCTAAAAGATCTACGCTGTCGGATTGTTGATTCATATTAATTACAATTAGTTTTCGTCGTGTTTTCTCAGCCAGAAATTGTACAGACGATGTTTTACCAGTGCCAGTTTCTCCCACTAGTAACACAGGTTCTTTGTTACCAATACAACTCGCTATTCTTTCCAATAGACGTGCACTTGGATTTGTAAAAGAGTATGTGCTTGATTCTTTTTCTTTGAGCAAAGGAACTATTTCTTCTTTGACATGAATCTTTGCACGACCTACAATTAACTCTGTTGGGGTTTCTCGAATAGATGGTTTATGCAAATTACAATATTTTTCGGCAAAATTGTCTGTGGCACCTGTAACATTAAAAGATTAATATTGTTTATTTGCCATAAATATAAAATAAGAAACAATCATATTTCTATACACACCAAGATTTGCAGCTATGCCTTTTGCTAATTCCAATCTACTGTTGCTCAAAACTATTGAACAACAAAATACATCTATTGCATCTTGTAAAATTTTGACTTTTGTGTTTTCACTAGATACATCAAAATCTTGAACCATTCTGCAACACCACTTAATTAGGTCCCTAGTTGATGTCAATCTGCCACTTCCCAGAGCCAAACCCTAATTACATAAATTGTATATTAAAATTTCAACTTTAATTCTACGAAATATCTATATTAACACAAAACCAAAACTGCGATAGTTACGTCTGTTTGTTGTTCTCCAAGTTCTTCAAAATCATGACTGCCTAATGAGAATAATAAAAACACATCAACAATTCTAGTTGATATCGTAGTTAAAACAGGAAATAATTCTGCGACTACAGTAGTTAATTCGGATCGCGAAAGTGGCTCAATGTACACTTGTAATAAATTCTTTTCAAGTAAACAACTAGATCCAGTTGATTTTTTATGTAATCCGGTGGAACTAGTTATAAGCCTAAAAATATAATAAAATTATTATGAAGAAATTGTTTAACCGAACTCGCAAAAGGGAATAGAATAATATTAAAAATATTCACCGTTGCGTAAGAAACAATTGAAACCCAGGAGTCACTCGAATTTGATCTTTATAGCCTGGTACGTTTAAAGTATTGGTTTCTATTAGTCCTGCTAATACTGAAGAAACATCTAGAGTAGCTGAATCTACATCTTCAAGTAACAACCAATCGCCACTTATAACTGCCTGTAATATATTGTTATTATGTACAAAGTAATTATTACGTAATAAGAAACTAATAATAAAATGCATACTTGTGTTAATACACCAGCTTCCCATAAAAATTCTCCTGGAACATCGGTACACCTATAAGACCCTAAAAGCATCTTACTATCGGTTTGTTCACCTAACTGAACTTTTATTAACTTTGTTCCCGTAACTCTAGAAAGGTGCTCAACTAAAGATGTTTTACCACTTCCTACAGGTCCAGTAAGACAAGCAGGACGGCCTATTACATAATATTAAATTAAACTCAAGAATATATTTTATTCAAGAAACATATTAAATTTGTTGTATTTATTTATTACCCGTTGCAACAGCCAAGGCTAAACTTCTAAGATTATTATTTGTTGAGGTAACGGAAATAAGACCTCCTGGATAAGGTGCTTCAATCTCCGGGCCCCTCTTTGGTAATAGTATATCATGTACTTTCACTACACTTTTTATATTAACAATCAAACCTATATGATATATAAAAAAAATGTATTTTTAAAAGAATTTTTTTCTAAGTAGTTAGTATAAATAATAAAATACCTTCTTGTGCAATATCCAGTTGATGAACAGGACTATTCGTTTCAAATGCTTTGAAACTATTAGTTTGTAATCTATCAAATTCAACTGATACCTCCTGTGCGTTTATATTTTCTTTTGCGTACAAAATATTTAAATCTGCTTCTGATATTCCTAATACAACAGCAATGCATTGGTAATACAACCTAAAAACGAGTCAATACAATTTCATTTTATATAATGGATATATAACACATTCTTTACACTAATCAAAATATTTTACTTGACTAACCATTTTGTTAATTCGTCAGAAGACTTGCTAAATAAACTAATAAACTCGGACCAATCCCATTTATTTTTAAATTGATCTGTAGCGTTTTTCAAAAACGTCCAGCACGTATAAACAATGTCATAATCTGTAACACTGTATTCTTTTAAATTCAATTTTGCTCGTTTATGAGGAACTTGTTCTTCGAGTTCATTGTTAAATGGTGATGGATTGACATCGAAGTATTGTAACGAAAATCTAAAAATTATCAACAGTTTTATATAGAAGTATTTTAAATGGTATATAAATAATAATTAAAAAGTTGTAAAAACTAACTTCAAAACATCGGGGTGTTTTGTTACAAGTTTTGCAAGCACTAAACAATTCTGTTTATGATAAATATTAGGTTTGTTTATCTGTACGTTCATAGATTCTGTAAGAACCCATAATAAATGTGCTGGAAAATACTTTGCAACAAGTTCCGTAACGTAGGGATCTCTAACTGCCTTTAGAAGAATTTGCTTGACACCCTCAAAATCACTAGCTTTTAAGTTCTGAAATATATTTTAAATAGTAAATAAAGCAGCTACATAAAATTAATTTGAAATAATTTCAGAAATAAATAAATTTTATGTAAATATTAAAACGTGATACATACTTTTAACCTCAAGTATTTTTTACACAGAGTTTTATAATTGTCATTTTCACTTAACCGTTGCAAACCATTTATAATATCTTCGTTATTTATCTCCATATTAATAAAATATGTAACTTTTGTTTTCTATTAACTAATTTAAATGGAAAATATATACAAATATTGACTATCAACATGTGCCATAAACTTTCAAGCGCATGTTCAACTTCAACTTCTTCAACTTGTTTGAAATGACAGCAAGTACACTGAACTTAAAATTTTAATTTTTTCTGTATTGGCATTGCTTTCGTTTACCCAGCACTTACAAATCAGAGATACTATTACAAATCAGAGATAATATTACAAATCTAATAACAAATTATTTATAAAATTGTGTATATGATTTAAAATAAAGTAATAATTATTTCTAATTGTTTAAATAATTAAATAATTTAAGCTATACATTTATTTTGAAAGAATATTCTTACAATATTTTATAAATAATTTTCATTATTTACACTTCTATTTTTTTACTAGTAAAAACTCTTCCATTATTTAGTAGAAGCTCTAGAGCGTTTATTCCAGGAAAATATGTTTCCATAATTTTTCACTCTTTCAGGCTTCTTGGTTGGTTCTTGTATATAAAACTTCCATCCATTTTTTTCACAATAAGCAGCAGCATCTTCAGCAGATGCAAAATCGATCTTCATATTAGACAATGGATCTCCACTGTAATTTCATTTTAATAATAAAATTAAAACAATCATTTCTATATTATTATTAATGATTCTTTGCTTACGTTGAACTCCACCCCATAAGAGGATTTTCCCATCTTTGACGAGTATCAAACTCAATTTGCCAGTTGTGAATATTATTTGTTCCACTTTGCATAGCATTCTTTGGGGGTTTGTAAATACGAACACGTCTAGTTTTTATGTGCTCTTCAGGAATTCCACTTATAGTAGAAATATTCATCTACAAAAATGTGAGAAATTGAATTAATGAGCTAAATGACATAAGATATGATAAGTTTAATAATATAACTACAGGCTCAGTAATTGTTATGTATCCTGCCAACTGCTTCTGGTGTTGAAGCTCCTGGGCATCCTTTACTATCAGATCCTTATCGACAATGGGTGCTTCTTTATCATGGGCAAATCGAATTGCAGAAGTGGACAAAAATGCAGACCTGATTAAAAAAACATCTTCAATACGATTGTTGAAAATGTTATGTAAATCATTAAACGTCATAATTACCATTGACCATTTGAGCTTGTCAAGGATTTACTGCAAACTCGTAGTAAGTTCACTGCCATGATTATTAATATTTATTTTATGTGTATATTATCAAAACTGATTTTTTAATGACATAAAATTTAGTTTAATATGATTACATTTATATGAGAAAATCTAGGTTATAATAAAAAAAAGTTCTGCCACCCATACCAATCTAAGTTTGATACAGATTTAAATGAAATTATGGATTTGATTTATAGATGTCACTGCAAAAAAGGAACCAATTTAATTTTTAAAATTTTCAATTGTTTTTTTAATTTCATTAATTTGTGCTTCTTCGATATCTTTTAGTATTTTTTTAATCCTCGAAGAAAACTGACTACTTTCCTTTCCTTCAGTTATATTTATAATGTTAGATTTATGTAAAATTTCCTCATTATTCTTTTCGTCAAACTGATATAAAATTTGAATAAATTCACGAAACACTTTTTGAATTAGTTCAAAGGTACTATTTAGAGAATTTATAGATTCCTACAAATACAAATGTTTTTTAGTATATTAAATAATAATACATATAAGTAATTATACATATTTACCTTCAGTAACACCAGATTAAGATTTATATTTAATAATGTTTCTGCCTGATGTGTACTAAAACTATTAAAGTCATCCTCATACTTATTCAAAACTTCTACGTATTGTGTATAGAAACTGCAATTATACTTTAGTCTTTTTGATTTAAAAACTTTTTCTATTCTCAAAAACTCTTCAATTATAAACTTCTTACTTTCTTCTGAAAAACTTTCAAAACTTTTAAGGTTGGCTTCAGTATATTTTAAATATTTACTGTGCTTTTCTTCAAAACTATCATTTTCAGACATAATTATTAGGAGCAATTATTGAAAATTATATTCATAATTATTTAAGAGCTTAACAAAAAATTAAATCATTGACATTTGTAAATAAACAATAGCCGCTTTTGAACAAAGACAAAGGAGCACAAAGGAGGTTTGAATGTAAATACAAATACACTGAACTGTAATTTTAAATTTATTTTAATTAATATTAAATTTGAATTTTACATAAAATCAAATAAATATTTGCGAACATTAAAACCAACAGATTTTGCAACACCTTGAATAAAATCGAGACCTACAGCACATTGATATTTAGCTGCATCAATCGAACATTCTCCCCCCACACTAACTAATAACTGCAACTGCACCAAACTCGATACCTGATTTTAAAAATCAATAATTAGCGTTAATTTCATAAAAATTAGTACTGATATTACACATTGCTTACTTGTGCTAGGAGATTGCATGTGAGACCAACTCTTTCTTCCAGAATGGCATAAAAAATAGCCAACAAACGATCAAGAGTAAAAACTTTTGGACCTAATTGTGTGTTCATTTTTTCGCTGACCTGAAAAAAATAAATTAGTAGAATAAAAATTACATTTCTATTAAAAAGGATTATTAGTTCCGCTAAACACAGTTACTTTTATTTAAGGTTTTTATCTAACATAACAAAACTGTACCATTATGTACAAAATAATCATAAAAATATCTAAGACTGGTTTAAAGATTATAGAATCTTAAAGGACCTTTTTTAGAAATAAATTGTAATATATTATAGTTTCACTTAAATAAAATATTACATAAATGTACGGTAACATCCATGTTTTGTGTTTTGCGGGGTTTTTAGTAAATGCACCTTAGCTCTTGCATTAACAGTTTGAACACGTTTCCTCTGCTTTCCATGGTGTTTCACAAACAGCCTTTTATCTTCTTTTGCAGGATTATAGCTTGCTAGATATGCAGCTATTAGAAGGTACTTTGCATAATATGGAAGCTCCACATTATGAATAAGTGACTTAGTTGAACCATCCTCCTCTAATTTAGATTCTAGTGGACCTTCTTGTACATTATCCTGAGTGAATATATACAAATGTTATATACAAGATTGTTTGTTACAGTGTTGCAAAATTAAACCTAAGAAATTAATCCGTGACTTACATTAGAAATTATACTTTGATCACCAACTCTTAGGTAAATGGTACCTAAGGCATTTTTTAGAATAGGGGATATGTTTCGCCACAATCGACTAACGTCGTTCTTTTGAATAGTACCATTCATTACAGGCTCACAATAGAGAGTATAGCAAGACCGTGCCATATGACGAAGTTCTGGCAAATCACGACATGCTCGGAAGAAAACGTTTAGAAACACATTTAGAAAATTCATGTAAAAATCTTCTCCTGTTGAAAAGAAGTAATTAGATACATTGAAATTACAGTTTAATATAGAAATAAATGCGTTTCATACCTAGTCCTTCAATTACAGATGAAACCATTTCTTCATCTATACTTTGGCACTTTTTGATATACTTCTTTAAAAGAATTTTGCTATGTGGAAAATCTAACATTAAAATTTGAAGTAGTTGATCCTTTGTATACTGGGGAATATTAATAACTATTGGCTCAGATAAACCAGTTTTATTATGGAATTTTTCGAAGACAATATCAGATAGTAGAACGCTACATATATTTAGATTTGTTAATTCTCTTAACCTTAGAAATGCTGGTAATATATTATGATCCATTTCTCTAAGACGTTCAGCTTTATCAAGAACAATAACATATGGAATCATAATTCCATTTGCAATATCGTCTTTAACAATGCTTTTTAAACCTGCCAAAAAATCGTCTACGCTATCACACTTTATAAAAGGCGCAAAATCATTTTCTAATGATAGTTTATGTCCAGATAGTATATTTAATAAACTTTCAAATAAAATTTTTGAAGTGTAGCATTCTATACAATTAACTATAGCAAATTTATAATTTAAGTGTTCAAGAATTGTATTTATAAGAAAAGTTTTTCCAGTGCCAGTATGACCTACTACAAATAAACTTTCAGGAAAACACTCATCGGAATAACCTGTAACAAATTATTCGAATTAAAGCTTAGCACTTGATAGATAATTATATTTTTTAGACTCCTTTTTCTGGAAATTGTCATGAATTTAATAAATACCTACCCATGTAACTATAAAATTCATTAATTATTTCTTCACGACAGGGCACTATTTGTGATATTGATTCAGTGAATTCATCCATTATACAACAAACACTCTTAAATAATTTTGTTAATCACTGCACAGGCTTTTAATAAATATTAATTAATTTAATAACAAATTAACTGACATTAAGCTTTGAGAAGTTTTGGCATATATTGGCAGTTCAATATTTTTTAAGCGGGATTTTAATTAAAGAGCCACCTATTATTAAACTCAGCAAACACGCAAGTTACAAAACTGACGTTTATAATATATTTTGGTTATGTTTGCTGTTAAACCTGGTCAAACTAATTAATCTAATTTTAATTGATTTAACTGGATTTAACGCTGAAAATATAATGTTGAATTAAAGATCTTTTAACTGTCTGCAAAGTGTATAATATATTCACAATTTTTTCTATTATTACTATAGACCAGTAATTGCAACTTTGTCCAGTTTTTCTTCTATAAAGATCATGACTTCCTGGATAAAATTAAGTCAAAAGTACGTACCTTGAAGAAAAACATATACTAGAGATGTATGAATGCATTAAAAAAACTACATTACGTTTTGCAGGTTATCGGAAGGAATACAACTAATTAATGCTGTAGACATAACAAAATTTTCATTGTTACTGGAACGAATTGTTGAAAACATTTCAGGAGATCCTTTTTCTGAAGATGAATTAAAGAAACTAGAAAATTCATTAAACCTAGATAATAACAAACTGAACTTATTATTGCAGTCCTTAAGGTATATTTTTACAGAGTCATGTAAGTTTGTCATAAAACCTACAATTCTTCAAGAACAATTCCAACAGTTAAACATTGAAGAAAAGAGAACTGAAATTTTTGTCAAACATTGGACAAATAATACTAAAGATATATTGACTAATTTGCATAATGAGAAATCTGGTTTACCTAAGCAATTGGAAGACGTTAAATGGGAACTAAATTTGCAAATATCATCCGAAGCCCGCCAGAAACAGAAAATACCGAAGGCGTTAATACAACTTGCAATATCTGAAGATAATTATAAACAGAACGATATTGTGAACATCGAAATGGATCATCATCAATTGCTATCGTTCTATAACCAACTGGAAGATATACAATCAAACATAGATAGCTTAAACAAATAAAATACATTGTATATTAAAATAATCTATATTTGAAAATTGTTTATTTTGCAGTAACAAAAACATTAGTATATAAAAAAGGATTTTAGTCAAGGATAGTTTTTGAACGTAGTGATTATCTGTTCTATTAACTACGCAAAAGAATATTTTATTGAATAAAAATGTCTCAGGGGATGTATAAAGTGTCGTTATAAATTTAAATGAGCAATTTAGTTACGTAACTGAAATTGAGTCAATATTTAATCGGTAGAACAGATAATAATAGTTTAGAAATGCACTCCAAAAACCTTTGTAAATAAATATACCTAATTAAAAGTTAATGCTAATTTATTATTACCCTTCAATTTACATTTATAACTAAAGTTTGTTGTGCGTTTGCTGATGGTATCATATCTGGTGTTACTTGTTCCTTATTTACGATGTTATCAGATATACTTGCACCAGCAAGTAACATTTGCATAGCACCCTGCAAATTAGAAAACTGTAAACTTAACGTTTCTTCGTCTTTTAAAAGTTCTGCCAAACGGGTTACTAGTTGATTAACTTCTGGAGGAAACTCTGTTAAAATATCTTCATAAACATCAAAAAATATATTGGTTACATCTATTAATGTCCTAGTAAAACGATAATCTCCAATATATTTGATTAAGAATCTTAATATCGCCATAATTGATTTATTTTCACGACCTGCTATCGCCGCATTCAATCCTTTGCGTCGTAAGAGCTCTTGTAAGATGGATACCGTAACATGTGGATTTTTATTTGCTACATAAGGAACTAACACGCAATCCAATGCTTTAGAATATTCGAACCTTCTCAAACAAGCATCTGGCTTTGATTGCTGTTCTTTAGTTACTTCTGGAACAATAGCATCTATGGACGGATGTATATTGGATGTGTGTTGGTATGATTTTAACTTTCGGTCTGACTCGACTGGCTTAATTTCATCTTCTCTCCTATGAATTGATACAAGACCATCAACCATTCCGGCGACTAGTGTATCGTCATTACTAGAAACAGCAATACTAGTAACTGGACTTGGAAAATCTATAGTGTGAATTACATTGTACGTTGCAATATCATATATTTTCACATGTCTATCAAGACCAGATGATAATAAACGTCTCCCATTGCTAGCTAGTCGAAGACATGTCACAGTTTTATGGTGCTGTATAATTTTTGTTAAAAGTCTTCCTCCAGATAGAGCGTCCCAAACCTAGAAATATGCGCATTATATGTAGTACAGATCTTTTTATTTAAATTTTATTTCAATAAAACGTAATATAAATTTACCTTAATTTCATTACCACCAGCTGATAAAAATATGCCTCCTGAAGGTAAACAGAGAACAGATTCTACTGGACTGCCATGATTCACTGTGATTGTAGGCGATTGGGGCTGTCGCGTATCCCACATATTTACGATTTGATCATAACCACCTGACAGCACCACGCTGTCGCTTACAGGACTAAAGCATCCAGCACGAATATAATCATTATGTCCACCAGTGAAATCATTAACAACCTTCTCACTTGGTATATCCCAGATTTTTACAGTTTTGTCATCAGAAAAGCTGGTTATATGAACATTATCTTTTGTGAAACAAACTCTGTGAACCTAAACATTGTAATCAATATTATAGAAAACAATATATAGAATAAATCAGGTATTTAGTACATAGTTGACTTACGGGTGCTGTGTGTCCTTTAAATAATCGCAACATACTTTTTGAGTTGACATCAAAAAGTTTAACACTTGCTTCTTCTCCACCAGCACATATAAGCCTTCCATCATTTCTAAAACATCCCCCATAAGCGTTATCACGAAAACGAGACACATTTTTTGCCACCAACTTTGTTATAGGATTATACAATTGCAAACGAACTGAACATGTTACTGCAAAATAATGGGGCTCAACTGGACTGAAATCTATGTAATCTACAACGCCTACTTCTTTGACAAGGACGGGAACCTAAATAATAACACATGTTTAGCAATATGTTTAAGGTTATGTATTTTACAAATAGTATCTGGAATACTTACACCTAATTTCTTCCAATATAATGTGTCAGGAGTAACAATAGCTCCGGTTTTAACGTACGGCTTTGCATTTGTCTTTTTAAAAGATGCCATTGTTATTAACGAATAAAACAATTTCAAAAATTATCAAAAAGACTATCACTGCATCGTACCTAACCTAAATTCACTCACATTTAAATGATATGATTCTGTCAAAAAATAAATAACTCTACTGTACTCAACTTAAACTCACTGAACTATACTTTGGTCATTCTACTAATTTAAATTTAGTCGGAATAAAACTTCTGTAAATAAAATTAATATATAATATTTATATTGATTTATATTTTTAGTTCATAAGAAAATTATACATTGATTAAAAAATATATTTTTTATTGAGACAGCAATGAATTTGCTAATATACGGATTGCAATATAAAACTTTAACCTAATAAACGAAAAAAGTCGTATATTTATGAAATATTTTATTTAGAAAAATCAATTGTCAAAATTGTTGGTTTTCTATTTTGTAACTACGTAATCTAACGCAGCTCTCAAAATAGATTCTGGTGCAGAATCTTTTGGTGTGTTTCCCTTTTTATTTTTTACTTCTAAGCCAGCACCTTGGCTAATTAAAAGTTTCGCTGCTTCTGCACCACCACCGGTGACAGCCAAATATCTAAAATATATTAATGTAAATAAAATGCTACCTCTATAAATCTCGTAATCTAGTAAAATATACTAACAATGCTGTATTTCCACCATTATCTTGTTGATCTATTTTAATATCAGGACTTTTAAGAAGTAATTCAATAATTCGTTCTCTTCCTAAATCGGCAGCACGGTGAAGAGGAGTTTCTCCATTATTATCCGTTATGTTAACTTCAGCTCCATTCTTAATTAACATTGAAGCTATCTGAAGAGTTTAGTAATATAATAAATCAAGAATGAAAAACTTTTTAATTTGATACGTTTGTTTGAATATATCGGCAAAACTATGATTACCTCAAGCCATCCTTTTGAGCAAGCATAAAGTAGCGCAGATTGTCCCCCGTTGGTTCTGTGATTTACATTAACTGCTTTAGCAATAAGAATATGGACAACTTCTTTTTTACCTGCAGATGCAGATGATATTAAAGGAGTTCTACCTGTATCATCTGGTTCGTCACAAGGGCACCCCCGATCTA
The DNA here is from genome assembly GCA_963678705.1 of Panorpa germanica. Classification (NCBI taxonomy): domain Eukaryota; kingdom Metazoa; phylum Arthropoda; class Insecta; order Mecoptera; family Panorpidae; genus Panorpa; species Panorpa germanica. The sequence goes on from OY783221.1 coordinate 10,610,755, forward strand.
ATAGCAGTTGCAATAATTCATAGTGACCACCTAATGCAGCCCAATGACTTAAATATCGGCAATTCTAAAATACAATAAATGAAGGTACAATGTTTTGTTAGTAAATTATAACCTTAAATAATATGTATTTCTATCATTTTATTTTACACTATCTTTCTGCATAATAAGTGAAGGGTTTTCATCAAGTTTTACTTTTACAATATTAAAATTTCCTTGATAGCATAACTGAAATATATTATCGTGCGAATTCATTTTAAAAGGTGATTAATAAATAACAGAACCACAAGTAAAAAAATAACAAAACCACTTTGAAACCAACTAAAATGACTGACAATTGCTGACAATGTACAATGACATTAAAAAAAAAAGCAACAAGGGCTGTTAGAAGTAACTAGTCGAAAGCTTTCATAGAGGTCACTGAAAGCTGGTTTGAGTCTGAGGTTCCAAATCTCTAGTCACATTTCACCTCAGCCTATTGTAATTCGTAAGTGACCTTTTTTTTTCGCAACCAGGATGATTGATGATGGTTATAGTAATGACCTGATACTTCTCTTTCAAAAATATTGTGTAGCGTGAAACTGGTACATCTAACACTCTTGCTTGCCAATTCGCTGCAACACTTACTAATTGTATTTAAGTCATAAAATTAGCTATTATTATTAATTCATCAAAGTAACAATTCATACTGTAAATGTTTATTTGTAATAACTCGTTAAATCATAAAAATAAAAAATATCTTCAAATTGTACAAAAATTATATTTATAAATTCTAAAAAAATAATCACATAAGGATCTTCAGGAATATGATTAAAAAAGAGATAAGAGACAATACAATAAAAAAGTATATGTTTTCAAATCAAAATAGTATTTTATTAAACAGTATTTTCCACTGACTTTATCGAAAATTAATTTTACTTTACAAGAACAATGTTAAATATTTAATAAGGAAACAAAACATTATATGAATAATTTCGATTAATCGTGATTTAACCAATTATTGCCCAGTGATTTCCCAAACTGAATGAAATATTGCAATGAACTTAATTAATTAAAAGGACAGAGAAAACTTAATTTTTTGTGAAGAAATTGTCGTTTTCTCTCCATTTAATACTATTAGTTGTTAATCCAAAATCTCTTTTTCACATCAGATACGATTTTTATAAACTACGCATGTTCTTGTAGTTTCAGTAAATTTCCGGCACACAATCAAGTGCATATTTACTGCGAATTTGAGATCTAATAACACAGCTTGAATGATTAATCTCTGTGCTATTTCAGCCCAGAGGCCCACGCGCAATTTAACATCATACATATTTCAAAATCGCTCCCGCGACATGAGACCGCAAACAGTATCAATACGGTTGTGAAAACTGATTGGAATTGAACCCGAGTCCTGCCCTATCTCCTTGATAATTCGATTCTTGTGACAAAAGCCCGTCCATTTGTGATTGATATTCTACCATATAAGAGTCTTGCGAGAGCTCCGGCTGTGAGAATCCAACCTGCGACAAACTGAAGCCTGGTTGACTCATAGACTGACTCATGCCTTGTGTAAGTGGTGCAGGTTGTGTATTACCCTCTTGGCTTGCTATTCGAGACCTACCTTTAGGTCTCACCTTTCGTCCTTGTCGGGCTTGCACAGCTTGTTGATGTTGGTTGTAAAATCTAGGAGGGACATGGCTCATATTCATAAACATGCCTACAGGCACAGGCATATTAGTTAAAGTAGCTTGTGCACGTTCTTGTGATATATAACTGACAGTGTCATGTGTGCGTGCGAACATATCAAGTCCATTTGGACGTGGAGGATACATTTGATTGATTTGTCCTGTGCGATCATAAACAGACCCTGGTACCATAGCTTCTCTAGCATCGTACATACAAGTTGACATGAAATGTGAGCCGGGATTAATAGCGTTTACTAATTTCTTGGGTTTAGCGAATTGTATCATTGATTCTTTCAGATTATTAAGAGAACCTTCAACTAAAACCTTTTGTTCTTTATAAAAAGTTAAAAGGTGATTCCATAATGGTTGTTTAGATAAAACTTTTGGATTACCAACAATAATAATACCATATTTCGCGCGTGTTAGCGCCACATTTAATCTTCTTGGATCATTTAAAAATCCTATTCCTTGATGTTCATTAGAACGAACACATGACATTATTATTATATCTTTTTCACGTCCTTGGAAGGCATCTACACTTGCCACTTCTATTTCTTGGTATAGTTTGGAATGCAAGCTTCCTTGATATTGCATATACTGCACCAGATATGCTCGTTGACCCTCATAAGGAGTTATTACACCAATTTGTTCGGGTTTAACGCCAGACTTTAAAAATCTTGTGGTTATTTTTTCTACATTCGCAGCTTCGGTTCGATTAAGATATGATGTACCGGAACCAGCAATTTCTTCTTGACCTTGAGTCACTAAGAAAAACATTGGCTTATCAGGTGAAGGCCAGGGAAAATCAATTTTTGTTAATTTTCGTTCATCTGCACAAACACCATTTTGTAAACTACCTTCATAAAAAAAATTTGAAGGGAAACGGGATAACTCTGGATGCATTCTATACTGTACTTCGAGCCTAAATGGTTTTATACCCAATACTACTAATCTTTCGAACAAACTTTGAGAAAGACCTGCTTTGGCCGCTTTCTTACACATAACAACGGGACCCAACTGACAATGATCTCCGACTAAAATCAACTGTTTTGCTCCCAATACAACAGGTACCATACATTCCGGCTCTGTTGACTGCATGCTTTCATCAATAAGAATTGAGTGAAATTTAAGTCGGGCTAGCCTTGGATCACCAGCTCCTACACAAGTACAGCATATTACATCTGCAGCTTCCAATAGCTCCTTCTCTGCTGATTTTTTTAACATTCTATATCGTTTTTCATCTCCAGAACTTAATTCACCTGTTTCATCTTTCAATTGCTGGAGCTTTTGCAATTCAGTATTACTGTCCATATTACGAATTTGATTGTGTAGTGCCAAGAAGCTTACGGGCGAATCAATTGCTTCACGTGATTTTGCACATAGTCTAACAACTTTCAGACTAGATTTATGAATTTTTTCAGTTAGTTGGTCAACTGCAGTATTACTTGGAGCGCATACAAGAACAGGTCCTCCATGTTGTTTAACTAATTGATAAACGATTGTAGCTGATGTTACTGTTTTACCCGTACCAGGCGGACCTTGAATTAACGATAGCGGTCGTTGAACGGCATGTTTCACAGCGTATACCTTTAATAAAAAAAATCCATTCAAATACACAATTCTTTAAATAAAATTATAATCTTAAGACAATGTTTTACCTGTGATCTATTTAGATGTGGCAAATTTGGTGCGCTAAAATGTTTTGGCAACTGGCATCTAAACAATACCTCTTCAACTTCATGTCCTAAAAGGCGATGGTAGATATATCCAGAGACTGAGGTATCATCAACAGCGAATTTTCGGAGAGCCATTTGCATTCTACAAACAAGTATCAAATTGAGTGTTTTCATATAAATGAAATGAAAAATACATAATTGATGTTACATTTATATTAAAATATATACCTATCAAATGATGTACTTTTCCATATGAAATCTACAACAAAATTAGAGTTACATTCGGTTGGGGCTCCAGAATTTCCTTTCAGTTCTAAACCTATATCATCTCCATAATTATCAGGAACTTTGATGACGTGTCCAACACCAGCCCACGGTTTGTGAAGTTCTCCTACGTATCTGTAGTAAACAGGTAATTAAATTTGATACTTTATATTTGTTGTGTTAGAGTATAACAGATTATATTTAATAAAATAAACACGAACCTAAGACGTAGTTCATCACCATGCATAAGCTTCATGTCACTATCTGTTTTAGCCAATGTAAAATAAGCAATTATTTTTTTATTAAGACCGATATCCCAACGAACTTCAATATCGCCTTGCGTCTGGGATTCTTTTAGACGTTTATCATAATCTGCTTCTAATTTTACAAGAGGCCCGAAAATGTTTTGATATTGATATCCATCTTCATACCTTAATAACACCTTAAAAAATTAAGACATTTATTAAAACTAAGTTAAATAAAAATCATTCAGAAACGAAAATCATCAGGAGCGAAATAATAATTTCATTTTATAATATAGTGGTTAAAGCTACCTGTTGTGGTTCTTCATCTACTCCAGGTTTCTCTAGGTCTTGAAATGTAGCTTCTACATTATCTTTCCATAATTCTTCAAGTTTATTAATTTGCTGTGCTGAAGTTTGTCTTGCACGCAATTGTTCCTGCTCAGATGGAACTTTTACCAACCAAGATAAGAAACTACGATCCGAAATAAGTGGTTGCCACTGCTCCTGGTCCCAGTTCATGTCCTTCAAAGACGACTGAGAAGCACATGGTTGTCTAAAAGTAAAAAAAAATATATTAAAATCCTGCCAATTATTATATTAAAGGTTGTTTAAAAGTAAAAAAAAGTAAGTATTAAAAACACTTACCGACAAAGTAACACGACAACAGAATCAGCTTTCGCAGGAATAAAACCTAACACAAAAACATTTCGTACACCACATGAATAACACTCTAGTACTGTTTCTCCCAATGGTCCATCGCAATGAAGTGTTACTTCTTTATGCTTAGCTCTTACGAGATGATTGATGATGTGAGAGCCTGACGTATTTCCTCGTCCATTGCAGAACCATTTTTTGCACACGTTGCACATGACAACAGTACTTGGTTCGTGAATACCACAGTATTTACAAGCATGATAAGGTAATTCTCGATTTCCATAAAGTTCATCGTCCTCCTCTTCAAATTGCAATTCTGCCAGCGCTTGAGTTGCAGCTAATATTTTACCATTTTCAGATTTTTTCCCAATGCCATTAAGCTGTAAATAGATATAGAAATTATTTTCAGTTTTATTACACAATTCATGCCCATCCTTGAATTTTTATCTTTGTCGTATGATACTTAGTATGTGAGGTTAGGTAAATGACATCATCACCAACCTGATTAGGTCCTGGACCATGATCTAACTGTGAAGCCTGAGTCTGACTTTGTGATGGTAATGTAAAGTCAGTAAAATCAAAATCCGAGCCCTGGGTATCAGCCCCTATTAAATCGCCCTCTTCCGTATCCAAAAACGTGAGGGTTTGTGAACTCGGTCCATACGCATCTACACTCATCCTGAATGGTTTCTATATATTCTTTAATATTGTCTTAGAAATTTAACATACACAAAAAACAACACAATTCATTTGTCAAGACCAGACAAATTGAACAAAACTAAATAATTTTCAAGTTTTTACGTCTTTACTATGCAGAATATAATCGTGTGGCATCGCCATGTTGCTGTTGACGGAGACAAAAGATATCGGATTTTCCCCCTCCTATTCTTTTTACCGCCAGAAATGATAAAATCAGAGATAGGACTCAATATAAGTAGGCTAAATTTAAAAAGAAAATAATAACAAAAACTAAATATTAATATTTTCGTAATTATTTTTCAAACTTGTGCACAATACGTACACAATATTTACCCACAGAACTATATATAAATAATAAAAGTAAGCGTCCATTAAAATATATTTCATCACATCCTGTAATAATGAATCATAAAAAAGTTACTCTAGATAAAAATTTAACCGATGTTATACAGATAATTTATACAAAGACGTAATGAAATAATAATACAGATATTTGAAAAAAAAACAAAAATGGTTTTTAATTCGAAAAAAAGAACTATCAAATTTATATTATTTAAAGTTTTCATAAGCAAATATCAGCTGACAACACTACTAAAATATTTCATGGCAGCACCATCGGTCGATTATTTTATAATTAAACTCCTATCTGGTAACACAAATGTCAGTAAACAAAATGACAGGAAAGATAGGTTGTGTATATGGACAAGTGGAGTGTTTAATTTAAAAGCGGCATTCTATTAACAAAAACACAATTAAAAGGTAGGTTTTCCATGTTTTTGTAACTAATATGATGATAAATAAAATAATTTTAGAGTTAATTAGAGTACATATTTTATTAAAAATGCCTAAAAATAATTTCCTATTATTGTTTGTCCGCCTGTTGCAATTCAGGTGGTTATGCTCGTTGCACACGTACGATTTCGTTATGTCTCGCTCTATTTTGTTTATCTGTCAAAATTTGACGTATATTTATAATTTAGAAATTCTCATTTTTTGATGTCAACTGTTGCTATCAACAGAGGCGGATCAAAATATACCGGGGGGCCCTGTGCGCTACACATGAAAAGTGTTATTTTTTGATTTCGTAACGAATTCATTTGTACCCTGCCACAATTAACTTTCTGGGACACCCTTTTTAGTTTGTTCTTGCCGGGCGCTTACCCTCTGCGCCCTACACTTAATACATCTCTGGTCATCAATATCTTTTTGTTATTATTCTGGTTATTGTTTACAAAAGTTATATAGTTACCTGCAATTTTTTTTCCAAATAAAAAATAATAATTATTTATATTTTTAGAGATACAGATTTTGAAATCCGAAAAATGATGTTATTTTTACAATTTTTTGATTAAGTTTTAATTTGAATGAACTAATAGTATTTTCAATAGCGTTTCATGAGCCCCCTTATTTTTATTGAAGATTTAATTTAATTTATTACAATACATATACTGATCTTAACGTAGGCAGGTAATTTGCGTTCTACTAAACGAGTTTTTTATGGCCTAAAATGGCGACAAAATAAATTTTCTTTTTATGTTTATTGATACTTAAACTTGAGGTAAATAAATATATATTTTTTCTATATTTTCGTGACTGTACTTTTATACGACTGGCCATCACGCTCACATAATTTACTCGGTATAAAAAGAATTGTACATTCATCTTGTCAAATTGTCACAAAATTTGTAAACACTTTATGAGAGGGCAGTGAAAGATAATAACTCTTCTCTTTCACTCTGATGCTGTGCTATTCAGAGCACATGTCTAGAAATGTGTGTGGTGGGGGTAAAGTCATATGTGAAGCAAAAATTTGAAGTTCACCTTCTCGCCGTTGATGGCACTGCCATCTGAGGTTGGAATAAATATTATGACATTTTTAATTTACTTGTACATTTTGAACCTCATTTGTATAATTTAAAAAAGTATATATAAAAGAATTAAACATGTAATACACACAATTGCTTCTCCAAAATTAATTGTATCCAAATACAATTTCCTTCCGCGAGAAATCAATTGTATCTAATCACAATTGTCTGCAACGGCTCTTTCAAAGGTAGGTATACAGGCCCGGATTTGAGGGAGGGCAGGCGGGTACTGCCCCGGGACCTCCACAAGAAAGAGGCCTCCACAAGAAGGAGGCCTCCACAATAGAGATCAAAGTACTAAATTTTTAAAAGACTTGACGGAAAATAATTGTTCCTTTTATTCAGAAAATTATTAGCGGCCTCAGCTCCTTCGTTGCCCCAGTGCCTCCACATCTCTAAATGCGGCACTGTAGGTATATAAGCAGGTCTTTTATATGTAGACACATGCTATTGAATTAGGGCCTGGATTTGTATGCACTTAGACCATAGTAAAAATGCATATTTGTGCATATACATCACGTTTTTATAAATTTTTGTTGCATATTTTAATTTAATTCTTTGATTTTAGGTATAAACAACTCTTAATTATTCCTATTTTTTGTTTTTTTACTTGCTATTTTTATTGACTTAAAAATAAGTTAAAAGAATACTATATAAGTATTTTTTGCTTATAAATCAGGACCGTTCAAATGATGAACTAAATGAAACAACCAAACCTAGAACATAAAACGTTGGTCCACGAATTGAACCCGAAGACAGAAGCCTGTTGACAACCTCTCAATCCTCTTGGATACTTAAAAACCTTGGATTTAATAAAAGAATATAAGATATAACTAATTATATGTATTAATTTTTTTTTAATTTAATTTATTTAATATCGGCCTATTTCTGATGCTAAGTCCTATCACCGATGATCTTCTACTATGTTGAAATTTGATAACAACCAAACCCAGAATATATAATTATGGTCCGGAATCGAACCCGAGCATCAATGCGCACTGTGTCGTCAATGAAGTAAAAGTTAATATGTTTTATAGTTAGTCAATATAAGTAATAAATTCTTGGAAAATATCAATTGCTACAAAGTAATGTAGATATGCATAATTCATAGCTAATTGCGTGTATACATGACAGAAACATATAGAAAATCACCTGTCTATTCGTGCATAGCGCAACGATAATAAAACAAACATATGTCAATTCCCTTAGTTAAACTAAGAATAAAAAATATTGAATTACGTACTATTAAACACCACGATAAAGTTGAAACTTATTTAGAATTTAAATTCGAATTTTTCTTATTCTATTTAAATGCATAAAACAGTGACGTGTATGCAAAATGGATTAGAATGGAATCGTATATTATTTTAATATTATACAACTCAAGCGGCGTCACAGACAATATTTTATCCAAGAATGGGCTTGTATCCTATGTCTTAATTTCTATAAAAGTGTACTATATATTGATAAAGGTGGGTTACTAGAAACTCAAATGTTCAATTACTTTTTAATAACTCCTTATATATTAGGAGATATTAAAAATTAAAAAGGTCATTTTGTCTCTTTAATTATTAAAGGGATTCAACGTTGTACAACATTCCAAATGCATATAACCTCACAACCGCTAGTTGCTATCTCTTTTATACAATAGAGCGTAGAAGAGATATATTATTGACAGAACTCTGAAAAGTTTACAGGTTTCCAACCTTACAGCTCATAAATCTCTGCTATATGTATTTATATATCAAAATATCAAATATTATTCACAGCTATTTCGAGGAACAATAAAATTTCAATATTATGTCTGCTGTAACAGGGTTAAATAAAATAAAAACTTATTATTCTTTGACTTGACTTTATTATTTTGACTACCAATAGCTACAAAACATTACCACAGCACTGACTTACTCAACAAATAACTGACGTATAAAATGCATTTCACGTCATACAAATGGCTGACCATTTCTAGCGCTAAAACTACAATTCAAATTTTTAATTGCTATATCTCCGTCAACATTTAGATATTTAATAAAATAGACACGCCAATACACATTTATTAACATCAATTTCAATCAAAAATTGAAAAATCGACTACTAAAAATGAGGACACAAGCCCATTATTAAAACTGAAATAACACCTATATCAAACAGCGTTTCTTTATTTTTTTACCTACCTTAAACATATAGCAAATTTAATTTTATTACAATTATTTTGCCGTATGAAAACTGTGGCTATACGCATTTACTAATAAAAATTTACCGTGTGAACATCCCGCTGATTATACGTTTAAAATCGAATACTGTATAAAACGTGCAATATAATATCGTGTGAACACAGCCTTAAGTATCATTCCCACTCACTGCTTTAATTTTATTTTGTATTTAATTTAAATTGTTTAGCATATGGCAATACGCGTAGTCATTCACAGTACCATCTTTAATTTAATTTATTTTTTAAGTTTTTTTTTAGAACCTTACAAGGTAAATTAAAAATATTAAATTAAGAAAAACTATATTATATTATAACCCCCAAAATGTGACAATCTGTCAAAATACAGAAAATTTATATTTAAAAGAAGTTTAATGTCAGTTTTTGAAAAATATAGAAGTGAAACAATTTCTATTACTAATTGTTATTAAAAATAGCAATTTTAATTATTTCACATACAATTTTGTCGAACTGTCAACATTTATATTACTAACGATGCATACGCACCAAGTAAATTAAATAAACTTAAATTAAAACACCTGAACAACCTGAAATCTAGATTACTATATTAAATAAAAACAGTAAATTAAATATTAAAACAGTGAGTGGGAATACTATTCAATTTTAATTATGCATTTTGATATATAAGTCTAATAAGAAAATCAAAAAGTTATTCTTTTAAAAGAAAAAATGGATCATATTTATATATGATGTTTATACGTGTTTAGTATTATTCTAAAATACACGTATACCGACACAAAAATATATTCAAAAAATAAAATTCTAAATTCAATAACAAAGTAAAATCAATTAGCTAATGGGTAATATAATATAATACACGCGTATAAAATTTCTTCTCCAGTTATGTGCTACCTGGGGTCTAACATATTATGTGTCACTAGTGATTAATAAAAAAAAACAGAGATAGCATCTTTCCGCATAATTTGTGATTGCGAAAATATAAACCTAAATTAAAAAGTAATTTGAGAATATTTTTTGATAAAGTCGTATCACAGAAACCATCCTATTTCCTTTTAAAAGTAGGGCGCAAGGGATTTATTTCCAACAAAAGGTCATATCTTGTAAATGACATTTATAGAGCGTATAATAAAAGGTGACGTTTGATTTATGATACATGGATAGGGCAATCCTATCATCAAATTATCCAGTTCATGATTATAAGGGATTTTCATGTTACATTTTACCCTTATAATTTTAATCAAGATTAAATTACTATAATAAGTAATTTTTTTCAAGGGTTTCTACAGATGAGTTTATCAAGGGCATCGTAAAAGACCTTGTGTGTGATATAAAAAGAAATATAATCTTATTGAATTTGTACATAGATCAAATATATTTTCCTGTTGAAATTGTTTCTCTTTCATTCAGTCTCTTCTCTCACAGTGGCCTAGAGTGTTGATGCATGATTTTTTAGTAGATTTGTTGAACTTTTATGGTCCAAATCAATACGACATTCATATAGATATATGTATCGTACACACTGGTGCGACTTAAACATGCGACATTAATAAAACCGTTATTTATGCTAAAATTCTAGGTAGTACAAAAATGTTTCAATCCTTCGGCGGAACTTCTAAAAGGATTTCTCAGTGTGTGTTGATGTTTTTTTTATTGTGTTTAGTAAATAAATAAAAATAATTGAAAATGGTGTTTAAGTGGACAAATAAAATAGACCTGAACAATAGAAATAGACTCTTGTCGAATAGGTAATTTTTATTATGTTAAATAAATATGAAATACACGTAACTGTGTTTAGCGGGATGTCACTAATCTTCACATTCTTCAAGTCCCACTCTGTTCGTTCGCACTTTAGCTGTGATCCTATCTTACGCCTCACAAGATTGTCATTAATTCAAATTTAGTTTTTGTGACGTCATCCTTAAAGATTCATTACGTTTGAATCGACCCAGTAACTTGTGTTATATCCTATACGTATATTCTTACGTAGGTTCAGGTCCATTATGTCACTGAATGTCATGAATTATCTTAAACATACTAATTATATTGTTAATTGATGAAATTGTGAATTGAAAGAATAAAGGTAAGACTTACGTCAAAAAAAAAAAAATTAAATTAAATAAAAAAAAGGAATGTATCAATACGAGATGACTGTTTTAAATGTACCACCATTTTGGACCAGAGTCACTTTGATATTTATAAATTAATATATACAGTCTAGAAATATGGGAGATTAGCTATATAACGCTATATAGTACATTAATGCATGCAATCGTGGTAAATTTATGATTTCTTTTCAATTACATATTATTTAAGCAGTACGTCATCTAACATCCCTGATTTATTTCATTGAACACTTTTTAAATCCCTTTTTTATGTATGTCCAAAATGTGTGCGAGAGAGAAAGGTATATGTTCCTATTTCTTCTCTATGGCTGAGAACTTGCCAACTGTTACTATCGACGCATGCGTATAGAGAACAAATAGGAACATATACCTTTCTCTCTCGCACACATTTTGGACACACTTTCAGGTCCAGCATTCTCTCTCCATATATATGCTCTAAGGTGTAATCCAAAAGGTTTTTAGTGAAATTTCCATAACTTTAAAAATTATCTTCACTCTTAAATAGGGCTTCTGAATCTTCTTCGAGTTTTTCAATCTATTTTTCGTTTCACGACTTACGGAACTCCATTCATACTCTTTATTATACGTATACGTATAATGCCTGTGATTTGATTATATAAATTGGCCACCTCTTATTTATGTTTATTGGTCTAATTTCATTATATTAGGCAATGTCATGCGGTTGCGAATAGCCTGGCAGCTTGGCAGCCTGGCTTGGTCCTTCTCGGTCGGCTGAGGTCAACGTATAGTCTATTGTGGGTTCGTCAGAGCAATGTTGGTTATAGTATGCCAGCCAGGATTGTCCCGCAAAGAAGTTATACGATTGTTTATAGCCTGGAGAATGGAGATAACATTACTATATAATATACTAAAACCATTTAGTCATTTAGATATTCTAAATTGATTGATGAAGATTGATAAGTATTGCTTTCTGATTGAAAATCAATTATGTGCATATTGAAATTGAATTTTTTCAACAAAGTTTGTAAAAATTTTGACTTCACTTTTTTTATATTATACTAGTAGTAATATGTATTAACCAAAATACCTATTATATAAATATTCTTATTTACTTTTATTATATTTGTTTTTAACAGCTAAATTCACACTCACTTAAAGATATAGGTGTTAATATTTTACATATGGTAAACAGCGTCATGGGACATACGCAAGTTATGAGTCACAATGCCGATTTTTTAAACTACTTGTATAGTTCAAATTCAAATAATGAGAGTTCGGCGGTCACTCATGCTTAGGTAGTGAGTTTAAGGTCAAAACGATAAAAAAAGCATATTTTCGATAATGTTCTTTGACGACACAGTTAATATATAATTATTTCTATACTTACTACATAATAAAATGACATTTGAAGAATACTTTGTGAAATTTTCATAAATAAATGTCAAGAAATGAGGCACTGACAGCGAATCTCCGCAGACGTCACAAGAAAAAAAGTGACATTGCGATGCCACTCATAACTCATCATTGGATTTTCTGAAATCGAAAAACCAAAATGTTTTCATTAATTAATAAGTTTCTGCAGGTAACGTTTTCGAATTTTTCTTATTTTCTTATTATTATTGATTTTTCAATTTTTTACAGCATTTAAAAGTCAAAATACCGAGTTTTCATGAAAAAAATCAGAAACTTTGCTATTTTAAAATACGTTAAAATAAAAAAAATAAAAAAAAACTCGACAGCGTTACCTCGGCATTTATGTAAAGAAAGAGTGTGTAAAATTTTAAAAGAATCGGTCCAGTAGATTTTGAGCTAGAGAGGGCACCGACTCTGAAAAAGCGATGTGTGAGAAACCGCATTTGAAAGTTTTAAAGTAACACGAAAGCAGACCAGAGAGGTGAAGACTTAAGACTCTATATCTCCGACAGTTTTACTCCAATCGATTTCAAATTTCTACACAATGAACTTAATATGTTGTACAATAAAAGAAATAAATAAAAGAAAAAAAACTTAAGAGAGCTGAATAAATATCGATACAATGGTGGTATACAACCTCTTTTAAGCATGAGTCGCCGCCGAACTCTCGTAATTTTAATTATAATATAATTTTAATTATATATCAAGAATCATCACATTTTACTGTCGGTGGAGTTTAAATTGGGGGCGCGGGTGGTTTTGTAAATCTAGATTGCTGACCCTGAAGGTATAACAGTTGGAAATATTCATATTTTAAATATTTACGTCTAAAATCTATTAATATCAATTAGATATTCATTTTAAATAAAGAATTAAATAATAAATAGCAAAGATAGAAAAACTAAATACCCGTGTATATTATTATCAATATTTCACAATATAATGTACATGAACCATTAATTATAACGGCCAATTAAAGTCTTTAGGTTAATGATATACTACACTCGTAAATTAAATAAATAAATAATAAATCCAACAAATGTATAAAACATTCAATAATTTCATTTTATAATAACTTATACATATTACCTCATAAATATGTTTCTGTTTATTTTCAGAATTTCTAGTAAAATATTTTTATCCAAAATTAATTAATATTAATTTTATCGAAAACGTTATGTAAATAAAAAATATTTAAATGCTATATCATATTTATTTGTTTTTCTTTTTTTTTTTTTTTTTTGTTAAAAATGGTACCTTAGGTGGGTTCACATGACATTATACTGCACGTTTTTTACAGTATAATCAGCGGGATAATAAAATATACATAAGGTACTTGTCCAAGCTAAATGTCGGTAAAGTAGATATTATTAGTAATAACTTAGACTAACACGGGACTAAATATAGCGGTAAAACAATAATTAATCTTATGTAAAATTCTTTACATCGAAATCCCGCATTTTATTACAGGATGATTGCAAAATATGCTTTCTATTTACCACATTAAAAACATCGCTCTTTTCATTATCTACTAAAACAGTTTCCTGTATTACCAGCTTGGTGTTTATACAACTACATTATACATTAGGTCATTTGATTGATTTTGACACTGACTCATAAAATTTTAATGCTGTGTTATGTAAGTGTTTCTTCAACTGTTTTAAACTAAAATAATAACCAAAATTAATTCATAGTACATCGTTCTCTTTGCCATGTATATTTCAAGTTTGTGACGTAAAAAACTAGTCTAAAAATTTAGCGGAAAAACAGAAATTAAAACTTATAACTAATAAAAAGTAAAAATAAAAATAACTTTAAAAATTCTTTAACATTTAAAGAAATAAAAAAAAACGGCAACTATTATATACCGAGACTGACGCTGTAAAACATTTTATTTTGATGTCAAACATATTTACTTATTATCACCTTCAATGTACACTCCTCTTGTATTCCTACAACGCTCCATGCGAATCTTACATTGTTCGAAACAGTGCTGGAAGTCTTCCAGGACGCGTGTCGCTTTCTTTTCATAGCTTCAACGGACTCAAATCTTGTTCCTTTTAATGAAGATTTCATCTTAGGAAACATTATTATGTAAAATTTGTCTTACAGATTCTTTATAAATTCCTACAGCAATTCAGTTTCAGCAATCGCAACAACCGACGATTAAATTAGATTACCGATTTTTTCGATATTGTCATGCGTTTTTGACGTGGAAGGGCGACCCGAGCCAGAATCATCTTAAATGTCTTCTTGGCCATCTTGAAAACGCTTATACCACTCAGAAATACGTGCACGCGATAAACATTTATTGCCATACATTATACATCAATACATTATAAGATTCAGTAGCGGTTTTTCCAAGGTTCATGTGAAATTTCAGAACAATTTGTTGCTCTATTGTCACACTTAACATTTTTCCGGCGAAACAAAAAACAACTCTAATGCGAACGAAGGCTACGGCTATACTGATCTGTTTACAGAAGCGAGACGCACTCGAAAGAGAAGGCATCACGATAAACAAAATAAAATTTAAAATATCCGACTATTTTTCATAAACCCCGTAAGTTTCAGGTGTCCTCACATTTTGGGAATAATGGCACTATGATAGTTCACATATAAACTCTAAAAGCATATTAAATAAGATCATGAAATCATGGGCTAGTGATTTAGTTTGACATAGATGGATATAGAAAATTCGCTAAGGGGTTATTCTAGACTAGAGGGTGTGCGGGGTAAATGGAGAAGGAAGGGGTATCTGTTGATAACGTTAATATAATGGAAAAAGTGAAATAGTAAAATAGGAAATGGCTTAAATAAAATGGTGAACGTTATAAACGTAATAGGGTGCGACTTGCAGGACCTGCGGGACTTGTGACTATTTGTGGGCGAAGTTTACGAGGAAGTGGTTAGGGAAGGGAATGAGATAGGGAGTGAAACTCACTGTCATTTCATTCATTAAAGTGTTGACCACGATTCACGCCTTAATTTCTCTTTCCATTGGCTTGAGTAAACAGTAAACAGTTATAATACCAAGGGACGTTTTAGGTTATAATTGCATCCATTTGTTATTTCGTTTTTAGTTGAATTGCACGATTCTTTATACTAAAATATAATTAGTTTTTAATTATGTTATTAGTCTAGCTCTAAGCCAATCGTTTGGTTATGCAGCAACAGAAGACACTTTTTTGATAAAATTTGTATGCACGGGCAAGTACCATTCGGCTCCCATCTTGAAAATAAGGATGTTATCAGTTTCTTTAATTTATCTTGAAAACTATAACTTCCACAAAAATTTTGTAAATAGCTTTTTTGTAGATAATAATATTACCTATAACTTTTATTAATAACTTTTTGTTGTAGCTTTTACAATAAAAAAGTTATAAGCAAAAATAAATATAAAATTAAGTGGTGTAATGCTCCATTGTAATCCAGGTGGATGAAGGATGATGAAGAACAAACTCAGTTCGATTCTGGGTTTATTAGACTATATACTAGACTGTATAATAATTCTTAATATTTTTTATTCATATGAACACTTTGAAATTTAGATCTTGATTTGAAAGAACAATTTTTGGCAAAATTTGGGTAAATATTATAGCAATGTATGTATTTATCTATCCTAAGTATCATTCCCACTCACTGCTTTAATTTAATTTTGTATTTAACTTAAATTGTTTAGTATATGACAATACGCGTAGTCATTCACAGTACCATTTTTAATTTAATTTATTTTTTTAGGTTTTCTTAGTTTTTTTTAGAACCTTACAAGGTCCAATGTTTTAAATTAAAAATATTAAATTAAGAAAAAATATACTATATTATAACCTCCAAAATGTGAAAATCTGTCAAAATGCAATATAATTTATATTTAAAAGAAGTTTAATGTCAGTTTGTCAAAAATAAAGAAATATAAATAATTTCTATTACTAATTGTTATTAAAAACAGCAATTTTAATTATTTCACCTTCAATTTTGTCCAACTGCATAATTAAATTAACTAAACTCAAATTAAAATATGAAAGTGACATTTTAATCTAGATTAAAATACTAGAAGTAATACTAACAGTAAATTAAATATCAAAACAGTGAGTGGGAATGAGGCTTTACTGTATTAATATTCCTTAATATTGATTTCAAATAATAATTTTACATCCAATATTGTAGGTTAACATTTGACATTTGCACTTTCGTATAGAAATTTAAATAACTGTACTCACAATACATGTTATTTATGAATATGGTACTTGCTCGTACAGCTATATATTGACATGCACCCTAAATTCTAAAGCAACATTATTAGATAGATGTTATACCATAAAATTAGCATATAAGTATTACCTTCAATAAATTTATAATAGTATCAGAAGTAATATGTATTTTAGTAACTTTATACATTTACAAAACCTGAGAATATATGTTGCTGTAATAACACGTATTTAAATGAAAATAGAGTTCATAAGTTAGATGGCTGGAAAATGAATATTTCTTGAATAATACAAAATTATGTTGCGATTTCAGTTATGCCTGACGCACACTACAACCGTATTTAAGCGACGGCAAGCCGACTCCTGTGTTCTTTGCACGTGTTGTTTCACAATACATACATACGACGTACCGATACGACAGTACGCCAAGTCAAACTTGTGTACTATAGGGTGCATTGCAGTTGTTTTGCACTAACATAATTTATCATGAGAGCAAACTTTTACTTTAATTTTTATAGATACACCACTGTTATGAAAGAGACTATTGCATTCTCTTCCAGTCTGAGACGGCTGATTGCATTTACAAGGTTCGGATAGGCTTAGCATTGTAGCATGTATTCGCTTGGTTAAAATTCACTTAAATACGGCATAAAGAAAAATTTTTATTAATAAAAATTATGTATTTAATTAAATTCTTCTTATGAATAAAGAGATTCTCATCGGATAAACTTTAGAAAGTAAAATATTATAAATCATCCCAAGGAAAAATTGTTTGGGAATTTACTAACAATTTTTTAAGCGAGAAATCAACTTTTCTAAACAGCAATAAAAAATATTTTTGTTATATAAAATAAGTTGTTTTCTTTTGTTGAAAGAATTCTTTCTTACCCCACAATAAAGTATAAAATTATTAACATTTTTCCACACAATTAAATGTTATTTCAATTCTGGAAGCCAGAAGTTATTTTTATATACAAAATTTGTGGTTTGTGGTATTGTATTATTGACCTATATAACAGGGTGTGTTAGAAGGAAATGTTAAGCCTGTCTCGAAGACAGGATTACGATATACAGAACCCTCGTGTTGTGGCTATAGAATTTGTACGGGGTTCATTTTCTATAGTTTTGTGTCTTGTCTTACAAAAAATAACGTATATTTATTAAAGCCAAAAAAAAAATCAATTTCAATTTTTGATATTTTTTGAATATTTTTTATTTGAATTATCGATTTATACCCAGTAAACAATTTGGTGAAGTGCCCTATTTGGTGAAGTTCGAGTCACTCGTACAATTCTATTCTAACGCTTTACAAGTTCGAAGCAACAACACAGAAACCAATTTTAGTTCAAATTTATTCCCTACCTGTCAAGATTTTGTGAAATAAAATCTGATATATGTAGTCTTAGCAGGTTCGTTAATAGTTCAAAAGTGGTACACAAAAGTCGCTTTTAGGTAAAATTCATTCTCTACCTGTCACAGATTTTGTGTTAGTTGTTAGAATTTTTTCATAATAATATTCTTTCTTTTTCCAACATCATTCATTAAGTATTTCTGTTTCTTTCACAAATGGATATATTTTTTTTCAGTTCACTTTCATCTCATTTATTCCAAAGTGAGAGAGAAACGAGATGCGTTAGACAAGTAAAATATATTTTTCACCGTTACACTTGTATACTTGTATAGTATTTCGTTCAGTACAGTATGTTTAAAGTATATGCTATCCTTTTTCAACAAATATTTCTTTAATGGTAATAGGCACACGCTGTCTCCCTCAATCTCCGAATATAATGTGTTTAAACGAATACGAGTATTAGAACTGTAAACAGCGAGGGTAAGACAGAGGTTTTAAACCTAACGCAGACCTGCCGATCGTGGATTTTTGAATCACCAAAACAATGTAAAAGAACTAATATAACGAGTATTGTTGAAGATGAATAATATTCATTAAAAAAATGACGATCCGTCCTAAAGATTACATCTATTTATTTCTTCATTTAAATATTTATATTTTGCAGACTCTAAAAAGTAGAATTCCATTAAGTTTTATACCCCTGCCATCCCTGCTAGTGTCAAGTTTATAACTCCGGTCATAAATCATAAACCGACTCCGCTTTTAATTCAGCAGTGAACCGTCGTTGCGATGTCTGTAACTCATAAAAAGGGCCTTTCCTATGAACGACTGAATAGAAAACGAACACGTTCCAGACAAAAAACTCATGATATGTAATAGAAATTAAGTAGAATTTACTCCAAAATGTTTACTGAGTAGCATAAACAGTTAGTTTGGAATATTTGACTTTAACTTATTCGAAAATAATCTATTGTTACAGTAAAAAAAAATGCAATCAGGGAAAATCAAAGATAGTCGTTCTATCTTTTATTTAAAAAAAAAAGGAAATCAAAATCGACTAAATATTAACCGACTTACATATGTTGTTGTTGTATTCATTCTTCAATACTATTTCTACCAATTACATTGCATTCTTTTTACTTTTATCCTAATTTAGTTTAATTAGTCTCTTATTAGGTTCTTATTTTCAAAAACTCTTTCTGCTTCTTATGTCTTCTTCCAAAATATTTCTCCCTTTTTTCCTGTTCTCTATCTCTCCAGTTTCGCTTAGGCATCGCTGTCAGCAATTTCTCCATCCGCTTTTTGCTGTCTACCTTTTATACACATTCCCATCTACCTTAAGCTTCCTCCCATTTGTTCTCCTTCCCTCTTATCTTTCTCCTTACTTCCATCATCCACCCACTTCACTTACAATGCCTCCTCCAGGCATAATCCACTTTCCATCTTCTCCCAACACTGACTCTTTTTGGAATTTCTTTTATTTTTTTGCTTTTATACGGGTATTAATTGAGTTACATAAAAACTTCAAAAACATCTCGTCGCCATTTTTGAATAATTCCTGTTTTGTAAAGCTAGATGCAACCACTGATTTTTATGATATTTATAGTCCATTGTAACAGTATTTTAAATGGGTTTTATTCCCTCCAAAATAGAATGAAATTCCACCTACCTCATGGTCTGAACAGATTGATTTGAAACCTAAACTTAATTGTGCGACATCTATACTTTCAAATATGATAACGAACTTTATATTCAACTGTATCAAATTAGCGTTGTATTTAAAATAGTTTTCTACTTTACCAACAGTGTCAATGAAAATCGTATTGTTGATTAGAATATCTTGACATGCACGGTTAGTCATGTTTTTATTTGACAAGTTATTTGCATTCAAGTTTAAATTTGAGCACCTACTCTAAAATCTGAAAACTGTGTGTAGCGGTGTCAACGAAGCAACCTCATTAATTGAGTACGGTTAATATTCTAGAAAGGTCTTGGACAAACACTGTTTAGGGACTTCGCAATTAACCCAAGCGGGTTACCTTTTTTAACCCTTTCTTAAATAGGAGAAATTATGAACAACAAATGTTGAATGATTTTATTTGTTTTATTGGGCACTGACTTGCAACCTATAATCGCCACACTTGAATCCGCTCCTGAAGGCTAATATAATTTCTTTCTAATATAATAGGATTCTAAAATGAATAATATTTAAAGGCGAGCGCATCCTGGAGACAAAACTGTCTTTAGAAATACGGTGAGTCATCGACTTACGCGGTTAATTCGTTCCAGAGGTTTTCGCGTAAGCTGAATAGTTATAGTTTTTGAGTTCTAGGAATTATGGAAAAATACATTGATTTGCTTCTGTGAATCCGCGTAAGTCGAATTCACGTAACAGAATATACATATATGGCTAATCCGCCATTGTATATGTGATATATATCAGCCATATATCAGAAATAGCAGAAAATATTTGCAGATGAAAAGCACTTAACAATAATATAACTGGCTACTATTTAATATTTGTTATAGCTCCCGCTGGTTTAAAGCGGCACTGCATATATACAAATATATTTTAAAATATAGTGAAAGTGAGTTATGTCCTTTCTATAAATAATTAATACAAATTTTTCCTGCGAAGTTATTACCAATTGAAAAACTTCAGACGTCTGTTTTCAACTCGTAAGAGTAAATAATATATTAGGACGACCAGATGACCTATATATATATACATATACATTTATATAAACCAATTTATTAAATTAAAAAGTCGATAAAGTTCTTAAATATTTTAAATGGTTGATTTTAAAAGTTTTGAAGTATGCCACAGCCTTCGTGGAACACGAATTTTTTTTTTTGTAAAACAACTCAACTTTTTAAAACACAAACAAATGTTAAAAACGATGGTCAGGGGCGAAGCAGGACCGTCGTAATATATTTAGGATGACGCACATTGCAGACACAACATATGACGTCACACTTACAAAATACATCTCTCTTAAATTTAAATTAAAAAAGAAATAAATAGTGTGACGTAATAAGTGGATATTCCAATATTTCTGTATTTTTTCCTGCTGCTGCACCTTTGGACGTCATTTTGTCCTCATTTTGGCTCTGTTTGTTCAATGTATCATCTTTCTATGACAAAAACCCGAGTTTCGTTCTTTTCACTCACAAATAACACATCACTCAATATGTTCGTAGGATGACATATAGATGGCGCCAACTTTCAAATGATATGTGTCAAAATTTCAATCCATAAGATGGGAGAAGATATTATGAAGGAAAAGGGATATCAGCATCGGAAGTGGATAGACTAAGTGCAGAGGGTAGGAAGGTAAGAAGCATGATAAAAGAAAGAGACGGGGAGATTCAACAACAGAAGAGGATGAGGAAGAGAGACGAAGGAATTGTATCTTCCTTCCTTCGCTCGATAAAGTAGGAAGTGAATTAAACTTGGTGGAGTTATTGCAATGAAAGAGGGTAGGAAGAGTATGGACGACGGAGGTAAGGAAAAAGAGAAGAGAGAAGGAGGAGAAAATTTGTAAGCAGAGGGAGTCGTGAAGAACGATTGCAAAAGAAAAGAAGAGAAGATAGTAGATAGGTGGTGGAAGTAAGGATGAGGCAGAGGAGGAAGATAACAAGAGAGACGGACATTGAAAAGGAAGAAGATTATAAAAATATGTTTACAATTTGTAAATGAAATGTAAAATGAATATAAGCAGGTTGTAAGGCCATAAATGCAGATACAATAAACTACAATATTATCTATAAATCATATGGATTTGTCAACAGTGGCGCCATCTATATGCCATCCTACCAATTTATTGAGTGATCAACTTAAAATCAAGCACTCTTAACACAAATACCCTTGAACTAAAAAAAAAACAAATATTGAAAAGTATGAGGCTCATTTTATCTATTTATATTATCGATTTGTGATTTATAAGTAATTAAATACTTCTTGAGAATGAACATATGGATAGCAACGGTATTAGTTCACACATAAAAAAAGACATACAAAGTAGACATCAAAGTTGAAACTTCGAACATGACCTGAATATTTAATACAAATGATTGGTTAAGTTTTAATGACAAAACAAATGTTTTTTTTTTTTATTAGAAATAAAAAGAAATTGATTAAAATATTTAAAAGACATGAGTTGTCACTTTATTTGTTTCTTGTTTCAAATTTAAGTTAAATATTGGACAAAGTGTGAATTCTTTTATAAAATTTATTTACAAGGATATTTTACCTCATGCTCTGAATACCTTGAAAGTAAGATTTAAAAAATTCAATATGGTTTTAATCGTGTTTTATTTCGAAATGATTAAAAATGGATACACAAAACTAAAGTGACGACAGAACTATCTAAGAACAATCTTATTCTTAAAAAAAAAAACTTTAAAATAGTTAATGGCAGACTCATTTATTTTATTTACAATCACACTTTTCACAATCTGTTTGCTTTTCAAAAACTGTTATTTTTTTTAAATTTCCAACTTTAAAAATATTTATATCTTTGCAACAAATAGATAAAGAAAAATAATTTTCACATCTAAATTTTCCTAATTCTTTATTTTATTAAATATTAGTTTTTTTTAGAGCATTTCTAAGAACAGTTTTTCAGATATTCACGAAACTATGTCTTTATGTCTTTTTCTTTCTTAACGGCTCGTTGCATGTTAATTATGTGCACTTTAATTATAAATATCTCGCTTCACAATCGATGGAAAAATTTCATTTTTTTTTTGATTAATTAAATATCTATAGTTCTTAAGAAAAGTAGGTTTACAGCCATACTACCTTAAGGTTGTTTTCACATCTGGAACAGACTACTTGCGACATTGTTCTTTTTAAGGATTAAAGTATCATTCCCACTCACTGCTTTAATTTTATTTTGTATTTAATTAAAATTGTTTAGCATATGGCAATACGCTTTTCACATTACCATTTTTAATTTAATTTATTTTTTAAGTTTTCTTAGTTCTTTTAGATCCTTACAAGATCCAATGTTTTAAATTAAAAATATTAAATTAAGAAAAATTATATTATATAACCTCCAAAATGTGACAATCTGTCAAAATTTAGTAGGATTTACTTTTAAAAGAAGTTTAATGACAGTTTTTGGAAAATATAGAAGTGAAAACAATTTCTATTACTAATTGTTATTAAAAATAGCAATTTTAATTATTTCTCATACAATTTTGTCGAACTGTCAAATTTTATATTACTAACGATGCATACGCACTAACTAAATTAACTAAACTTAAATTAAAATACATATGTGAAAAGAAATGCTTAAACGAAAACCTGAAATCTAGATTACAATATTAAATTTCATCTTTACTTTATTTCATCTTTCATTTACTGTAGTAAGAATATCGAAATTAAAATTGGTCGACTATAAAATTCATACCACTGGAAACTTTTTAAATAAAATCTGCAAAAAATGACAAATAAAGTGTTGTAATTTTCCTGCTTTATTTTTACCTATACGTATTGCTATCATATTCATAAATACAATGAAATTCTACACACACATACATAATACTAGTATTACTGGAATACTACAGTAAAATAACGAAAATCAGACCACGACATTTTATTGTATAATTTAACATTTAATACTACGGCTATATGGCATTATACTCATACTTAAACACATTGTTTATTTTCTCCAGTGTTTTATACACAAATACTTAGAAAAACAACAGTTTGGAAGCCTTTGTATTTCTATGAAAATGTCGTGACATTTCCCACACATTTCCACCCGCCTAATGAAAATTAAAAAGGAAAAATAACTTTATTGTACCATGGCAAGTTGAATGAGGGCTTTGTTCTTTAATTGTAATTAACTAAATTAGAAAATATGCATTCTGGAATTTTATTTTGCAGCGTAGTTTTTATGTAAGGGTGATATTAAAAATTAATTTTATATTATTTTAAGATATTAAAAATTTTGTTTTCTAACACCTGCCCTATTACTGCAATTTATTTGCAGGCGATATGACACAGACAAATAATGAAATTATTTTTTCTTTCTGAAAAATTGTTTCTTAACTCTAAACACCATAGAGATATAAGAATAGAGTGCGCGAAGGGTACGGCCGCGTGTAAGAGGAAGCGATAAAAGCAAAGAGAGAGATAGCTGCCGAGAGTCCTCTCTGTCTCTTTCTAGCCGAACCGCTGCTACTGGCTTGGCTGATTGGTGGTGAGCTACGGGGTAAGCAAGCAAGTAAACCGATTGCTCGACTAAAAAGGGACATAGGGGACACTCGTCAGCTATCTCTCTCTTTGCCTTTATCGCAATATTTAACCTCTTGCTCACTCTATTCTTATAACTCTATGGTAAACATAATATGGATGTTATAAATAGACGTAATATTTTACCTAATCGAAACCTAGTTATATTTAAACTAGAAATGACTTATTTTATTGTTGTATGGGTATTCTAAAAGCCTTAATCCTTAAAAAGGACTTCTTATGATTTTACAATCCGTGCAAGGTGTTCTCAAGAAGTTTTATGAGTAGATTAGTGCAAGGTTAGATATACGTTTTATATTAGGTCAAATCGTTTACGTAACAGGTAACTTTTGTTATGTTAAATAAATCTTAAATACACGTAACTGTGTTTAGCGGGTACTCAACAGTAATATTTTACTTAACCGAAACCTAGTCATATTTAATCTAGAAAGGTTGTATGTTATTATTTCTAAGCTATTTTAAAAAGCCATAATCCTTAAAAAGGACTTCTTAATCCGTACAAGGTGATCTTAAGAAGTTTATTGAGTAGATTAGTGCACAAAAGGGTAGATATACTTTTTTAAAAGCAGTCAACAAGGTCATAAAACGTTGTATATTAGGTAAATTTTGTTACGTTAGATAAACATTAAATACATGTAACCATACATATCATATTAATCAAAAATAGAATGCTATATAAAATTACGTGCATTATTTATTACTGTGACCTTCTGCCCAATGTAAGACGAATATAAACATAAACATTTAAAATATAAAAATAAAGGTAACACCTAATATATATACATAGTCATAAAAGTGAAGGGAATTTTGGTTATTTATTTTTTTAGTGTTAAATGTCATTAACCTGAAACCATTTGCATGTAGTAACTAACAACAGTCCGGTCCGTGCGGCTCGAATTAATAAATATGCTAATTATAGAAAATAAATCAATGTTGTTCTAGTTAAATAGAAAATTTAACTAATTTTGCAATATTTTGATAGTCGTTTTGTAGTAAACGCACAATTACGTCATCGCAAATCACTGGCATATAGTGAGTGCGATACACGACGGACATCTGCTTTTTTGCTGTGGTTCTGGTTTTGAGTGCATGTGTACTTAATATGTTTTTTAAGACGTGAGCGACAGTGTGGCCGAGTTCTAGAGGAGTACGTTCGCGCGGCGTGGCTATGTAGTGTGTCCCTCCTCACGTCTTACCAGGAATTAAATACAGACAAGTACTTCATTCGGTCTGTGACTGCCGTGAAAGCCTGTCTGTCATTATCAACAGCTAGTTCTATCATCTATGTATAGTGTTTTTATCATTATTTGTAAATAATAATCAATTAATTTAAATATAATTAAATTAATATATATTAAAATAGTGTTATGATTAAATTTATTATATTATCTAATTAAAATTTGATATTGTGAACAGTTTTTAGAGTGTATTTTGTTTTAATTATTATTAATCAATGTTATTAAAAATATATATTCTTGGAAGACAACTTACACAAAAAAAGGTATGTTTATTTTCGTATTTTTATTTGGTGAACCAAACTTTGCAAAATATTTATTCCACTCTTACACTACACGTAGACTACCGAAAGTATGTATTGTTTGTACAGTAAATTCTCTTTAATCCAGCATTCTATGGTTCACCACCGATTAAACCGTTTTTCATTTTTTGTAACATTTTTTCTTGCCCTAGGATAGTTATAGAGTGAATTGAAGTCGATAATCAATGTAGCCAATTTTTCTTTAAGCCACTTTTAAAATGGCGATATATTTTTTTTAATATTTGTATCTGCTGCACAGGTTAAGAAAGTGAATATGCACTTTTATCGAAAGTGAATTGTCATTTGTATTTCCGTAAAAATTAGTTTGACATTCGAAAATCCGGAAAAATCGCAAATCCGACGCGATTGTAACCCCGAGTCTTATGCGAAATTTGTTACTGAACTTATAGGAGTACAATTTTGAGGAGCATCAAACATATTCCTTCTTTTGATAGGATCTGTATATTTTGATTATTCCGTAAATGGAGATAATTACCAAATTGTTTCTTTTTATTGACTATCTCCTTTAGTGTTGGCAGTATTTATAGTAATGTATAGTAATTTTATGTTTTGCGCACATAGTAAATTTTTTCTCATAATAACCAAACCTAGAAAATATAACACAGGTTCGGAGATTGAACCGGAAGACATTAAAGCCTGGCGGTAAGAATAAATGGTCACGGCCACTGTGTCTAATTATTCTAATTCTTCGTCCAATTGTTTCAAAAAGATAAATGAAAAAATTGTTATACACTATTTCTTCCAAACAAATTCGCAAGCTCTTAATCGCTACAGCTAAAGCTACGTATTCACCAGTAAACATTTGTTTCGTTGTTATGTTTTAGACACAACATTCTTATGTTTTTCTCAAAGTTATGCATGTTTCGCAATATGTTTCTACACTTCTGCCGGCGCTTGAGAACAAATAGATACAAGGTCCGGAATATTGTTTTCTGGTGGATACGTAGCCTAATATACTCACTGCCTGTAAGTGATTTTATACTTTGTGTGATTTTTAATATTCTATCGTTTGTGGAATACGAACATCAAGGCCAGTTGTTTTATTTGTGTTATTTATAACAATAGACCATTTGACCTTGTATTTTGGTTTATTGAAATTCATAGTTAAACAAATAGGATATTCTTAGCGTATGTTTGTATTTGAAACTTAATTACATAAAAGTTAAAAAGCCTTTTTAAAAATGTTCAAATTACAAAAAGGTATAATTTATACTTGTTTTATTTTACAAATTTAAAATTGAGTATGTGTTACAGTGCCGGAAAGCGTTAAGACGTTAATGCCATGCTCTATGCCTTTGAACTCAATTTCTTTCGGTTTCATTTGGCCGCCATCTTGAAAATATGAGTACAATCAGTTTCTTTTGTTTATTTTGAGAACATAAAGCCTCATTCCCACTCACTGTTTTGATATTTAATTTACTGTTTTTATCTAATATTTTAATGTAGATTTCAGGTTTTCAGAATAGGCATTCCTAGTCACATTCGTGTTTCAATTTGAGTTTAGTTAATTTAGTTGGTGCGCATGCGTCTTTAGTAATATAAATTTTGACAGTTCGACAGTTGGACAAAATTGAAGGTGAAATAATTAAAATTGCTGTTTTTAATAACAATTAATAATAGAAATTGTCTTTATTTCTTTATTTTTGACAAACTGACATTAAATTTTTTTTAAATATAAATTCTACTGAATTTTGACAGATTTTCACATTTTGGAAGTTATAATATAATACAGTAGGGCCTCGGTAATCCGGACTCTCGCTTGTTCGGTGATCGCTGTAATCCGGCCGGGATGTAATCCAATTTGATTCGCGGGGGAGGCCCGGCGGCGTGTAGGTGCGGGGGCTGTCATGAGCCAATGCGCCGTCAGTCTTTTGTTTATCGCCTTTCGTGTAATACGTAGTGTCAATTAAGTGTGCTCGCTAACATCATGGCGCCGCCACGTAAACATTCGACATTAACAATAAAAGATAAATTACGGATTATAGAAATGTTAGATAAGGGTGACAGCTACCCTGTCATTGCTCGGAAGTTTGGTATAGGCAGGTCAACTGTAGGCGACATAAAGAAAAACAAAGACAAACTCTTGAAGTTTGTTAGCCTAACAGAACGTGGTCCCGGTGTACGAAAACTAAGGAAATCGGAAAATCCTGTTTTAGAAGATGCTTTGTTTACGTGGTTTTTGCAACAAAGGCGATTTGCATGTTCCTGTAAGTGGTGATATGATTTGTGAGAAAGCTCGAATTTTTCATCGCCAGATTACAAACTCCAATATCGGATTTAATGCAAGCCGGGGATGGTTAGACAAATTTAAAAAACGCCACGGAATAAGACGTTTAAAAATGGTCGGTGAAAAACTGTCAAATGATGAAGCCGCTGTAAATGATGGTGCCGAAAGCGAGTTACAAAGATATGAAGTGTTAACTGATGAGGAGATTGTGCGAGCGGCTATGTGTGAGGACGATGAGGAAGATGAGGACAATAGCGTTGAAATTCTAAAAATCACAAAAGTTGGTAATTCAGAGGCAGTAGGAGCTTTAAACACTGCTTTAAAATGGGCTGAAGATAACGAATTTGATAGCCACGAAGTTATGTTTCTCCGTCGACTTAGAGACCGGGCTTTCGAAATGAAGTGCGAAAATTATAAACAGAAGAATATTACAGACTTTTTCAAGAAGAATTACCTAATGTTTTATTTTAACTTACTGATTTCCTTACATAGTTGTAATTTTGAACATGTACATTTTGTCTATATGCTATAATTTAAAAATTGATTAAAGAAACTAAGGTTAAACATGTGTTTTATTAACATTTAATATGGCATACTATAATCCGGACGCCTCGATAATCCATAAAGGGTCTTGTTTTTGCCTCTCCGGATTAACGAGGCCCTACTGTATAGTTTTTCTTAATTTAATATTTTTTTTATTTAAAACATTGGACCCTGTAAGGTTCTAAAAAAACTACTAAAACTTAAAAAATAAATTTAATTAAAAATGGTACTATGAATGACTACGCGTATTGCCATATGCTAAACAATTTAAATTAAATACAAAATTAAATTAAAGCAGTGAGTGGGAATGATACTTTACTCTCATAAAAATGTTGTAAAAGCTTTTTGTAGATACAAATATTATATACAACTTTTATTAACAATGTTTTGTTATAGCTTTTATTATAAGAAAGTTATAAGCAAAAACAAATTCAACATTAATTGGTGCAATGAATAGAAGACAGTTCTACTGAATTTATTTTGTTCGTAAATTTACGTACTTTTAGTTTTTCACCCACATTTTTGTGTTTTATTTTTTTAAGCAACTCTCCTCAGCGAAATATAAACGGGAAAGAACTCTTATCAGATTGATAATAAGCATTTTTATCTTACGATCCACTAGTAAGGAGATTTTACAAAATAAAATCGTTTTTAGTTATTATTTTTTCAAGATGAAATCCTAAATAATTAAAATTTTTGATTTTGTATATTATATACGCAATCTAAAAAGGTCTAAAATATCTTTACATTTTGCCAACATGTTTAAATCTATAACACATTTATAAAACTGTCCTTTGTTTTGTGTAGAAGTCATTACGTGTTTTCTAATACCGTTAAGATGTTGTTTAAATTAAAACAAGCTAATGGTTATGCTGGTGTTCAACGTTCTGCATTCTTTGCTCTGGAATTCTACCATTTGTTTTAAACACGACTCATTGTTACAAATAACTGATTAACCAATGAGATTAAGTGAAAATTCATGGATATAAATAAATCTATACCACTGTAAAATTCTATACAAGATATTTTCTAAATGTAAAACGAACGATTTCGGTTTTTCATTACGTTAGATATATGAAGTTTTTTCTTTAACTATAACATTAAGTATACCTGTCAAGTAATCTTGCTCAAATTGTGATGACAAGGTTAGCTAATTATTTACTAGGTGGATTTACCTCGCGTAAGGTGGTAGTTTAGTGTTTAATTAATAAACTAATTTAGTTCGCCCGTGGATTTGCGTTTCTAGGTTGATAATTAGCGGTAGTATAATTGGTTGGATATTATGAAGTAAGGAGAGTGAGAGAGAGGGGTATTATTAGTGAATTTCGAATAAAATTAGTTTTACTGAGCTAGTACCACCGTATTCTCTAACATGTAGGGACAAGAATTTTAAGTTTAATGCAACTTTTAGATTTTATTATTTGACTTATGATAAAACTAGCTAAATCCGGCCGCACTGCACTTTGGATCAGTCTGATATGAAATGAAACAGAAGAGAAATTAAAGAAATTAATTGGCTTTTTGAAAACATGCGTATATTCGAGTTTTGTGTGCACAAATATACGTAGGCTGAAGTTTTATATATAAAGATGAATCTTATTTATTCTGCTAAACACAAAATCTTGTTTTAATTCATTTTTTTTATCGAAGTTTAACATAATTTTGCATAAATAATATAAGTTAATTGTTTAGCATAATCAGGGTGGCTACAGACCTGAAAAACCTGGAAATCCGGGAATTTAATGCAACCTGGAAATATCAGGAAATTTTAGGAAATTTCCAAAAATATCAGGAAATTTAAAAAATGTGAATTTCAATTTCAAAATATCATTTAAAATTCAAAATGAAATGAATGAAAAAAAATTTGGAGTCAAAAAGAGCAAAACTTTTAGCTGAAACTCAAGTTATTGATGATCAATTTAAAAATCTTCAATAATATTATCTATTAAATATTAATATTTTATTTGTTCTAGTTTATACTAGTCATTAGCCTATTTTTGTCTTACTCAATTTAAGTTACTTTTTATTAACGAGTAATAAATCGTATTTAATTAGTTATTAAACGCCAACTAAGGTAATGAGATAAAAAATAAATATTTTTTTTTTAGTTTAATACTAGATTTAATTATTGGTAATTACAATATAATCAAAACTTTAAACATTTGAGTGATACGAATAAAATTTTTATATCAGGGAAAAGTACGAAAAACTTTACTGGAATACCTGGAATTATCAGGAAAATTTGAAATCATTTTTTTGTGGCCACCCTGATAATTCAACATTTCAAATACACTTGATATCTTAATTAAAAACCACAAAGAATTTAAATTATCAACAAATGTTTTAATAATACAACACATCCGAGAATATATTTTATTTGTATTAACGTTTGCCGCTTCTAAAAATAAAATAGAAGTATAAAATAAGAATGCGGGAATAAATATTTATATTTAAATATTTGCCAAGAATTTATCATTATATGTTATTTCCTTATTATAATTGATTAACTGTATTTCTTTTATATTTTAATTATTATCTATATTTGCGCAATTCTATTTCTCTGTTATCAACAGTTTGTACAAGAAATAATCCTAGTAAGAATATGATTTTGTAACTTCATTCAAATAAATAGAATTTTAAATATTTCAATTACTAATTTGAAATGCTAATCATTGTGTGAGTGTTGACAATATGAAATAGAACAGTCGAAGCAAAAAGTATAAAACATCAGATATTGGGAATAACATATCTGATGTGTAAGCAAATTTGGTGATACGACCGATCGCTTACCGTCAGTTTTTTTGAAAGTCCATATCAGTATATTATCACGAGGCAAGTTTAGTGAATCAGTAATTGTGTATTCAACAAAAGTTGAATATTACCTGAAACAGATTTAAAGACACACATTTCATAAAACAGATACGGGTAATATTCAACTATTGTTATTGTATTGGTAATATTCAACTATTACGGATCCACTCAACTCGCCTCGTAAAAACCCCGCTTTAGACTACTGCAATGAGGTCTTCAACCATGTATGTATTATGCCCTAGAGAACCTTTAATTGGCTCTACTTATATGAGTATGTTTTGTATATTTAAGACGTTCTCAATGAGGAGTCGTAAAACTAACATGTTCATCACATAACAAAATAGTTAATGTGCAGTGTACTCTTTCGCTTTGTGTCGCGATCACCTGCCGCCAAGTCGCGATCCTCTAGTCACTATGTTTCGTGAGGAAAGTCAAAAACGATCAAAAGAGCTTCTAACATATTTTATAAAATAATGAATATCGCTTGCTTTATTATAGGACAATATTTTCTTATTCTCAATTAATGATTCTAAGTTTTTCAAAATAATTGTGAAAAAATTACAATTGCTTGTCAC
The DNA here is from genome assembly GCA_963678705.1 of Panorpa germanica. NCBI lineage: Eukaryota > Metazoa > Arthropoda > Insecta > Mecoptera > Panorpidae > Panorpa > Panorpa germanica. Next base: position 10,643,051 of record OY783221.1, read on the forward strand.
AAAACATTAGTCAGTCGGTGTAGGATTCGTATGTTAAAAATGTAAATTTTAACAATTTAAAAATTTAATACCGCTCGGAATATTGATTGACTTTTTCTACGTATAAAGGACATTAATAAATATATATTTAGATTTTCAATATGATCGCAAATAAAAAAGTGATTTTCTTGGAAACGTCGTTAAACGAAATTCAGAAGAAAAATAGCGCTAGAATAAGATTGTAATGTTTTCCATATTTTTTATGGAACCATACATAATCGAAAAGCATATATTTTTGCTCATTGTACGTATTGAACAATTCAAATTAACATAACGGAACATATAATATTTTAAAATTGAAATTTTCTCGCTAATTTTATATGAAATGATTTTACAACAACAATTTCGTGTCAACGACAGAGTGACGAAAGAAACAAATCTAATAACATGATACTATGCTATATTTTTCCTTACTATAAATATGTTTTTAAAAACATGAATTTAATAATGAATTATTACTCAACTATTATTAAAAAGGATTAAAAACAGTTTTAATTATACCTTAATATAACAATGCCGTGCGGTCGTGACTTTTCATTATAATTATGAATTTTACATCATAATAATAATTTAAAGTAACTGTTAAAAATATTAGATACTGCAAATACTTGTACTGTCACACATAGTAGATACTACAAGTCACATTTACGTATGTTTTTTTTATGATTGTATTTTTAATTTATTTTATTTAACATATTGTTTGTGTTGTGCTTATATGTTAATTAAACATACTTTGTTAATTGTAAAACTGTCAAAAAATATTTGCGAGTCATATTACTTCAAGTAAGCCTTTTTTTTTAATACTATAATCAGTACCGGCGGTCAAGTATACGAGTTTTTATAATAGTGTGATTAGACGACACAGTGGGCGAGAGCATTGATACTAAATATAGGTAAATCCGTGGACATTGCACCACTCATGCCAACGGTGAACAGTGCTCGGTTCACCATCATATTTCCTGCCCCTTCCAAGAGGAACAAGCTTCAGTGATCCATATCAGAATCTCCCCTTGCTGACCTAAAGTTCCGCATTCCACGTACACATACATGCACATGCAATTTCTGCACAAACTTCGCGAGTTTATGGCCAATATAGACTGGCAAATCACACCTCTAGGAGTGGAGGGAAAATCGATTAATGCAATATTAATCAATTAATTAGTTGAACCGTAAATGAATACGAAATGAAATTATTTAATTTGCTTATATGTGTATTCAGTTCTAGTAGAAATGTTATTTTAGAATGGCTTGTTTTTCATATCTTAAATTATTATTTGTATAAGAAGATACCGGTTATTACTGCAACTGCTGTTTCTTTCTTATTGTCTTTTTTTATTTTGTGCAAGTCATTTCCATATTTAATCTTATTATTTACAGTAATTTGTTTAAACAAAGCATAGACGTAGATAATTTAAAAAAAGTGAGGATTACAAATCTGTCTTACATGCTCCTAATGATTAGGGCCCGGATTTATATACATTTTTGTTGAACTATGCAACAACAAAAATGGGAAAAATGTTAGTAAATTTGAGTCTTAACAACAAAATGTAACAAAAATATGTTAAAACGAGATAAATGAGGGCAAATAAAATATACAACATGAAAGTGTGTTTAGCGCTTAATTTATCTCCAAAAAACGTTTTAAAAGAGAATTCAGAAAATTTCAAATGTACTCTATAACTGTACATATAAATGCAACTTAGATAACAAGGTGGACGAGAGCATTGATACTGTACGCTGACTGCTGTGTCTTCGAGGTTGATCTTCAGATTAGAGCTATATTTTCTGGGTTTCGTTATTATCAAGTCATTAGTAAGGTTGTGATAGGATTCAGTAGCAGAAATAGACCAATGTTAAATAAATTAAATAAAAATAAAAAATTAAAAATTAAAAATAGAACGTATTAATCTTTTAATCTACTTTTCTTATAAAGTTAATTTCTTCAAATGGGGACTTGCCCCACTTCCGTAATAAACGGCTCATTTACATACATTTAATTATGTAGTTAATGGTTAGATAATAACGTTATACATTAAAATTTCGCAATTCGTTAATGAAGTGTCAATATCTATACCAACGATGCATAGAGCTGGACTGACCGGCATTCGATAATAAACCACGAAATATTATTCTCTGCACCGCAGTATTTCCCGAACACATAGCTTATCTAAAATTCCTTCCGGTTATGGATAAATGCACAGGAAGTGAGAAAACTTTAACTACGAATATTAAATGTACCAGATATTAAGATAGTAGTTATTAATATACTAAAATTAAATAATTTGATGTTATAGAAATTATAAGTTATACGTTTGAAAATTAGGAGACCATTGACTAGCATGTGCATATAAAAACACAAATTAATGTTATAATTAGGTACGTTTGTTGCTTATGATGTAGTGAATGAAAAATTGTTGATACACAAACTGTATGTGCACACATAGAAAATCTGGTTTGAAGAAAGGATGTATTCTGTAATACCCTGTGGACGATAATAATTTTGCAGTTACATCAAATGTACTTATCATATTATTGCAATTTACATACGCTATGTAATTTAAGAGCTCGTTTAATCTAACATTATTTGCAAATGAATGCATTTCATATAAATCTCGCTGATTTGATGGACATTGCATGCAGAGTTGCAAAACTTATTTGCTGAGGAATTTTGGGCAGAGCTTGAGATTAAACACAGATTTAAATATCAATTGTTGGGGCGGAGGATGTTACCATTCTTTCATCATTTTGAAAATAAGAGTGTTTATATGCTTATCTTTGAAATGGTACTGGAATGAAGACGTTACATTCTTCTACTTTAAATGATTCTATTACATATCATTGTGCCTAATTACATTTTGTGATTCTTAATCTACCTACCTATTCTCACTCGTTCAAAAAAAAAAATAAAGTTAAACCCCTACTGCTTCTCTTCTGTTACTCTCCCTTCTGTCTCTACTCTACCATTCCTTCTTTCTTATTATATTTGCTATTATCAATTTTTCCATTCTTTCCTGCTGCTATATCTCTCTGTCTCTGTTCCTCAGCTTCTCTTCCACACTTGTGTCTTCTTCTCTCTACCTCTTTTGTCGCCATTCCGTTCCTTTTAAAGTACTCCTTTCTCCTTTTCGTTCCTCCTCTTCCATAAATCTTCAATTAGGTGATACAATGAACAGTTCTTTTTTGCTTATAACTTTTTTATTGTAAAAGTTTCAACAAAAAGTTATTTATAAAAGTTGTAGGTAATATTATTATCTACAAAAAAGCATGTCACAAAATTTTATGGGAGTTATAGTTTTAAAGATATATAAAACAAACTGATTATAACCTTATTTTCAAGATGATTTCTTGATAGGATTGCTCTAGCACTTTTTAGATCTGTACACCCTCTGTCAGTCATAAACAGTTTTTTGTTCTTTATACATTTTCGATCCACACAAAAACAGCTATTATTATATGTGTTGTATTTTTATTTATACTGAATGTAATGTTATGACATTTTTACAGATTTCGCTACGTGTTCTATGGTTTACATAGCCATTCCGGTTTATTATGGGATAGAGGGTGTATATATGACAGTATCTCTCTACCATATATTATTGCTTATTAAATTTATAATTTCTTTATTTATTTCCTATAATTAAAAACATATTAGGAATGTAATTGCCCGAGTCATTACTAATAATGATTCTCATGATTTTGATTACATTATGTTCGTAACTGAAGTAATTAAATGTAGGCTTAGTACCTTTGTTATCGGTTTTGTCCCCACAATATAAACTATTTATATCTGTTGTTAAAATGGTGCTATTTGTTCAATGATTACAACAATCAGGTAAATTAAATGTTTTCTACATAAAATGTTATTTTTACAGACAAATGGAATTACTTGCATATATTTTTGGTTATGGACGTTGAAATATTTGGTATTCGGGTTGGATTCAGTGGCCTAACTAGATTTTTTGCCGTCCACGGTCTCCAATTTGCCGCTCTTTCTAAGTTAATACATAATTAAATAATTGTAATTTAACATAAATTGAAATTAGACAGTATTAAAGGAGGCCGCATAAGTTGATATACCTATAAATGCAACTTTTATAAAAAAAATATGAGATACTTTTTTAAAGCATATTCTTAATTTTTGAATTTTAATTTTTATTTATTTATTAGATGCTCAATTATTACACAATCCAAAATTTAAACTTTCTCTAAAGTTTCCTACTTATGAAGTGAAGAACTTTTACAACTAAAACCAAATATAAAAAATTCCGTTCCAAAATTTTTTGCTTTCTGCTAGTGGGTAATATTTGTATTCAATTTTTATCTAAATAAGTTAGTTAGTCTTTGGATCTGGTTAATATCTATAAAGTAATTGCTAAATAATACATACAAGTGTATATTTATAATGCCACGTTAAATTTAGGCGGAACCTTCACTTTACATTACATCCCAAGGTTAAAATATATAATTATAGATCTGAATCTTTATTACTAAAATATACTAGTAGTTTATTTTTTTAATTTATTAATATTTGTAAATATGAATATATTAGTTTATTTTTAATTCAATAAAAAATCAAGTTATTTTGAAATTATTTATTTTTATCTTTAATTTAAAATATTTGTTTTTACGAGGTGTGTATTGAAAGAAGGGGGGGGGGGGAACTTTTCGTAACATATTCACGTTTAGTTAATATCAATTAAATCTGATAATATTAAATTTGACGTAATGACAATAGGAAGCACAATCGACTGGACCCCACGGTCTCCTGATTTGAGCACTGAATCCTTTCCCATTAAAGGAAAAGGTCACAATATCGATGATGAAGCTGCTTTCAAAAAGAAATTGCTGAAATAACATAAGAAGTCTACAAGAATGTTATGAAATATGTGGTTACAGGGCTTAAGGACGACCACTTGACATTTTCCATACATAATGTTAAAGATCTACATGATCAATTAATAAAACATAAATAATAAAATTGTTTTTTATTTAAAAGTATTAGAGAAAGGAAAACATCGGCCTGGATCATAAAACACACTCTGCAATATATATTTTGAATTACTTTTTATTTTTACAACCAGAAAATAAAACAGTGTTCCGGGAATCGAACCCGAAGACATTCAAGTATCGATGCTCTCGCCCACTGTGTCGTCTGAATTACTTTCTTAAAAGTTAAATCTTCATGGATGAACTTATCTAAAAGAGGTTTAAAAACAAGGTGGTATTTATAGAAATGTTAATTTTTAAAACCTCTTTTAACATTATCTATATTAGTTATTAATATATATCAAGGAAGGCTTACTGCTGGTAGGTGTGTTGTGGTATAATACTGGTAGATTAGGCAATATATTCGTATTTAACTATCGTATAAGGCCTGTCTCAGTATGGCACCGTATTTAAGCGAATTTCTGCCGGACGTATACGGGCTACTACGCTTTACCTATCCGAACCCTGTAAATGTAATGAGAACTCTCTGGAGCTCTCAGACTGCACGCTACAAAGCCGTCCGAATACGGGCGGCACTACCTCGCACATTAGAACCGTATAAAGGCGAATTTTATCCAAGCGTTACCACTACTACAACGATATCCTATCCGAACCTTTGTAAATGCAAACAGCCGCCTCAGACTGGAGGGGATACCTAAGATCGCTTATTGTTACGCTGCAATACGGTTCAAATGAAATCTATCGGCGACATCTCTTGTGACGAGTATGTTCTGCATGCAGTTTATGTTTGTATTTCAGTGAATCGTGGACACCGATACCGATACCAATACGATAGAACTAAATTTAAATTCACGCCCACCAGAACACTCAGATATATAATAAATGCTAAAGTCCCTTTAATACCAGTAGTGTATCGATAAAAATTAAAGTTAAAGTTTGCTCTCATGATAAATTATATAAGTGCTAAAGAACTCCAATACAACCCCTAATACACGACTACAGACATCTGTGACACACATAGGCGGTTTGCTTTGTAGCTCATCCAATCCGCCGATTTACGTACGAATACGCTGTCGCTTAAATACGGTCCCATACTGAGACAGGCCTAAGGCGTATCTGGAACGGCAAGGTTTGTAGACAGGACTGAACCAGCGTATGTGTACATCTATTTTCGTTCGCGTTACTTGTTTTATCGCGCTCGCTGTGGAATGGAGTGTAGTCATATATTTGACATTTCTAATCAAAACTATTTTATTTAATATAAACATTTGCATTTGTGACAATCTATACTCCAGATATGAGTAATAACATTGAATTATAAATAAATGTAATACATTTTAGATTAGTTATATTAAGTGCAACCAAGTAAACCATAGAATATATATTTTTTTAGACTATCTATGTCGATCTATCGTATTCTTCTTATTTAATAAATGTAATGTTAATAGATTGTCTTGCGATTAGTTGATCCCGTGATCCAGTTTCTCCTCCGTCCACACATGGGTCTGATTGCAAACGCGAACCCCGAATCTGCCCGAACCGAATGAGAATGCAACTGTGTTGTTAGTGAGACAACGCACGTATATACGAGTGAGAGAACATACACGGCACGAACGAAACTAAACTGATTTCAAACTGGTTTTGAGCGACTATGTTTCTCGGTCGCAGAGCAATTACGTTGTATGCTATTAATGGTGACATCATGAGCAGAGATGTGCACAAATACTTATCAAACGTATTTAAATACATACATACATACAAATACCTCAGAATACGACACAATAAAATCCCCTATTATGCTATTGTTATATATTCTATAGAATCACGAAACACGCTCGACATGGCTCGTTTTTTGTTTTCGTTGGAAATATCGTTGCGCGACTAGTTTGCAATCTGTTGACGAACTTAGTAACCTAGACGTTATGTAATTTTAGGCTAGCACACACATATCAATTCCGTTTCGCTTTTAACTTAAAGAAATACTGACATCACTGAACGTCACTGACACTGATATGTATGGAACAATATAATTTTTCACTGACACTGAACGCACGCCACTGATCGAAACTTGGTGCCAATGATGTGTGCATAGAGATCTAAAATCGCTTACTAATAACCTGCTGATCACTAAAATATTTAAACTAAAAAAGTCTAAACTTGAATTTGAAAATATCTAAGTAGTTTTATGATTCAATTCATTTGAAGAGAGGTAGCTATATTTTCCAAAAAGCATTAAGATAGGAAACAAACCGTTGTATATTAAGTAACATTTTTTGTACTTAACAAATTATTTTTTAATATTAAATAAAGCTTAAATACACATAACTCTGTTTATTTGGTATATAATCAATTAAGCAATTGTATTATGACGATTTCAATATCTACAGAATAAGAATCATTAAAATAAGATATCCTCTTCTGAAAGTTTAAATAAAACAAATTTCTAAATCAATAGAAATAATAATTTCGTAAATGTAAAATATGTATATGAAATTGTCATAACTAATAACTAATGGTAACCGGTTTAATGCAGGACACAAAAACAACTTTTAATTATTTACATACATAATATTGTCATTAATTTGAACTTTTACTTTAAATGTACATTTATAGCAGGTTTCTTTCGTCACATCGTTGCAGGGATTAAACCATTATATGAGCTGTCAAATATTTGGGAGTTCGTTTTTAGTAATTTAATATGCAAGATAAAAATGATTTGTTATTATTGCCCGGATATATGCAATAAAAACCTTTAATATGTGTTTATAATATGCACCAATTTGCAATATAGTGGTATGAATACCAGGTTCAATATTCTCGTTATTTGTTCATGTTTTAATATTAAATGTGTAATAAAATATCTACTCGGAAGTGGATTCGAATCCATATCTTCTATTTAGTGCACAGATGCTTTATCAGTTAAGCTGTCCCGGTTTGATAATTCACACATACAATTAATTTTTTAATCGAAGACATGAACTCGTTATTCTCTAGGTTATTTGACAAAAAGAAGTGTTTAGCATAGCATTCTAATCCAATTTTTTCCTTATCTGAATATATAGTTGAATGTGAACACACGCACTACGGAATTAATTTTTCAAAACTCATATGCTGTGTCGGCGGGTCTCTTTGTAAGCAGTATGCATCTGTCGCTTTATCTCTTTGAACATCTATTAACGTGATATATAAATACAACAGTATAAAAACATTTCTTTGGGCCGAGTCAAGTTCTGCATATAAACTTAGATGAATTTGTGAGGAAAAAAACCATGCGGAATTATTCCGTAGTGAGATCGAGGGCTTTATAATATAAAAATACCTGAGGTAAACTCTAAGCACATATGTACAATGTGTATACATGTATTTGTTTTTGCTGTATACTTGTGCATGTTGCATTATATTATACGGCAGTAAATCTTCCAAGAGAGTATTAAAAACCAGTTTTGTTCTTTGCATGATTTTTTTCTTTTTAATACTGACCTATAGTAAGAATGCTCGCTGGTATTATCAAATGTGAGGCAAGTGGCATTCTCCAAGACATTAGTACGAGAGCTGCGTTGTTTATTCCTAAAGTGTGGCGAATATTTATCTTTTTAAAATATATTTTTTACGCTTTCAATTTCAACTTAAAATTTGTAATATTATGTAAAGTTTTGCCATGTGAATTAACTGGGATCTATTCCTAATTTTTTTTTAAGTGTATAGTATAACTATCTGGGGATATGTTCACCATAAATCTCAAGCAACTCTAGTAATTATTTAAATTTAATTTTATCTTACAAAATTTCAGAATTTCAGGTGTGAGGTATGACGCACTAAAGAGAATATTTCATACAAAAATGATCTTGTTTTTAACTATTCTTTGACAACTAAGACAAAATTTGGTATGAATAATTGAAAATAAATTACTAAAATTTAAATTGATCAAACATAAACGTATAAATGCGATTCTAATACGAGTTATTTTACTGTTGCTTAATACATGGAAAGTAAAATCAATTTTATATTTAAAGTTTCTATGCACAAATCAATGCCGTGCTTATCAGTGTCAGCGAAAAATGATCTTGCTAGTAACTGTTAAAAGCAGGATACTGATAGTCACTTATACGTGCTCAATTTGTGATTCCCATCACTCTGCGTTTTAGCTTTACTTTCGCTTTTCCTAAATATTAATGAAGATCTTGAAAAAATAGACGTACATAAAAGAATATATATAATTAGACAATTTTTTACAAAGGTTTCTGAAATTCTATTTTCTCCTTAAAAACGTAAGAATTATAACGCGTCTCACGGTCTATAAATTGGTCAGAACAAAAAGTTATAAAGTAATAAACGATATAGAAAGTAAAACTAACTTATATAATAAACCAGCTAATTTTACCCGGTGTTGACCGGGCTTGATGCTGGATCTTAATGTAAAAACGTATTACGTGTAAATTTATATGATTAAACCATATACAGTTAATTAAGGACTAATTATTAATAATTGAATATAGCATTGAACATGAAATACACTCGTATACGTTCGTGAAAGATGAGAATTTCCATGCATAAATAATATTACAATGCGAGTTTTTGTGTTGTGATTTTTTTATGGATGCGAAATGAGTATTTAATATAATAATTTAGAGATCGCATGCCGCGCAAGAATAGCGTTTGTTTATCAGATTCGGCACGTGGGATTTGACGTAATTATTATAATGTAGTTGTGGCGTTGTGATACGGGTAGTAGGATAAGATAGCTGTAGTATTCATTCAGCAAAAACTACTTGAATTGAAAGACTTTCTTCTAAATACAAGTTAACTTATTCATGATTGAAGATAATTTGATTTTTGTCGTAGAAAGCGTTAAATACGAAGAGACAGCATTAACAAATTCATCTTAAGATAAGCTTGCAGAATCTCCAATGTGTGATCGCCTTAAAAGCAGATTTACGCAATCGGAAAGTGTTGGAAGATATGGGATCCTGCAAGTTCTTGAATAATCAAGCTAGACAGGACTGTGAGGTTGTGAGAATTCTTCAATTTGGTACTAATATTCAAATTGCTCGTACCATGCAAAGAAGTAGGAAGTTTCTTCAATCTGGCTAACTCGATCATGGAAAATTCTAACAGATCCGGCTCGAAGGACCCTGGAAAATGTAAAGATTATTCACCGAAACGTAGGAACGAAAATTCCGGTGAATACAAATAAAACACTGATTTTAATTAGTTGGTATATTATATTAATTATACTCGGTACGCTGCAGCTATGCCAACACTGATTCATTAAAAAACATTATCGGATGCGATTTATTGACTTGGTGTTAATGCGTTGAATGCATATTACTTACTGACTTAAATTAACAATATAAAACTAAGATAACTAAGATATAAAATAAATTAACAAATAAAAAGAATAAATTGTTATGTGGCTGTATATGTAGGCACTTAATAAGATTTTCTTTACCAGTAATATTACAGTAAAACTAAGAGGTTTTATTTTTAAGTAGGTTTTTTTTTGTTGTTTAATTTTACCATTGTAAAGCTCAAACTTTCGAGAAAACTATATTTATTTTAATGCTGAATTTTACAATTTCGTTATTTCTCTGTAGAAAATTACCCGAGAATCGCAAGTGCCAGATTAGGCCCTGACAAAGCGTCTCTCGGCCTTTTAGTGGTCGGCATCTAATTCTAGTTTATGATATTTGTGAATTCTCACATTATCAATTTAACTTAATAACAAGCAAACCCAGAAAATATAACTCTGGTCCGGGGAAAACCATTGAGCCATCTGTAAACTATTATAAATTTACACTAGATAGAAAGAAATCAAAATTCTTGTCCTTGCCCCTATCCATGTCACACATTTTCCTTGGACATATCGATATTGGCGCCCGAGTTGTCCAACCAGGAAAAACCGTTCAAATCGTTCCGTGTACTTAAATATTACTTAAGAGTTTACTTACAATATTTGAGATACGTTAACAAAAGTTTACACAGCAGATAATGTCGAACGGAAATAGCAGCAAAAACTCACCTGGAAAAAGAGAAAACAAATTTATTATAAATGATATTCCATATTGCAAATAATGATTCATTTTTTTCTCTATAAATCAACACAGTATATATAACATATTGCATTAATATAATATTAACATAATAAATTCAATATTTGTACAATGTACGTAAAAATATACATCAATATCTATGAATTAAGCAGATGTTTATTCATTTTTGTAACGATATCGCAAATGTCACATTATCATATCAGTTCAACACAGGCGTAGTTGTGGAAGTGTTTGCAACAAATAGATTATTGTATTAGCATAAAAATGTAGCATTGAAAGTAATGATATCAGTGGCGTATCAAACACAAAAGTATAAAGTTCCAATACGTCTTTAAAATAACATTTTTAATAATTTAAGTTTTTTTTGTGCATATAATAGTTAAATAAATGAAAAATTACCTATAATTAATATCAAATTTATATTAATTCAATTTAAATATTTTGAAAAAAGGAATAATAAATTTGGCAACGCTGTAAATTTACGTGTGTTGACGCATGCGTGATTTGGTTCTTTGACAAATAAATTGTTATATTTTATAAAATATTTATTCCGATTTTGAATTTCCCGCTCAAATTGAGATTTGCAACGTTGCCGGCTTATAACCTACACTTACTGTTTCTTACTGGTTTTATTTAAATATTTTCGTATATAGATATCCTTTTGATAATTTTCTTTTTGCAATAGTTACAGAAAAGATTCTTTTATATACATCTAGTTTTTGAATGCCGTGTCATCATTTTTGAATAGTTAAAAGTTATATTATGTGGTCAAATTGAGCTAAAAATTATGATTTGTATGGAAAACGACTATTTTTAATCATGTATAAAAAGAAAACTATGAACCCTAGATCTCTAAAATTTTGAGACAGCATGTATTTTTACTATTTGTATTGACCCTCCAAATTTCACAACGTTTTCATCATTTCCATTAAGGTATATGAAATTTGCGCTCGTTTGCGTATGACATAACAAACCATGGTCGAACTTTCTTTATCCATATTTTTCTTCCCATATCAGAACAAAAATTGGAAAAATCATAAAAATCACTATAAAGAATATTTATGTACATATATATACAACTTAAATATTATTAAACGCACAGTGGGCGAGAACGAGCAGTGCTTGACGCTGACTGCTGTGTCTTCAGGTTCGGGTTTATGAAGATAAATTGATTATGTATAAACTTAATTATAAACTCATTAGGCAGTGGTGTAGCTCACATATAGTAGGAGGTAGTCGATGATAGAATAAATTAAACAAAATATATATTATTAATAAATATTTAAATTTTCTTCGATAATCTATAAGTTTTATGGTGATAAAGCTTTAGATGATTGTCAGACTATCTTTCTAAAATTTTACGTAAAATTGACAGAAATTTTTTTTCAATAAAATGAGGTAAGAATGTGTGACCACTCTGGCGTTTAGACACTCTATTTTCACTCTTCTTATAAAAACAACGGCGAGACAAACAAAAGCAATGTTTTGATTTTGTTGATATATTTCTGCAGTCAATGTAAGTGTATGTGTGACCTTGAAAATGTCCATATGACACCTTAAACATTGGTTATAATCAAAACAAAGTCACTGCCAAGTTTTTTGTTGTATTCATTTCTTTTGTTTTCAATATTACTAAATTCTGTTGTGATTTGCGCATTCATACACAGCTTTATAGAGATTTAAGAAATTTACCACATTTTTTCATTTATCAAATTTAATAGCACCTATCTCCCCTTTAATTTTTATAAATATATAGGTTTATATTTATATTCATATATAGGTAAATATATAAGAAAAAAATTAAAAATGTACAAATAGAACTTATTATAATTCAAATTCAAATTTGGATATGTTTATTACAGTAATGGATTTATAAAAGATTGATTATGATTAGGCCGGTCCGATGGTAGTCGCTTGTGCGGCAAATCAAGAGGCGCTGGCTTAGGTTTGTCTGTATATATTTACAAACCAATATTTTCTGCTATCGTTTAATTAGACAGGGTTCTCATTATCGGTCAGAAATGGAGGACAATACACTGTAAAAAGAGCTGCCTACTATAAATTAATTTCAGAGTAGGTTATTCTAAAGTAAGGCGAATCTTTGAATTAGAGTGACACTAGCGCCATCTACAATAAATATAAGCAACACTGGCATGGAAGTCGACAAATGTTCCTTTTGCTTATATGATAAAGTGACATATCTGTTGTATATATATAAGACATTTTAGAAATTGTAAATTTTTAATCAAACTTATGTGTTGCTTTTGAAATCAAAGACTTTTATTTTAGTAATTTACATACACATTATAATAATTACACTGTTTAACTGAAATCATACTATCTTACCTGAAATCAAAGAAACGTCATTTACAAGTTTATTATTTCAATTGTCAATTCTTTTTTATCTAATTTTATAATAACTTAACATTATGCACAGTCAGTTCTGTCGACTGCAAATATTGGCAGTTGGCACACACTACAATGAAATTAGCTATAACTTATATACACCGTTAGCTTATCTGACCAGAATGCAGTTATAATATCTCTGGTCAGTGTTACCAACTAAAGAAATAGAATTTCTTTATATATATGTATGGTTATTAGGGTACCATCATTGAATGTAAAAAAATTGTACTGTGCCAAGTCGCTTCTTAGCGCCCCCACACACATGTATAGGTCTTCTATGAACTAAATTACTCGGTGACTCTATAAGCATATGTATTTCCATCTCTATTGTAAAGTTCAACTATGAACTAAAATTACTGTGTACGCTGAAGGCAAGACTGTCTTTAGAAGTTGCTGATTGAGCTGGGATATATATTTATAAATGTTAGAACCATATAATTTCTAAAGAATCAATAATAAAAAGGCCTCATCAAATATCTCAGCCTTGAGACTAGTTTTCTTTATGAAACAACACATAAATCAACTCACTGCAATATTCGCAGAAGAATTCAATGTATATAACAGAAGTTACAGCTAGAAAAATAAACAAGTAAAATGTTTTTAGAATGTATGGGTATTTAATTATATGTGTATGTATTATAGTAATTATATGTATATGTAGGACTCTTTAATAACTCAAGAATTAAAACCTCTCGATTTTCCACGTGCTGGCAGTCAAATTGTGTGTTAAATATTTAAAGAGAATGCCAAGAAAATATCAGTTGGTACTACTGAGCTAAATAAACTTAATTGTCATACGCTAAACACAGTTTCTTGAATTCTAAATTCGTTATAATAACAAGAATATTGATTTCAATATTATATCAATGTAGATTAAAAAATAAAGATATAATTACATAACAAAACCAATTATTTTAAGTAGTATTTATGTCTTGCTTAAAGAGTACTTGTTACTACCAGAAAACAATTATATGAAGGCCATTTTGAAGACGAACAGAATTGTCTCCAATCTGATTAATTTCATTTTATTACTCTTTACATTCCATAGTCGAAATTTAAGACCTATCCTGATCCTAAAAGGGATCTTTACTCCCCTTTTCATACTAAATACAGTAAAGTAAACCTCGTCTAGTCCTTAACATTATTATATGACCCTCCGTTGGCCCTAAACGAAATCATGATCCTATCGTTTTATATGGAAATTTCCACAGTCCACTGATGTAGACTTGCAAGAGTACAGATCGGTATATTTGTTTACACTGCAAATATTTTATTTTTTATACGATTTCTAAAATTAGATTGTCATGCTATCAGATCAAATCAGACCTCCGTTTTAGTCAGATTTACAATAAACGCACAATTTTTCTGAATCTGAGAATAATTGGGGATCTGATGAAGTAATGTGAAGGAAACCTTTTCTTCTTTTCTCAAAATTAAATATCGTTTTTTGGAAAAAGATTAAAATTTTCGCCACATTACTAGCAAGCGAAAAACCCATAACAGTTTTTGGCTCATATTAAACGCTTCACAATCTCACAAATAATTTAACAGGATTGTTATACAATGCTCTAAATGTATAATATAAACAATTTACAATTTATTTACTTTAGAAATCATTTGTTTATAAATAACTATTACGTAACTCCACCCACAACCCACCACCA
Source organism: Panorpa germanica (assembly GCA_963678705.1). Lineage (NCBI taxonomy): Eukaryota > Metazoa > Arthropoda > Insecta > Mecoptera > Panorpidae > Panorpa > Panorpa germanica. Next base: position 10,658,157 of record OY783221.1, read on the forward strand.
GCTTTTAAACATTAAACATTCTAAACAATCTGCGTGTAATTCTATGTAAATTACATTAGTTATATATAAAGTTCTCTGTAGTATTTTATTGTATTGGGATAGTTCAGTACCGGTGTTTTTGGGGGTTATTTTGTCGTGGTTACATCTTTAAATTTAGTCTGGAATAAAGATATGATTCTACTGATTGAAGTGATTTTAATTTTACCCTATATGTTGTAATGATCCCGATGAGGCTCTTATGAGGCATTGTAATGCGATTGCTTTACGGGTACTTTATCGAAAATTTGTAGATTTCTAGTTAAGCAAACCTTGTATTATTTTATATGTCTTTACCGCCTTGCATTATTATTTATTCCCTTTCGTTTCAATATTTGTTTACGCGTTCCTCCTCCTTCTTACTTCCGCCATCCATCTACATACTTCACTCTTTCTTTGTAACAATTTCTTTAGACTCACTCTGCTTTCAATCCAGTCCATACATGTGCTCCAGCTCTTCCTCTTCCTCCCCACTTATCCAGCATGTTCTCTTTTCATCACCTCACCAATACTTGCTTCCTCTTTCTTCGTTTCATAGCGGGAATTTCGCGATCATTCTACTTCTTTACTTCCCTGTTTCTTAAAATATTCCGGCAACAGAAGATTCATTTTTTAAAAAGCAGTAAAGTAGGTCTCAACACGTTGTATATTAGGTAAAATCGTTTATGTAACAGGTAACTCTTGTTATGTTAGGTAAACCTTAAATATACGTAACAGTGTTGTGATAAATTAAAGAAAATGTTGGTTGTGTCACCCCCCATAAATTTTAAAACATAATGTGGAAAATATGAACGAAATAAAAACTACACTGCCTTTAATATCAGTCAGTATAATCTTCTTTGCTTAATGGCTTTAATTTTATTTTATTTCGCCCTTGTATTTTAGATTGTCATCTACTATAATGTAACCAAGTTACACAACAACAATAATAGGAGTAACTCAAGGGTTATATACGTATAAAAACCTTAGCTTATTTCTTATAGCTTGAGTTTTTCTTTTTCTTCAATTTGCAATCACTAGCATAACGCTTTGATTTATTTACATATACTCACAAAATTGTTTGATATATTTTTATTTATTATGTGTAACCTTGTTACTGTTACACATTCATTTAAATAAATAACTGGATTTGTTTTTAGTCTGTTCCATTTTAGTTTCACCTGAGCAATGAGCCTGACACAAGTTGTAAATATTGATAACAATGCTGATAACATTTGTCATATATTCGTTAAATGGTAAACTACATTAGCATATGAATGCCTGGGTTATTAACGAGTATTAAAGTAAATACGCTCGAAATTAATAAGGTACAAAAGTATTTTTTTGTTTAAGTAAATAATTAATTAAATTTGGTGACACTAGTAAACAAGCTCCAACGCAAATCTTGAATATGTACAATAAAAACATGTTCAGACTTGTCACAGTGTTATAGCGGTTATACGACTGTGATAAGACAGTCTGGTTACTTGTTACGTACCATGGATATATCTACTCTGTCTTAAGACAAAATTGACAGTCGAATCTAGTGTGCGACCGCCCTTAACCAATAAAAAGTGCATAAGAAAGAAACTGTCGAACTATAAACATTTAACATCAACTTTCAACGAAAGTGTCAACGAAATTGCCTAATGAGCTTGTTGATTGTTGTTGAATTGTTGATTGAAATTGATGTTAATAAATGTGTATTGGCGTGTCTATTTTATTAAATATCTAAATGTTGACGGAGATATAGCAATTAAAAATTTGAATTGCAGTTTTAGCGCTAGAGATGGTCGGCCATTTGTATGACGTGTAATGATTTTATTTATATTAAAGAGACAAAATGAGAGTTACTCGACACTAGACATATGACACAAGCTCATTGTATGAGAAAGAAACTATAACAAGTCACTTTTTCGTTAATAGGAGTTCAGCCATCGGCCATTTGTCAGCAAAAATATCACTGTTCTTGACTTCTCTATTCGTGACTTCAATCTCTTCCCAAATATCAAAAAGGTGTAAAGAAACAAAGATTTCTTACAGGTTTAAACTTAGAATGAATGTATTTTGTATTTGAAGGCCTTTGCAGCTGCTTGTCCTAATTTATTATGATGAAAACTTATTGCTAAATATCTATATATGTAAACCAGATTGATTTTAGGTTAAAAGTATCAATTTTTATGTCCTCAAATTTAATATAACTTAGGGGTTCACCCAATCGATATTTATTCTAATAATAAGCGCATTAAAATACATTTACAAGACATTCTTAATACTCTTACAATTTGGTAGTACGTAAATGAAATATTATTAAATAAATTATCGTTTTAGAGTGTTGTTATTGCATTCGCTCGTTTCGCCTTTATGTCATACGCCAGTCCAAACCAGACGAAAGTTTTAAGTGTTGTTCAGCTCGCACCGTTCACATTGTATTGTAAGAAAACATTGTTATATTTTAGTTTAGTTGGTGCTCAAGTGTGATGTCGTGAAAGTTGATACCTAGTGTTAGGTAGGTACTAGCACCTACACCTAGTAGACAACATCATTATGTATTTATTTACGAAACTAACCAGGTTTCATGCATAAAGCATGACTCGTTGGACTACAGTAATATATTATTAATAAACCCATAAACCTATCTTAGTAAAACGTGTGACCTAAAACAGCTTAAGGGTTCTTCGATACGAAGGTCATTTGAATTTAGTTCAACTTGTCGTGTTCTAAAGAGTTGCCATAGGTGATGTTTTGGAATCCATAAAGCAGGATAGAATCTGGATAGACCACTTAATCAGATTGAAAAATTATAAGGTATCATTATTGTTAATTTTATAAATAATTACAAACTTTTTTTGAGTGCGATCACATGCGTTCTATATACAGTAATATTGTTTTGTGACAACTGCAAGTCAATGATGTTATTATGCAGCAAATTCACTTTTACAATTTATATGTTGTTATCCTTCAGGACCAGTTTTCAACGTACAGAAAGATCCTCTATGTAAACTAACATGTGTACAATAAAAAATAATCCATACGCAATACTCTCTTTCGGGTTGTCATTGAGAAAAGTCCAAAATTATCGAAAGTTCACTTTTAATATATTTTATAAAAAAACAAACACCGCTTGCTGTAATTTTCTTTGAAGGATAATATTTGTCAGATTCTGAATTAATGATTCTAAGTTTTTTAAAACAATGGGCTAATGTCCAATGTCTTAATTTCTATAAAACTGTCCTATATATTGATAAAGTTGGTTACTAGAACCTCAAATGTCCCATTATTTTTTAATAACTCTTTATATTTCAGGAGATATTAACAATTAAAAAAGTCATTTTTTCTCTTTAATTATTAAAGTGATTCAACGTTGTACACATTCCAAATGCATGTGACATCATAACCGCTAGTTGCTATCTCTTTTATACAACATAGCGTAAAAGAGATAGCATATTCAAGATAGAACTCTGGAAAGTTTACATGTTACCAACCTTACAGCTCAAAAAACTCTGCTATATGTGTTTATATATCAAAATATCAAATATTATTTACAGCTATTTCAAGGAACAATAAAATTCCAATATTATGTCTGCTGTAACAGGGTTAAATAAAATAAAAACTTATTATTCTTTGACTTGACTACCAACAACTACAAAACATTACCACAGCACTGACCTACTCAACAAATAACTGACGTTAAAAGTGCATTTCACGTCATACAAATATGGCCGACCATTTCTAGCGCTAAAACTACAATTCAAATTTTTAATTACTATATCTCCGTCAAGATTTATATATATTTAATAAAATAAACACGCCAATACACATTTTATTACATCAATTTCAATCAACAATTGAAAAATCGACCTCTAAAAAATGAGGATTGTGCCCATTGTAAGAAAATTACCATTAAGTTCAACAAAAATGCAAATTTTAACAGAGAAAAACTAAAAATTTGGTACGCAAGGAATATTGATACTTTTTCTACGTATAAAGGACATTAATAAAAATAGGTATTTAAATTATCAAGATGATCGTAAGAAAAAGTAGATACTTATTTTTAAAGATGTCAAAAAATGGGTCACGTTGGTTATTAGGTAAAACTGTTTACCGGGATATTCGAGTGAAAAATTGGAAGCTCAACTATAGTAGATCACGCTGTAAACTATTATATGATAAATAATAAAACTAATTATCAGTTTAATCCATATCTTATTTACTTAATTTTAATATTTATACAATTGCATTGATTAGATTACACCATATGTAGTAAATAAAGCCCTCTGGGTATGTAATTTAGAAGTTTCCAAGTCAACGTGAATGTTATATTTTGTGCGTAACCCATGGCATTTTATGTTTGATGTATAAAAGTGTATATATTGGGAAATATGTAAATCTATACATATAGTGTATCAGTTTTTGTAGTAGTATGGAGTTGTATACGTGTTGGTGTAAGTAAGGTACAGTAGAACCCTTTGTTTAATAACTACATTGCGCTGGTCCTACGACAGAAAATCACGGGCAAATATGTCAGACTTTTAATGTGTTTGTTATATATACAGGGTGATTCTATTTATCCTTTAAGGTTTGATAGTTCAAGTAGAAAGGGTGTCGATAATTGTTAAAGGACTGTAAGTTGAATCGTTTTAATAGAGAAATTCATCAAAGTTTATATGCAGTACTTTACTCGGTCCAAGAACTGTGTTTATATTGTTGTATTATTATTATTATTATTATTAATTGTTCGCCTTTCGGCTTTACAATCTACATTCTTAATACATTTCATAGAACTTCAACTTAAAATTAAATTTAAACTATTCTAGACCTTTTTATTTCCAAAAGTTCTTTCTGCTTCTTCTTCTCTTGACCCTCTTCCTTAATTTTCCCTAGTCTTCCTTCCTTCTCACCGTTTCCTCACCTCTTGTCTTCTTTGTCTCCTCTCGGCAAACCGTTTCCTGCTTCTCCTTTGTTATAGCCTGTATTTTCATCTACCACCTCTTGTCTCCTCTCGACAGACCCACTATTATCTTTTCACTATCCTTCTTGCCTTCTCTCTTCGTTTTCACTTCTCCACTTATGTCTATCACAGGCCTAGACGCTCTGTCTTTACTATTTCCTCTTGACTCTCTTACTTTACTCTTTCCTTCTTGACTCTCTACCTTTACTATGTTATTATTGTCTCTATCTCCGTTATCTACCTCTTGTCCTTATCTCCTTTCCGAAAATCCTATATTTTTCTGGACTGAAGTTTAACTGTTTCCTCGCTAGTTCTTTCTTTCTCCTGCTTCCCTTCACTGCCTCTTTTAGTACTTCCTCTCTCTTCCTGTTCCTTGTGCAACCCAGCCACCAGCTTATTTATTGCCCTGTTTTTCCTTTCCTTTTTACTATTTCCGCCATCCACCTCTTTCCTTCACTGCCTCCCTTTAATAGCTGGCCAATATTCCTTTCGCTCGCTACTTTTTTCTTACACTCAAACTTAATGTGCTCCAGTGTTTCGTCCTCCGTTCCGCACACTCTACACTTTCTTTCCTCACTACTTTCCCAGTATCTGTTTCCTTTTTCCTCATTTCCCAATCTAAACCTTCTTATATGTTTTATATCTTTTTCTATAAGGTACTGAGGTATATTGTTGTGTTATATATCTTGTCATGTTAATGGATGTTCAAACAGATTCAGCGACAGATGCATACTGCTTCCAAAGAGATCCGCCGACAACAGCATATGGGTTTTGCAGAATTAATTCCGTAGTGCGTGTGTTGTGGACATACAACTATATGTTCTACAAAAAAAAAAGTTAAAGAAGAAAACCTCCCTTTGTCGCGGTTAATTCTATAGAAATCTTCAGATTTTTTCCCGCGCAGTATTAAAACCTGTGGTGTGTGCATGTTCATATGATTCCATGTGTTACCAAATTCGCGCCTTTTTCCGCAGTGGGGTCTACGCCTAAAAGGGAAACCCGATACAGATATATAATATGCACTTTTATTATATTTGATACAGTGCTATATTGTTAAAGTATGCTAATACGCAATAACTCGAATACACCTTACTGAAAGAGTTGCAATATGAGTCTACATTTATCAACTCACATTTCTGGAAACATCTGACAAGAATTCAATCAAATTGTTTTCTAAAAATCGTAAAAATTTATTATCTCTTTTAATTACCAACTTATAAAAAAGTGTTTAAACAATTAACGACTCTTTTTTGACCTGTACTATCATCCGTTACAAGGTTATATAGAAGACTGTAGTCACCCTGTATTTATTAGATAAATAGGTTTTCAATAATTACATAGTCTAGCTTTATGAAGTGAAATTCGTTTTTGATATAATTGTATATTAATTATATTTTGTTAATTGCAGTTCTAATAACATTTTATTTATGTTCAATTAAGGGGGAGGGGGTACATTACTCAAAATGTGCTTAATTTCTATAATACTGTAATATATATTGATAAAGTTGGCTACCAGATTCTGAAATGTCCAAGTGTTTTTTTTAATAACTCGCTATTTTTTGTCTCTATAATTATTAAAGGATTCTAGCATTATTGAAATTCCAATGCATACTACGTCACGTCCGCAGATTTGTCATCTCTTTTACAGCAGAGACACATACGAGTATGTATCTGATACGTCATTTGCTACTAACAGCTGGGTTGTGCGTTCTATCAATTATTAGGTTATGATGTTTGTGCAACATGAAAAATAATCTCGATTACTTATTTATTCTGTGACGTGTTATGCATAGCTAAAACACGCGGTAAAATTCACATTTGATATAGTTATAACTCCGTCAACTTTTAAATATTTAAAAAAAAATAAAAACGTCAACTTTATCAAATAACAACAAAATTTATCAAGTAGTTTTAATATTGAAAATAAATTTTTAAATAATAATATTTCTCGCCTTACTTTTTTTTTACTTCTTGATAGTTTTCTTTAACACAACAATTTCTATTTAAAGTTTAATAAGAAAACTTTTATTTTTAAGGTTATGATAACATTCGTTTAAAATATACATAAAGATTTGCTATTCCCTAATTAATAATACATTACGTAGTGACCGCTATACGTTGACCGCGACCGCGTCCTTTTTAATATCGACTATTCGTTGAATAAATTTGTGATGATCTTTTCGAGGTCAAACCGTGGGATAACAACACCTGGATGGAAGACCTTACTCGTTGTGAAGGGTACTCTAGTCTATATCTATAGAACGAGCTAGACAGTTATAGAAAACTTTTTTTCATTTTAACTTACAAACTTTACTACGGTATTCGAAGTTATATTAATGTCAATAATACGAAGAGTTCGCTGAGACTTCGCGTGTGCAAACAAAATGTCCCGTTGAAATGATCAACAGCAGAAAACATCTTAATAATTACGTGGTTATGTGTTATGTGCATCAGAAGTAGGATTTCTATCGGAGGTAACATAAACTGTAGTTAAAACGTAAATTATTAATGGGCTTGTGAACTATTTCTTAATTTCTATAAAACTGTACTACATCCGTATTGATAAACATGACTATCTTTTCCGCTAACTACTGTGTCTTCTGGTTCAATCATCGGACCAGAGTTATATTTTCTGGGTGTGGTTGTTATCAAATTAAATTGATTATGTACATAAATAATCATAAACTTAGCTATTAGGCAGTGGTGTAGTAAATATATATGAGCCCTAAACATAATAAAAAATACTAACATATTAGATTGTCGTCGGTGATAGGATTCAGCATCAGCATTTTCCATCCTTTCCCTTTTATAAATTTTTATTTCTATTATGCAATAGGGTTTAAAAGAGATGCACGTCAGGTACATTTACAGCTGTCTCAAGCTACACGTAAAGTTTTGATATTAGTATTTTCTTTTTTTATAATGTTTTTGCCATTTGGCGCTACATTCTTGTGCCTTAACTCATTTATTTACATGTCATTGTGCTTAATTCAATTTTGATCCTTATTAAATGTAAACATTCTCACTCCTTCCAAACGAAAAAAAAAATATAAATTTATCCTTATAAAAATTAAAACAAAACTGCTACTGATATTGCTTCGCTTCTCCTGCTACTCTCCCTCCTGTTTCTACTCTGCCATTCCTTCTCTTTCCTCGTTTTTTTTTCTCTAACTCCGCCATCCACCTGTTCCCTAAGTTTTGATATTATATAGGTGGTAACAAAGTCAAATAAAATTTATTACTTATTGTTCTACAGGCTTTAATACTAATTCTGTATCTGTCAAAAATATGGCTAAAAGTTAAGCGGAAAAACAGAAATTTAAAGTTTAAATAGCTATATCTGTGTCAGGTTTTGAAATTTGAAAAAGACTCAATACAAATATATTTGTAAATATTTATATTAGTTCATAACCCAATTGACATTCTAAAAACTATAGCGGAAGGTGATATTATCAATTTCAAAATGAGTCAATATATTTTTTATTGCATTTTCTTAAAAATCAATTTATCTTTAAATTTAGCAACTGCCTAAGATAAAATAGCATTGAATACTGAAGTTTTTGTTCATTCTGCAAATACGATTTTTTACTCCCTTATAATATTTATAATAGAGATCTTCAAACCTCTCAATCGATAACTCTGTAAGAACTTCTATCATTTATCATCTGATGCTCCTATTGGGTTTATTATAGCCACAGGTTTACCACCCCTGCATTCAGTTATTACGTGTTCATTTCATATATGTCACATTGTGTCTGCATATTTTACGGAAAAATTATATACTTGATCGTCTCAGAATACATATACTCATACATATCTACGGTACAATAGTATATGTGCATATATCTATGTACACGTTGTATTCGTATACAAAACTTTTAAATTTATTTCGTTTTAGGCGTAGGTCATATCTATATAAAATGATTATACTTTGTGACCTTGAAACTGTGACGGGTCAATAGTTTGTTATTATTTTACCCTAAGTTTCGAAATCAAAGTGTTTGTGTTGGGGGTTAATACATTATATCAAACTACTTAAATAATAAGGTTTTCGAAAATGTATTTTAGTGTACTTGGTATAAGGAATATTATGAAGCAATTTTTATTTTAAGCAGTAGTTAGGGGTCGTCCATAAACTATGTAGCTTGGGTAGGGGAGTGGAATGGGGAGTTACAGCGAGCTATGTAGTTTTTGTTATTTGGTAATTTTTCTTCCCTTTTTTAGGAGAATTACGTTGTTTTATTTAGCTCTTTCGATCACCAAAATTCTCTTTTTTTTTAAGAATGAAACAACGTTCCACTCTGACTGGGGTCATGCTAATTGAAACTGTTGTTAGCTAAATTACCTTCAAGCTGTAGAAACGGTGAAAGAAAACAATATGTTCTATGCAGAGTGCATTTTATGTTCCAGACCGGTATTTTTATAAATAACTTTTAAAAGAAACAGAATTTTATAACTAATATTTTATTGATTATATCGACCTTAACAATATGTTTGGAAGTGGCTGTCTATGGCCTTGACGCAAAAGATAGCTCTTTCAAGCATATTTTTGATAATACTTTTGTATACTTCCGGGACCCTATTCCTGAGTCTTGCGAACAATGATCGTGATCGATTTATATGAGTGAAACATTTTACGAATTACTTTTAAAAAAGTATTTCTGTATTATTCCTGAATTTTATTAATAATAATTATTATAGTTCAAAAATACTCTTTTAAAAGTGATTCGTAAAATGTTTCACTCATATAAAACGATCATTGTTGATGGTGTTATTTCAGCAATTTCTGTTCGAATATTGTCCCTAAAGCGTCGAGATTACGGCTGGTTTGTTGGTATACACCTTTCCTTCCATAAGAAATAACCGGAGGCGGTCAAATCACGAGAGTTTCTTGCAAAATTAGCATCTTAGCACAAACTGTAATGTGGCACCGTCCTATACGAGGCCCACAATACCGAAATAAAGTGACAAATGAAACACACCTTATATCTGTTTTGTTTTATATTCCACAGTGCGAGTATACTACAAAGTTTGTTTATACAACAATAATATACAATCGTTTAGCAACTGGACAAATAATACATTACGAATATGTTATTTCTACAGTTTACAATTCGGAAGATTTATATCTTTTACTATTGACGTTATCCAGAACTAAATAAGCCAACTTGATATTTTTAAATAACCTTGAAGAAGACTACGTTTTAGTACCATTTAATTTTTATTTTACAAACGGCCTTACAGTTTTGCACGTGTCAATATAACTTGGCGGAAATCTCCAGAGGCAGGAGTCACGGGAACATTGGTGTAATTTCTGAATAAACAACCCAATATGTTCTCAAGGCATTTATCAGATATCGTATTTCACATTTTACCGCAAAAACATATATACTTGTATATTTTTTCTTACTGGAAAATTCTATATATGTAATATAGCTCGAACCGATTAAAATATTGTAATTTCGAGAATTTTAAATCTTCCCGCCAGTCGCTTCGAGCAGTGATATATTTGGCATGAAATTTGATTTATTTTAAAGTGTCTTAAAGTATTAAATAAAAAGATTCGTCATTGAGGAAACTGTAGGTAATGAATTTAAAGAAATAGGTAATTAAAGTAAATATTTAAAAATACTTTATACTGGTATATAATTTACGATTAAATAAATAATTCTTAAATTGTTTTTTTTTTAAATCATAATGACTTGTAACTATATTGCTTGACTTTTTATAATAATAATCCATTTTATTATCAAAAACAATCGAGATAAGAATTGCAACTATAATAATGATATAATAAAACCTGTTATCTGAATGATTTCAATTATTTAACACGACGCCGACTTCGAGTTAATAGTTGTACAGGGTGTCTGCAAAGACAGTTCACAATTATAGACATTTATTACAAATACAAATACGTCGTCAATGTCTCTACTCCGTTTTCGTTTCCTAGAACGCGTACCTCATCACTCCGCTCACATTGAGACTGGCTTCTATTCACCGAAAATATTTTAAGTAGTATGCCAACTTTGTAGACCCCCTTCTATTTTAGACTAACATTTTAAACAGTGCTCTGCTTATGCACTTTCTATATTATTGTCGTTGACAGGTTTGGTTATACAAGAAGCAAAAACGTCAAGAAACTAATCAACCAATACGTGCGGCAATCTAAGGAAAACAATTATAAGCTATCTATTTATCAGTGTGTGTGAATGGCTGTGTGTGTGTGTTAATTACTTATTAGTCATTGCTGACTATACTACACGGAAATATTTAGTCACGGTATTCAAAGTTTGGTCGTTTGTTATACTTCAGTTATTTTATTTCTTGAATTGTACGAGTGTCAGACAAAAATGATGTAAGATATTTTAATATTCATGTTATATTTTAACTGTATATAATAATTGAAATATACATAGCCCCACTATACCGCGAGTTTTAACAGTGCGAACTCATCTCTACACGATTATTAAAAATATGTCTATGTGTTATCTGTCGAGAACCTATGTATTAAGGGTGGTGATTCTTCTTAAAAAAGATCGATTTTTTAATCGATTCGAATCGAAGTCTAGAAGATCGATTTTATTTTTATTTATTTGTAAAAAAATACAAGCCTTTCTTATAATTAAAGAATAAGTGAAAAGTGATTTTTGATTAATCAATAAAACCATGTACGTTATTTATTATAGAATAAAATAATTATAATTCCCAATATTTAATGTCCAAGCTTGTTATAAATAATGTGAATAATTGCATAGTTGCATTTTTACAAAAAAAAATCGAATCTCGATTTTCGAGTGTTTGGGATCGATTCACGGGATCGATCCATTCTTTAAAATCGATTCTTCGATTAATCGATCTCAGATCCCTCTGTATTATTATCTTTATGGTTGCCATTTCACGTACGTAACGCTTTACCAGAACAAATTAAGGTTCGTTTAATACTAGCGAAAATTTATGTGCTGCACGAGACAGCTGTAAGTAGTAACAGACGTATCTCTGTCATTGTTATGCATCTCTTTTACTCTGCATTCTAATCGTAGAATGAAAGAGGTTATAAATCTGATCCCAGTAAACAATTTGGTGAAGTGTCCCGTTTTTTGACGTTTCTATCACTTTATCTTCATTTGTATTCCGACAGATGAAGTGGTTTCACCATTTGTAGCCGATAAAATAGACATTTCATATGAACGACTGTGAGAAACTGAACCGTAAATAAACACTTTCATGACAAAAAAAGCATACGTATCTTAAATATGACCCCAACTCCAGCATTGACAACGAAAATAACATATACCTATTACTATTTCAATTGTTTTTAAATTATTACTATTAAACGTTCATTACCTTATTTTTTTCCTATTTACCTTATTTTTTTTTATCTAATTACCTAGTAATGCTAATCAAAATTCCACAGATAAAAATATAATCTTAATCTAATTTACCTAATAAACTTTATACCTTTATAAACATCGATATCGATTACATAATCTACTAACATTAGACCTATCAATAAAAATCGATATAATACTACATTAATCTAGAAGCGTACTGACTTGTACTGTGTACGAACCCACTATCTAAATACAAACAAATCATTAGCCGTGGTCAAGGATTTCGAGAATTAATGTTAGATAAAAAAAAATATATTGTATATTATTTGGATAGGGTTATGTTTATTCTTCTCTCTCTTTCTCTCGTAATTAAAATACATATATGCATAAACGAAGAACTCCTCGTTAATATTTTGATGATTGCTAACTTTAATTAATTCTATTTATTATAAATGAAATATCTTTCGTATCGTATCCAAAGCATTTGTTTAATCAATCAACATTATTGTATTACTTTAATATATTTATCAGTGCATGAGCGTATAAGTTTATATTATTTTATCGTTAATACGAATATTTGTTTAAATATATTAATTCTTTTAAGATATAATTATTTTATAATATTTGTGTATATTTAAAACATATTAATTGACAGTTCAAAAGTTTGACAGTACGTTTATTACCAACATGCAAATTTAAAACAAATCTTTACCTGTCGTTCTCTTATTCTTCGGTAGATGGCAGCACAATGTCTCTCTCCCACTTAATTCAAATATCAATGTACTATTTATGTTAGGTTATTGATCATAAAACTCACGTAATTGTTTAAAATCATTTTATTAATTATTAATTCAAAACACCGTATCTTATTTCAATAAACAAACTAATAATTTGTTAGAATTATTAAGGTAAAAGTTAAAACATTACACTTGCTGGTATCTTTTGACAGACACTTGTATACACAATTATAAACTTTAAAAATAACTTTTGAGGAGAAGTAAATTGTTTAAACCATTCTTATTTATCTTATTGATCTTTATTTATAAGAATAATTACTTTTTATATTTTGCAAAACATTATTTTAACACTAAAATATATTTTAAAAATCAAACGTGCATTGTACTACACTTGACACTTCACTTTAAATTGAATTGAGGTAAATACTGTTGCCACCATAAAAATATTATTGTGTGTTACATATTTAAATAAATGATAATTTACTTTATTCAAAAATGAATCTAAGTTCTCTCAAGTTCTTAGATTAAAATAGACTCGTACAGAGAACATAATTGTAAGCGTATAAGCGTTGGGAAAATCTTATCCAATTTTTGCATATTTTTTCTTTTTTTTTTTTGGTTTATTTTTCGTAATAATTAATGCCATTAGTAATATAAAAAAAACGTTGATTAGGTTCTCAAACTATAAAATTTAATAATTACCAAGAATTAAACTATTATTATTATTATTTTATGTGTTTTAGGTAATAAAATAAGTAATTAAACAATATAGTAAAGATAGCTGACTGACGTAATTTTAACTTTGTGGGCGATAACGCAGAATTCTTCTGGGAGGTCTTGTTTTGTCTTTAGATTATAAAGAGTGGTCGATATACCGAAATTCTTTCGAAACGTTTTTTGGGATAGACATTAATCTTTTACTAAATACAAAAAGAAAACTATATTCTGAAAAACTCTAACCTAACAATTAAAAAAAATTAAAACATTAATATTTGTGTTGTTTTGTATTTCAGTTGCGGACGCAATCACTCCGATTCGCCGCATTGCTAACATCACATGGCCGGTGAAGCATCAATCGTGTCATCCCCAGCTCCCCTGAGCCCCATCGGGGCATACTCCCCAAGTCCGACAAACCCACCATCACCAGAACCAATAAAACAAAAAGAAGATAAATTAAAACTTTGTGGAAATCTAATAAAATGTAAATATACAATAAATTACTGTAATAGTGAAATAAACAACTATAAGAAAACAAATTTTTATATAAAATATCAATATTTAATTTGTGTTACTTTGCACTAAATCAATTAGAATTACTTTTATTTAAATTATTGTTAAAATCTAAAGAGTAGATACTTTTTTTCTAAATAAACACACAATTAAATCACTTGGGAGCATAATTTAAGTGTACACAGTATTTTTAATTACATAAACTTTCTTAGTTCAATTATTATACATTCCAAAAACAATGATCTTTAAAACCAAAGTACTATAAATCCTAAAAACATCGGAAGCATTTACATTTATGAAATATTCTTAAAAATACAATGTTTTTTATATAAAAATAAAAACAGAAATATATTTTTTTATTCACACTACTTAAGACCTATTATATTTAACTTTTTACAATTAAAAAAATAAATAAATAAACTAAATAATTAATTAAATACATAAAACTCGCCTTACATTAAAATAACATTTATATTTATAAAATAAAGTGTCTTTATAAATAAAATTTTAATATTTTAAACGCAAGTGACCTTAACTTTAATATAACTAAATTATTTAAAACAATAATAGTGCCTGTATATTGATTTCGGGACCAGTTGTCATCACATAAATTCTACTTTGTCATAATTACAATGGGAAAAGGATCCAGTAAAACACATGGTCAAGGTGAGTGTCCCCTTTACCTAATTTATCCGTTTATCTCTATTTATAAACAAATTATTAATTTTATTCAAAAAATGCTACAGAAATATTGAAACTCTGATAGAAATGTAACGCTTGTAGCACGCTAGCAAAATGAATCTCGTATACTGTGTTACAATATACGAGTATATGAAAGAAAATGAAACTTGGAATTAGCTTGTCGCAACCTTGAAAAGCTCGCAATGCAAGACAATTTTTTACCTGAGGTTATAGCGTTTCGTAATGGTGTTTCCCCTTGTGTCGTTGAATTTCCTATACTCCTTGTGATGAGTCAGTTCCTACTAAGCCCTATCGCACACTGCAAGCGTATTTAAGCGACGGCGAATTCGGACGAAAATCGGCGGATTGGTTGAGCGCCTAGAACTCTCAGAGTATGCCGACTCCTGTGTTCTTTGCATGTGTTGTGTCACAATACATACATACCACGTACCGATACAACAGCACACCAAGTCAAACTTGTGTACTGTAGGGTGTATTGTAGTTGTTTTGCACTAACATAATATTTCATTAGAGCTAACTTTTACTTCAGTTTTTATCGATATACCACTGTTATGAAAGAGATTATTGTATTTGACGGCTTTGTCGCTTGCAGTGTGCGAGGGTTCATTACATTTACAGGGTTCGGTTAGGTAAAGCGTAGTAGCGCGTATCAAAATTCGCTTAGACCTTATGCTCGCTAGTAATTCGACAGAAATTCTTCTTCTTTTTCAAATAATCAATGTATGTTGACAATTTAACAATCGACGACCCGGACTTGCATTATATTTTCTTGGTTTGGTTGTTATCAAATTAAATTGATTATGTATAAACATACACGTATCAGGTAGCGGTGTAGCTCACATGTATAAGGCCACGACACCACAAATACTGCCAATATAGTAGGTGATAGCAATCAGCATCGGAAATAGGCCGATGTTAAATAAATTAAATTAAAAAGAAAAAACAATTTTAGTGATTAGTTACAATTAATAATTTTTGAGTTGTCTCACAATCGTATACTACATAATTTATGTGTATACTACACAAAAAATTTCAGGCTACAACAGATGATCGACTATATCGATTTTTTTTTTACTGATTAACATAAAAAATGACAAAAAAAAACATTTACAATATACAGATTCATTTCGGAATTAGTCATTTTCCTGATTTAATAGGATTATTTTAATACGATTTAAGAATTGTGTTTAATTTCGTATCCATAACACATTTAAACTGTAATACGACTTAACACTGATATGAATTGTCCCATTATTTAAATTGCTCTTTTGACACTGAATATTTCATTGTTTTTATATTACTGTAAAAAAAAACTGCATACATCTAAATAAACACCGTGAGCAACATTCAAATGTTTGCCAACGTGTGAGTCAAAAATTGGAAGATTGACATCGCAAGTTTCCTACTAAACTGTGGAACGAATGTTTGACCCGAATGATTTATTTATTTTATTAATTTGTTAATATTATTGACACTGACACTGTTTAACAAAAACTTTTAAGTAAATAAAGAAACTTTCAAGTATAAAACCTTCCTTTGTTGGACGATTCGTGCAGCAGTGCGTGACATGTGGATCAAGTGTGTGATGGGGGTTGAAAAATCACTTTTGACGCGGATCAAAAGATCGACAACAGCCCAAACTTCTTCCAACATGAATCTTGGACACATGACATTGGACACAATTACTTTCAGCATCCACCACACGATGTGTGCAACCATTAAACGTTCAACGTTGGAAGGTGTTCGTAGCATCGTTTGGTACCGGCTTTACACTGGGTCTGAGTCAAGTTGACACTCAGTAAATTATAAAAACTGAAACTAATTAATTATCAGTTTATTACTCGACAGTTTGATTCGCTTTTATATATTATCGTTAAAACACAAATAATGTTTTTTCCCATAAGTTTTAGTCATGTAATATTCTTCCAATGAATCATTAGATTTTTATGAATAATCCGCATATAAAATTACTGCTCTTATCGCATTATGTGAAAAAACTGTGGATATTAATTTATGGAATATTATGTTCTAGCTATTGATTTTCAATGACATTGATTCGGTCATTTAATTTTGATGACGTCATTCTCCTTTTGTATTCTGTTAGAAATATTTTGCGCAGACAATAAATAAAAGGTCAAATATAGGTTATAATAATAAGACTACAGATTTATATTAGATTTAAATAAATTACTATATAAATATTTTCTGGGTTTGGTTGGTATCAAATTAAATTCATTATGTACATACATAATCGTAAACTTATTAGGCTAATCGCTGTCAGTGATAGGACTTAGCATCGGAAATAGGCCGACGTTAAAGAAATTGAATTTAAAAAAAAATTATTACCTTTTTTACTAACTTCTCTGATTTAGTGACTTGAACATATCATCAAAAATAAATCGGTCACATTTACATTTTTATTACATTACGTTTTAGGTACATTATAGTTACATATGTCAAAGTTTACATTAATATAATATAAGTTTATTGAAACCTATCACGAAACTTTATTAATTTTTCAAAGCATAATGAGCTTTGTACAGAGCCGTACTTATCCATAAGCGCATTAGGATCTCGCTGATAAATTTGTTCTCAATAGGTTTTCAACAGCGTGATAAATGCAAAATATGGACATTAATGTAAATATATGTAACATGTTACTTAAGGAGGAATTTTCCTATGGGCTTGTGTCCTCCTTTTTTAGTAGTCGATTTTTCAATTGTTGATTGAAATTGATGTTAATAAATGTGTATTGGTGTGTCTATTAATATCGAAATATTGACGGAGATATAGCAATTAAAAGTTTGAATTGTGGTTTTAACGCTAGAAATGGTCGGCCATATTTGTATGACGTGAAATGCATTTTAACGTCAGTTATTTGTTGAGTAGGTCAATGCTGTGGTAATGTTCTGTAGCTGTTGGTAATCAAATAATCTAGTCAAATCAAAGAATAATAAGTTTTTATTTTATTTAACCCTGCTAAGGCAGACATAATATTGAAATTTGATTGTTCCTTGAAATAGCTGTAAATAATATTTGATATTTTGATATATAAATACATATAGCAGAGATTTATGAGCTGTAAGGTTGGTAACCTTACACAAGGATTGGGATGTTACATGCACTTGGAATGTGTACAACGTTGAATCCCTTTAATAATTGAAGAGACGAAATGACTTTTTTAATTGTTAATATCTCTTAACATATAAGGAGTTATTTAAAAATAATTGAACATTTGAGGTTCTAGTAACCCAATTTATCAATATATAGTACACTTTTATAGAAATTAAGACATAGGACACAAGCCCTTTAATGTCATTTTTATATTAATTCAATTCAAATTAAATATTTGCAAAAAAGTAAATTTGTTAATAATAATTTTGGTACGTTGTCAAAAGAAATGTACAATTTAACTATTTCTTGAAGTATAATCTCGTTTTAATTTGAATTTTTCTCTGCACTTGTCATTTGCAACGTTGCCGGTTCATAACCCTCATTTACTGTTTCTTACTGCTTTGATTTAATAATATTTATAAATAGGTATCCTTTTGATAAATTTCTTTTTCCAATAGTTTCACAAAAAATTTTTTTTATATACACGTATTTTTTGTAAACCGTGTCACCATTTTTTCATAGTTAAAAGTTATATTATGTGGTGAAATTCAGCTAAAAATTATGATATATATGGAAATTGGTTGTTTTAAATCAACTCTAAAAAGAAAACTATAAACCCTACGTCACTAAAATTTTGATTTTTGCATGTATTTTAACTATTTTTATCGATCCTCCAAATTTCACGACATTTTCATCATTTACGTAAAGGTCATGTACCTTTTTAAGATACTTTACGCAACGTGCCATTTGTATCACACGTGGCATAGGTTTGCTACCACTGACGTAGCCTATTCTATTCATCCAATCCTTTTCGCGATGAATTGAACTGTTTAGCACTATAATAATTATTTTTTTAAATATATGTACGGCACTGGCACGAAAAGCCAATTTATTGAATGGTCTATTTTTCATGACTTAGAAAATATTAAAAAAGCAATTAATTTGTACTAAAATTAACAATTATTGAAAATACAAATTATTTCATATAATCACTTTCGTGCAACGTTATCGGATGACTTGATTTATTTTTTAGAACATTTTTTAATTGGGTGATGAACCATAACTGAATTTATATAAAAATGCACTGTAAATTGATAAAGTTGGCTATCAAAACCTCAAGTATACAATTATTAAATTTGCAATATTATAGAAGTTATTAACGATTGAAATATTCATTTTTTACATTTAAGGAGGTATAGGACGTTAACGTAAATGATGAAAACGTTGTGAAATTTGAAGGGTCGATACAAATAGTTAAAATACATGCTGTTTCAAAATTTTAGAGACCTAGGGTTCATTGTTTTCTTTTTATACATGATTAAAAATAATCATTTTCCATACAAATCATAATTTTTAGCTCAATTTCACCACATAATATAACTTTTAACTATAAAAAAATGGTGACACGGCTTTCAAAAACTAAGTGTATATAAAAGAATCTTTTCTGTAACTATTGCAAAAAGAAAATTATCAAAAGGATACCTATTTACGAAAATATTTAAATAAAACCTTTAAGAAACAGTAAATGTAGGTTACAAGCCGGCAACGTTGCAAATGCCAATTTGAGCGGGAAATTCAAAATCGGAATAAATATTATATAAAATATAACAATTTATTTGTCAAAAAACCAAATCACGCATGCGGCAACACACGTAAATTTACAGCTTTCCAAATTTATTATTCCTTGTTCAAAATATTTAATTTGAATTTAAATTGAATTAATATAAATTTGATATTAATTATAGGTAATTTTTCATTTATTAAACTATTATATGCATAAAAGAAATCATTTTAACAAGCAAAAAGCAGTTTAATAAGGAATTGAATAATTCATTTTCTCATATACAGTCCCAATATTTGCTCGTCCCTCATGTACTTCGTACTTTGCATTTCGTATTACCGAGAGATAAACTTTTAGTATTGACGGTACGTCCTGTACCTCCTTAATAATTAAAGCGGTAAAATATTAATAAAAAATGATTGACTAGTTAACGTAATCTTGTCCTCACCTTCTTCCCCACTACCATTTGTCAACCTTTACCATCTCGGCTAAACAAAAGAACTGCAAAAGAGATGCAAAATTAAACGTCAAAGGTAAAACAGCTGTTGACTCATAATGTCGTGATATAAAACGAAAAAATTGATAGCACTTGTAGACTTATTGGCGTCATAAACTACTAGGATAACAACAGGCATATTACGCAGTAAAACAAAATTCAAACTTTAAATAGATGTATATCCATCAATTTTTAGATTTTTAATAAAATAAAAACAGCAATATACATTGTTAACCTATACTTCAATAAAGAAATAAAAAATTGACACATAGTTTCACAAATAGGTAATAATCAGTATCACTTACAGTGACGACCTTTATAAATTCAGATACAAATACAGGATATTAAGTGCCTTATTTTGTAACTTTTTCTCTGACGTTACACGTCGTGAAAAGAACTAGTATGATATTCATTCGTTTAAATGTTTATAAATGCTTATACAAGACAACACTGACTTTATAGCAATGAAAGAAGAGACCAGTTCTCCCACTTCTGAGTTTTTCCAGACAAATCTGAGCTTTTTAAATTGTTTTCTGGGTTTTTTCATGAAAATATCTCATTTCGGAAATCTATCGAAAGAAAGGTTATTTCAATTATGACTAGATGTAAATAGTTTTTGCGCGTGAGACCTAAAAAGAAGTAATTTATGTGTCACCAAATGGGCGAGTAAATGGTACTAGGTTTTTTCTGGGTTTATTTCAATTGCAATGTAGGTTTATTTAAAATTTGTGCATAGAAGCGAACACTGGTGGAATGCTAAATTTGTTACCGTTTAATGAACAGTACCTATACGATTTCCTAACATAAATATTAATTATCTTAATTGCATTAAACGATATGGCGTGAGTTTGTTTGTTTGTTTGTTGTAAACAAATTATAATCAAGTCCACCTCCATGTTTTATTGGACATTTTACACTGTGCATGAGTAATATATGTACACGATTGTTTACACGGTCCCAGCCCATCTGATGTAATCGCTGTGTTGTGGACCTGGTGCCACCAGAATGTAAATATAATGGTTCTATGAATAAACAATATGTAGGTACTGTGCCTTTTTGATAATATTAAACACTCGAAAATAAGGTTAACTGTTACAGAATGTTCGGGTCCGAATATTCAGCTTTTATATCCCAGTAAACATTTTGGAGTAAATTCTACTTAATTTCTATTACATATCATGAGTTTTTTGTCTGGAACGTGTTCGTTTTCTATTCAGTCGTTCATAGGAAAGTCTGTCTTACCATCGCTAGATGCTAACTTCGTTTATATACATTATATTCGGGGATTGAGGGAGATAGCGTCTGTCTATTACCATTAAAGAAATATTTGTTGAAAAAGGATAGTATATACTTTAAACTACTGTACTAAATGAAATATTATACAAGTATACAAGTGTAACGGTGAAAAATATATTTTACTTGTCTAACCGCATCTCGTTTCTCTCTCACTTTGGAATAAATGAGATGAAAGTGAACTTAAAAAAAATATATCCATGTGGGAAAGAAACAGAAATACTTAATGAATGATGTTGGAAAAAGAAAGACTACTAGAAAAAAGAACTAACACAAAATCTGTGACAGGTAGAGAACTTGTAAAGCGTTAGAATAGAATTGTACGAGTGATTCGAACTTCACCAAATTCTTTACTGTGATACGAAGACCGTCTGGGTTTAAATAAGGTTCACACAGTAATAAAATAGCACAGACTTAAAATAAGACGAGAATCATGATTTCATTTAGGATCAAGCGAGGGTCATATAATAATGTTTAGTATGAGACGAGGTTCACTTTATTGTTTTCAGGATGAAAAGAGGGGCAAAGATCCATTTTAGGATCAGGATAGGTCTAAAATTTCGGCTCAGGTTGTGACTGGATATAATTGAATTTAGCGTAAGAGCATGAAAAGAAAAGATCATTAAAATAAGATATATAGAGGTAGAAAAGACCTACTTAAATTTGAATCATAACACGTGATCTAACATATTAACATTAATAACATTGATGTACATAAAAACTATTACCTCATAATAATAGTATCAATTTAATTAAACATATATACAAACAATTGTGTTTTGAAATATAAACATTATTTATGATATCTTTAATGTATCTGTCTCATTAAAATAACAATAGCAGTTTTAGAACAATGAGGAATTTATAACATACAAAAGTTTTGTTTAATGTATATTATAATACTCGTACGATGTAGTGTTCTGCGTACAGTTATGTTAAAAATGTTGCGAAATATTTCATTATTAAAAATATTTGAAATAACTCTTTGTTTAACTTTTTGTTCTGCAAACTTTTTTTTTACATTCCAAATATATTAACCCAAAGGTATATATGTACATACATAGATTGTTAGCTATTGTGGACATGATGATAAAGAAAACTAATTTCGCTAAGCAGTGGGTGGAGAATTTTTACTTGTATTTAAATTATTGATAAGTACACAGTTACATATATTTAATGGTTATTTAACATAAAAAGATAATCTGTTACATAATATTTTTAGGTAAATATATATGTAACACTCCATTTTATATTAGCAACTTTGTACACCGGAAAACCGGTGCCGTTTGTAAATCAAATTAGTACGCATGTGCAGTAACAAATTTTTAAAATGGCAACTAGACTTGCTTGGTCCTGAATCAAATAGGTTCTGCGGTATTTTCTGACGCCGGTTTTACCGTAAATAGATTTTAAATATTTATTTTAGATAATTTGTGTACAAAAATAATAATTATTAGTTATATTAGGTGTACACACAAGTTTATTAACACACGATTAATATCTAAATGTTGACGGAGATATAGCAATTAAAAGTTTGAATTGTAGTTTTAGCGCTAGAAATGGTCTACCATATTTGTATGACGTGAAATGCATTTTAACGTCAATTATTTGTTGAGTAGGTCAGTGCTATGGTAATGTTTAATAATCAAGTCAAGTCAAAGAATAATAGGTTTTTATTTTACTTAACCCTGCTACGGCAGACATAATATTGGAATTTTATTGTTCCTTGAAATAGTTGTAAATAATATTTGATATATAAATACATATAGCAGAGATTTATAATCTGTAAGGTTGGTAATCTTACACAAGGATTGTGATGTCACATGCACTTGGAATGTGTACAAAGTTGAATCCCTTTAATAATTAAAGAGACAAAATGACTTTTTTAATTGTTAATATCTCTTAACATATAAGGAGTTATTAAAAAATAATTCAACATTTGAGGTTCTAGTAACCCACTTTATCAATATATAATAGTACACTTTTATAGAAATTAAGACATAGGACACAAGCCCATTGTATGAGTGATAGTACAAATAATACTACAAAAATGCGGGTGTAAACGAACCGTGAAATTTGATTGCAACTTTTTTTCGAAGGATTTACACAATCGACGCCGGTTTTCCATTATATAACAAAAGATATCTTTCGACATCTTACGTTTTCTAACATGAATGACTCTTTTTCTGCAAGATTATATAACGTTACTTATGAAATTAATATATCAGTAAAAGATTTTTAAAGTGTTGTATTTTAATGTGTTTGTATTTTGTGTTTAAAAGAATCTCTATTACTTTTTTAACAAAGTTTATAAAAATATTTAATAAAACACATAGACCATGTTATTCCAATTGAAAAATGGACGTGAAATTCTTTAAATTCGTGGATAATATAATTCCTTTCGCGCGCTTCAAACACCGTCGAACGATTTATAAGAAAATAGACATCGCTACCATCTTACGGCGACGCCTATAACTAACAAGCGACGGCGAACTCTGTTCTGCTTAGTATAAAAGCACGTATCCATACTTTCTACTCTTTCTCTCTATTTATACATATTGCTTACTCATACTATCACATTTGTTTTGTGTTTTATTCGTCATTCAAACATTTTCTCTTGGAACCAGTTGTCATATTCTCGTAATTTTACGAAAAAATTAATTCCATAAAATCATGACGTTTTTCTGACAAATGCGTGAGATTTTGTTAATTTATGACGTGTTTCATTAATAATATTGTGATAATGTACATAGTTTTATGTTATACAATCAATGAAAGAAGATGATAAAAAATATTGTTTCATTGTATCCCGTAATGGCGGTATCGATTCTCTGTATTTGGCGTAAGAATCGGTGATTTTTTAACTGATGATTAATAATCAAGTATTAACACGAGGAAAATAACAAATGATTTGTGATAACTTTACTTATAATTGTGAGTGTTTTACATTTTTTGGGGTTATGATGAATTTCATTTTTTAAGTGACATTTCTTGCTTGGTTCATGTTAGAAAATATCGCGTACTGTATATACAAAGTGAGTAAGATTCAGAAATAAGGTTAAATTACATTTACTAATATACAACTTTTAAAATGAGTGCGAAGCTATAGTGTAAATAATAAAAATGTCCGATAACGTAGAATTAGAAGTATTTGAAATTCGTGCTAATGACAGTGATGATGAATCAACATCACGAAAATCACCTAAACAAAAACGAAAAAAATTTCGAAAACATAAAACAAAACAAAAAAGTTGTACTAATTTGTATAGTTACGCTAATACAGAAAAACACAAACATTCTTTGCCAAATGTAAATTACCACGCCGATCGTGGCAGCGTGAATATAAATATAAGTGTTAATCTAAGTTGTGAGAGCAAGGAGAATACTCTGCATGCCGCTGAATCCACCGAAGCGTCCAGGGAAAGCCTGCCAGAGAATAGGAGGACCCACGGACTTAGAGATTCCTTGTTGACGGTTATAGGGAAATTAGTCGTGTGGAGTGATACCCGGAGATATCGAAGGAGCGATGCCCCTGGAGGGCCTTCCTCTTCCGGCAGCCAATATTTTAAATCTTTCATCGCTACTGGTTCGTTTCTTTTCAATTATATTAATTAACCAACAATTAGGGCTCTTTGATGAATACCTTTGTTATTTGAAGTAATTTAAATAAAAGGGACATGCATAAAATACGTCACACAAACGTAATGGTAAGACTCCGCCGCCCCCGCGCTCCTTTTGAAAAATATGTTTTTCTATCTTTACCTGGTTTTGTTGGATTAAATTAACGCTTGTTCTTGAAGTAACAATAATTGTTATTTAGTTGTATAAGTATGCATAATTATAATTTATTTATTATTGCATGTTAACTTAAAACAATATTAATATGGAAAGGATTGAAAGTGATTGAAAGGATATAAAAAAACAAAAGTTTGTTACAAAGCATTCTAGATTGAAACAAGATTTATTCTAGATTAAACAATATTTTCAACAGTTTTTTGGTTCCGTTTATTTGTTGGGAACTACTTTTCTTCCCTATTGTCATACTTTTAGACATCCTCCCCTTCCTTTAAGTGTGACGAAATTAATGAATGACTCCTAGGTCTTGATAATATATATCTAGACTTTCATGACCTTCTAAACACAAAATGTAATCTCATCTACTATTTAACGTAATATTTTTTACCAAACGTTACGTTTTGTTCACGTATTCACCCTTTGTGAAAATTTTAAATCAATAGAAAGAAGGTACTAATTTTGAAATTCCAGAAGCACCCAGTCCTGTTAATTATTTCATATTGAACTTTCAAAATAACCATGACCTTCGAACTTTAAATAATTTCTAGGTATTGATTACGCAAGAGGTAACTAAATTTACTGTTTACACGTATGTTAATATCAGTTTGGAATATATGATTTTCCAATAGAGATATTATATAATCATTGCAGTGGCGTACAGGCTCGTAAAACTATTGAGTGCCAAAAGGTATAGGTTAGAAAAGCCAGTCAATATTCTATTATTTAGGCCTCATTTAGGTCTCACTCATAAAGGGTAACGAGTCATTGTATCCAGTACCTACCTAAGAATAGTCGCTACTAGCCACTAGTGACGGCTGCTGCATACGACAATTATTACTTGCTATAAGTTGCAATAAAATGACAATTTCTTATTAATAATTTTTATTGTTTATATATTAAATCAATCCGACGACTTTTATCCGCGACGAAATGGTCCATGGTCATGTCATGTTATTTCAACAACACCAGATTCTTCACATAGTTTTTACTGAGTATCTTCTGTCTCATGCACTATGCGATGTATCGCATATTCCATAGTAGTTATATTGAGCAGCTACGTGCGTTGTGGAGAGCGCACGGGAATATTTCTTCGAGCGAAAATAATTTTTAATTAATTCGGCATAGAGATTAAGTTGATTCCTTGCAACTTCCTAAGTATAAAGTCACTATTTAATTGAGGTATTATATGATATTTTTTTATTCTATTTCAAGTTATAAATATTTGGTAGTACAGCGTATATTGATAGTTCAGACATCTCCGAATACTATATTTGAGATAACGACGAAAACAATATTTGAATTGCAAAGATTCTAGCGGTATTCGACGACATTATCTGCATTATAATGGGCTTGTGTCCTATGTCTTAATTTCTATAAAAGTGTACTATATATTGATAAAGTGGGTTACTAGAACCTCAAATGTCCAATTATTTTTTAATAACTCCTTATATGTTAGGAGATATTAACCATTTAAAAAGTCATTTTGTCTCTATAATTATTAAAGGGATTCAACGTTCTACACATTCCAAGTGCATGTGACTACCAACAGCTACAGAACATTACCACAGCTATGACCTACTCAACAAATAACTGACGTTAAAATGCATTTCACGTCATACAAATATGGCCGACTATTTCTAGCGCTAAAACTGCAATTCAAACTTTTAATTGCTATATCTCTCTCAATATTTAGATATTTAATAAAATAGACACGCCAATACACATTTGTTAACATCAATTTCAATCAACAATTGAAAAATCAACCACTAAAAAATGAGGACACAAGCCCATTTTGTTTGGTTGCCTTTATGAGTTATCTGAGTATTTATCCAGTACACTTTTACACTTTTAGAGTACACTTTTATATAACTGCATACTCAATCAAATTTAGAATTTTCGAATATGCTGTCTAATGAATTGATCGATCAATTTAAGAAAAAGTAAGCATCTCGTTAAACACAAAACATTACTTTACATTCACGTAATATGTTAGTTAAGTGAAGTCTAGTAATATTTTATCTAAGAAGGTCTAAATAAGGAAATGTTCTTAACATTCCATAATTCCTAAAACGGTTTAGTTTTATGATTATGATAATGAGAAAAACTCTGTCAAAAACAGTAAAATAAGTTACAAAACGTTGTATTTTAGATAACATTCCCTAAGAGGAATATTTCCGGATAAGAACTATATATATTAAAATAAGTCGAAATATGCATAAAATAGAAACACAATAATCATTTGATAAGAATGTCAAATATTTAAATTTCTTTTTAAATATAAACAATGTTTAATGTTTTGATTTGATAATATTATTGTTTATTAATTTCTGGTATTTTTTATATATATATACTAAGACTTACTGCCGATTGTTCTTGCATATCTAAAAGATTATTATATATCCAGCACCATTGGAAAAGCATTGCAGTGTATCTAGTTACAATTATGGACCGTTTTTTCAATTCAGAGTTTAGCATTCATTAATTACGTCACACGCAAATGGTTTTTCTTAATACTACAACTAAGTATAGATAGACTTATCTAGTAGCTTACATTTCAATAATTACACGGTGTGGTAAAGATTGCTCCAATGAACAATTCTACATGATTAGATTACTAGGTTCGAGGGTTTAGTCCTGCGAAGTCTTCGAACATCATTACTATCAAGCAACATTTGCGTCACGGCGATGTTTTTGTGATTACGAAGTCTCAACTCGTTCTTCGCTGCTATAGATTTGATTTTTTCTCCGACTGTGTCAATCTTCAGGTCTCTACGTATGTCGTCATTGCGGATATACCACGGTGCATTAACTATTCCTCGCAGAACTTTATTTTGGATATTTTGACGTCACATATAATCTAAAATTCGCATGCCAAAAAAAGAAAATAAGACTACAAAGAAAATTTATTTTTCAAGGGTTTCAAAATGTGTGACAGTGTGAGCGGGAGCGTAAAATGCATGTATTATTTGCATGTGACGTATTTTATGGATGACCCCTACTGTGATCAACTATTTGTCCTACTCTACTATTAATACCGACACCTGCATCAAAAAATCAGTCTGCCCATCTTGATTTTATGAAAAATATAAAAATTTCAAGGTTATGTCTTTCAGAAACAAAATCATTATTAAGAAGAATCTATTTTTACGAGTTACTTTGCATAATATGAATTTATATTCTTGCTATATCTTATAACCCGTATGCTTTCTATAATGATACGTTTTTCTACAATGAAAATGCTGCCCAATAATGTGTTGCGACATCCAGCTTGTCTACGTCATCATTTGCCACTCAACTCGAGTGTTTTAAGTCTTAGCATTAAGTACAAGTTTGCTTTATTTTGTTTACCTACAACTAGAGACGTTTTTGTAAAGTAATAAGAACTGTACATTCGGGTTAGAGTGGAAAATATTCACGACATTCATTTTTAAAATATTACACTTTTTGTTCAGCAAATTTGAACATACAAGAGAATTCTATTTGTTCATATCTATATGTGTCGTAAATCGGTAAATACATAAATTGATTTAATATTGTTAGAGATATAATGAATCTGTGTTAACATTACGTCAGTCACGTGATGGCTATCCTTATCAGTGAGTTGAAGTAAGTTTTCTTGGAGTAACTGTACTCAATTTATCCAGTAAGTGTCATGCACTGGGTTCACTAATACCACTTGTCTTACATTAGAAATCTTATTGGATTACAATAAGAAAGAGGCTCAGAGGCTATTACTGTATCTTATAAATAAAGTAATATATATAATATATATATATATATATATATATATATATATATATATATATATATATATATATATATATATATATACTACCGATTGCCCCACCGCAAATTTGACGTATGATTAGCATTTCAATTTAATTCGTAATTTCATTTCAAATTTTATTTCCATTTTTAAAGTAAAATATTTTACTTGAATAAATTTTTAACAGGTGTTCAATCTTAAATATATTTTATTATTTCATTAATAAATTTCTTGTCCAACTTTTGTTCAAAACTTGGAATTTTTTTATTCGATTTAGAATTAGGTACCTAGGTATTTTTACCCCGTAAAAATTAAAAAAACCAATAAACATATGTTAAAATATATTTTGTAGTAGTAAAAGATGAGAACAGTAAAAATTGTCACCGACTTTATTTAGCCAAATTTGTCAATGTATAAATTCTAAAGCAATTAAAAATAATTTTAATGATGTAACAAGGCTAGAATATTAATTTATTGGTAATTAACCTTTATAACAGTATGCGATAGTGTTTATTATTTAAAATGTGTAGGATCTACCAGATGTTTCCAATCTTCCACTTCTCATTAGTAAAAATTGTATTATCATTTAGTTATATTTATTACTACTATAAATATAATCCGAGAATCGAACCAGATCTCTTGCTCGTATTTTTGTAAATATGAATGTTTTCCACCTAAACAAAGTTAAATATATCTGTTGTTTAGTTAAGGTAAAAAAGTTTACCTTTAATATATAATATTTTTTGTCTATACATGTTCCATCTGTTCGAAATGCATTCTCTGATTTAAATAACGATGTCAGGAGTAATTAGGATTTACTAATTACAAATCATAAGCCGAACATAATATTGGTACAAAAGTATTTATTAACAAATATAAGAACTGTATAGAATGCAAGATGTAACTGAATCGATGAATATATAACGAATGTCGTCTGCAGTGTCTTTGATCAGATGCCTAAAGAGTAGCATCCTTTCCAAGGCGTCACTCTCAAAGTGGTCTATACCAGAAAGAACAGACCAATGTGCAATCCAGAGTTGTTTAAGTTAAGATAAGACTAAGGCATTTTTTTTTTAATTTTTTTTTTTTTTATGTTTTTGTCATTTGGCACTACATTCTTGTGCCTTAACTCATTTATTTACATGTCATTGTGCTTAATTCGATTTTGATCCTTATTAAATCTAAACATTCTTCTTTTTTTCAAACGAAAAAATAAATATATAAAATACCTTATAAAAATAAAAACAAAACTGCTACTGCTTGTCCCTCCTGTTTCTACTCTGCCATTCCTTCTCTTTTCTAGTTTTTTTCTCTATCTCCGCCATCCACCTCTTCCCTTCACTTTCGGCATTACATTCTTCTGCCTTAAAAAGATTTAAAAAGCTTCAGCCTTCCCTCTTCTAATTATTTCTGCCATCCATCTGTTCCTTTCCTTGCCTCCTTTTAAGAGCTGCCCAATATTCATCTCACTCCCTACTCTTTCCTTACAATCAAAGTTAATGTGCTCCAGTGTTTCGTCCTCCGTTCCGCACACTACACATTCTTTCCTCACTACTTTCCCAGTATCTGTTTCCTTTTTCCTCATTTCCCAATCTAAACCTTGCTGTCCTTCTTATGTTTTTTATGTCTTTTTCTATTAAGTACTGAGGTATATTATTTTCCCAAATCATTTTATATCTTGTATTGTAATTGCTTTTCTCGATTTTTCCCATTCTTTCCTGTTGTTGTATCTGCTTATCCCTTCTCCTTAGCTCCTTTCTCTCATTCACTCTCATTGCTACGCATGCAACTGACTTAAACTTTGATTATATATCACATCACTCAATTCAAACGATATGTGTCAAAATTTCATGACATTCCAACCATTAGTTTACGAGTTACAGTGGTTTTAGTGACGATACCATATTTATCCAGTTTTTTTTTCAATTAATATTATACAGATTGTGAAGCACTGATATACAATAACTGTTATTGTCAAATGCCTATACAGATTATATAATTTATTAGTTTGAATTTTATAAATACCAAGTGACATCACTTAATCAACAATTGAAGAACTAATCGTTGTCAGGGCCAATTAAAAGGCACAAATCAGCCATAAAATAGATTATATATATATATATATATATATATATATATATATATATATATATATATATATATATATATATACATAGATGTGTGTGTGTACATGTGTGTAAAACTAACAACTACATTTACAGTTTAAACAAGAAAATTTGTCCTTCGCGACTGAGCCCGGAAATCTCTTGAAATAGCGCTTTATGTAATGGGTAGTTGTGAGCAAGTACTTCAGTAAATATATGCTTTTATTTATTAGCGCCATCTATTTGATGGCAGTATCAACTACTTGGAAAAACCGCAATCATGAAAAATATGCGTCACTGAATAACATCAAGAATCTCGAACATTTCCAAGTAAAATAAATTTAAATTACGAAATAAAACCACAGAGTTTATGTTCAAATAAATATAAACCCATGTTATCAACAATCAGCAAAGGGAGAACAGAAGAACTTGCTGTGTGTTACTGAAATAAGTGAACCCTGTTAGCTAAATTGGGTTTGGTCCTTTGTTTTAAATCCTATACATTTCAACTTTATTTTAATCAAGTTGACTAACACATCCTCAAATACACAATTAATATTTAATTAGTCGCAATTTTAGAGAGGAGATATTAGAAATTAAAAGTTCTGTTTAAAGTGGCACAGAAATTAAAAAGACAAATACTTAAACGATATTTTTAAAGATCCTCCCAATCACAAAACGTTTATTGTATCTTACATACATCGAAGACTCTTATTTCCAGAAAACATTTCGATATACATACAAACTATATTCAAAGTATATACATTAATGTATATTACATATCCTCTGTATATGTTGTTGCGATGTAAAACCTACACTGTATGTGCAAATTCAAAGGTATGCGCATATTTAAACATTGCTGCATGTACATGGTATGTACTGTCATGTCTATTCATTTCATGTACATGCAATGTATATGTAATATATAGGATATAGGATATTATTTTCACATTATGGAGCATATATACAGTGAATATCTGATGTTATTTGGGGTATATTCTTAAAAATGTGACCTTAGGATTTTTATTAGTATGCTACTGCGCTAAAGGAAGATTTATTTTTTGAGAAACAGAACGTTATGTAAACTCATTTACATAATTTAACATTTGTTACGTTAAATAAATTTTAAATATACGTAACTGTGTTTACTAGGTTTATATATCTTGTATATATTCAGATACGTATTAAACAATAGACAAAAAATCAAATAACTAGTGGTCAGATTACATCGGGGCAATATGTTTGATTTCGCGTGATAACTTAGAAAATTAAGAAAAACAAATGTGTTATTTAGGGGGTAGGGTTATATTTTGTCTAGGACTCGGTGAAACCTCAATCCGGGACTGTATACATTACGTATGTACGTATACAAAAATATATATATTCTAGAACAATACAGAAGTTTTCAGACGCTAGTCTTTGTTTTAACTTCAAATTTCCATCGTAATTGTTTTTCCAATAAATGAAAATTTATTACAAAGAAAACAAACAGTAATGAAAGAAAAACAACAAAAAAACAAAACAAACAAAAAAATATTTAATTAGAAATAAATGCAAATTACATAAACATCAAAGAAAGAAATAAAATGAGGAAAATGACAAAGAAAATGAGGAACATCCAGAAATAAAAATAATTTCATGCCACAATGATTCTGATAGCAAATAAGATGAAGGAAGGAAGATTATTTAATTTTTGGAAATTCTATTGTTGCTATTAAGACTATGAACTTTGCAGATTGTTGAATAAATTAAAATAATGTCAAATTCTTCTCATGTTCATCTTTCTGAGGGGTTTATCTAATATAACAAAAGTTAACTATTACGTAAACGATTTTATTTAATATATATCGTTTTGTGACCTAATTTACTGCCTACCCTTTACCGCATTCGCATCTGCATAACACTTCTTAAGAACATCTTTTTCATGATTAAAAAATAAATACTTTTAGAATAACTATAAAATAACTCCTTTTATGTATTAAATATTACTTGGTCTTGCTTAAGTAAAATGTTACATGATTGTAACGTAGCATACGTGCTTTGAGAGTCTTGTCACAATGAGTGACAAGACATGAAAATGGGTACGGAGGCGTTAATTTATGGATGATCCCTAATGGAAAGAAGGGATAACATCTTATTCAGCAAAACTTGAACTTATAAGTCAATTTGCAGTTATACATAACTACTTTTTTTTTCCTTAAAAATATAACAATTTTTAAGTTTCTGTATGTGAAAATGTAAAAGGCGTCATCTACATATATTTACATATATATACACTTATTTATATTACTTATTTCTCAACGTCAGTGTCAAAATTGAACCTAAAATAAATATGCACATGTATTCTAAAACGAAACGTTATAAAATTG
Source organism: Panorpa germanica (assembly GCA_963678705.1). NCBI lineage: Eukaryota > Metazoa > Arthropoda > Insecta > Mecoptera > Panorpidae > Panorpa > Panorpa germanica. The sequence goes on from OY783221.1 coordinate 10,691,622, forward strand.
ACGCACATTAAAACGTGAGTCAGAAAATATTTCACTCGCTTGTCAAGGTTTATATAGTAAATAAAATTTCTAAATACATAAAATCAAATATATATAGTTCGCGTTTTTTTTAGTTCGATAAGTTTTGATATTTTATAAGTTAACAGCTTTAAATGTGTAGATTGGTGCTAAAGGCACCAATGTAATTTTTTCTCTAAAAATAGTTAATTTTTCATAACATGAAATACATAATCAAATTCTTCGCAAACCTAACCAAAGTTGAAATAGACATTCTATTTTATGTTAACTGAAATCAAAATTATTTTAAATAAAAACTTTCAATGCAATTCTTTCACACTTTCATCTCAGGCCAAAATTGATATGTTCTCGTGGGCTGCAACGAGTAGCAAAACGATCTCAAGACAGTCATGTCTTCTGTGAAGTCTGAACCTCTTAGATACATAAGATGCCTAATAGATGATGTATTATGTAATGTATATGATTTTGAGACCTAACTTTATATTTATTTTAAAAAAAGGTCGCTATTTAAGTTTGTCATAATGTTGTTTAACATAATTTTACAAATCGATGTATTTGCTTAAGCAGGAAAATAAAAAAATTTAACCTTCTATTATGCTAACACTTTTTATGTGCTCTAAATAAATAATATAATAACTTATGAATATATTATGCAAATAATCTATTAAACAACAACCAAAACTGTAAAATATAGAGCCCTGGTTTGTAAATCGAACCCGGAAACACAACGCAATAATAACGCTTCCGACTATATCACTTTTAGAACACAAATCGTTACCAACATCAGTGCCCGCGTTGCCATAAATAATCCCATTCCACAATGTTAAGTTATAAAAGTTTATTGCATTTGTCGCGTAGATATTGGAACTAATCCAACATTTGCTAGATAACACATTTACGTAATTCATCATATTTTAACTTAATTTTAACTTAGTTACTTTTATCTATAGCTTCAAAACATAAGTCATGATGAATTTTATAGATTAGTTGTTTAAAATTAAACTATTAATTAAATTTGCATGTAGGGTGGCGTAGTGGTTTGAGAATAAGAATAGCAGGAAATTTGTATGACGTAATTTAAGGATTACATAAATACATATTACATAATATTTACCATTACATAAATATATATGAATGAATATCGTCATAGACAGATAAACATAGACGGAAAAAGATTTATTAGATTAGATTTCTTTTACTCTTTTCTGTTGCCATCCATTACATTTTACTAGTTTTCACTGCTATGATTTTTCGTACATTTTTCAAAAGCTGTTTTTGTAGACGTTTATTACATTTCTTGTAAAATGAGAGCTATGGATTATTTTGAAATTGCTATCCTTAGTAGAAAACTTACTTTCAGTCACTGATTCCGTAAATTCTATATCTACGTTTTTTACAATTACACTATAAGCTATCGCAAATTGCTTCTAAGGTATCTTCTTATCTACACTCTATCAGACTCCTTGGCAGGTTAACGTGAAAACCCAGGAAATCGTTTTTTTAAAAAAAGATAGTATGTGATCGACTAATGGTATATACTGAAAATCCATTTATATACTAGCTACGTACATAACTAATTTATAGAATATATATATATATATATATATATATATATATATATATATATATAAGGGCCATTCTAGGTCCTGCTCACGACTACACGAGAAAAAAAGAAAAGAAAAATTTATCTCATTTTGTTTAGAAATTTCAAAAAAAAATAAAAATCTTTCGAAAATTGAAACACCTTAAGATGTTTTTAACTACCATGACCACAATTTTTCAAATATTTCTGATTTGTTTTTTGTATCGGCAACCTAAATAACACTGCTATCCACCACAACCATTAAAAATCCCAGAATGCTAGTAGTTTTTACACAAAAATCAATCGAAATTATTTTTTTCCCTAAAATTTTTAAAGACTTTTACTTTCTGTCCACTTTAACTCATCGTGGTGTAAAAAAAAAGTATGAGTATGATTAAAAAAGTATGAAAAAAGTACTACTATGGCAAGTTTTTTTAAAAATTGGCGCAACTCTTCAGGATTCCAAAATAATATAATACTCGAGGAAAACTAGCAATAAAAAAATATGTTTACGTTAGATAAATTAAATAAAAAAGTTATCTAAACTAAATCAAAGTCTTGTCTTGTAATTTAAAATAAGATTTGAACGTTAATGTACAGAAAATAATTCCTTTTCCTTGCAAGAACGTATTAATAATTTTTCTTTTTTCTTTTATTGCAGAGACTGAAAGGCGAATTCGAGCCAACGATAGAGAATATAATTCACAATTTAAATACGCCGTAAGTATTTTTCTACTACAAATTGATTTTATATATTAAAGTGCAAACTATATAACCTAGATATAATATCATTACCAGGGAATAAATTCCATTTTTTTATGAAACACCTTACTAATTAAATTAAAAAAACTTTTAATTAATTTTATTTATGTTTTTTGTTTTTTTTTTCAGAATAATGTAATAAAAACATCAAAATATGGCATCCTGACATTCCTTCCGTTTAATTTGTTGGAACAATTTCAACGACTGGCCAATTTTTACTTTTTGGTGTTATTGGTTCTTCAGTTAGTTCCTGCCATTAGTAGTTTGACGCCGGTGACCACAGCAATACCTCTCATAGGCGTGCTGGCGTTGACAGCCGTCAAAGATGCATACGATGATTTTGTGAGTACATATTTTTAATTATTTTTTACTAAATTCTATATATTGATAAAGTGGGTTACTAGAACCTCAAATGTCCAATTATTTTTTAATAACACCTTATATGTTAGGAGATATTAACAATTTAAAAAGTCATTTTGTCTCTTTAATTATTAAAGGGATGCAACGTCGGCTAAGTTGCTATCTCTTTTATACAACAAAACGTAAAAAAGAGCATATTCAACACAGAACTCACAATAACTGACCTATCCTTTAGTAGTACAGACATGTTACGTCATAAATATGGCCGACATCTATAGCGCTAAACCTACAATTCGAATTATGAATTGCTATATCTCCGTCAACATTTAGATATTTGTGAAAATAAAAACGTTAATATACATTTATTAACATCAATTTGAATGAACAATTGAAAAATCAACCCCTAAAAAATGAGTACACAAGCCCATTAACAGTAAACGAGAAGGAAAAGCTATTTTTCGTTTATTTCAGTTAACCTAAAACAGTAATTTCGGTTGCCAGTTTTATGGACCGGTATTTTTTTTAAATTCAGTGAAAGAAATCCTCGCATATTTTAAAAGCGACAGCATCTATTATTTTGCCGTAAATATCTCGTCTTACTTAATAACTCTTTCTTAGACTAGGGCTACACTGTGAAAAATAATAGCGCGGAAATAAACTGCAACTCCACTCTGCTGCTTTAAAAGTAGCTTGCAAATTATTGTATATTTTTATTATTATTATTTCCGCATTGTTTTTTTCACAGTGTAGCCTTAGCCTAAGAAAAAGTCGCCTAACGCATTTTTGCGACCGATTTTTTTACAATGTAACTACGCGTCAATGGATTTGCTTCTTTCTCACTCTCACTCCTATTCTAAATGATTCGAACTTTGATTAAATATTTCCCAAGTCCGTAACGGTTAATCGACTTAGAATTCGTTTATGATAATTCTTAATCATATTCTTTATAATTATTCAAAAGTTGATAAAATTCCACCAATGAATAAAACATACGAAGGAGTATGAATAAAACAACATATTACTTTTAAATAAAATTTTGAAAGTAATCTAATATAAAGATTTTTACATAATAAAGAGAGATGCTTTTAGAGAATAAATGCCTCTGTGAAAAAACCAGCACGTCTTAAGTTCATATCTCAGTTTTTTTTATACGAGGTCAACACTCTCGTTATGTGGAAACGCAGAATTGTTGAAGAGCTGTAATAGACCCTATTCACTGCCGGTAGTAAAGTATAGGGATGTGAAATTATCGTCGATGATATCGAGGCATTGTTCAACTATTTATTACGACTTGTTTAAATTCCAAGTATTTATCTAACAATGAAATAATATCAAAAACAGTTGTTATAGTTGTAAACATAACTAAAATGCAATTTGAAATCGTACAAGAATGACATCGTGGAAGCACAGAAAATAAAAAAATAACTAACCTGAAATTCTGTTTATATTTCCTATCTTGCGAACTTGAATTAACACTTACACTTTTTAGGTTAGGGTATAATTTAGAAAAGTACTCACATTGCTTAAGATCTGTGACTAATTGAAATTTAATAACGAATAATTATAACTAGTATATATTTTTAAAATTAAATTTAATACTTAACACAAATATATTTTAAAATTCGTACAAACACATAACACTTCAACTTTTAAATTTAAAATGACAGGCGCGGATTGAAATTTAAGTATTGCCATAATAAAAACGAAAAAGAAATGGTGTGTGTTCCAGATGTATACTGAATTTTCGCAAGATTTAAATATTATTAACTTTTTGTTTTTAAGTTTACGAAAACTGAATCAAAATAGTTAATTGATTAAAAGTTTGGGAAGTAATAACTGCGTCTGAATATCATTTTTGAAACAAAAGTCATTTCAAAACTTCACCGGTGATATATTAAATATATTTTTATAGCTAGTTAAGTTTTGAGTTGGGTACACGTGAATCTTTTTAATTACGATAATACTTAGATTGGCAAAAATTATTTCTGCGATATTTTGTCCCACGTATTCTATTCAATTCTCATCACTGATACGAGAGTTTCGCAGACGGTATTGTATACTATACGTGAAAGTTTTATATTACAACAAAAGTGTATTGTTTGTTTGTTTTTTGTTAGGCCACAACGATATATTGATGAGCTGTCAGTAAAACGTGAAAATATATTAAATTATAAGGCGGAAAAACCATCAAACCATCGCCCCAAAAAGTAAACAAACGTTAAAGCTAAATTTAAACTTATAGTATAAATTGTTTGTTGATTTTGTTTCGAATTTATAAACAATTTTGTTAATGTGTGAAATAATGTGTTTTTATTCTCAGAATTGTAAAGCATTATAATATATTAACAGTAGATAGTGTCATCAAAAGTGATAACTATTATAATTAAACATATATACACCTTTCTATAACAATAACCCCTTTTAGCTGCAACCATAATAACACAATGATTTCAAACATTCTGTTTCATTATACTCAATTTCTGTCGTACTGCCTCTGCTATCTGCTGTGTATACAGATATACATTTCTCTTTTACGAAACGTCTATTGAAATATGTTGTTTCTATACCGTTCTTTTTATAATGGGCTTGTGTCCTATGTCTTAATTTCTATAAAAGTGTACTATATATTGATAAAGTGGGTTACTAGACTATTATTATGTTAGAAGATATTAACAATTAAAAAAGTAATTTTGTCTCTTTAATTATTAAAGGGATTCAAAGTTGTACACATTCCAAATGCATGTGACATCACAACCGCTGCCAACCTTACAGCTCATAAATCTCTGCTATATGTATTTATGTATCAAAATATCAAATATTATTTACAGCTATTTCAAGGAACAATCAAATTTCAATATTATGTCTGCCTTAGCAGGGTTAAATAAAATAAAAACTTATTATTCTTTAACTTGGCATGATTATTTCGACTACCAACAGCTACAAAACAGTACCACAGCACTGACCTACTCAACAAATAACTGATGTTAAAATGCATTTCACGTCATACAAATATGGCTGACCATTTCTAGTGCTAAAACTACAATTCAAACTTTTAATTGCTACATCTCCGTCAACATTTAGATATTTAATAAAATAGACACGCCAATACACATTTATTAACATCAATTTCAATCATCAATTGAAAAATCGGCCACTAAAAAATGAAGACACAAGCTCATTCAACCGCGATACTTAGGAGTTTGAATCTCCGGTAATATATCTACAAAAACAGTATAAATAATATTGAATTATTTCAGCAACGACACATGTCTGATTCTCAAGTCAACAAACGTCGTTCGAAAACGTTACGCAACGGCAAATTGGTGGATGAAAGATGGGCTGGGGTTCAAGTAGGGGATGTTATTAGAATGGATAACGACCAGTTTGTAGCTGCCGATGTACTTTTACTATCCACTAGTGAACCAAATGGATTATGTTTTATTGAAACTGCTGAGCTTGATGGGTATTTATATATTTAAAACAATTTAACGTAATAATATTTAAATTTATACGGTTTCTATATTGTTTTTAAATAAGTAATCCAATTTTAAGTTAAATAGGTTAAATTATTTAGCTTTAGATTATATAAAATATAATCTTTGCTCACAATAAATACAAACTAATCTAGCAGCGACTATTTTTGATTGTGAAGATTTAGTAAGTGGATTGAATCTTTGCTAAATCAATCCTTATTCTATTGATATTTGGTATAAGACTTCCATAATTAACTTGAAGGGTTCAAAAGAAATCTATTTTTAGAGTATAATAATATACATTACTATATATGTAACTTTTTTATATTTTAGAGAAACAAATTTAAAGTGTAAGCAGTGTTTGATAGAAACAGCAGAAATGGGTCAACGTGACGAACTCCTAGGACAATTTAATGGAGAAATAATATGCGAAACGCCAAATAACTTACTGAATAAATTTGACGGTATGTACTTCGTTTTTCTGACGAACATGGTTCGTGCCATTTCGTTATAAAACTGTTTGCGAATTTCATCGAAATGGTTTTCTGTTTTATGCTTAAGTTGTTGCATATTTTAAAAATAAGATGATTAATTTTAAGGTACATTAAGTTGGAAGGGTCAAAGATTTTCATTAGACAATGACAAAGTGCTCTTAAGAGGCTGCGTTTTAAGAAATACACAATGGTGCTACGGTGTTGTTATATTTGCTGGTAAAGATACAAAACTAATGCAAAATTCTGGAAAAACGCAATTTAAGAGAACGAGTATAGATAAATTATTGAATTTTCTTATTATTGGGGTAAGTTCATTGTCTTTTTACAAACTACATTAACTAGTGAACTATCACTAGTGATAATAGTAGACAAAAGTATAGTCGGGTATTTAGTAAAACGTTTTTCCGCATAAGGCCTGTCTCAGTATGGCACCGTATTTAAGCGAATTTCTGCCGGACGTATATGTAAATGTAATGAGAACTCTCTGGACCTCTCAGACTGCAAGCTACAAAGCCGTCCGAATACGGGCGGCACTACCTCGCACATTAGAACCGTATAAAGGCGAATTTTATCCAAGCGTTACCACTACTACAACGATATCCTATCCGAACCTTTGTAAATGCAAACAACCGCCTCAGACTGGAGGGGATACCTAAGATCGCTGCAATACGGATCTTTTCGGTTCTATCGGCGACATCGCTTGTGACGAGTATGTTCAGCATGCTTCAGTTTATGTTTGTATTTCAGTGAATCATGGACAACGAAAAATTAATTCTTTGAATTCAAGAAAGAGAGATTAAATTCACGCCAACCAGAACTCAGATATATAATAAATGCTAAAGTCCCTTTAATACCAGTAGTGTATCGATAAAAATTAAAGTTAAAGTTTGCTCTCATGATAAATTATATAAGTGCTAAAGAACTCCAATACACCCCCTAATACACGACTACAGACATCTGTTACACACATAGGCGGTTTGCTTTGTAGCACATCCAATCCGCCGATTTACGTCCGAATACGCCGTCGCTTAAATACGGTCCCATACTGAGACAGGCCTAAGACATATTTTATTCTTTTCGGAGACTTAACACATGTCAAATTTTATACATGTCCTGTTTTACTAACTGAATACATTTAAAATTTTGTAATTAAATTAAATTAAATATTACCATCATATTTAAATTTTATTAAATTCTGTAGAAAAGTGTTTGTACTGAACTACCTTAAAAATAAATAATGCTTTCAATATATTTTTTTTACATTAGGAAGGTTTCAGTATTTTAGCTGTAAAACTTCACTAATTGATGAGGAAATGAATACTTCCTCTATTTCAAAAAGCTAAACTAATTTTAATTTTTTATAGATCGTGTATTTCCTCCTTTCAATGTGTGTTTTCTGCATGGTGGCATGCGGCATTTGGGAGGGTCTTGTCGGTCAATATTTTCAGGTAACATTTATTTTTTATTAATATTTTTATTTTATAGCATTTTTTTATAACGTTTTTATGTTCTCTAGTTATATCTCCCCTGGGATTCAATTGTACCTACGGATCCGCTTCCTGGTGCTACAGTTATTGCATTTTTAGTTTTTTTTAGTTACGCAATTGTACTAAATACAGTTGTACCTATCTCATTGTATGTGTCTGTTGAAGTTATCAGATTTGTTCAAAGTTTTCTTATTAATTGGGATGAAAAAATGTATTATGATAAAACTAAAACTTTTGCCAAAGCTCGAACTACTACGCTTAATGAAGAACTAGGTAATTGTTAACTATTAAACAAATGGAGCAGGTTTAGACATGTTTTAAATGAAAATATTTTTACAAATCAGAATCTGTTATATACACAAATACATAAAAAAGTCTATATCAATTCAAGTGTAAACCTGCTCTACTATGTTCGCAGATATTGATATAACTTAAGAGCTAAAATAAATTTTATTTCAGGCCAAATTCAATATATATTTTCTGATAAAACAGGAACTTTAACTCAAAATATTATGACATTTAACAAGTGTTCAATAGGAGGTCATTGCTATGGTGACGTCATTGATTTACGAACAGGAGAAGTTATGGAACTATCTGAGGTAAAATATAAATTGATTTGAAATGGTTATTGGTTTCAGATTGTTATGTTTTTTGACTTGTCTTCTTTCTGGCATTGCATGGCAGTTTGCTGTGTTGTTATTAGTATTGCATTTGTATGTGTTAGACCAAATTTGATAGTTTTTCTTTAAATTGTTATATATTTTTATTAAAAACATAAATGAACATGTAAAATACTGAAATAAATCGCATATATTTCATTATTTCACTCTTGCTTTCAAATTACCTTCTTTCTGTCTGATGCATGTTTTATATTGAATTATTTTTATTTCTTTTTTTGATACCAAACCAAATCCATATCTCACCATCCTCTTAAACCATATAAACAGAAAGCCAAATACAATAAATTTGCTCCACCAAGTGGTGAAGTCAGCCGATGTGAAACTCCAGAATTAACATCAACAACACCTAGAAGAAAAGAAACAGGAGACAATGAAGATTTAAACAGTATTCAACTTTGTGGTGATTCAAGTAAATATATGACCAATGGAAGACATGGAAGTCATGCGGCACTTCTTATGACGGAGCATCCTGTTGGAAGATCTACTCCTGAACCTAGAGGACCTAGAGCAAGAAGCCCGACACAGCCTGTATGCATGTTCACAATTTGTATAGAGTTAAAGTATATTATCATTACAACTTTCATTCTCTCTGATATTATGTACAGGGCATGTTTAAACATTTATTAATCATTAATATATTTACTAATATATATACATATATAACATCACACATCTTCGGGTTCGAATCCCAGATTCAGCGGTATATTTTCTGCGTTTAGTTTATTAAACAGCGATACAATACTCATATATAAGGCTTCGACACCATAAAAATTGTCAACGTAGAAGATCCTCGGCTAGCATCGAATATTGGATAACGTTAAACAAAAGAAAGTAAAAATAATACTCTCATCTATACAACTGAACGTGTATAAAAGTTTCCATTGACTTATAATTATAACAACAAATTCTTTAAAAAATATGTAAGTTTTTTAAAAGATTATTATGGGGGAAACTGTTGATTGTTTGTTTTGAAGTCCATAGCGCAAATCTTGGTGCTTGTTGTGTCGTTCCAGGGATATGTTTTTGTGCAATTTTTTTAATATTTATTTGTATTTAAAAAGTAACTTTTTTACAGAGCGAATGGAAGTTGTATTTAGATTATATCCAACACATAGTTACGACACTTGCATGTAAATATTTTGATAAAAATCGCTTTGATTGTATTTTTGCTTAATTATTTTAAATAAATATGTTAAATATATAATAGACTTATTAAAGTAATAAATGAAACTGTAATTAAATTTATTTGTACAGACTTCAGACCCTATCGACTTCAGTTCCAATCCGGAATATGAACCAGAATTTAAGTTTTATGATCACTCATTACTGGAAGCAGTAAAAGCAAATCAACAACATGCACATAACTTCTTTAAAGTGTTGGCATTATGTCATACAGTAATGCCTGCAGAAAAAAATGGGAGATTGGAATATCAAGCTCAGAGTCCGGATGAAGCTGCATTGGTGTCAGCAGCTAGAAATTTCGGCTTCGTGTTTAAAGAAAGAAGCCCTAATAGTATTACAATTGAAGTCATGGGAAAAATTGAGGTAAACCATATAATTGAAGTAATCCTAGATTATGTTTATTTTGTTAGTATTTCTTAATATAACTATTTTCTAATTTCTCCCTTACTAGGTTTACGAATTGCTGTGCATTTTGGATTTTAATAATGTTCGAAAAAGGATGTCTGTAGTATTGAAGAAAGATGGTAGATTAATGCTCTTTAGCAAAGGTGCTGATAATGTTATTTATGAAAGGTTAGCAACAGGACAAGCAGATTTAAAACACAAGACCCAAGAACATCTAAACGTAACTAATAATATAAAATATAAAATGTATGCCGCAATGAAGATTTTTGATTAAAATGTTGTGCCATAATTATAGAAATTTGCTGGTGAGGGTCTTCGAACACTATGTTTAGCATGTAAGGACATAGATGAAGATTTCTTCATAGCTTGGAAAAATCGTCAACAAGAAGCAGCTCTTTCAATGGATGCAAGGGAAGATAAACTTGATGCTATTTATGAAGAAATTGAAACAGACCTAGATTTATTAGGTGTCACAGCAATAGAAGATAAATTGCAAGATGGCGTTCCGGAAACAATAGCGAATTTAATATTAGCTGGAATTAAAATATGGGTTTTAACGGGAGATAAGCAAGGTAAATAAATAATAGTGTTTTATTTATCAGATAGTGTGTTTAAAATTTATACAAACGATTTTTCTCATATTTCAGAAACTGCAATAAATATTGGATATTCTTGTCAACTATTAACAGACGAATTAGTAGATTTATTTATAGTAGATGGCACAACATTTCAAGAAGTAGAAGATCAATTAAGTAAATTTAAAGAATCTATAAGAATAGTTAATACTTATCATCCACATGGTAAGACATATACAATAGCCCGATTTTCAATCCCCCTCCTCATCCTCTAAATATGCAGGTATTAGTTTTATACATTTTTTTCGCTGTCGGCTGTTGTATTTGTCCACAAATCATATATTGAGTTTAATTTAAGTTAAACTAATATTTCATTTATATATATTTCTTCCGCAAATCCATTTAAAATATTTTTTTGTTTTAACAATACAATGTAAAAGTTTAATAATTATAATTAACAATTACTTTAAGGTGTTCACCCAGCAGCAAGTAGTAATGGAGCTAACAATGGTACCACTGTGCCTGCACGTGATGTTCAAGAGCATACTTCAACTCCTGGAGTACCTGGAGAAGTTCCTCAGCCACCAGCAATCTCTGTAGTCACGTTCAGGTGGGCCGACGGACCATCAGCCAGGTAGAGGGAAAGAGACAAACAACATATATTTTTTTTATTTAAGAGTTTTATTTCAGAAATATTTCTATAGGAGTTATCATTTTTATTCATTTCACCATGCTACATTTGCATAAATATAAGGTATATATATATATATATATATATATATATATATATATATATATATATATATGTATATATGTATATATAAATATATATTATATACATGTATATGTATATATATATATATATATATATATATATATATATATATATATACTACGTATATATGGCAAATTCATTAATGTTTGTTATGTTAATTAAAAAGATAAAATATTTGATTGACTTCATTCACTCTTTTCAAAAATGGTTATAGTTTATTATTGTTTGTTTGTTTTTAATTTTGTTAAGCCAATGGCTAGAACATATGCAAATATTCATTAAAAATTACAATTTTATTAAAAATTTTAAAAAGTTTGATTATTTAATATTAAAATGTTTCAGATTTTATATTATGTATATAGATAGTTTTTTTTGGGGATTTTAAACATTGTAATTTTTTATGTTTATGTTTTTATGTTTTATGTTGTGGCTTCTGTTCTCTTTCTCTCTCCTGCTGCTATTTATAAACACCCTATGTGCTTTTAGAAATACTTAGTTAATAAAATAGATTCTTATATCCACTTTTTAAACACTTAAAAAAACTAGATTTAAATCTATTAGTAAACTAACAATCAATTTTTACTACTATATTGTTATTACTCTTAGTGAGTAGGTAAGCAAGTTTTGGTTTTAATATGTTATGATAAAATGAAATTAGAGAATCCGCACGTTGCATACCAATATGGTGGTGGGGAAGATACAATAATTTCTTTAGATATTGTTAATCATAAATAAATAAAAAAAATACCATTTCTTTCCTGCTGTATTCAAATAAATGAAATATAATGCGTAGGCAAATTATTTGAATCGATTCTAAACCAAATGTGATTGATCAATTGTGGTGCTGGTATATGTAATGGTAAACTTTAAGGCCTGTCTCAGTATGGCACCGTATTTAAGCGAATTTCTGCCGGACGTATACGGGCTACTACGCTTTACCTATCCGAACCATGTAAATGTAATGAGAACTCTCTGGACCTCTCAGACTGCACGCTACAAAGCCGTCCGAATACGGGCGGCACTACCTCGCACATTAGAACCGTATAAAGGCGAATTTTATCCAAGCGTTACCACTACTACAACGATATCCTATCCGAGCCTTTGTAAATGCAAACAGCTGCCTCAGACTGGAGGGGATACCTAAGATCGCTTGTTGTTACGCTGCAATACGGATCTTTTCGGTTCTATCGGCGACATCCCTTGTAACGAGTATGTTCTGCATGCAGTTTATGTTTGTATTTCAGTGAAACATGGACACCGATACCGATACCGATACGATAGAACTAAATTTAAATTCACGCCCACCAGAACTCAGATATATAATAAATGCTAAAGTCCCTTTAATACCAGTAGTGTATCGATAAAAATTAAAGTTAAAGTTTGCTCTCATGATAAATTATATAAGTGCTAAAGAACTCCAATACACCCCCTAATACACGACTACAGGCATCTGTGACACACATAGGCGGTTTGCTTTGTAGCTCATCCAATCCGCCGATTTACGTCCGAATACGCCGTCGCTTAAATACGGTCCCATACTGAGACAGGCCTTAGCGTTAAAAACTATAATTAAAGCAAATGTGATATATCTCCGTGGTAATAAATGAATTTTGATTTGAACATAAATTAATTTCAAGTATTAAGTTTATACTTAAAACTTTAATCAAACTAACTTATCTTATAAAACATTGCTTGGTTTGAAATATCTTTTTTTAATATGTAAATATAATTTTCTTATCATTGGAAATTCAATCACTTTGAATTTTTTATCCTAAATCGTTCGCTCTGCAATAGTATCTGCTCAGAAAGATACTCTAGTTTCATAGATAATAACAACTACAAGTATTTATTGTTTCCTTTAGTTAACAAGATCATTTTTTTCTGTTCGATATAGCACTGATTGTGAATACGAGGGCGGAAACCATGTTAGTAACAGTGATTTTGACGAATCGTCAGGATTTGCAATAGTTGTAAATGGACACTCTTTAGTACATTGTTTAAGTCCACAACTAGAAGCCAAATTTATGGAAATAGCTGGGCAATGTAAAAGTGTAATTTGTTGTAGAGTAACGCCACTTCAAAAAGCATTAGTTGTAGAATTAATTAAAAGAACAAAAAATGCAGTTACATTAGCTATAGGAGATGGTGCCAATGATGTTTCTATGATTAAAGGTGAGATTATCTATTAATTACTATATAAATTTAGTATTAAATAAATATTACAATAATATATTTTTTGCAGCTGCACATATAGGAATAGGTATTTCTGGACAAGAAGGAATGCAAGCTGTTCTAGCAAGTGATTATTCAATAGCACAATTTAGATTTCTTGAAAGATTATTATTAGTACATGGAAGATGGTCTTATTATAGAATGTGCAAATTTCTTAGATACTTCTTTTATAAAAATTTTGCATTTACATTATGTCATTGCTGGTTTGCTTTTTTCTGTGGATTCAGTGCACAGGTAAGTCATAATTCATATCTATCATATCATATAGATCACTTATGTTATTAATTAATACAACTTTTCTATTTTCTTTCCAGACTGTATTCGATCCTATGTTTATTTCTGTATATAATTTGTTCTACACATCACTCCCAGTTTTAGCACTTGGTATCTTTGAACAAGATGTTTCAGATAAAAATTCAATTATGTTTCCAAAATTGTATACACCAGGATTAAACAGTGCATTATTTAATAAAACAGAATTTATAAAAAGCGCTCTTCATGGATGTTTTTCTTCGTTAGTTCTATTTTTAATACCGTATGGTAAGTTATACTCATAATACAATAATACTAGCACAATAAGCGGATTAAGCAATGGGCTCAGTAAGTCCGTCCTCCCTAAGTTTCCGCTAAATACAGTTACATGTATTTACGTTTTATCAAACATAACACTAGTTACATGTTATGTAAAAGATTTTACTTAATATATAACGGTTTTTTTATATTATATTATATTTTGAATTTTTTTGTTAAATAAATTACCATTTTCCGCAATTAGCATACTATAGTATTTATTATAATAAAATTTCTTAAGAACATCTAGTGACAACATTTAGTGATTATAAAATTTTAAGAAGTCCATTTTAAGCATTAAAGACTTTTAAAACAGCTATAAAATAACATAAGAATAAATTAGATTACTTAAGTAAAATATAACGTGAATGTAAGGTAATATTCATGTTTTGTGTTTTGCGGCTTAATTGTGACTGGATAGAATTGAATTTGCCGTGAGTGCAAATAAAAGTTATTCCAGCGAAACTTTTCCGGGTCCAGCTTGATCCGCCACTGGTTATAAGTATTCTATTAATACTCGCTCTATTTAGGTACATACAAGGATGGTGTTTCGCCTAATGGACATATATTAAGCGACCATATGCTGTTGGGGGAAGTGGTAGCCACAATTTTAGTTATAGAGAATACAGCACAGGTAAAATACATTTATTAATAAACAAGCTCTTATATTTGTGTAAATTAACATGTGTATGTAAGCCACGAATATAAATTTTATTTTTTAGATTGCACTTGATACATCTTACTGGACTGTTTTTAATCACATTATGATTTGGGGATCATTATTATGGTATTTTGCTCTTCAGTATTTTTATAATTACGTTATTGGGGGTCCTTATGTTGGTTCCTTAACTCAAGCAGTAAAAGAACCTACTTTTTGGTTTACCACCCTTATTACTGTGATAATACTCGTCGTACCTGTATTATCATGGCGATTCTACATGGTTGATGTATTCCCTAGTCTAACTGATAAGGTAATATTGACTTTACCTGTTGATTTTCTTATGGAAATAAATATTGGTCTTTACTATTGGTTTTATGTTATAGGTTCGTATGAAACAACGGTTGGCTCTAATGAGGTCACGTCATAGTACTGACGTATTAAGGACACCCTCAGCCCGTCGTGCTAGAAGATCAATACGATCTGGATATGCGTTTGCACATCAAGAAGGTTTCGGCAGATTGATAACATCTGGTAAAATAATGAAGAAACTGCCTGCGGATTTTAACTTTCCATCCCTTGGATTAGGTGCAAGAAGAGCTAATAGTTCACCTAAAGAACCTCGAGCACCTTGTCAAGACTTAGATACTATTAATTTATGAAGAGAAAGGTATGGTGCAATGGAGTTTCCTTATAAAAATAATAAATTTTTGGTGATATAATGGAATAGATTATATTGAAAGAAAATGTTATTTAACTGTATGTGGCTTAAACGCATTATGACGCAGAACTAATTAGATATTATATACTTGAGAAGGCATATTTTAAATTTTTCAAGTATTATTAATCATAACGAATTTAATTTAGTGAATTATAAATTGTAATAATAAAATTAAGTTTAAAGTATGCACTTAGGTTCTTGTTAATTTGTTCTATATATATATATTAATTACGAATTGTTTTGAATTGATATTATTTATTAATAGTAATGTACTAAAATGATAAATATATTTTTATAAAAAATTAGTAAAATTATTTTTTTTATTGCAAAAAGGAATATAAAGTATATTTAATTTTTTAAACTATTAAAAATCTTTTAAATGAATGTTATTAGTTGAGCGCGGAAAAAGAATGCTTGCAAATAAGAATTGAAAATAAAAGAAAAAGTTAACATATTTCCTAACATAAATAATATATTGTAGTATTTATATGCGACATTAGTTGTAATAATATATCTAGTTATAGTATAAGAAAACTATAATAAATTTAAGAAATGTTATACTAATGTAAGTGGGCCTTCAATATATAAGAAAAAATACAATATGAATTGTAAATATATTATAATATCTATCAGTCTAATATTGAAACAAATTTATACAACTAAAAAAATCTCGTTAAAAGCTACTTGATCTTGAATAATTAATAACTTTACGCTTTTGTTCACTTTGAATACTACTATTTCATAATGCAATCAATGTAGTGTTTATTATTTGTTATAAATAGGAACTTATTTTCTTAGATTCAAATTAATTGACTGTAAAGACTAGAATTTTAACTTCATAAACGTTCCAAAGGAATTGATCTTTTTGAAAATAATTGTACTTTATTAACATCAATTATTGAACAGTCAATTAATTTCAATTGTACTGAAAATAAATTTAACTTTATTATGTACATAGAATATTAAACACTTTATTGAAAAAATTGCTAAAAAAACTAATAAATTACCATCCAACATTTGTCATGAAAGTTATAAGTTTGTATGTAAAACATTTTCGAAAATGGAAAGTTATTTATAAAAATTGTTTTAAAAGAAAAAAAACATTTACAAAATCAAATTCTGTAAAAAATAGTACCTGCTTTTTTTGTAATTGAATAAATTTTATAGCGTTACGAGCGCGTTAAACTACGGTTAAGGCGGTGCTTTATTTGTTTAAGATTATATCATAATATATAAGCATGGATCTTAAAATTTTAAACCATCTGTAAAAAACGAATTCGAGTGGCCATACTCTACAAATTGTTTCCATGTCTAGATGTTAATAACACTAAAAATGATTTATTATCGATTTTGTATTTTATGTTTATAAGTTGTGCCAATTAATAACTTATCTACCCAAAGGCCTATAGAGGTAGTATTATTAGAAACTACTGAATTAATTTTGATTACTGGTCACTCGTACAACAAGACTGACCGTTTTAAAAAAAAAACCTCGAAAACATGCATATACATTTTCATCTCTTTGGATATAAAGTAAATAAATAAGATCCATGTTGATAATGTATATATTATATTCATATAAAAAAATATATAAAATTTATGTTATATTTAAAATAATTTTCATTCTTTCTGAAATGAATATACTACTATGTTTAGGTCTAAAATTTAGTTAATATCATAGCGCAAAATATTTTATTATTATTATTAATTAACACTTTAATGAAAGCAAAGCACAGATATGTTTAGAAATAATTATAGTTAAGCAATGAGGATATTCTTTTTAATAATGGCAACATTTTTTAGTATTTTGATTACACCCAAATACTATTAATCATATTCAAAGTATCTCAAATTTCTCGTCGAAAAAACTCGGGAGAAATGCTTTATTTAATTTAATATACCATACCATTTAGTTTTCCATAGTTTCGTGCCATTATTGTTAAAGAAGAGTATCGTCCAATACCAAGTTCAAGTGTCGGGTTAAAGTTTTATTACAGTTCTCTTTACGATGTAAATTCATATACACCATATTGTAATTATTTAATGTTACAATTTATTATTCAATCATAAATCTTAAAATTCAACTGCATAATGAACTGTCAGATGTAATTTTGTCCTCTCCTATCTTAATTCATGCTACTTATTGATATCTTTAGAAAACCAACACATTACCATCTTTTTATAAATATAATAAGAGCTACTTTTCTCTAATAGTTAAAATGTGAAATTAGTAGAGGGTAACATTGGATAATGAATAGAATAGAAAATATAATACGTAAAACTTTACTTTAATTCCACAAATATAAATATTCCGAATATTATTCATATGTTTATTTAATTAGACTATTGATTTTGATTTTTCTTTATAATTAATATTATATACATAATTCTGCTTGCACTTTAAATTCATAAAGTGAAAATGAAAACATAAAGCAATATAGTAAATTGTATATTTATACATAACAAGAGTCTCAAGAAATAATAAAACAAATTTCGTATCAGTGACGAACATTGTGGAATTAAATTCTTTTTTTTTTCTATTTTTCTTTACTAGATTTCTTTTGTATATTTTAATTCCTAATTTATTAATTTGTTGTAATAAACATTCTGCAGTCAAATAGAATTTCAAATAACTAGTTATTATTTTTTATAAGAACAAATTAAACAATGCCCTCTTGATTTTCTCCAGTTCGTCCCTGCTTGGAATACTTTTTATCTTTGTACTTCAGATAGAATTTTAAAATTAGATACTAATAGTCAAACGTTGTGTTATATTTATGCATAAAGATATTAACTACCATATATTAAAAGATCGTTTTTTGAAAGTTTATGGAAGATGTGGATCAAAGAAATAGATTGTTTCCCAAATATGCCTTACAGTATTTAAGTTATCTTTGTTGGTTCTAATTATATAAAATGTAAAAATTATTACCGAACTATATTTTTAAAATGAATTTCTCTTGTGTTAGAAATATTTTATTGTTAGATGTAGAAATATTAATTATTGTTATTTTTTAAGTTGTTTTATAAAATGTTATCATATATTTTTGCACATGAAAGTCTCAACTCTTAAAATGTACTTAAAATAAAGTTGAATATTTATTTTAAATAAGCTAAATAATTGACAATTTTATAAAAATATATATGCGTTTAATTTTGAGCTATGAAATAGTATTTATAAATGTATGATACAGTAAAGAGTTTACTTAAGTTTAATAAACAGCACTTATGGAATTAATTAAAATTAATAAACATTCTACATTTTTTAGATATTGTCTAATCAGTATTAATTTATTAATTGGTAAATTCACTACAGTTATTTAGTTATATAATTTAGTTAGTTTTAAATATAATGAAATTGTAAATCGAGAAACCCGTATAAATATGGGTTTAATAAACTAACTAAACCAAACTGCACTAAATCACAACGCCATCATGGTTCAATTAAAAATAAGTAATTTTTTTCGCAACTATAATTAGCTGTAGTATATGTATACAATAATATTTTAATATTGTTAGAAGTAAATCAAATATTCTATAGTATGTATACTCGCTCTTGTGATACTTTTCGTATTATAAAATTACTCTTTAAAAGATATAATTATGAAAAATTGCATTATAGATCTATAAAAAATAATAACTATTTAAAATGTTTAAAATAACTCATGGCTCAATAATGAATGTATTTATATTTTAGCAGTTTAGATTAGGTGTTAAGATTTAATCTACTGTTTAAAAAAAATTCTATCTATAATCAACTGCATAAGATTTATGCTCTGCCTGATCTAAACAAGAAACCCCCCCATCACTTTAAAATTTTCTGGTAAAAAAATAACAATTATTATAGCCTTAAAATTGTGTCAAACACAAATTTTTATTTATTTTAATAGTGTGATTCTTATGTTCATTTAATGTTAACACTAAGTATTTTTTTACTGGATAATATTAAAGGAATATAAATTAAAAATTATATATACCGTTAAATAAATAAACTTTTCTGCTGATAAACGTATTTAAATCTTACATACATGTATATTTCATACAAAATGTTTTAGTTACAAAAAATAAATTATAAATCACAACAAAGTTGTTGGTATTTTTAAATTTAGCATTTTCATTTAATATATTTGATGTTGAATTTTACATTCAAAACAAGCGGCTTCAAAGAAATTTTACAACACTTTATTTTTCAATTTTTAAATTCGAATTTGGTAGAAGTTGTATCATAGTTGAGGTGTATTAAATAAATAAAAAATGATTTTTGTACAAAATATTTTTACTACTAATGTTAATACATATTCGTTTAAATTGGTAAGCCAATTAAAGAAACGCGCAATTGTTTCCGCATCAACAAATTCAACTGAAAGCCGTGATATAAACGCTTATTATATACACGGAATAGTATTGACGTATAATTGAAACTCCCAATTAAACATATACTAAAATTGCAGTCTTTTTGCCAAAGACCCTCCGTCCACGCTTTCCAAAATCTTCCTCTTCAAACTCGGTTTTTCTTCAGGAATTTTATCAAAATTAGAAGGAAGAGGCAACTTAGATCCCATAGTTGGCGCTGGTTTGTTACTAGAACAAAACATATTTGACAAATAAAATAAAAATTTATTTATATTTTTTACAACTACTTTCACTTCATTGCATGTGAAACAAATTAGGTTTTTAAATATTCATGCTGGTATGTAATACCATGCTTACCTAAATAGTAATGGTTTTTTACAACCGCCTAGGTTGCAAAATAAATTACGATTTATTAATACTTGCGACAAAAATGTAAACTGATTTGAAAAAGTATTTTAAAAAGCAAAATAAAATAAGTACCTGAAATATGGCGTCTTCAAACATTCGGAGCAAGTAGTTCTTTTAAGTGGATGCATGCTTAATAATGTTTCCAATAGTTCTAATAGATCATCACTGGCTGCGGAAAATATATGCTTTAAAGGAGTTCCTGGAAATGTCTTAAACTGAATATAATCTGGCAGAGTAGACATTCCCTACAAATAATCATCCATTTATTCCAATACTGTGTTGTGAGTACAATATTGTAGTGCACAATTTAGTACAATATTCATTTAAATATTCCTTTATAATAACTTACAGGCCATGTATCGTCTGTCGGAGTTCCTAATGCCTGAAAGATCTTAGTTAGTTGATCGAGATCACTTTCTCCAGGCAAAAAAGGTACTCTTAGTAACAACTCAGCCAATATGCATCCAACGGCCCATAAATCAACTCCCACACCATATTGTCGAGCACCATACAAGAGTTCTGGACACCTGATAAAATAATTTTGTATTTACCCATTCTAATTTCTTTTGTAAGTAATAATTTTTTAATTTACCTGTACCACCGTGTTACAACTTGATGGGTATTTATACGAGAAGGTGATCCATAAAATTTTGCTAAACCAAAATCACCTATTTTAAGGATACCAGCACTGTTTACTAATAAATTGTTTGGTTTTAAATCCCGATGTAATATCCAATTCATGTGCAAATATTCCAGACCTTAGAAGTGCATGCATGTTATAAAATTATAAGAGGCAGACAAAAAAGAAATAAAGTACGAACCTAGAAAAGTCTGTAAAATATATGACTTTATATGTGATGGTGTTAATACAATTCTGCTGTCTTTTATAATTATTTCTAAGTCAGTATCCATAAAATCAAAAACCAATGACACTTCCGAAGCATGTCCAAATGCATCTGAAACAAAATATTCAGATAAATGTTTGTTATCAAATATTAATTAATACAAATTTAAAATATTTACCAAGTAATCCTATGAGATTTTCATGATGTAATTCTTGTAGTAGCTTGATTTCTCGCAATGCGGTTCTGTTTATACCGTCTTTAGCTTCTTCCCGACTTCCTAGTTTTATCTTTTTAATTGCAACAATTGAGTCGTCCCTAATATCTCTTGATTTATATACTGTGGCGAACTAAGATAGTATGTAGGGTGTTATTAACCGAAAACCTTGAGTAATCTAAATGATCAATATATAATAAGATATACCTGCCCTTCTCCGAGAAAATTAATTTTCTCATATCTATTTTCATGTTCGTTAATCATTTTATTCTTAATTATAGACTCTCCTTAGACCGGTTATTAGGGTTAATGAAAAACAATATTTTCAAAGTAATAATCACTGACACTCTCTATTAACACAATTATCAAAAACTAACAAAGGCAAAAACTATTAATATCGCATATTACTACATCAACAAATATAAATAACATTTTAAGATAAAATTAATTTGAGTTAAAGAGATTAATTTTCAAGTTTTCAATTGACATGTGCTGTTGACGGAATCTGCGGTTTTGGCGGTTTGACAGCTGAAAAAATCCAATCAACTGAAGTTGACAACTTCGTTATCATCGTTACCAATTTTCATTAGCTATCTATTCATGATTTATTTATTAATATAATATATAAATATAAATCTTTATAAATTAGCGAAATGTTCCAATGTTTATCAAATGTTCATCATTGTTCACCATTATTCATTATCGGCTATAAATATATTCAATATTTTTAATAAGACCACTGACTCATTCTAATTGAATGTGGTAAAAGAATTCGAACTCACATTTGAATCATACATGACGTCATGTATAACTTGTTATCAATTCTTAAACCAAGGACCCACCCTGCAGTTTTGAGAATATATAAGTAAAATTGTGCAAGATATTTAATTAATAAAATTGTTAAGTGCTATTAAATATTATAAGAAGATATAGTTCTCTTTATAACTGCAAACAAAGGTAAGCTAAAGAAATAACCGCATGAGAAAGTAATGTTTTTAGCTAACTCAGAGTAAACAATGACAGGTCCACTTTATTATTCTTTGATGTTTGTTACGTTATCTTATTAAATTATATTTTTTCTTTTACTATTTTGCAGAAAGTAATATTCTGTATAATGGCTACTGATCATTTTGGTCCAATAACCCTAAAATGGGACCCCAAAAATTTAGAAATTCGTACAATGTCTGTCGAGAAAACATTAGAGCCTCTTGTCCTACAAGTAACAACACTTGTCAATACAAAAGGTCCAAGCAAGAAGAAAAAGGGTTGGTATTTTAAATTAATCAGGTAGTTAATAATTCATTTTAAATCACTGACGTAATTTATTAATACAGGTAAATCCAAGCGTGCAAATGCTTTGGTTGGAACGGTTGAGAAAGCAACTGAAAATTTCATTGAAAGAGGTGAACAGATTGCCTATGAAAATCCAGATATTACCCAAGAAATGTTATCTGCAGTTGAAGAAGTTAGAAAGACAGGTGAGAATAATATATAAAATGTATTGATCTGTGAATTATATTTGGAAACCGTATAAATTTTTAATCACAGGTGTTAAGGGTTTAATCGCAAACTAAAGTGTAAATAATAAATTTTAACAAGATATGTCACTAACTAAAGTCTATCTGCCAATAACTATTATAAAATAATACATTTGATACAGTGTCAGAATAAATTACTATTATAGTTAATCTAATAAATTGAGTTTTATCGAAGTGTTAGTATTGAAACTCTTGAAGTTTCCTTTAACATAATTATTTTTAATTATAATGAGTAATTCGTTAGTATGCAATTGTACAATTTGTGTTTATCACAATTTAAATTTATCTGTTTTTTCATTAATTTCGTTAGAAGAATTAAAAGGTGAAATCTTCAGTAAATAAAATATGGTGTGTTAGATATATTGTTCAAAGTAATGAGATGTTTTATTATTATTTCAAATTTTTCTATAGGCGAAGCTATGAGTTTGGCAGCTCGTGAATTCTCGGAGGATCCTTGCAGTTCATTAAAACGGAGTAACATGGTGCGTGCTGCAAGAAATTTATTGTCGGCAGTAACAAGGCTGCTAATTCTAGCAGATATGGTTGATGTACACTTGTTATTAAAATCTTTAAGAGTGGTAGGTATAATCTTAAGATACTTGAACATTTCACAGAGCGGTTCAATATTTGTGTCTTTCATTTAAGGTTGAAGACGATCTTGATAAACTAAAAAGTGCTTCCAGCCAAAGTGAGGTCTTGGATAATATTAAAGAGTTTGGTCGCAATGCAAATGAATTGATGAATCAAGCAGCTAAAAGGCAGCAGGAGTTGAAAGATCCACAACTCCGAGATGATTTAGCAGCAGCTCGTGCCGTCTTGAAAAAACATTCAACAATGTTACTTACTGCTTCCAAAGTTTATGTTCGTCACCCTGAATTAGCAGCAGCTAAAGCCAATCGGGATTATGTCTTGAAGCAAGTTTGTGAAGCTGTAAACACAATTAGTGACGTAGCTCAAGGAAAAGGACCCCAGCCTAATCAGCAACCATATGATGGACCTGGTGAACTGGCAGCTGCTTTGGATGACTTTGATGTAATACTCGTTGTTATAATATTATATGCACGAAATATTTTATAATATATTTCTTGTATATTTAGGAACGTATGGTTATGGATCCTCTTGCTTACAACGAGGTTCGCTCTCGACCCTCTCTCGAAGAACGTCTGGAGAGTATCATCAGTGGTGCTGCTTTAATGGCAGATAGTTCTTGCACACGAGATGAAAGACGAGAACGGATTGTTGCCGAATGCAATGCCGTACGTCAGGCCCTGCAAGATTTGCTATCGGAGTATATGTCTAATGTAAGTTTAATCTGCGTTAAATTAATTTATTTCTGTATAAAGTAAGGATATTTGTTTTACATTAATATTGATACAAATATAAATGATAATAGAAAGCTACATTATTCTCTTGAAATAACAAAATTTGTCAAAATAATCTAAACTTATTATTTATAACAATATTTATATTGCAATAGTAATATAATAAATTTTTCTTTCTTTTATTTTGACTGGTGGCAATGGCAGTTACAAATAATGAGAGGAGGAGTACGGGTAATTACTCTAACATTTTTGGTTAGAGATTTTTCCACTTGGTGTTAAATGGCTGTTGAGTGTATTCACACTAATATAAACACTTTTCTAATCTATTAATTTTTATTAGCAATAACTATTGCTGTTTGTTTTATCTTTCCTTAACCACTGTATATGTAAATATAACAATAATCTTTCATAGAGTGACTAATTTACTCAAAAAGTTATATTTGCTCTAAAAATGTACACATTCGAAATGTTATTAGTTTATTATTTTAGTATAGTTATTAATAATTAACGTTAATATATTTTTTGAGTATATTAGATTCTTTGTAATAATTTAACTACCTTATTTCAGGTCCTGAGTTTGTACAATGCTAATTTATTTAATTTAGTTTACACTTCTAGTGTTTCTTTCATTCACTAATTACTATTGTATTCTTAACTGAATTTCTTTTGTGTGGATTTCTCTGAATATTATACTTTTAGATATATGTTTAGATACATAAACAATTACCTTCCTAACAATTCAGTCAAGAATAATAACAGTTTGTATATAGTTTGACTTCTATTACCTATTTATCTTGCATAGTAAGTAGTTTGAATTATTATGCACAAAAGTACACGCATTTCTATAAATGTAATGCTAACCGATTTGTAACAGGGGCTGAAAACGTAAATTCCGTTTACCGGATTAACAAAGCTTTATTTTTAAAAATCCATACGATAAAATCGGTTTTGTACCGGTTTTTAATTACGGTACACGAAAACAAAATTGTATTTTTTTTTTAAGAAAAAGCAAAATTTGGTTTTGAGTCCCTCATTCTTAGTATTATATTAATTAGAAATATGTACATATTTATGTTTATTGAATTTAATTGAAAATAAATTGTAATCTATGTTATATTTCTGATGCAGATGGGAAATAAAGATCAAAGCGAGGGTTTAGACAGAGCTATTGGCCAAATGTGCCGAAAAACACGTGATCTTCGTAGGCAGCTTCGTAAAGCTGTGGTAGATCATGTTTCCGACAGGTAACAATATTTTATAACATAATAGTTAACTTTATTTTATTCATTTAACATTGCTTAACATTAACGTTGTAAAAAATTAGTTTTCTGGAAACAAATGTTCCGCTGTTGGTATTAATTGAAGCAGCTCGCAATGGAAATGAAAAAGAAGTCGAGGAATACGCTTTGATGTTTACAGAACATGCTAATAAATTGGTTGAAGTTGCTAATTTAGTATGTAGCATGTCTGGAAATGAGGATGGTGTAAAAATGGTCAGATATGCTGCAGCACAAATTGAAACACTCTGTCCACAAGTGAGTAGTTCAAAATAATATTGTGTAAAAAATATATATAATATTTATATAACCGTTTTACCTTTAAAGGTGATAAACGCAGCCCGCATTCTTGCTGCTCGCTCACATTCTAAAGTTGCTCAAGAAAATATGGAAGTTTTCCGACAGGCTTGGGAAAATCAAGTGCGAATTTTAACCGAAGCTGTGGACGATATTACTACAATTGATGATTTCTTGGCTGTTTCGGGTTAGAGAATATTAAATTTTAAGTTAATCTTGTATAGTTACATATATATTGTAATAATATTTATTTTCTTTACTTTAATTAGAGAATCACATTTTGGAAGACGTTAATAAGTGTGTACTAGCTCTTCAAGAAGGTGATGCAGATACCTTAGATAGAACTGCTGGTGCTATTCGAGGACGGTCTGCTCGTGTCTGCAATGTGGTTGGCGCTGAAATGGATAACTATGAACCATGCATTTATACAAAACGAGTATTAGAAGCTGTGAAAGTATTAAGAGATCAAGGTATTTTTGCGACCCATATTAGTTAAAATAGATCGTATTTGTGTTTCATCGAAAATAATAAATTAATAACTGCTTTTTCAGTTATGTCTAAGTTTGCTCAACGAGTTGAAGTTGCAGTCGACGCTCTTTCTTGTCAACCTCCTAAAGAGGTTGATGAAAATGATTTTATTGATGCTTCTCGTCTTGTTTACGATGGAGTTCGAGAAATTAGACGTGCAGTTCTAATGAATAGGGTAAGTATTTTTTTTGCAATTTCAATTTTTTTCAGCTACTTTAAAACACTTATCTAGTCAATACAAAAATTCTTCATTATTTTAACTGATAAATTATAGGATGACGAAGATTTAGATCCAGAAGATGTGGACTTAGATGAACATGGCACTCTAGATACTCGTAGTAAATGTAAGAGTTCAAGTTCTAGGTGTCAACGTTAACCATTTACTTTTTTAATTTACAGATTATTCGCAGAGAAATATAAATATTTGTTTAACTTTTTTTTATTGTAAAACTCATCGATTTCAGAGTTCTGAAGATCTTGATACTGACACAGAATTTGAACCGGTTGAAGATATGACAATCGAAACACGCAGCAGATGTAAGATTACGATTGCATTTAGTTCCTTTTCTTTAAAAATTAAAGCGAATGGTATTTTTACTAACAATATTTTATTAATTGTTTTACACTCTAATTTAAAGCTTATTCTTTTATCATATTCTGTTAAGGTATTGGCAGAGGAAATAATAACATATTCAGTGTATATAAACTTAAAACTATTACTATTTAAACTGAAGCATGGGTTTAAAGGCAATCGCTTTCTCTTGAAAGGTTGTTCGTTTACTTTATTTATTCATATTTAGATTACCTAATTGCAGTAAGCTTTTTCTATATTTTATTGCAAAATAATTTAACTTTCCTGTTTCAATTTTTTTTAATAGCTCTTTCTTTCCGATGACACCTTTTATATTTCTCTGTAATTCTGTAAATTAAAAGCAAATGGTTAACAGATATGCATGAACGCCTTGTACTATATTAATTATGCTATAACGAATTTGTTTGATTTAAAATATAAATTTTAGCGAGTGCATACACCAATGAACATGGAGTTGATGAATATCCAGATATTAGTGGCATTACTACGGCAAGAGTAAGTTGAAATTAAAATATAATCCAAATAGAATATATAGTTGAAAAAATATATTTTATAAATGTTTTCTATAGGAAGCTATGCGTAAAATGACTGAGGAAGACAAACAAAAGATTCTGCAACAAGTAGAGCTATTCCGACGAGAGAAATTGACCTTTGACTCCGAAGTCGCAAAATGGGATGATGCTGGAAATGATATAATTGTTTTAGCTAAGCACATGTGTATGATTATGATGGAAATGACAGATTTTACTCGGTAATAGCTTAATACAAGAATAGACTTTGTCGTTTTTATTTGTATCTATTATCAGTAATATATTGGAATCATTTTAGTGGACGTGGACCTTTGAAGACAACGATGGATGTTATTAATGCAGCAAAGAAAATTTCTGAAGCCGGTACTAAACTAGATAAATTGACACGGGAAATTGCTGATCAATGTCCTGAGAGTTCAACTAAGCAAGATCTTTTGGCTTATTTACAACGTATCGCTCTTTACTGTCATCAAATGAATATTACTTCCAAAGTCAAGGCTGATGTTCAGAATATTAGTGGAGAGCTGATTGTTTCAGGGGTATAAAAAATAAACAAATAATCGATCAAAAAACAATTTAAACATAGGTGTTATTATTATTATTTTCTTTTAGCTGGACAGCGCCACTTCACTTATTCAAGCAGCTAAGAATTTAATGAATGCTGTGGTGCTGACGGTGAAGTCTTCGTACGTTGCTTCTACAAAATATACGCGCCAAGGAACAATTGCGGTATGTAATACTTTGTATATTATTTGTAATATTTTGTATATTAAATTAATATACATTTTTACCGTAAATTTGCTTTATCTATTATTGGATTTTTATCAAATTCAGTATGTAAGTATAAATAAAAACAATTAAATTAAAAAACATTATTTGAAATTATCATTTTAAAAATGTTTTTTTCAACAGTCACCAATTGTTGTATGGCGTATGAAAGCACCAGAGAAGAAACCTTTAGTTCGACCAGAAAAACCTGAAGAGGTTCGTGCTAAGGTGCGTAAAGGAAGCCAAAAGAAAGTACAGAATCCAATTCATGCTTTATCAGAATTTCAAAGCCCCACTGAATCAGTCTAGTAATGATGTGATTGATAATATTATACTGCATTTTAAATGTTAATACCGACGCCAAATTCAATAATGAAGTTTAGAATTTTTTTACTAATTTATTAAAAGATATTTTAATATTATTAAAAATATATTATAATATCGTGTACGAAAATGATAATATTTACAAGTAATAGAAAATGTACACGTATTTTTTACAAATAAATTTTAGTTCATGGTTTTTGGATGAATTTTATCGAAATACAAATTGAATACGTCAAAATAAGTATTATTACTAAAGTAATCCAAATTGCAAATCTGAAAATTAATTGTTTTTTTTATGAATAAGAGATGTTTTAATATTTGAATTTTTATACTACCATTATTTCTAATAATGTAACTACCCGCTAAACACAAATACTATACGAATTTGGTTTTTTTTACCATTAAAAGAAAATTTCCTGTTACTTAAAATATGTTACCTACTATATAAAGGCTTATGACCTATTACATTGCTATCATAATCGTAAAATAGTCTTTTCTTGGGTAATAAAATAATAAAACCTTTTAAAGATTATAAATTTATGAATATAGATTAAATATTACAAGGTTTCGCTTAAGTGAAATATTACATTAAGGTGTAATACCATTGTTTTGTGTTTAGCGGGAAATATACGAGTATATATTCTGAGACGTTATTTTTCAGATGCGCTATTTTAAATCTTTTTTTCGAATTTTTATAGAAAACTCTTAATAAAACTAATATATTTATATGTAATTTTTTTTAATGTTTTAAGACACTAAGAAATTTTGTAATTATTTACAATTAATTATTTTATCCTTAAGTCTAATTTTAATTTTTAAGGTTTCAATAATGATATATAAAATGATAATCATATACAGATAATGTGTAGTAAATAGAAATAGCAAGACAGTATTATATATGTGACACATAAAACTTTATATAATAATTTACATCAAATAATTGTATTTTGGATTAAGCTAATTTGTATGTATATATACAAAACCCTATTATGTTTAGGACGGAAAAATAAATTGGTTTAAGGAAAGAAAATTGTCAAAATAATATGAATATTAAATGACCTAGTGTTAAATTAGAATAAAGAATCCTATGCAAAAGCGCTGTTTTATTTATACATAATTTTTAAACTACGGTTTTATGCGGTTGAGACAAACATGTAGATAAATATTGTGTAAGAAGGGGAAAATTACCATTATTTATTACATAATGGTAATTGTTAGGCAAAGAATTGAATTAAACAATTTTGAAATATAATTGCAAAATATTTAATATTTCTCGAAAGCTAGGATCTTTACCATACATATTATCAAATCTTATCTAGGAGATGAAGGATGCAGAAGATGTCAGTGCAATGCAAATGACGAAATGAATAAAAAAAACTATTAGACCAATGAACTCAAAATGAAATTATGAAATGTTAAAGATGAAAATGGCCGAAGTGGTTTTTATCTCCACCTAGTTTTGTGTTATTTTCTAAATAATAATTCAGATAGATTAAGTGGAAGAATATATGTGCATTTTTGTATTATTTAACATATTTATTTAATTTATCAGTGATGTTTAAGTGATGAGATTATATTAAAGAGATAATAATATAGAAAGCGTTATGAAATTGACATAGCTGTGTATAATGTAAACATGGCTGCTTGGTGTTTATTTTATATATAATGATAATTGACAAAACTTCAAAGTGAAAACAATATGCCCTCATTAGTCCCAGGTGAGAAAAAAGCAAAACTTAATAATTGTATTTTATTTAATCTATCTCATATTGTATCGGAACATATCAGAAGTTTTTACCTTATGAGGTCAAAAGTTCTACTTTTTGTTGATCGAAATATCTTGACATATTATTATCTAGAATATACACAGAATGCTTTATTGCTTCAAAATGTATCAATAGTTACATCGTAACGAAAGTATATGTTTTTATATTTTTCATATAGGGGTGTGTCAGGGAAGATTTTGAATAATCATTTTTAGGTCACAAGTGTCACTCTTAATTTATGATACTATTCCCAACCACAGAGTTAATAACTTTAATTACAACTCCTCACATTATGAATTGTTTGTTAAAATTACTTTTAAATCGTATAAATTTACTTTTATAAATTGCAATAAGGTTATATTGATTTTTTGTTTGGGTAAACATCAGCTTTTAAGATTTTTTCATAGATCAATGTTGTCAATATTTTAGTTATCATATTGTGGAGAACTAATAAGAACTTCTTATGGAATGCATGATTAACAAACTCTTGAAAGACAATCCAGTGTTCAATCAGTATTACTATTTACATGGGCAAATTTCAAAAGTTAATACACTAATAAAGACACATTTTGCTTTTTTCTAAATGTTCAACAATGCCTATGATTTCTGTTAAGGAATTTATAGACATTTGCAAAGCGTTCTGGTCTTACCAATACCTGCCAGACTTTATTAGCTATTTAAAGTAAATTTAATGTTATGTCTGCAAGGTACTAATAAATTTCAGGTATTAAGAATATACCATGTCGGCGTAATTTCAAATAGAGTTTATTTTCACTTTGCCAATTTAATGTTTACGACCTTTAGGATTTGTAAGAAAAAGGGTTATGTTTTCGGTGAACGTTAAGGTATAAACATTTAGTTGGCAGAAAAATAATCATTCAAAGTGTGTAATTCAGCATGACAACATCTACGTAAAATATTCATTCAAAGTCTGTATTTCGGCATGAAAACATCTCATGTAATGTAGTAACTTTTGAATTAGTTGTATCATTAATTGTAATTTCTTTGTCATTATGGTAATAAAGAACTAGTGAATTTAGAGTATTTGGTGTTATAATTTATCTGACACAACATCTAGCAATTATACAGTCCACTACCAACGAAGTTAATTTTGGTTTAACATTAATTTGATAAATCAGAATTTTGGAACGAACATTTTGGCCCAACAAGCCAATTTTTCACGAACATTCTGCCAGAGTAAATACTAATATTATCATCAAACAATTATTTAAAGGCAAGTGTCTGGGTTCGCGATGAACCTTCTGGGTTGTTTGGTTCCGTGCGGTCTGCAGTGGTCCGGGTCCGACGAGGAAGGCTCAGAGGAGAGTGGCCGCATGAGTGGGGGCGCTCTGGTGGCGATGGGGGCTAGCACATCCACGGAGTCACCTCCACCGGTCATGGGGGTGATAGTAAGGTTCGTGCAAAATTGTTTTCTATTTTAAAATATGAGTAAATCTTTATTTATTTATTGTTTATGTTAATATTTAATAGAGAACGCAAGAAAAAAGTTACTGGCTTCGCAACGCTACGCAAAAAGTTCATTAGAAGAAGACGTTCTTCTAAAGCTTGTGATCACGGTAGAGTCTTGCGAGATCTAGTTTCAGATTGGAGCCCCTTGGAAGTTGGTGCTCTTCTTGAGGAATATGAAGCATTAGCAGCATTAAAAGTTTGTTATTAATGATATTATGAAATCAGACATATTAAGAAGAAGAAATGCTTTATTTATATTTTTCAGGACCTTTCTGTGCAGGCTGAATTAGCTAGACCTCCAGCCACTACGTTTAAGCAAGATCTCTGTACATTATTTGAACGCAAACATTGCACCGATGCAGATCTGGTTTTCAGAGGAGTGGTTTTTCCAGTTCATCGCGCTTTACTCTCAGTCAGATGTCCATATTTTAGAGATTTATTGGCTGGGTGTCCAGGATATGGTGCCCGGTAATTATACTCATAATTGGAATAATTATGTACGTTTAAAATATTTACTTTAGATCTTGTATGTGACTATCTATTTCTCTTTCAGAATATGTCTGGAACTTCGTACTTCTGCTGTTGATGTACCAATGTTCTCCGCTCTTTTACGTTATCTTTATACCGGAGACCTCTGCCCACATGATCCTTCAATGGATCTGGGTTTATTACGCAGACTTGGTGAAGAGTTTGGAACACCGAACCCATTAGAAAATGACCTACGATATTTATTAGAAACAGGTAGTTATTAACACTCATTAAGAAAAGTATATTGTTTAATTGTTACTATATTTTGTTTTTGTATTTTCTAGGAGATTACGCCGATGCTGCTCTCGTTTTTACAGCAGAAGGCGGTGATTATCAAAGACCAGATTCTGGAAGTTCTGAATATGGTTTCCGCCCAAAATTAGAATTGCAATGTCACAAAGCTATACTTAGTGCTAGATCTCCATTTTTCCGGTAAGTTTGTACAAAAGTTTGTTCATTACTTAACTTTTTCGCATATTAAATGATAATTGCTTTTAGAAATTTGATTCAACGACGTACGAGAAATGGTGAAGATCATTCGGAACGTGCGCTTCATGTCGCCACAAAAATAGTGTTGGATGAAAGTGTAATTCCTAAGCGTTACGCGAGAGTATTATTACATGCTGTATATTTAGATACAGTTGATTTGTCATTAATAATGAGGGGAAGCGGGTGTGGAAGCGCTGGGAGCTTGGGCGAGGTATGAATGTTGATTATTGATGTGTATTTTATAAATATTTTTTTATTTAACATATATTAAAAATTAACAAAGGTACAGGCTTTGACACACACTGGGCGTACCAGATTAAGTCCTTTAGAAGAAGCTATGGAATTATATCAAATAGGACGTTTTCTTGAACTAGATATATTAGCACAAGGGTGTGAAGATCTTATATTGGAGTGGTTAACGTTGGATTCTCTACCTGCAGTTCTCAGATGGGGTGCTCAACCTCATGGATCTGCTTGGGTGCATCGGTAATAATACTTTTAATTCTTTAGTCCATAATAAAATCTATACATATATATAATGCATATTTACATTTTGTCTCAGACAAGCACTACATTTCTTACGAGAAGAATTTCAACCTGTTGCTGTATCGCCTGTCTTACACCAACTTGACAAATCTCAGCTTCTATCTGTGTTACAAAGTCACTTTCTACAAGTAAGTAAACAAAGAATCAACTTGTAATTGTAATTATTGTTATTTATTTTAAACTTTTTTTTTAGGCAAGTGAACTGGAGGTGCTTCAAGCAGTTCTGAAATGGGGTGAACAAGAATTGATTCGTCGTATGGAGGATAGAGGTAATTAAAGAATGGTTTTTTTAGTATTCAATATCTAATATGTCTAATTAATAATATAATTTCGTGCTTTTAGAACCTAATATTTTGAGTCATACTGCGCATTCAGTAGCACGAAAAGGTGTTAAAAAGCGAGACCTTAGTGACGTTGAGTTAAGAGAAATTTTATCAGAGCTCCTACCTTTGGTTCGCATGGATCATGTATTACCCCCAAGTAGTGAAGTCCTTAACCAAGCTATACGAAGGTAAATATAAATGCCACTTTTCATATAGATTTTTTTATGAATTATATTAATTAAGAATATTTATTATTTCATAAGGGGTTTAGTCAGTACTCCTCCTTCACATATGATAGGCGATGAACGAGAAAGTTTACGCGTAAATGCTTGGATTCGGGGAGGAAAAAATAATGGACTCTTTGTGAGACCGCGATTGTTTATGCCTTATTATGAAGAAGTTAAGGTAATGAATATTATTAGATGTTCTTAACAATAGTTATAAATCAAATCAAAAATTAAAATTCATTTATTTCTTTTAATAGGCACTGTTAGAAGATCAACTTGTTCAAGAGGTGGAATTAGTTCGTTTAAGACGTGGTAGATACATTCCAGATATTCCAGATACCCTCTATATGGTATCAGAACCACCAAGAGCTTTAGGAGCTGCCGGTGTTGATGTCGTCGCCGCAGCATTACCAGTTCCTGATAGTCAAACAATGGCTAGCATGTTGAAACGAGAACAAAAGCTAAGACAAAGCCCTAGTTGTCAACGAGCTGTTACATTGCCTTTGTCTTCAAGACATGAAATTAATAGACAGGTATTTTATTTAAAGAAAGCACAATTTTCTTGACTTAATAAATAAGAAGGTTGAATTTTAAAAACAAACATATTTTGTATTATTATTATTTCTTTTAGATAAGGCTTAGAGTTGTTCGAGAATTTAATTTACCTGATGCAGTTGCGGATTTACTAGAAAATGCAGCATGTTATTGTATTCAGGAACCACCTGAAGACGCTGAAATGCCTTTAGGCAATCATATGCAGGTTTGTATTTTTTAAATTTATTTTGAGTTTTGTAACAATGAAAAAGTTACCAATAAGTATTATTTTAATTAGGGTCCAACACCTCCTCCGTCTCCTGCCAAGCCATCTTTAGGAGGATCCCAAAGTGCAGTTGGTTCTGTAGCTGTTTGTTATGGTAGAAATATGACATTCCCCAGACAAGGAAATTACGCACAAAGACATGAGCTGCCTGCTCTGGTTACAGAAGGAGAATTTAGGTAACCTTGAGAAATATTTTGGATGTATGGTAAACGTTTATATATAATTTACAACTAATTATTTTTTATTATTTTATTAGATTACCAGGTGAATTAGAAAGTAGTTCGTGTAGTGATGGCCATTTGTCGGACATAATGCCAGATGTTGCCATGGCTACTGCTTCGTTTGGACAACTCCAGCTCCAAGAACAAGAATCTCTACAGTTAGATCTAGGGGATGGAAATAGCCATTTACACGCAGGTGCTTCTGTACATCATCCTCATTTACTTGGGGCACATGCAATCATGCAGGTAGAAATTTAAATAGTACGTAGGTTTTAATGTTATAATTATTGATTGTAAATATTGATTGTTTTTTCACTTCAACAGCATCATTCCTTGTCTGGATCTTCACTGCCAGGACCTGGAGGATATCATCGATATCACAGTGGTCCTCCATCTCCTTATAGCATGCACAGACATAGCCCTGGTCCACATTATCCGCCCGGTCCACCTAGATTTCTGTGAGTATTTATGCACAACAAACTTTAACAATACATTTAACTTCCATAATTTTGAGCACATGTGCGCAGTTCAAGAATATCCGGGACCTGAGTTGGAGAACATAAATATGAGCACAGAGTAGTGAGATTTTAAATAAAAAACTGTAAATTAAAAACAAATATTTATTGTGATTATATATAATTATGTTTTAGTGTTAAATTTAATAAGTCTTTAAACAGATCTAAAAAATACTTAATTAAACATTAAAGGTGACATATCTACATAAAAAGACAATTTTGAAATCCAAGTTATATAAAATTATCCAGTGAAAATAGAAGACCTATTTTTCTTTATAACATAAAGAAGATAAACTAGCTAGGATTCATTAATTTAATAAAGTAGTTTATTATTTATTAACTAAAGTAAAAAGAAGAAAAGGAATCAGTGAAATAAATAAAAAATAATAAATTATAAACAAATAAATATTTTAAATTACCGAGTTAAAACATCCACCCTACGATTAAAGTACTTAAAATATGCTACATACGAGCATACGAAGAAAATAAACACAATTCCATGTCATTTCAAATTTTATTCACTCATTTAAATTAAAAATATATTTATATATAAAATAAATCATAGTTTCTCCTTCATTTTCTGAAATTCGTTTATGATTTTACATACTACTCTGGTTTTGAATTGTTGCATTTTATTCAAATTGTAATTTTTTGCAGTGTTGCAAAGTACATAAATAAATGTTACATTACGATTTGTCTACTTTTTATAAAAGAGTTATACTCATGCCGTATAACCTATGCGCAAGTGACCTACCTGTGGATATAATTGATTTCGCCAAAAATCAATTGTGACTAGATACAATTTATTTTTCGCGGGAATGTTAAGAAATTTGAAAATAATTATGAGTAGGTACAATTGTTTCTGCAGAAAGGCAATTGTGACAAGATAGTTAAAAAAAATGGTAATTTCTGATTTGGCGTGTCGTTTTTAGCTATTTTTTTAGGTCGCTTCTAAAAAGTTAATTTCGGCATTGTTTTTACAATAAATTGATGCGCACGTTCATTTTTAGTTTTCATTCTTCATATATTCACAATTTTGTTTATTTTTAAAATAGACTTGAAAAAAATCTAGTCTTTTCGATATCGGTGGCATTTATTAATATTATAAAATAAAAATTTGGTTGATAAGATATAAAATTTTCCTAATATTTATCACTTGAACTATTTATTGATAATCAGACACACGCAAGAGTTGTTTTATATATATTTTTTTCGTATTTCTATTTATTCGTTTATTAGATTTATTTATTATTATATCCGATGTTGTTTTAATTGATAATGAACAATATATTACTTAACATTTAAGTTAGTAATTAAAAATATTTTAAATAATTAATTTTATTAAATTATTCCCTCATGTAATATTATAGAAAACGAACCAGTGAAAATTATAAATATACAAATTGTAAATATAAGAATTATTTCCGTAATTAAAAATGTTGGTATCCAGGGATTGAATATTATATTAAAATAGAAAATATCTAGACTAAAAATACGCATATATTATATATTATATATCTATATATGACATTGAATAGGCTACAAAATGTACCTATGTATACATGTGCAATGATAAAAATTATATGAAATTTAAAAATAATTTTTGT
This sequence comes from Panorpa germanica, assembly GCA_963678705.1. Taxonomy (NCBI): domain Eukaryota; kingdom Metazoa; phylum Arthropoda; class Insecta; order Mecoptera; family Panorpidae; genus Panorpa; species Panorpa germanica. The sequence goes on from OY783221.1 coordinate 10,729,104, forward strand.
TCTTAAATTAAAAAATTAATAATTTCATTGAAAGTGATCAATTTAAATTATTCTTTAGGTTATAAAATTGTATAAATATAATGCAAAAATACGTAATTATTCAAACTATCAAAAGATATTTTATTTGTGGTTATTAGTTATTGTAATTTTTTGTTTAATTATTAAAAAAAACTTGTATATAAGAACTTAAAATAAATTAAACATTTAAGCGATATATATTCTGAATTTATATTAAGGACAGTGAAAAATAATAATGGGTCTTGTATAATATTTATTATTGTCATGTGATGTAAGTTTTACGTTATCACATTAGTTTTTATTAGCATTGAGGTGATTAGATTGATGACAAAACTTTACAGACAAGATAGCCGGTTGTTAAACTCATACGTATCGTAAAAGTTAGTTAACATGGTAGTTGAAAAGAAATTACAATAAACAAGTTATTAATTAATTGTTAACGGGTCCTGTTAACTAACCTTAGAGATAACTATGAGTTCAGCAACCGACTTCAGAGAGTTTTACTACTATCTTATATATATTTTTTCCAATTTATTTTTAATTTTCACTAGAGGATTATTTGATGAATATATAAGAAACTGGCAATGCCTTAGTTTTCACTTAAAACAAAAAAACTGAATTCTTTTCTGTATTTCCATTTAATATTTAAAGTTTGTTTATGATAGTTTTTCGGTTTTATAGGTTTTAATAACATATATTTTTCAATCAAACAATTATATTTCGAACATTCCTTTATTTAAAAAATATAGCTGTAAATAAAACATTAAATAGTAGAAATATTTATTTATTAAATATCACTTTAAAGCATAATAGAGCTTAATCATTTTTGTTAGGTTTTTTTAATAAATAAATGATTTGATGTAAAATAATTTAAATTATCGATTCATACTCTACGTTTGAAGATTTTAACTATTTATAAATTGGTGTTACCGGTATTTATTTCCTATAAGCCGTTATTCTGAATTGCAATTTCTTGTGATCTCAGATGGGGTGAAACGAATATTGTGTGCCAAAAATTTCTTATTTTTTCAAATGCTTGACGTGTCCACGATGGGGCAGGAGAGGGTTAAAAAGTTGGTGTGACCTAATTTATGAATGACCCCTCATTATAAAATGAACTTTATATATGAAGTATTACTATCATAACAAGAATATATATAACACACTTGTGATAGATATACAAAAGATTTATTTTATTGTAATATTTGTTTCACCCCACCTAAAAGCACTGAAAACTGTAAATCAGAATAACACCCTTAATCATTTCTATTAAGATCAATCGAACTTATATTCTGCTTTCTGAACTGAAATAAATATATGTTATTTAATTGAAACTAGTTACATAAAATAATTTACATATTTATTAAAATACATAAATAATTTGTCATATGTAATTACTAAAAAATTAATTCCTCAGTAGATTGCATAGAAAAAAAAACATAAAATGTAACTGGAAGTAATAAATGTTAAGTGTATGTTTTCTCGTTGAACACTGCTCTATTTATATCTTGTCTCTTAAAATGCTTTATATCTTTTATGTAATCAAAATAATAAATAAATTTGTTTGTTACACATCATTGCATTCTTGAGACAAACATACAAATAGAACAGTGTTAAGAGAAAATATGTGTGAGTAATAAATAGTGCAGGCAGTACAATTAAAACCAACGAACCTAATATCTAAATCGTTGGTTTTTGTGATATTCTGTATTTGAAAGGAGACCTGGTAAAAGTTACGTTAATTTTTTGAGCTCTTATAATTAAAATGATAAATCCAATATTAATTTTTGCTGCAAATTTACGAACAGTATCATGAGAAGCGTCCGAAAAGTAATTATCATATATGCATTAAAGTAAATAAACAACGAATTATATGTTTATTTCAAATGAATAATTCTAGAAAATCAAAACTTAACATGTTATTATATTTTATCGTAAAAATGTAAATACTAAAAATCTACAATTATGTACCTTTTTCAAATCTTGTGAATTGATATTTTCTTGGTCGCTATAATAAAATATTATTTGATTACTAAAAGTTATTGCTTAAATCTTCTGTAAATAAATAAATGCCTATTTGTAATATTTCATATATTATTTTATTATATGGCTGGCAGCTTTGTTTGAATAAATAAATAAATATATTATATAATATGAAGATAATTTATATTATTAATTTATAATATTGTTATTTTATCGTATAAAACATTTTTAAACTAAAACGATAATCTTCCGGAATGAAACAAGACCACAGAAAATATAGGTTCCCATAAAAATGAGGCCTGATATCAGTTACGGTCTTTCTATAGTTCAGAAGTATACATTTTTAATAGTTATATTATTAACTGTATAATAAAGTTATAGTTATAAATTGTAATTTAAATTGTCCCGTCTTATTTATTATTTCAATAGATTTTATTATACTATTGAGAATTTTTAATTGCAATACTTTTAAACATAACACGGTGCTTTGTATAGAACAAATAAAATTTATTGCAAATAATTTATTGGAGTACATTCTTAAAGAATAATTATTAAAGTTCATATGTGCTAAACTAGACTTAAATATTTTTTGAATCACTTCTTTATATAAAATTATGGCAGCTGTATTATCAATAAAAGATTATTAAATACTTTTTATTCATATTTTAATTAAATTTGTTAATATGATTGCTTTCATATTTTTGGTAAGCTATTATTCAATTTACATGTAAAAATTGATATTGTAAGTAAATAATAACTTCCAATAAATACTTTGTAAATAGAAATATTTTACATTATAAAGTGGTTGTTTATTAAATCTACAAATTATAATAAACAATTATTACTATTGTATTAAAGTCTTACAATCCAGTCTCCATATATAATTATTGCTTGCCAATATTATTCCATTAGAAACTTAAAACAGAAGAAAAGAAAAATATATTGTACTTAAAAAAAGAGTTTCAAATTTAAAAATATAAGGTGTTTTAAATAATATAAGTTAAAACATTTTAAAGACCAATTTTGGGGCCTGTCATAATAATGGTAAACATTGTTAAAATTTAATACTATTTTAATTGGGCCCGTCGATATAATGTATATAGTTAACAAACAAAAAGTATATACACAAATATTTAAAATTAAAAACTTGTTTCTAGTGACATTGGAAAATATAAATCACAAAACGAAATATTGTATAAGAATTAAAGTAGAAACTTTGATAAAAAGTGTTTCTGTTAAATTGTTATTGTCTATTATCCGTGTAATAAAAAATCTATAATAGAAACTATGATTATAAAAGAAATATAGTTTTATTCCAACTATCTTTGGTAATAGCTCTAACTTTAAATCTGATATTTTAAATTACATTTAAATAAATTGGTATTTCTTAAAATTAACTTCTGTTCAAAAAGTAGCAGCAAATTGTTCATATTTTCCTACAATTGCAGGATTTACAGAACTATGACAAACCTCGAGTGCTTTCAAAAAATCCAGAAGATTAGATTCACGGGCAGTAACCTACAACAAACTGTAAGCATCACTTGTATTATAAAAAAAATGAATTATGCATACAACTTACATTGCCAGGATGTATAGATGATAAGCAGCAAGGTATAGCACAAGGATTCTCAGGGGAATCTGGTCTAATCATACAATCTGTAAAAATGTTATTTGTGTCAATATATAAAACTAATGAAATAAAATTAACAACGGATTCAGACCTTCTGTTATTATCCAATGCGTTGCAGTTTCTAATTCTCGTATAGGCTCCATCAAAGCATATTGCACAAGAGCTGATAAATCAGATCCAGAGTAATTTTCAGTGGCATCCAAAATTGGGGCCCATTGCAAGTTCAGTCCTGATTCAGATGTTAGAATTTCAGCTCGAGTTTTCCTTTTTTAATTATACATTTTTAGTTAAAACATTAATTTTTTATTAATTCTTTAATTATACAGTTGTTTACCTGTCTGGGAGTGGTACATATATACGTCTTTGAAATCGACGTAAAAATGCAGGATCAATATCCCATGGACAATTACTATTACAAAGTATGAATGTTCCATTTTGCTGTAATTGTAAAAAAAAATCAAAACATTAGTTTTAACATTTTATTTTAAAAATATGCTACCTGAATTACCTCGGTTGAATCCATGTTAATTAAAATTGAATTTTTGAATGATCGCCTAAAGTCCGTTTCTTGGTCAGATCTCTTTCTGAAGATAGAATCAACTTCGTCAATAAAAATTATTGAATTATGTCTGGAGGAAGCTTGCTCAAACAGCTGTTTCACCAACCTAAACAAAAATATATAAAAGGTTACGAGCAATAAACAATGTAGTCTAACAAATGATATAGCTTGGAAGCACACTTTTCTGATTCTCCTATCCAAGGAGATAATAAATCTGCTGATCCGATTTTAAATAGAGAAGCTTGCATTTCCTGCGCTACAGCTAAAGCTAACATTGTTTTACCAGTTCCTGGTGGTCCATATAAAAGTATTCGTTTCACTGATTTTCTTTTACCTGTAAAATATACAGATTTTAGGGATTACTAAAATCTTCTGTAAAACGAATTTTCTTCTCGTTTATCAAGATATATGAACGAATCAAAAATTTTAATTTCTTACCAGTAAAAAGATGGGGATATATATAGGGAAATAAAAGTGCTTCCTTTAAAGCTTCTTTTGCATGTTTTACTCCCATAACTCCGGATAATGCATCTCTATTTACTGTAGGATTTACAACGCTGGATAATATTGAATCTTTTCTGGTTGATTCTGTCAACTGTTCTTCCATCGTGGTTGTACTTTCCACTAGGTGTTCGAAATCCGAATCCTCCTATATTAATAATTGGAGTAAAATTGAAATATGTTGTATTAGTAAAAACTTCCCCCAGATTTATTTAATTAATTACCTCTACTTCATCATTTTGAAAAGGGTCATTAGATTGTGAAGCTAGATTATACAAATCTGTATAAAATATCTTCTTATAAAGTAATTCATATTCGTCCTGACCAAGATTAAGATTCTTTGCCATAATAATAAATAATATTATAAAATACTGTAAAGAACAGGAGTGTAAATCTATTTATAGTTGGCCTCAATAATTATTTAGTATTATGAATTATAAAAGATTTTCATATCAACTAGTTTTGGTAAAGTAATCAAATTTAAAGACTTATTTCTAATTTAAAGTTCAAACTTTTTCTTAATTTGGTTTTATGTGTGGACAACTTCATGATGTTGACACCTACCTTGCGGCAGCTTTCGATTTATATTGTGCATGAGAGATAATATCTCTGGTTATATTGTATGTTAACAAGGTCCGTACTGGCATTGAACAAGAATAGGGCTGCCATTTTGTGAGAGTGTCAATTTTGTGACTTGTTTGTTATCATGGAGGAAAACTCTGCCGTAGAAATTGAATATAATTTGGATAAAATATGTCGCGCGTGTTTAACAGAACATGGAGATATGCAGTCGGTGTTTATCAACGATGGATTGGATGATCAACAAAATATTAATGACATGATTATGGCCTTTGCCCAAGTACAGGTTTGTTTAATTTATGAAACCGCCTGATATGCATTTGTAGTTGCTTCTTGACAGTCTGTTATACATCCAAACCTTCACTTTTCATAATCATTTTATATTTTGACATACATTTATCAATAATTATTCTTATATTTATTCAATTCAAATCAACAATATAATCAAATATTTGAAATTTTATAATATATAATAACATTCTACATAATTGTCATATTTATATGATTATTATCTTGTCGATAATATTAATTTATGTAATTACATAGGTGCTAGAAGATGATGGATTGCCAGGACGCATTTGTGTGGGTTGTATCAACAATGTACACCACGCATATTCATTCAAACAACAATGCGAAAGAAGCGATGCCGCCTTGAGGGACTACATGATGAGGAAGTATCCAACAGTTAAGCTTACAACATCCATTAAACAAGAATTGTATTCTAGTGACGACTTTCATTTGCCAATTAAACCTGAAATAACAATTGTTGAAAGTGATCCGCTAACTGAAAACTTTTATGATGGTAGCATGGGGGGCCATGATGAAGTTTTTAATAATACGGATAGTAATGATTCTGATAAACCACTAAAAGTATTAAAGAAAAATAGATCACTCAGAAGTAAAATGGGGACAGTTAAACTGGAAAAAGTTAAACTAAGTCCTTTTGAATGTGATTATTGCGATAAAATTCTTGTTGATGCAAAAGGCTTAACTTTACATACTAGATTACATACTGGAGAGAATTTAAAACGATGTGGAATGTGTGATAAAGGTAAAAATATACACTAACAATTTCATGTAATAATATGCCTGATTATCTTATTAATTATCTTTTTAAGGTTTCGCAAAAACAAGCCACTTGACTCGTCATATGGCTATTCATGATTCCACCCCAATTGTTCCACCACCCCAGACACATGGTCCATATCAGTGTCAGTTTTGTGACAAATCATTTGATAACAACTCGCAACTTAGTGCTCATATAGCAACGCACGAGTTGGCACCAAGGTAAAGGTTGGCACTGCATTATGTTAAATATTAAAAACAATATAAGTTATCATACAATTTATTATGTAGGAAAAGAGGACGCCCTTCCAAAAAAGAACTGTTATTACGAAAACATAAGCAGAAGGAACTTGAAAAACTTGATTCCAGTACAACAGATGATATAGTTGTCAAAGTAGAAATAGAGGATGACATTCCAAATGAAGGTGATCTGGGTAAATCTTATCACTGTTCAACATGCGACAAGCTTTTCACAACACAAGAAGGTTTGGATATACATACGAGGAAACATACAGGTATTTTTAGTTATTTATTATTTAAGTTATTTACAATTAGTGTTAATTCAATATTTTATTTAAAGGTGAGAAGTTAGCCGTCTGTAAAATATGTGATAAATTTTACACGCGTACAAATCATTTAAAACGCCATATAAATACGCATAACACACAGAGATCTTTAGCAACTATTGACTTGAAAAGTAAACCGAGTCTGTTTGATCCGCCATTTGAAGAAAGTGACACCCAGGAGACTTTAATGGAACGCATTATTAAAAATATTACTGAAGGTCAGATTAATCAATACGTGCAGATATCTTCAAAGAATGGTCAGCAATTATCTATAACTGATAGTGAAACAAGTACAGAAGATGATGAACCTGAACCTAAAAGAGTTAGGAAAGAGCGGAAAGTTAAAATTCATCATTGCTCAATATGTAACCTTGGATTTACTAGGACAAATCACATTATTAGGCACATGGCTGTTCACAATAATGATTTTCCTTACAAATGTACAGTTTGTGAAAAAGTTTTTCCTAATGAAGATATACTGACAAAGCATTTGAAGTCACAATGCAACAATACTTCAAAACCCTTCAAATGTAAAATTTGTAATTTGAAATTTATGTGGATGCCGAGTTTACAAAAACACGAACTAAAGCATCATGGTGTTGAAAAAGATGGAAGTAAATTGACAAATGAACAGAAGGAGAAAGCATTCATTTGTGGCGTTTGTAATAAAGCTTTCTTCAGACAAGAACATTTAGATCGACATTCTAAAATACATATGCCGACTGAGAAGAAGTTTGAATGTCCTACGTGTGAAAAGAAGTTCAATCGAAAAGATAATTTAAGGTAAATTTAATAATATGTGTTAACATTCGTATAATTTTTAAATAAGCTACAAGATTAACATGATGGGAAATTTTTGATTGTTATAAAATAGAGATTATAATTTTTCAGATCACATCTGCGAGTCCACAAAGTAGAGAAAGATGATTGTGATAAACACCTATGTGTATATTGTGGTAGATCTTTCTCTAACTCATCGAATCTTATCGTTCATATGCGCCGACATACTGGAGAGAAACCTTACAAATGCGATATCTGTGAAAAAGGTCCGTATTTATTCATAAAGTTACTCCTATCAAATTGGTTTAGTTTTTATTATATTTTGTTATTTATTTTATCAGGCTTTCCCCGTTCTTCGGATCTTCAATGTCATAGAAGAACGCATACTGGAGAAAAACCATGCCTGTGCACGATTTGTGGAAAAGGTAACTTTAAAATACTGATGCTTCCACAGTGGAACAGACTACTGACTATCTTCAAGTTTTTCAACAGGGTGTAGTCGCATTAACACACTTTATCATGAAAGAGTTTCTACTTTAATGTTTATACAATACAATAAATACACTACCGTATCGAAAAAGTATGTAGTTCCTAAGTCCATATTTTTAATATAGTTCATACGTACGTATACCGAAATACCGTCTTACGTTCTATATTCGGTCATATATCTTTTTCAACTTTTTGGGATAGATACAACTTAGTACAAAACGAAAGCGACATTTACGATTTCATGGACGGTGCGTGATGGTCATTGATGGGGGGAAAACGATACAGATTATACATTATACTTTTATTAGTCTCAGTACAGTGGTGTATTGATAAACATTAAAATAAAAGCTTCCTCTCATGATAAAGTATGCTAATGCAACACAACTCTAATACATCCTACTGAAATTGGTGCCGCGCGTATTCTGTTTCAGTGTGAGAACAAACTAAATACGACCAACTAATAGTAAATTATTTTAACGCAAATAAATTTGTGTTTCTAGGATTCTCTCGGTCGAACAAATTGGTTCGTCATATGCGTATTCACACTGGACACCGTCCTTACAAATGTACTTTCTGTGAGCGTGCATTTACACAGTCCAACGACCTGACCCTGCACATTCGGAGGCACACTGGAGATAAGCCCTACGTGTGTGGTATTTGCGGTGATAGATTTATTCAGGTTTGTTTATATAAGATGTGCACCTTCAAAGTAATTGGAATTGGTAAACGAATGATAGATCTTATGTTTTTATAGGGTACTGCTCTGCAAGCCCACAGAAGAATGCAGGGGCATTTTGAAGAGCCTAATCAAGCGATACCATTTGCAAGTATTAGTGTAAATAACCCCAATCGTCATAATAATCCAAATCGCGTTAATCGAATTGGTACTGCACCGAGTAGTCCACCACCTCAAATTACGGGACAGATTTCATCAAAAGCTGCCGAATCACCGGCTTCAACTACAGCTGGGTTGAATTTATCTACTGCTGGTGTCGTGGTTAACACCGTGTCTCATGGAAATAGAGTAGTTCCTGCATTTACGGGGGGCTACGTGCCGAACGGAGTACCTTTTTTATCTAACACAGGGGTGTTAATGCAAAATCTAGATGTCGCAAATACTATTACTAATATACCATTATTTTCAATATCTCAATATAATCAGGCAGGGTATAATTAGTTTATATAAATTATATGGGGTTTTTCTTATTTGGGATTTGTGTTTGAACATTTTAATTTGATAGATATTATTACTTGCACTTTTTAAGCAATAAGTAATAAGGTAAAAACGAAGAAAATATATATATATATACGTTTAGAATCTACATAGTAATAATGTAAAATTAAGTTTTTTATTTCAATTTTTAGTTTTTAACTGTTCTAATCTTAAAATAATAATATAAAATAAATATTTAATATTCAGCATACAAACTCATTATTCATGCATTATTTAACATGTTTTTGGAGTAAGGAACTCTACTAAGACGAATTTCGAATTAGAAATGTACAATGTTTATATAACTTTGTGTAGTATGAAATTCTTTTATGTAGAAGTGAATCCACTGGTGTATAATATCTAATATTTATTATCTATGAATTTAGAGGTTGTATTCACAGACTGGTGTAAAATAATATAGCGAGATTGATTGTTGTTTTTCTTAGTTTTTAAAAATGTTCATGACAAAACGATGCTCCTACCGCTAGCCGTTATTTTACAACCATTTCAGAAAATAACATAGCACCATGAGGCCCAAATATTTGATTGAATTGTATTGTGCATGAAAAAGTACAAAAGGAATATTATATAACATAAAATTCGAAATGGGGCATGTACGTATATATGTAAGATATTTTGCAGCTGCTTTATACTTTATGTAATTTGTGACTAATTCAAAAAAGCTATGTAACATAAACTAATTCAGAAATTAAATTTAAAAATGTTAAACTATTAATAATTGTATAAGTAATCGGTATTTGAAATTATCATCATAAACGAATTGTTTTTGTATTATAAGAGTTTTATGTAAAAATGTACATACACTCGTAAACAAACATAGAAAATATGTATCTTATTAATCTATTAGGTTATTATGGGAAGCATCTTTTAATTCATGTTTATCACAATTTTCTCTTAGTAAATGTAAAATATATATTATAAAAATGTGAAATTTACATTATAAATAAAACCCATTCATACAAACTGTAATTTTTGTTACTGTAAATTATTTTGCAATTAGCAGTTTTATAAGTTTAAAAACTAAACATTGATAAATACTAATAATTAAAGTATTGACTGACAAAAATAATACTTTAAAATCAATTACAATGTTTAATGATGTTTAATAATTTAAGTTTTCATCAGCTATCATTAATTCTTTTTATTTAAACATCAAATTTTCATTTGGCATTTCGTCAGAAAGTGTGAGAAACCAAGGATACCAACACCAACAAAAGTGAACAAAAGTCTTACTACCATGTTCACCAATAAAATAAAATTCATTTTAACATGGCGATTTTCACTGAACTCAAGGGTAAAAAAGTGTAGAAGCGAGTGTATTACAAAATAATTAAGTACTTTTAAACGTCAAATAATTAATTTGTTATCAATAGTATATATTAAAATAATTAAGAAAATTCAATTTGTTATGATAGTATGTGTTAATAATATAATTAGTAATAAAATGGAAAATGAAAATATGAATGGTATGGATTTATCTACAGCATGTAGAACTTGTCTTAAAGAAAATGAAAATATGCAGTGTATTTTTGAATATAAAAATGACTCTCAAGATACATTCCTGCATAAATTAATGGCTTGTGCTCCTGTAAAGGTAATAATTTAAAATGGTCTTTATAAACAAGCATATATTTATATGCCTTATTCGTATTATTTTTTTGAATACTTTTTAGGTTAGCTTTTTTTTGCAGATATCTAAAGGAGATGGATTATCATCGAACATTTGCCAAAATTGTTTAAGACTCGTAGAAACATTTTTTAATTTTCAACAAACATGTGTACAAGCAGATAAAGTTTTACATAGGCATAATAAGGGGTCAAAAGAGAAACCCATAGTATATCATTATCGCTTAGGACAAGAAGAAATTATTAACGAAAACGACTACACAAATCCAAATGAGTACGAAAACCAAAATAAAGAATCTTTTGAAGAATGCACAGATTATGAGTACTTGGAATTGGTTGCAGATGATACTGAGTTATCAGCTGGTGAGCAAATAAATGTAAAAATAGAGTCAATCAATTTTGATGTTGAAGATGAGCTGGATAGTACCGCTGATGATGAAACACAAATGATTATAGAAGAAGATTACGAAGAGGCATCTGTAGATTATACAGAAGAAGAGGATCCTGAAACATATACAAACTCTAATAGCCAAGATAATTTTATCAACTTGCCTGGCCAATACACCATATGTTATCAAACGGATGCTGGTAATGTCATAACTCCGGATAATTATGAAGAGCATGATGAGAAACAATATATTGAATTTATAACTGAGGAGAATGAAGAAGTTACTTATAATAATACTAATGAGGAAGATAATACCTATTATAGGACAGAGCAGATGGAAGTTTTAAATGATAAAGAACCTGTTGTAATTTCTGTGAAAACTGGAGATCATATAATGGGACATGATGTCTATGATATGTACGTATCTGGCTGTGAAATATCTAAAGGACAGTTTTTATTAGTGACAAAGGAAAGCCAACCACCTGGAACGAAGAAACGGGATTATGATTACTATCATAGAATTCCTCCAAATGATATTGATAATGAAATAGGTATTTAAATATATTTTCGTTAAATCCATACACACCCCACCCCTCGTAAATCTTGTCACATGTTTTATTATAAAATGTGTTTCTTCTTATAGATGAAAATGGCAAGAGAGGCGATGATGGTCCTTTTGAATGCTGGGAATGTGGTGAGAGGTTTTTAAGTGAAATAAATTTAAATAAGCACAGAGATAAACATATAATAAATGGTTGCAGTGGAAATCTATGCTTATCCTGCAATACACCGTATACACAGTGAGTTTAATAAGAGTGTGGAGATCCTAGTTTAATTTGGTTTGTTTTAAGTGGTACCAAATCAAAAATTGTTTTATTTGTTTCAGTGAGTGTCTAGTAGCAAAACACAAGAGAGTAAATAATAGGAGTAATTTTAAATGTACGGTTAAAAATTGTACAAGTAAATTTTCAAGCACTTTAAGTAGAACTAATCATATATTACTAGAACACCCTGAAGAAAAACCGAATATGGGTGCCGATAATGGAGAAGAAAATTATATGAAGAATAAATATCCATGTTCTTTTTGTTCTAAGAAGTTTCTTTGTAAATCTGGCTTGGCAATGCATCATAGAACTCATACAGGTGACCGACCGACCGATCATTCATTTTAAGAAGTTGTCTGATGGTTTCAATCTTTGTGATAAATGTAAATGAATTGTTTTAGGAGAGAAACCATATATGTGTGCCGTATGCGGTAAAACATTTGCTACTTTAGGAGGCCTTGATTTACATCATCGCCGCCATACAGGAGAGCGACCTTTTGTTTGTAATTATTGTAATAGAGGTTTTGCTGAAACTAGTAATTTAAAAGTAAGATAGTAACAAAAGAAATTTGCTTTATTTTTAAACTTTGATATTATTTTCGCATTTGTTATTTTTTGTAGGTACATATCAGATCACATACAGGAGAGAAACCTTATCCATGCGATGTGTGTGGCAGAAAATTTGCAAGGGTATTTTTATTACAACTTCATAAAAGAACACACACAGGTTTTTATTTTTTTATTTTAAATGAAACAATTTCCTAGATATGACTTCATATAATCTTCATAACAAACGTAATGTGTGTATTCCAGGAGAGAAACCGTATCCGTGCACTTATTGTGGCAAAGCTTTTCGGCAGCAAGGAGATCTGGCTTCACACATTAGAATTCATAACGGAGATCGACCGCATAAGTGTCCTTTTTGTGACAAAGGATTCATTAAATCCTCTGGATTGAATACGCATCTTAAGACACATAATAGACAGAGAGAAATCTCTTAACTGAATAATGTACTAAATTTAAATTATGTTTTTTGTTTATAAAAAGTAAATAAATAAACGGATTTTATTAATCATTGTAAATACTTATAAAATAATATCATTTGTAGAAAGTAATGTAATCATATTAAGTAATGTATCATCATTACAACTTACAGCGCAATGGTGGTACTCTATCAAAATTTAGTTAGGCGGTACTTAAGTACATCTTGGTAACAAGGAGTTGAATATTTCTCAGCGGACAAATAGGGTTGTTGATTAAATTATTTTCATTATAATTCTTTAGTTGTGTCCCTGTTGACGAACGAACAATGAAAACGACTAATTAAATATGATTAATATTATTTAAGAACATAATTAGCGTAATTAAATTCAATAGAGCGCTATCTCTTGGACAGTAGATAAAAAAAGAAACAGTTAAAGATTTCTAAACTAGATGGCGATTTTTTGTGTTCTATTGTGGTTTTTTCAAATAGATTAACAAGATTTTAAATTTCTTTTATTCATAAAACAACGCGATTGTATCGCAGCAAATTTATATTTGAAATACATATGCAGCTTAAAATGTACTTGAACTAAACAAACATAATGAATCATCACTTAACATTAAGTAATTACTTTAAACGTTTAACGTCTTGCAATACACTAACTTTAACATTTATTTTGTGGCGTTTGTTGTTACCCTAGTAATGTATCATTATTACAAGCTACAGCGCAATGGTGGTAGTCTATCAAAATTTAGTTAGGCGGTATTTAAGTACACCTTAGAACCAAGGAGTTGAATATTTTTCAGCGAACAAATAGAAGTCGTTTAAATTATTTTCTTTATAATTCTTTAGCTGTGTGCTTGTTGATGAACGAACAATGAAAACGAATAATTAAATATGATTCTTTATATTTGAGAATATAATTAGCGTAATTAAATCCAATAGCGACATCTCTTGGACAGTAGATAAAAATAGAAACAGTTACAGATTCCAAAACTAGATGGCGATTTTTTGTGGTCTATTGTGGTTTTCTCAAATAGATTAACAAGATTTTAAACTTCTTTTATTGATAAAACAACGCCATTGCATCGCAACAAATTTATATTTGAAATGCGTATGCAGCTTAAAATGTATTTGTAGTAATTACTTAACACTAAGTAATTAGTTTAAACGTTTAAACGTCTTGCATTTTAAACGCAATTATTAACATTTATTTTGTGGCGTTTGTTGTTACTCTTACTTTAGATTCTATTTTTTCTTTATTTCGGCGGTGCGCAGTTATTATTTATTAGGAAATTGTATCAAGTTAGTATGTAGAAAAAAGGTGCAAGAAATTGCCCTAACATGAGGGGGTCGTTAAATAGGAGCGTCAAATGAAAATTAATGCGAACTGCAAATTAATTTCACAATAGGGTGCCTAACTAAAGAAATGAATTTTTAAAATAGATGAGTAGACCAAATCATCATCTTTCATCTACAATAAATTTTCCTCAGATCATCACTGTGGCTGTCTCAAAATTTGGTTCCGGTTGGGGTCTTCCAAGTGTTTTTGCTCCGTCACTGATGCGCCTACATTTTGTAGAATGTACAAAAATAAACATTACAGATTATATATAAAATTTTGTTGTATTTTAACATTTATATAAATAAAAATAATTGTTTTTTTGTTATTTTGTAATAACTGGTTTTTGACGTTCATTATAGACAAGTTGAAATCGACTTATCCAATAGAAATACACAATACTTTAGTCCCGTAAGTTAGAAAGTTACATAAGTCTAGGAGTACGAAGTAGTAGATCCCCCCACGGTCCACGAAGGTGTTTTCGATATAAAAACCGAATAAATTATAATTATTATAAACAAGTAGATTCATTAGATAGCTTGTGTTTGTTGTTCAATGTTAGTTGCGTCCAAGTTGTCCGGCAGTACTAATCAAACATTGTTCAAAACAGCATGTCAATTGTTTAACTAAGTGTTTCAATATATTTTACTAGATTTAGTTAATTTATTTCAAAATGATTAGATTTATTATTCTTTTGTCTGTAATCGCGTTAATTAGTTGTTCAGAAGATCGTCCTCAGGTTACGTTAAATCATGGAGGAGTTTTAGAAGGAATAGTCACGAAATCTTTAGGAGGCAGAGATATTTTAACATTTTTGTCAGTGCCTTTTGCAAAACCTCCTGTTGGGGACCTACGATTTAAGGTAAATTATTTATTACTTTAAATAAACAAATACATATTTCTAGCGGCGTATTATCAGTGGTCGTGAGCATAAAAAAAGATCTTTATTCTTCAATGATTGTTGATGTTACGCCACTTCATAATTGAATTTATTACTAAGATTATTTTTACAATTTATATTTACAATTTGAAATTGTTTATACACAATCCGATGTAGTTTTATTATTGAATATTACAGTTACGTCTTTATAACATTATTCTTTTATACAGAACTATTGAAAAGAACGTCGGAGGTTTGTTTATTTAATTTTCGTATCTATTAAATCTGCATTTTTAATTGTTAAAATCAATTATTTAACATATTAATTAATTAAAAATAATAATTTCACATCTGAGGTTAACTTTGATGACAAAATTAAATCTGAGGTCAAGCTTGATAGACAAAATTTATCATTATGTACCGAATATTTATAGAATTTAATGTATTATATATATAGCTACAGAAATTGTCCTCTAGGGGGTGCGATGAGCTTAAGGCATTCACTTTGATTTGGTTTAATTGTACTGGAAATAAATTTCGATATAGAGGAATATTAAAACTAAATATTAATGTTTTTTTCTAAAAGGCATTTCTAATGCATGCTTGCTTATAGAATTTAAATTTTTCTAGAAGCAGTATAACAGATAACAAAACGTTGTTTGTGAGGTAACTTTTTGTATGTTAGATAAACGTTAAATAGACGTTACTCTGTTTAACGAGGATTGTGATCATTTTCTGTAGAATAACGAGGCTCTGGTAAAATCCATTATTTATGAAATAGCACATTTGTGTAAAAAACCAAATTATTTAGAATTTCCACATGCAACAACAAGTACTCCACACTCCAGCAACCGCAGCGCGTTTAATTGTCGTTCAAATTACTTAATTACGTAACAAGTACAAAGTAGCAACAAATCGCGTGTTTTAGCCGCACACGTAAAGTAAATAGGAGAAGGTAAAGATTGAAAGATGTACATACTTTGAAGGATTGTATTTTTTGCAATGCAGGGGTCGGCAATCATTTGTTATATAGAATAAAATCATTTAAAACTATTTCTATATTTCATGGTTAATAACGTATTATTATGTTCCAGGCGTTTATTTATTATTTCTAACTAGCTAACACGTTCTAAAATGAAAAACAGTTTTATTACATTATAAATATCTACGTGATTTTAGTTTTTATGCGACCTTTTTTAAATCCATGGACACTTTTTTCTTAAAGAAAGAATTACGTTTGTTTGAAATTTTTTGATGCAGTTATATTCGTTACGCTTTAAAATGAAAAACTGTTTCATTACATTTTAAATATCTACCCGATTTTCGTATTTATGCGACCTTTTTTAAATTCATGGATATATTTTTTTTTTTTTTAAATTACGTTTCTTTAAAATTTTTTGATGCAGTTATGTTCGTTTTGCTAAAACAAGAAAAACTGCTTCATTACATTTTAAATATCTACGCGATTTTGATTTTTATGCGACCTTTTTTAAATTCATGGACCTTTTTTTTCTAAAATTTTTTCTGGATTCTTTGGAATAATTTGATGCAGTTATGTTCCTTATGTTTTAAAATAAAAAACTGCATCATTAGATTTTAAATACCTACGCGATTTTGGCTTTTATGCGACCTCTTTTATTTTCATGGACATTTTCTTCAAAAAGAAAAAAATGCATTTTCTTGAATTTTTTTGATGCAGTTATGTTCGCTTTGTTTTAAAATAAAGAACTGCATCATTAGATTTCAAATATCTACGCAGGAACTAAAAAAATTGCATTGCTCTTAAAATCATAAAAGTGAACCTTTTCATCATTTTTAACAAGATTATAGTCTTCTTTCATTGAAAAATTGAAGAAAGAAATATGTTATTTTTATAACGGTTTTTTATATAATTTTGAATGCTGATTTCAAATTTGTAATTAATTTTTAGATAAATCTTTTGGTTTACGAGATATCAATATATTAAATCTCTGTATCGGAGTATGCTATGAAAGAAGACTATAATCTTGTTAAAAATGATGAAAAGGTTCACTTTTATGATTTTAAGAGCAATGCAATTTTTTGAGTTTCTGCGTAGATATTTAAAATCTAATGAAGCAGTTCTTTATTTTAAAGCATAGCGAACGTAACTGCATCAAAAAAATTCAAGAAAATGTAATTTTTTCTTTGTGAAAAAAATGTCCATGAAAATAAAAAAGGTCGCGTAAAAGCCAAAATCGCGTAGGTATTTAAAATCTAATGATGCAGTTTTATATTTTAGAGCATAACGAACATAAGTGCATCAAATTATTCCAAAGAATCCAGAAAAAAATTTAGAAAAAAAAGGTCCATGATTTTAAAAAAGGTCGCAAAAAAACCAAAATCGCGTAGATATTTAAAATGTAATGAAGCAGTTTTTCTTGTTTTAGCAAAACGAACATAACTGCATCAAAAAATTTTAAGGAAACGTAATTTTTTTTTTAAGAAAAATGTATCCATGAATTTAAAAAAGGTCGCATAAAAACCAAAATCACGTAGATATTTAAAATGTAATGAGGCAGTTTTTCTTGTTTTAGCAAAACGAACATAACTGCATCAAAAAATTTCAAAAAAACGTAATTTTTTTTTAAAGAAGAAAGTATCCATGGATTTAAAAAAGGTCGCATAAAAACCAAAATCACGTAGATATTTAAAATGTAGTGAAGCAGTTTTTCATTTTAGAGCATAACGAATATAACTGCATCAAAAAATTTCAAAGAAACGTAATTTTTTTTTTAGAAAAATATGTCCATGAAAATAAAAAAGGTCGCATAAAAGCCAAAATCGCGTAGGTATTTAAAATCTAATGATGCAGTTTTATATTTTAGAGCATAACGAACATAACTGCATCAAATTATTCCAAAGAATCCAGAAAAAAATTTAGAAAAAAAAGGTCCATGATTTTAAAAAAGGTCGCAAAAAAACCAAAATCGCGTAGATATTTAAAATGTAATGAAGCAGTTTTTCTTGTTTTAGCAAAACGAACATAACTGCATCAAAAAATTTCAAAGAAACGTAATTTTTTTTTAAGAAAAAAGTATCCATGAATTTAAAAAAGGTCGCATAAAAACTAAAATTGCGTAGATATTTAAAATGTAATGGAGCAGTTTTTCTTGTTTTAGCAAAACGAACATAACTGCATCAAAAAATTTCAAAGAAACGTAATTTTTTTTTAAGAAAAAAGTATCCATGAATTTAAAAAAGGTCGCATAAAAACTAAAATTGCGTAGATATTTAAAATATAATGAAGCAGTTTATCTTCTTTTAGCATAATGAGCATAACTGCATCAAAAAACTTCAAAGAAACGTAATTTATTTTAAAAAGGAAAGCTCCATGAATTTAAAAAAAGTCACATAAAAACCAAAATCGCGTAGATATTTAAAATATAATGAAGCAGTTTTTCATTTTAGAGCATAACGAACATAACTGCATCAAAATAATTCAAAGAAACGTAATTTCTTTTTTTAGAAAAAAATGTCCATGAATTTAAAAAATATTACACAGATGCCAGAAAAGTATAGCTTAACTTAATTTACTAAAACTGTTTATAAGTTTAACGTGTAACGGATATAACCTTATCAAAAAAAATCAATAATTTTATAATTTAAGTTTTAAGAAAAGATTGCATAAACGCCAGGGAAGTATAGATATCCTAAATTCAATTAAACAGCTTATCAATTTAACATGTAGCGGCCATTTTGTAAAACAAGACTTTCCAAAAGCAACATTCAGAATTTTATACAACAAGAATGGTGCACCAAAGTGTTGCTTTATTTACAAATCTCGTATTTATTTATTTCTTAACAGCCTACGCATTGCACAACATATTTATGTTAATTTATTAATTAATCTAACTTAATCGAAATTTCAATAAGTTGCTTAAATTGCTCTACTTACAAATCCAGTTGCTAGTTCACTTATGAAATAAGAAAATGATGAATGATGCAATATCCATAATCATTGAAATCATTGAAAATAATAAATATTAAGAATAAATTAATTAGGAGTAAGTATGTTATTCCCATACTTTAAAATATTTCCATTTATATAAAACTGCACTGTATATTGATAAAGTCGACTATCAAAACCTCAAATATCCAATTAATTTTATTCAATTCGCATTATTATAGAAGTTATTAACTCTTGAAATAGTCATTTTTGTCTCTTTAATAATTAAAGTGATAAGCTTTTATAAAAAATAATTGACTAGTCATTTTCTTCGTTATCTTCATCCCCACTACTATTTGCCATCTTTTACCATCACTATTAAACAAGAGAAGTGCAAAAGAGATGCAGAATTAAACGTCACAGCGCTAGCAGCTGTTGCAGCAACCCATAGAGTTTTCATAGAATGAAACATTAAATATTAAGCGACAAAACGAAATTTATCTGTCAAATGTTGAATATTTAATAAAATAAAAACGCCAATATAAATTAATTGACCAATATTTCAATAATGAACTCACTCGATTCTAGAATTACTGATCTTCCAAATGAAAAGGTTGCCAACCTGTTTTACAAGTTAAATTGTCGCGTCGATAATAGCTGTGTTTGCTAAAATTCCTAAATCATATTGCGTCTTTTTTGCACGCGTGTTCTTACATAACAGAGCTTATTATTAAGATGAGATTTTAAAATTTGCTAAGATAAGTAAAAAATGTGGAATCCTCGGTAAACAGATTCTTTATGGTTATTATTTTTTGTTTTGTATTAATTAGAGGAGCGGTTCTCAATATTTTATTTCTCACGTTCCTCATAGCTAGGCTTTTAGCATCAGAATGTTCTTTTAACAAGCACTGTATTTGTGAGGGGTGATTAATACTTTGTAGTTTTGTGTCAAAACCTTGTGTACTGCTCCATTGTAATAACAGTAGAACGATTTAAAGCTAAATAAGTAAATACTTTTGTCGAAGTGTGTATAAGCCGAGTCGTTATACATACAAAACCATACATACATATATAAATATATATATCGGTATATATAACACGGTCAATCATCTTTTTTAATACACATACGTAGAAAATGTTCCTCTATTCTTAGCTCTTTTTATTAGCATGCTAAAACACTGATTTGCTTTTTTATTATAAATAAAGAAACTGGTGTAACTACATGTCAATTGTAGCTGTATCTCATTCACTCTCATTGCTTTACATACAAATGCATCTAATCTCAATACAAACTTAAGTTTTCAGAATAATTAAATCATGTACAAAAATGTATGACATTATACTGATGCTGCTTCTTTCATAAAGCCCGCTGCTGCAACTTTGGGTACCCCTGCTTTTAAGACACTGTATACATTTATAAAAAGACGCAGATTCATTCCTTAGCTGAATAAATTAATATTAATAACAAATATGTTTAAATTTTAACTTAATTTGCATTTAAAAATAATATATACAAAAATTAAAGGCAGGTTTACATACTCTGGAATGAATTATTATCAATGCCACTACAAAATTAATTTATTCATGTAACACTTCACTAATTACAAAGTCATGCTCAAATCCCACGAAGGTGTCTAAATTACTAAATTTATTTCGTTGCAGTTGAATGCACGAATATCAATTTGTGTCGCTCAATGCACAGCCATTTATTTATTTTAATTATAAATGAAGCATGATAGATACTTATTTATTATATAGGTCACTTCGTTATAAGTGTATTGATAGATAAATGAAACAGGTAGATTAACTTGAGTTGTTCATAAAATTAGATAAAAATAGTAATAACGAAACCGTGCCTCATGATGTGAACAAGGCCGTTAAATCACCTAGAAAAACGCAACGCAAATGAATTTCTATAAAACTGTATCATATATTGATAAAGTTGACTATCACGATCTCGAATACCAAATTAGTTCTTATTAATTCGCAATATTATAGAAGTTATGAACGTTTAAAGTAGCCATTTATTGACGTCACGTCCTTTTTCTGTACGCTTTCCTTCTATGATTTACAATCACTGTTACACAACACTACTCAGTATGGAAGCAGCTATCGCATTGAATTTATTGAAGTAAATAATCCAGTAAACATTTTGGAATCGTTTTGCCAACATATTGAAGATGCGTATAATTTTTTTGTCGTAAAAGAGTTCAGTTTTTGACAGTCGTTCATATGAAATGTCTATTTTATCAGCTACAAATAGCGAAACCACTCCAGCTATCGAAATCCATCTCTGATATGCTGTGGTTCTGGCAAATAAACACATTGATACAACAAAACATACAAATACACCCTGACCACATTCTGTGGCAATGTAAAAATACAGCAACGACAAGAAATGGACTCCAAAGGGCGGTGCTACAGACTTCGCAGACGCTTCCTGTTAACACCGCCTTTTTGATTAAGAAGAATAGATCATTCTTGTTGTTTGGATATAACGTATAAGAAGAAGCAGAACAATATTAGGGGCGATAAAAGGCAACGTGCCTAGGAAGCCCGAGAAACTATATTTGAAAAAAACATACAGATACCACTCCATACGCTCTTCCTCCCGCTTACCCTGTCTTCTTACGACGTTCAAACGCTTGGCAACACATGTGCTTTGATATTAGGAAGGTGGTATACAACATAAATAAAATCGATTACTTATTATTCTACATACTTTAATATTATGATGCTGTAAAAATTCGCTGTAATAGTAATTTTTTTGATATTTTGGATAGTAAAAACGCTAACATATACAAAACTATATTTTAATAGAAATTCCAAAAATCTGATCTCAAAAAATTAGTTATAACCCAATTAATCAATCACTGAAGAATATTTCGTACGTAGCACGGAACTTTATATGTATTTTTTCATATTAATTTATTTAACGTCGGCCTATTTCCAATGCTAATCATCGACGGCTCTTCTATGTTGCCTCACGCCACTAGAATCACTGCGTATATCTTTTAAGACATTCATGTACCTTAGTTTATCGTCATTATTATTTGTCGTCTTTGTGTTTATTAACTTTTATAACACTTCCAATATGAAATTTTATTTCTCGTCAATTATCATCAAAAATACTTATAATTGCAATTTACGTAAATTATGCAAAGAAGAAGTGCCTCGTAAAGATCTGCTGCCCGGGGCCTCGCAAAGATCTGCCACCCCGGGGCCTCGCAAAGTTCTGCCGCTCGGGGCCTCGCGATTGCTAAGGCCGCCTCTGGCAGGATTTGTGGTGTTGTGGTCTCATATATGTCACTAAACCACTGCCTAATTAATTAACGATTACGTATGTACATGAGATTATGTATTACGTATGAGATATGTACTGGCTCTTGGGCTGGAAGTCTCAGTTATCCATCAGTAATAAACTACTGTTGTACAAGGTCATACTGAAGCCAATATGGACATATGGGATAGAGCTATGGGGCAGTGCCAGCAATTCTAATATAGAGATTCTACAAAGGTTTCAAAATAAACTGTTAAAGCAAATCCTTAACGTACCGCGATTCGTTCCAAACTGGTTAACACATCAAGATCTTGGGGTTCCATATATAAGAAGTGCAATTAAGGATAGCAGCAAGAAATACGTAAAAAGATAAGAAGTTCATCCAAATAAATCAGTTGTACAACTTTTCCAGCATAAACCGATTAGACGACTGAAACGTAAAAATCCAATTGACCTACCAAATATGGTGTAGAATAGGTTCCATATGTACGAAATATTATTGTAATAGGTTAAGTCAAAGGGTGAGTCATCGATGGATGGCAAGCTCGCATGTCATTTTTTATTTATATATATTCCCAAAATTTAATTATTGTTCTTCGAGGACAGATTGTAAATTATGTATGTTGTAAAATAAAAAAAAAAAAAAAACGTATGTACATAATCAATTTAATTTGGTAACAACCAAACTTACGATAAAGGCACTTTAAATAAATAAGCATATCCTGGTTGTTTACGTCAGCGAATGTCCGTTCCGGAAGCCACAACACTTTCAAAACGATTTGGAGATACTGGATGTGTTACCCGACCTAACTCGTTATTAGAAGAAAACTAGATAATTTGAAATATGTATAAAACCCAAACGCAGGTGATTAAAAAAACCTGTTATACTGCTATTGAAAAATGACATTTAAAGTTTACAGGTCATCAACCCCAACCTTTCTAATCCATTGATGGAATCATCTTCGTTACAAGATGAAATGCATCTGTAATAGAATCCCCAAACAATATGTTAAAGTTTTATATCGATTTATTAATATAGATCAAATTACGAGAGTTCGACGGCGACTCATGCTTAAAAGAGGTGATAAAAACCATATCTATAATACAAACAAGTTAGTGAGACAGTTTTTTTTCAATGTATCGTAGATACGCCACAATGGGCTTGTGTCCTATGTCTTAATTTCTATAAAACTGTACTATATATTGATAAAGTGGGCTACTAAAACCTCAAATGTTCAATTATTTTTTAATAACTCCTTATATGTTAAGAGATCTTTAATTATTAAAGAGATTCAACGTTCCACATTCCAAATGCATGTGACATCACAACCGCTGCCAACCTTACAGCTCATAAATCTCTGCTATATGTATTTATATATCAATATATCAAATATTATTTACAGCGATTTCAAGGAACAATAAAATTCTAATCTAATAAAAAAATTATTATTCTTTGACTTGATTTGATTATTTCGACTACCAACGACTACAAAACATTACCACAGCACTGACCTACTCAACAAATAACTGACGTTAAAATGCATTTCACGTCATACAAATAAGGCCGACCATTTCTAGCGCGTAAACTACAATTCAAATTTTTAATTGCTATATCACCGTCAACATTTAGATATTTAATAAAATAGACACGCCAATACACATTTTTAACATCAATGAGGACACAAGCCCATTTGTAAATTTCCACCACAAGAATCCCAAATCCGCCTCTGTTTATTGTTTATTTAAATATGTGCAATAAATATGATTGACAAATATCGTGTAACGTGTTTAGAAGAATCCGGACTGGTTTTTTACAACATTGTATTTATTTTTTCTATAATTCATTTCCACAAGGTGAACTTGGATATTTTCAGCAAGGATAGCATCAAATATGTAAAATCATCACAATTGAAATAGGGTGCCACAAAAAAAAACAATAAAATACATTCAAAACATGAAATACATAACCAGATATATATGTTTTACCCAAGCTTAAAGCAGACGTTATGTGAATTGAAAATAAAATAACTTTGGATTAGAAATTTTAATGCAATTCTTTAAACTTTTCATCTAGGCCTCAAACTTGAAATTGTGATATTGGATCTGTAGCACCAACGAACTTTTACATTACAGCGAATTTTAATTTTCAATTATTAAAGATAAAAAGTTTCAGGCACGTGCTAAATATATACCATCTTGCACGTGTATAACCTTCTATTCGAGGTCACTATTACGCATTAGTGCGTTTGACACTCTCACGCAGAACGGAAAAAAATAATAGAAAATGTAACGTTTAATTAGTATTACGGTTATTTATCTAAATATAGTTTCACCTTTTTTATAATTGGCTACTGTTATTATGACAGTATACTTTCACTTGCCCCTGAAGTTAATGCAATCACTATAACACTAATTAGTTTTATTTTTTGTAAACAGGCGCCACAACCTGCCGAATCATGGATCGGTGCTCGAGATGCTTCCGTGGATGCGTCTTATTGCACTCAAAGAAACCCATACGTTCGGGAACCCGCTGTTACTGGTGATGAAGACTGTTTATATCTCGCGGTTTACACACCAAGAGTAAGTACCAATAATATCGCCTAGATGTCACTACTGAAATCTATTTTAACAAAATATTATTAATATATTAAGCATAAGACTAAGCATATAGTAATAGTTAATAACTCTATCATGTAATAATATTATACTAAGCTGTTAATAATATACAATTGATACATTTTAGCTGCCTTCAAAGTCTCCGAAGTTACTTCCGGTAATGGTATTCCTCCATGGCGGTGGCTTTATGTGTGGATCCGGTATAAAGGCTTTCTATGGACCGGATCATCTTCTCGACCATGATGTAGTATACATAGGAGTCAATTACAGATTAGGTGACTAGAATTTATATTTAGAAATATTTAATTGTATTTATCACTGACAACCATATTGCTATTGCAGGACCACTTGGATTTATGAGTAACGGTGAAGTAAGTTGCCCCGGAAACAATGGTTTAAAAGATCAGGTAACGTAATTTCCTTATATAAAATATTGTTAAGCATCCTTTCAGAAATATTATATATTATTTTATGAAAATTTCAGAATTTGGCGCTAAAATGGATTAAACAAAATATTGATAAATTTGGTGGTGATCCTAACTTAGTAACGCTTTTTGGAGAAAGTGCTGGAGGTGCAGCCACCCATTATCATATGTTATCAGATTTATCTAAAGGTATACTACAATACATATTGATTATTTTAAAAACTATTATTTAATCAGCGTATTGTCAAACTGTTATTATTGACTAAAACATTTTAAGCATGGAAGCAAACCATATATAGTTTTGTTTATCGTTATGTTTCATCATTTTTAGATTTATTCCAACGTGGAATATCACAATCTGGAACTTCCTTATGTCCTTGGGCAGCACCTCTTCCTCCAAATGTAGCACCTGCCAGAGCATCACGCTTAGCAGATCTGATGGGATGTTCCTTATCAAAATATAGCGGTAATTGGAACGCTGCTCTTGATTGCTTAAGAACTAAACCTGCTAAAGAAGTTACCGGTGCTTTCTATGAATTCTTTGTAAGTACTGAAGTCACTATTGTCTTCTATATTTTCTGTAAGCGTTTATATAAATAGCAAAGATTCGAACTACTTTTAGGAATGGGATATGGACCCCATGGTTCCATTCCCACCTGTAGTTGAACCTGCACATCCCGGAGCATTTTTGTCTGAGTATCCTAGAGCAATCATAGCACGTGGAGGAGGATGGGGATCTAGATTACCTTGGATGGCAGGAATTACTGCTTCAGAAGGAGCAATTAAATCAGCACGTATGTTACAAATTGTATTTAGAAATTTAGAAATCTTTAAAAAATAAACATTGATTTTTTTGTACAGCTATCTATGGTGTTGCAAATATTGTCAAAGAATTAGATATAGATTGGGAGCGCGTGGCACCAATTACCTTGTACTACAAAGGATCTCCAAAGGAAAAGGAACTTAATAAACAAATCAGAGAATTTTACTTCAAAGATAAAAAAATTGATGAAAATACTAGACATAATGTAACAGATGTAAGTGTAAACGTAAAAAATGTTATATTTTGTCAAATATTTTAAATATTTTGTTTGTCCTTAAGCTATTCACAGATAGCTGGTTCATGGCTGGAGTAGATGAAGCAGTGAAAGCCCGAATGAAAACTTTTGATAAAATTCAGGAAGATTGTTTAAATAGTAATTGTGCTGGACTTGAAATTCCGCCAACGTATCTTTATTTATTTGCGCATCGTGGGTCTGCTAGTTTTACAGAAATCTTTGGCGATCCACAGAAGGATTATGGTTTGTATCTCTAACGCCTAATTATAACACAAAATGTATTTATGTATTTAAACTATATATACTTTTAGGAGTATGCCATGCAGATGAACTGCAATATCTTTTCCCCGTTGGAAGAGATCTATTTCCTCATGCTAAAATGACTGAAGAAGATCTTCAAATTGTAAAAGATATAACAACTTTTTGGGTTAACTTCGCAAAAACTGGGTATTTATTATATAACAACTGAATTTTAATGTAGGACAAATTAATTTTAAATAATTTGAATTTCTCTGTAGTAATCCGGGACAAGATTGGCGACCATTAGCGATTGGTGATTCTAAACCTCAGGAATTTTTAAACATTGGTGGCATAAATAATGGAATTATGGAGCAAAGTCTTATGGAAGAACGTGCAAGATTTTGGGAAAGAATATCACCTATTATCTATACTGATGATAAGGTTCTTAATGCTAATATCAAGGAGGAATTATAAAACTAAACATAATTTAAACAATTTATAAAAACTATTGTTAAGATAAAGTAAGATGTTCAAATTATAAATCAATTCTATGTATGTTGTATTTTCTACTTTAATAAATTATATCAGTGAAGAAGCAAATCGAACCTTTCTTTTGATATTTTTGCCATTAAACTAAACTATAGTATAGTTTTCAAACATTATTAATTGTGTTTTGTCATATAATTGTTTTATTTAATTGCACTTACATATGTTCTACATAATTTATTAATAATACAAGATGCTAGCAGCTAAATAAACATGTCTAATAATTTAAAATAAAGTTTAATTTTTAAAAACTACCCGTTGAACACAAAATATAAAATCATGTATTATTTAACGTAATAATTTTCACATAACGTTACGTCTTATTCTTTATTCAAGTTTAATATAATTCTCTTACACAATCATTAAATAAATGTAAGCGATATTAAAAATAATTTACTATTATATTTTTTAATATGTGTATAAAAACCTGTATTAACGTCATAAAATATAAATTTACATTATTGATCCTGAAAAATTATGCAAAACGTTATTTTTTTATATTAAACAAATCTTAGTATATGTAACTGCGTATAGCGGGTTTTACCTTAATGTTAAGACTATGTTTATTTTGAAGCATTCACCCAAAATAGTTTTCATTTAAATATTTCGTCTATATTCTAAATGTATATAATATATAAATTGCAGCGATTAATATTTCTATGTGTATATATTCTTTTATAAGTTTGTATAAGCTAATAAATGTAAATATATATTTAAACCTTTAATAATTAAAATCTGAATCCTATTCATTAAATGGCAAGAAAGTAATAATACCTATAGTTAAAAATAACATTTATATGTAACCATTAAACCTCTATGAATTGTAACATAAATATAATCTTAATATTATCTAAATAATTTTCTATTTAGTCGTTTCAATGGAATATCAGTGCGGATAACTACAAATTCTATTTTGATAAGAAACCTGCTATCTTTAAATAAAGACAGCTTAAACAAACAACTAAATATTCTTCAGCATATTGCAATCAATTATTTAATCCTTTCTACTGCGCTCTGACAACGTTCGCTGCGATGGCAAAGAGAGCTTTTGACGAACAGTACTTGTCATTTCAGTAGAAGAGGTTAATATTGAACTACATTTAATAAATATAATTAAAATCACCTTTGCTTATCAGTAAGCAATTAAAATCCATTAATAATACTATATTTACGGTCCCGTAGTTAGAAAAATGTTATGAATGCAATGTTTATACTATTTTTGTGGTCCACTAATGTCTATTAAATATGATAAATACTATGTGCATTAACATTGTCTAATTGTGCTTCTAAAATATATCACAAAATGCAAATGTGTACCAATTATAATTTGATTTTAAAATTGTTTGTTTCAATATTTTGATTATTTTTAGAATTCCGACTATAATTAACCGAAATTATAAAATATTCTACATATCTAAGGCACAAACAAGTTAATTAATCACAATTTCAGATTAATTAATTGATTAGTTTTGTTATTGGTATTAACTTCTAATTAATATTGTATTGTAATAACTTGTCATTTTCAACATAAAATTTAAAAATAAAATATTATGTGCACTTCTAAAAAGTGTAAACTCTAGATATTTAAATATAATAATAAAAAAAACCTATTCGGAATAGAAACTCTAGTTATATAAAATTTAGAAATACATTCAGATCAGTCTCATTCTGATTTTAAAATGAATTGTAATAAAGCCAGGAATTTAAGGAATACAAGTCGCCCATTCTAACTTTTCTGGCTACTTGTATTAGCTACGTCGGTATTGCAATTACCATGATACAGTTTTATTTTTCCGGGACAACGATAATAATAATCAAATATATCTGCGTAACCTCTGTCCCTCCACCAAGTGCAAAGTTGACGATTCCATGTACATGGCAATGTTCTGAACAACTCAGGATATTCAAATCCTAATATAGTATAAAAATCTTGATCAGCAAGATGTCCTTTAAAGTCATACTTTCTTACCAAATATTGGACAGTCTCTGGAGATAATAAATCCATGTAACTAATATCATTACGTATATTTTTGAGATTCAATAACACTACTCCAGAATTATATCCTGGGAAACCCAACTTAACGGTTATATTTTTCTTATTTTTAACTAATTTATTTATATCATTTGTATTTATTGCACTGTTTTCTTGAGATGTTGTTATATTATTTATGTATTTGTGATTATACGGATTTCCAAACTCAGTTTCCGGAAATTGTGTTCTGTATTTGTATAATACATGTCTATAAACTGGTGACAACTCGGGAGCCAAACCGAACAAAGTTTTGGGAGTAAACCTGTAAAAATATAATAATGGTAGTTATATATAATTATTCGTTTGTTGTTGTATAATAAAGTTTAGGTATATTTACTTGTCAAACTCCTGGAAAAGTTCTTTAATATCACTAACTATCTTAACATCGCAGTCAATAATCACAGCTCTATCCATATCAGCTGCAGCTATTCTATGAAGTCCAAGAGATAAGTAAAATAAAGCACCACTATAATAGCTACCTGTAATTACATTAATTGTTATTATACATTTACAAATTATTCTATAAAAAAGATATGGTGTTGAAAGTGTACCTGGTTGAGAACTAAAGTGAGGAGTCATAGTTTTTACGATGTCAGTAACCTTTTCAGCGCAGTCTCTTACATCATAAAACGTATATAATATATGCTTCTTTTGTTTGCTGATAATATTTTTAATAACATTTTCACCTTTCGAAAAACTTGAATTATCACTTATAATATGTAAATGTATGGCAACGGTACTGTGTCGTAGCAAACTTGTTAAAAATGTATCAAATTTTTGTTTCAATCTATAATTACGATCTGTTTTAGTAAAAATACACCAAATATTATAATAATTTGTAATATTTGAATACACTAAGGGGGACGAAACATTTTTAGAGTAGAGTAATTCATTGTTGACATTTTGTCCTGACACATTAAAGATATATGAAGTATCAGATATTCTGATACTGTAAAAAAATATTAAAGCAGAACCTAAGCCAACTAAATATATCAAAAATTTATTTATGAAACGCATTTATGTAATAATAAACTACATATTTAAATAAATGATTAAAATATAACACTTTTAACCAGAAATTAATACTGTTATACTTTGACAACTTGTTGTTAGGACACCATTTTTAAATCACATATTTATTTATAAATTCCATTTGCAGATGGCGCCTAAAAACTAGTAGGTAAGGTGCGTAAGGTGGCGACGTCTGTAAGATTTATATTTAAATGCCTTTATACATAAAAAGATTTAAATGCTTTTAAATAAAACAACATGGCGATATTGACAGACGCTCTTTAAATTATTCTCTTAAAATAAAAATCATAATAAAAAAAGTGTGATAGTGTTATTCAAGATCATGTATTAAAATATTTAAGTGATATAGTTTGTGTTGCTTTCTCAGTAAAAAGTATGTCAATTGTTATATAAATTTTATTTTATTTAGTTATATTTGACAGTAGTTTATATTGTTATTTTTTGTTTAGATTAATGACATTTATTTATTGGCGCTTATTATAAAAATATCCTTCTATATTTTTCTATGTTTCTTAATTAAATGCTAACCTTGATCTTCAGACCTAAAAGCAATAAGTATATTATATTAAAATTTTTATGTTGTTTCAAATGATTCAACATAGTACTCAAGTAGAGGCTTCAATATTCTTAGAATTCTGAATAGAGCAAAGGAATTCTTATAATTGTTACATAAAAACATGTTATTGGTGGTTTTTACCTTTATTTTCATTTTGAATATCTAAAAAGAAAGTTTAAAACCGCGATGTCTAAAAGATTTTATGCTGTATATATATAATATATAATTTACCTAATATCGTCATACATGAAAATTGATGTTTATAATATTATTATATTATTTGTATCTATATGAAATGTCTTTATTTTCTCAAATATTTTTTCTAAAATCAATAGCATATTTTAATAATAACTATATATCTATTTCTAATCTAGACTTTTTGTCGTTTCTTTCCTCATATACCTAATTTATGTAAAAATGATTATTACATAATATGTTTATATCTATAATTTAGTAATATTAATATTTATATACGTAAATACATTATTAAATAAAGAAACCTTCAAATTTGTTAGTTATAGAAACAGGGCTGTGCAACCTGCAACATAGGTCTTCTAAATATTACCTTGTTCGATATTTCTGCAATGAATTTATACAAATGTATACAATTGTAAAATATGTGCAAAAATATGCTTATAGCTTACCAACGCTATGTAAATCTTTAAAAGTCAATAAGTTAAAGACACGAAATCAGTACGTGCTGTGGATCAAGCTCTTAGTTTTCTTTGTGAAATATGTACCTTGTATTGACTACTGACCACTTTAGCCACGACGTCTGGTGGTCAAAAGAAGTACTAGTTTTAGTATGCACTTGATACACAAGTATATGGTTTAGTATAAATTTTTTAACCGTACGGAAAAAATGCAAGTTAGATAAATTGTAGAGAATTTAAATGCGCATCTAGCCGTACTATTTTAAAAATTTAAAAAAAATATTTTACCATAGTTTTTTGTGTTTTTCTGTTTTTGACCTCACGTTTTTTGACTATAACTAGGCGACAAAATCAAAAAGTCCACGTTGTTTGTTCTACAAGTTGTAAAACTTATTGTTTTAAACATATTTATACATTAGAAAAAAAACACTTTTCATATAATTTTATGAAAAAAACGTGAAAAAACGTTTCGTAAATGTTGAAAATTAATTTTTGTTGGTCCACGTTTTTTCACGTTTTTTTCATAAAATTATATGAAAAGTGTTTTTTTTTCTAATTCCCAGCGTGGTATCGTATAGTCAGAAAACAAATATTATCAAATATTTTCGATTGAACATGCAATGTTAAAAATGCATTATAGATTTAAAATTCCTGTTTATTATTTACCTTGAAAAGAATGTGTCAGAACTTAGAAAAAATGATATTTTAAATGATTATATCTCGAATACAAAACGGTGGTCTTTGTTTAAAAAACATTTTCCTTGGAACTACCTTAAATTCTTTTTGAAGTACTACGTTGCGATAATCAAAATATCTATTTGAATGTTAATATATTTTTTATCAACGGATCAATATATATAAAATATAAATAGATATTAGTTTTTATATGTACTTAATAAATATTTAAACATATTTTTAACAGTGTAATATTTGTTGTTAAAAGAATATTAAAATAAAACTCTAAATATAAGCACCAAAACTGTGCCACTAGTATCAAACTGTTGACTTACTTATTTTGGACCACGCGTTTATTAATATCGTGTTGGAATATATGTATAATAAATATAGATGTATATGATACTGAGTAAAAATTAACATTTAAGTTGTTTGCTATGAATAATAATTAACCACAATTCTGCACGTTCACATATTCTATTATATAGTAGTTCAAATGTTTTTGTAGTGACGTACTAAACCTAATTAATGGTGGTCTGGGACGATTCTCAATAGAGAAACCTTTTTTTATTTTCCACGTAAAATCAATTGAAATTAAACCGTTTTAGGGGCCTTCTTTAGATCACTCGCGTAGTCTATATGTTCTAGTCTTACTTAAGCCGGCTCCAGACGATGCGGTGAACGTTTGATTTAAATGTGTGAGTCAAATATTGGAAGATTGACATGACAAGTTTCCTGTTACACGGTGGAACGAATGTTTGATCCGAATGACTTATTTATTTTATTAATTTGTTGATATTATTGACACTGACACTGTTTAACAAAAACTTTCAAGTAAATAAAGAAACTTTCAAGCATAAAACCTTTCAATATTGGACGATTCGTGCAGCATTGCATGACATGTGAATCAAGTGTGTGGTGGGGGTAGAAAAAAAAACGAGAACGTTGGACACATGCCATTGGACACACTTAGTTCTAGCATCGGCCACACGATGCGTCCAACGTTCGTAGCTTTACTCCAACATTTCTACAATTTGGGGCCTGTGAATCTTTCGATTCTTTATTGTATCAAAATTTTTTGAACACTACTTGTTTGCATTAGTGTCAATTCATTATAACAAATGTATGCTATTGCAGAGTTCCCACTTCTGAGTTTTTCTTCCCAGATTTGAGTTTTTTTTATTGTCATCTTTGTGCTACCTGGATTTTTCGGTAATTTATCGAAGTAAACGTAATTTCAGATAGACGTTTTAACATAGAGCTGAAAAAATATAATTTCAGATATTTTGGAAGGCAATTGTGACTAGATACAATTGGTTCTTGTATACGAGCTAAAATAAAAGGTGATTTATAACCATACTGAAACATGTTTCTCACATAAAAGGCGAATAAAGGGGGCTAGGTTTTTTTTGGGTTTATGTAAGTTATAATCTAGGTTTATTTAAAATTTGTGAGTGGGAAAAAGTGTGTTCTATTATATATTGTGTCAATTGGAGTTGGCCAACAACACCAAAACGACAAAAATTTAATTTGCTGTGACAGTTAACTTTTTTGATTAATTCTTTTTAAATTCTCTTTTAGTTTTAAACTACTCACTCTAGCAATTATTTTTTGAAATAATTTTAATGCAAACACAGAAAAAAGTGTTGACATATATTTTGGTAATTTCCCTTTCCTTTTCAAAGTGTTGACAAATGAATAGCATTGTACGCAAAATCACTCAATGAAAAAGTTTCTCTCTAATTGGTAATTTTAGCAAATTAAAGATGGCCGCCTCTGCGTTATACATAATGCCTATCCAAATAAGTTAATTGCATTTAAAAAAAAAGTTATTTAGATTTTATTTATAAAGTAATGACTTCCGGAAATTTATTGTGCTCTTCTTTTATTGTACTTCTGATTTTTACCAGTCTATATATTTATCCAAGTTTTATATTGAATTTATTTGATATAGGAGAATGTATTATATATAAGCATTTACTATATTAAAATTATTTTAAAAGCGCAATATTGATATTAACACAGCCATAAATTTTCACATATCTTGTTCAATGGGCTTGTGTCCTCATTTTTTAGTGGTCGATTTTTCAATTGTAGTTTTAGCTAGAAATGGTCGGCCATATTTGTTTGACGTGAAATGCATTTTAACGTCAGTTATTTGTTGAGTAGGTCAGTGCTGTGGTAATGTTTTGTAGCTGTTGGTAGTCGAAATAATCAAGTCAAGTCAAAGAATAATAAATTTTTATTTTATTTAACCCTGTTACGGCAGACATAATATTGAAATTTTATTGTTCCTTGAAATAGCTGTAAATAATATTTAATATTTTGATATATAAATACATATCGCAGAGATTTATGAGCTGCCAGGTTGGTAACCTGTAAACTTGTCAGAGTTCTGTTAAGAATATATCTCTTTTACGCTCTGTTGTATAAAAGAGGTAGCAACTAGCGGTTGTGAGGTCACATGCATTTGGAATGTTGTACAACGTTGAATCCGTTTAATAATTAAAGAGACAAAATGACTTTTTTAATAGGTAATATCTCTTAACTTAGTTATTAAAAAATAATTGAACATTTGAGGTTCTAGTAACCCATTTTATCATATAAAATGCACTTTTATAGAAATTAAGACATAAGACACAAGCCCATTTAAGTCTTTGGTCTTCAATGATAGAACTTGTGTCGAAAATAGACCTACGTTAAATAAAATAATAAGAAAAATAAAACACTATTTATTGAAAATCTGATAGTATATTTATTACCCTTTAAAAATGTTTCAATTCTTTGCTATTTCTTCTACGTATTGGGATTCGTCTTGGAGTTTCCTGTTACGGCAGAGGGGGCAGGGGTAAGAGTGTTGTTCTCGACTCAACGAACTTACGCCCGAAGAACAAATGGATCATGTAGAAAACCATTTACTGACGTACTGAATACTGTATAATTGTTTTAATATGACTTTCAATACATTCATTAAAAATGCATTCATTTTTAGTTTGTTTTAATATTTACTTTTAGTTGATGAGAACAAATATATATACGTATATTTATTTGAACTGTGAAATAGAAATAATTTTTGCTGTGTAAATATAAATTAAGTTACATGCTTCATTTCGAAACACTTTTACGGTTATTGAACAAACATCCTTTTAATGCATTGTTTAACAATTTGATTTGCATGGTTAAATTATATATTAATGCCATTTAGGGCTGAATAATGGCGTAATGACTCTTATGACAGGAATGCATAAGGGTCATATGACGTCACTATTTACTGATGAAATTTTATCACCGCTGAAAATAACATACAGAATATGACCCTTAAATGTTAAGAAATCAATGGGAAAGATGTTTTTCTACTACAGTTGTATTCGTTAAAGTTGACGTGAAATATAGCTATTTAAAATTTGAATGGGCTTATGTCCTATGTCTTAATTTCTATAAAAGTGTGTATATATTGATAAAGTGGGTTACTAAAACCTCAAATGTCCAATTACTTTTTAATAACTTCTTATATGTTAAGAGATATTAACAATTAAAAAGTCATTTTGTCTCTTTAATTATTAAAGGGATTCAACGTTGTACACATTCCAACTGCATGTGACATCACAATTCTTGTGTAAGGTTACCAACCTTACAGCTCATAAATCTCTGCTATATGTATTTATATATCAAAATATCAAATATTATTTACATCTATTTCAAGGAACAATCAAATTTCAATACTATGTCTGCCTTAGCAGGGTTAAATAAAATAAAAACTTATTATTCTTTGATTTGACTTGATTATTTGACTACCAACAGCTACATAACATTATCACAGCACTGACCTAATCAACAAATAACTGACGTTAAAATGCATTACACGTCATACAAGTATGGTCGACCATTTCTACCGCTAAAACTACAATTCAAACTTTTAATGGCTACATCTCCGTCAATATTTAGATATTTAATAAAGTAGACACGCCAATACACATTTATTAACATCAATTTCAATCAACAATTGAAAAATCGACCACTAAAAAATGAGGACATAAGTTTATTATTTGTCCTCTAAGGTCGTAAACATGCTTGGGATCGAGGTTTGATTCTCGGATATGGAATAAATTTTTGTTATATATTAAACTAACCAAATGATAAATAAAAAATGAACAAATATAGCAACCGTATATTTCTCTTCGGACAATGCCGATAGTGGCAGATAGCAGTAAGACTAAACCATATTAACTGATACAAAAAACTTTCTGGGGTGTAGTCGCATTACCACATTTTTAATAAGAGAAAGCTTCTATTTTAATGGTTATTAATACACCACTGTATTTCAAATGTGTGCATTCATAATGGCTAAATTGCAAGTATGGCACAAGGCACGGCATTATGTTCAGTATTGAATGTTCCAACTATAGTTACAGTAAAGTTGAGCACTTCTAAAGTAACCACATAATAAACAAATCCTCAAAATACACAATTATTATGTTACAATTAATACGAGATATAACCTAGCTGTTGAAAACGCCGCAAAACATATTAACTTTCTGGTTTATCACATATTTTTTATATAATATATAAGTAATTAGTAATAAGTAATTTGATTACTGCTAAAATCTGTAGACACAACACTAGTTTTGAATCGTTGGCGATATTACGTGTATATAATCAAAGCAAAGAAAACATGAATTATTCTATCTTCAATAACAAAAAATATTTATATTAACTTCTAATACAAAACATTCCTTTGTTATTATTTGTTCAATTTACAGAACGCACAAGATGTTGAAAGTAGTAAGATAATGATTATTAATAAAATGATATTTATATCATGGTTCAATGTGTGATTGTTATTTTATAAAGTAAGACAAGATCTTAGTAATGCAATTTATTGTAAATATGCATATTTCTTTCTATTTTAAGAATGTTATCTTCTTACGACGGTTTTTTTCTATGAAAATAATAAGCAAATAAAATTTAACAGCATTGAGCTTGAGAACTTGAACTCTGAATTAACTGAACTGAACTTTAAATTTCGCTTCACTAATTTTTCTTTTTAATAATAATTTATGGGCTTCCTAGGATCACGGTCCTTTTTTCCCCCTGCTTAATTCATTTTATTTACATTTTACATATTTACATTTCATTTATTAATACACCTATACTTTTAAACCCGCTATATTCCATATCACTAAGCACACTGGCCACCTCAGATATCTCAGTAATTCCGGCATACTCGTTGGCAACACCACTCCATTTTTTACCAAAACTTTGTACAAATTTTTCTGTAAATTGAAAGATCAAATGTTCTGGATCTGCTACCCCTTCTCCACAATTGCACTTATCTTCTTGCACCAAGTGATTTGTTTTAAGATGTGACAATGCCCCTGTATGGTCTACCCTCAGTCTCGAGCTTTCCACCACCAACGACGGCCGCACACCGAAGACTGTAAACTGAAAATTTTTCTTCCTTTCTCTGAATTGTTCCACATACTATGTCACTTCCCTTTCGCTTCATTTTTGCTCTAATTTTTATTTTAATATTTTTTTATAATAAATTTTATTTTTAAAATAATAATTTTGGAAAATTTATAGGTTAATAATAAATTGAGCAGCCTTCTATTTTATTTCTAGCTTCAGTAATTTATTCTCTTGTAATTTTCTAAAAATCGATAGTAAAAGGTCTCATCAAATTTTTGTGTTGAAGGAAATTTTGTGGTAACTGAAATACCTTATTCTTTAGTTAGACTAAAATGTCTTTAACTATAAAACTATAAAACTCGTAAAAAGACCTTCAATAAAATGATTACGCTTTAAATAGATTTAATTATTTTTTAATCTTAAATTTTAATCTTAATTTCAGTGTACCTAGTGACTTTGTAAGTAGACCGCAAATATGATGATTATCAACCTGTACTCTAGCTATAGTAAGTGCCGCATTAAGTCAGCGCGGGGTCTCTAGCAAAAATATTTTTGTAATTCCATTATATTTGTGTGCACTACTCTTACAATTTACAAAGTTGCAGTTTATACTCATAACATATCTCAGGACCGTGGTATTTTCGTAATGTAGGTGTATTTCATTATTTTACGAAAATAATACGGTTTTTACTATGGTTTAAAGTTTTTTTTTTTAAATAACGCAAATGTCAAAGGGTAATAATAAGTTTTAAAAGTAAGTACAAAGCCGGATGTGATTGTGAAAACCGGAATGATTACCCAATATCTCACTTCTTCTATATTACTCATTTCTACTTTTTCTATATTACTAATTTTCCACTGCCTATAATACAATAATATATAAGGAATATATAATATATATAATATATATAATATATGGTAGAATATTGCTAGTAAAAGTGATTCAGAAAATATTTTTTTTACTAGAAATTGAACACGCAACAAAATACTAAACTACTTATATATACAAAATGAATGTTACAACAATTTACTACAAAAACTTACATGAGAGTATTAAAAATACATGAGAAGCATTCCATCGTAAGATATGCGTTTAGTTACTTCACTCATACTTTTTTAAATAAAATTTGGGCGAGAAAGAAAGCAGGTTTAATGTGACAACTATTGTGATCCGTATGCATTGTTCGGATAAAGTCGATGATAGCATATTTGTAAGATTAAACCGTATTAAGGAGGTAAAGGACGTTAACGTAAATGATGATAACGTTGTGAAATTTGGAGGGTCGATACAAATAGTTAAAATACATGCTGTCTCAAAATTTTAGAAACCTAGGGTTCATAGTTTTCTTTTTATACATGATTAAAAATAATCATTTTCCATACAAATCATAATTTTTAGCTCAATTTCACCACATAATATAACTTTTAACTATAAAAAAATGGTGACACGGCTTTCAAAAACTAGGTGTAGATAAAATAATCTTTTCTCTAACTATTGCAAAAAGAAAATTATCAAAAGGATACCTATTTACGAAAATATTTAAATAAAACCTTTAAGAAACAGTAAATGTAGGTTATAAGCCGCAACGTTGCAAATGCCAATTTGAGCGGGAAATTCAAAATCGGAATAAATGTTATATAAAATATAACAATTTATTGGTCAAAGAACCAAATCACGCATGCGTCAACACACGTAAATTTGCAGCGTTGCAAAATTTATTATTCCTTTTTCAAAATATTTAATTTGTATTTAAATTGAATTAATATAAATTTGATATTAATTATAGGTAATTTTTAATTTATTAAACTATTATATGCATAAAAAATCATTTTAACAAGCAAAAAGCAGTATAATAGGGAATTGAAAAATTCATTTGCAAAGGTACACCATACTACAGTCCTAATATTTGCTCGTCCTTCATGTACTTCGTATTTTGCATTTCGTATTATCGAGAGATAAACTTTTTGCATTGACGGTACGTCCTGTACCTCCTTAAACCGTATTAAGTGATACCAAAAAACGAAACTGTCGCTGCATACGTCTTCCCTCTCGCTTTCCGTCTCTTTCTTATTTTCTGAATGTGAATTTCAGAGTCTCAGAACACTGCACTCAATATTTAGTGATTTGCGATTTTTTCAGTGTGGTGTAGTCGCATTAGCTCACTTTATCATGAGAAAAAGCTTCTAATTTAACGTTTATTAATACACATTCATATTATGGTGCATACCATGTCATACGTCTTGTTACTTCATGTCACAGATGTCCGGAAAATCTAATATCTGAAAATAACGTAAGCAAGGGTAATTCATTTCGTTTGTGCATATTATTTTAAGGGTTGCGAAAACAATACAGACGCCGTACAGCGTATCACAGTGGTGTATTAATAAATATTAAAGTAAATATAATGAACCATCTCACGAGAGGGTTAACTAATGGGAAATAACTCGAATATGTCTTAAGGTATAGTTCTACCTGGCGTTTTGAGACGATTAGGCTTTGCTTTTGTCATGTTCACATATAGTGTGATACAGACATATATAGAAATAACAAATGAAATAAGTATATTCAGATATATTACTAGCATGAGAGTTAGTTAGTGTTACTCACTTCGAAATCTTTATACGGTAAATGTATCCCCTCTACTGAAAGACCGTCGCACTGTATTTAGACTGTATTTTACTCAAAATATCGTCCTCGCATGTAGTAGGTACTTAAGCCTTGGATTATTTTGCTTCTACCTTTGTCACAGGTTCACAGTTTACTTAAATTAAACGTCTTGTCTATCTTTAATATCCACCACATTTTACGCGACTGTCACTAAATAAACGACTACATTAATAGTTTCTTAACCTTTCTTCATTTCATAAGTCAACAATTTAAAGTTCAAGCGCAAATTATGATAATGTAAACTGAATAAGCAAGCAAAGAGGCTGAGACCGTCACCGCGACAGAGACCGAGTCCGAGGTTGCGCGAGTTAATTCGCAAGGTCAATGTTTTGACGCAGTGAATACTTAAAAATAAATATAAACATTAAACATAAGGTTTCTTTGTGTTTTGCAAAAAACTAGGTTAATACCATATTTACACAAATGCTAGTATATGTAACACACTTTTTACAAGGTTAACCCTTTTTACAATAGGTAAAATAGTTTGAATTATATAATAATGGTTTTGTAAAACATGCCCTAATTTCTATAAAACTGTGCAGTATATTGATAAAATTGGCTACCAGAACCTCAAATGCCCAATTATTTTTTAATAACACCTTACATATATTTTAGGAGATATTAAAAATTAAAAAAGTCAGTTTTTCCTTTAATTATATAAGAGATCCAACAATATAGAATTACATGTTACGTCACATGCAGCAAATATGCTATCTCTTTTATACAATAGAGACACATACAAGTGTGTGTATGATACGTCGTTTACTACTTACAGGTATATTGTGTATCCCATGAAGTATTATTTAACGAAGGTTGCCAACAAGAAAAAATAATCTCGATTACTTATTACTGCTGTGACGTCATATGCAGAGCTACCACAAGCGGCAAAAGTAAATAGCTATTTCTTCGTTCATTGTACAGTAAGTCCTCGATTTACGTGGATTTTAGTCAATGCTTCACAAATAATTATTTTTCATAATTCATAGAACTTAAAAACTGTATTATTAATGGGCTTGTGAATTATGTTGTAATTTTTACGAAACTGTGCTTATTATTCGCAATATTATAGGTTAACCCTTATTGATATTAACAATTAAAATAGTCATGTTGTTCCTTTAATAATTAAAATGATACACAGTTATGAAAAAATAAATCTGCATGTGATGTCACATCCGATGATTTGCCATCTCTTTTATACAACAGATATGCGTACGAGTGTGTATGTGATACGGTATTTACTACTAACAGCTGAATGCTGCATACCATCAACTTTTATATTAAGATTGTTGTGAAAAAAGAAAAATAATCTCCATTACTCCTATTCATAGAAGTGAATGAAAACAAAGAAGAAAATAGGCGTATTTTTTTAGAGAAAGATTAAATTAATTCGAGATTTTGTGCACAATTCCTTATTATACTACTAATGAACTATAAAAAATAAGTTCTGTGCAGTGATTAATATCAAAATGGCGGCTTTACACTATTTCTCTTTTTACACCTTCTTTGCGAAAGAGAGACGTGCAGCAAAGGCCAACATTTTTTTCTCGATTTTAATGAATGGTAACCTTTCTTGTGAAGTAAAAAAAAAAACATATACGTATTTTTGCGTGTAAAAAGTGAAGTAGCTACGTGCTAAGAGCCCTCCATGAATTGCCAGGCACCGCGAATAATAGACGGTAATAAAAGTGAACGCGTTAAAATTGTATGTCTGGCTGAGAAACTGGAACTACAAAACACTTGCAAGGAAAAGAAGTGCACTTTGATTCTGAATTTTAAACAAAATCGTGTGTGTACACTGTACAGTATATTTTATAAAATGTAGTCATATTGTCAAGAACACGTAAATAAAGCAGTGATATTTGTACTAATATTTTGTGGAATATCGATTTGTTTCTTGTACACGATTGTGTTATATTCTATTGTTTTCCCTGTTTTATGGTTTATTTTTACTTGCCAATTACAGTCCCGCTGTTTATATATAGTGTATAACGCTTTCTGGTGTTGACAGATGTTTAGTTAATGATTGACAGGTTGTACATATAGTGGTAAATACTATATAGTATGTATATGTATATATGTATATATTTAGATACATATTCGCCAAACACAGTTGTGTTATCACTAAGTTTCGCCTCATATAGTTGTTTTTATTATTTGTTTATGGCTTTAGCTTATTCAGCATTATTGCTTTGTATTTTGTTTTACTTTAAATAAAAATCAACATTAATAGTATTTTTCTATACGCTATAAAAAAAATTAGTCGAAAAAGAATTTAGACGCCTTTTTCTTAGACTAAGGATGCATTTTGAAAAATAGAAGAATAGCGTAGAAATAGAGTCGCGCGGAAAAATCTGCTTTTTGATACAAATTTTGCGGTACACATTTTTTCCATGCGATTTTCTTTCACAGTATAGAAACTAGTCTAAGAAAGACACTTCGAGTATTTTTTCGACCAATTTTCTTTATGATTGCGAGATTTAATAATGAATCAACAGCACAAACGGAAAAATTTAATAGCCTTAGCCATAACCATCACAGATCATATTTATGTCATCTCAGCAAAATTTGATTATTGTCCTTTGGGACAGTTTGTAAGTAATATAAAAAAAATTATTTGACAGTGTACAATGTTTTTATATGTAAAATGACTCTGCATGTACAGACTTTTACACAAGTTTTTGTTTACTTGTGACAGAAATCGTTCGATTCTTATGTCGGTTACAATCGATGCTATGAACACCTTCCAACGTTGGACACTTGATGCTTGGAGCTATGTGTGTCCAACTTTCATGTTGGAAGAAGTTCGTGATGTTGTCGGTCTTTTGACCCGCGTCAAAAGAAATGTTTCTAATCTCTCCACTCACTTGATTCACATATTATGCATTGCTTGAAAATTTATTTATTTACTTGAAAGCTTTTGTTAAACAGTGTCATTGTGATCAAACATTCATTCCACCGTGTAGTAGCAAACTTGCCATGTCAATATTCTAATATTTAAGGCCTGTCTCAGTATGTGACCGTATTTAAGCGACGGCGTATTCGGACGTAAAT
This sequence comes from Panorpa germanica, assembly GCA_963678705.1. NCBI lineage: Eukaryota > Metazoa > Arthropoda > Insecta > Mecoptera > Panorpidae > Panorpa > Panorpa germanica. The sequence continues at coordinate 10,772,701 of OY783221.1, forward strand.
CGGCGGATTGGATGAGCTACAAAGCAAACCGCCTATGTGTGTCACAGATGTCTGTAGTCGTGTATTAGGGGGTGTATTGGAGTTCTTTAGCATTTATATAATTTATCATGAGAGCAAACTTTAACTCTAATTTTTATCGATACACTACTGGTATTAAAGGAACTTTAGCATTTATTATATATCTGAGTTCTGGTGGGCGTGAATTTAAATTTAGTTCTATCGTATCGGTATCGGTATCGGTGTCCATGATTCACTGAAATACAAACATAAACTGCATGCAGAACATAGCCATGTCGCCGATAGATTTCATTTGTACCGTATTGCAGCGTAACAACAAGCGATCTTAGGTATCCCCTCCAGTCTGAGGCGGCTGTTTGCATTTACAAAGGTTCGGATAGGATATCGTTGTAGTAGTGGTAACGCTTGGATAAAATTCGCCTTTATACGGTTCTAATGTGCGAGGTAGTGCCGCCCGTATTCGGACTGCTTTGTAGCGGGCAGTCTGAGAGCTCCAGAGCGATCTCATTACATTTACATGGTTCGGATAGGTAAAGCGTAGTAGCCCGAATACGTCCGGCAGAAATTCGCTTAAATACGGTGCCATACTGAGACAGGCGTAACTCACTCGTAGGAGGAAAACATTTGAATCACGTTCACCGCATCGTCTGGAGCCGGGTTAAGTAAATTATTCCATGGATAAAAAGTAGCATCTATGTTAGTGGGAACTAAATTACTTATTCATATTATAGGTTTGGGTACTACATTTGTAGTTCATCTTAAAACTGTCTCCACGTTCATTATTTAGTAGTAAGGGCTACAACAACCTGAGAGACGCCACATATAAAAAACAATCTCAGTTTACTGTGAAATATAATTGCAGCTATACTGACGCAGTGGCAGCCTCTGTAATGGAGTCAGCACCACCGATGACCACAGAGAAGCGCCACAACCGGTGTGGCGAAGTTGCAGGGAATCACCTCATAAAACAAGCAAACCACCGCGTTTTAGAGAAAATTATATATAAGAAAAGTACAGAGAGGTTGCAAAGGTTATCAGATATCTGTAGTACGTTATAGAACCGTACATTTTCCTTTTTTCAATATGAAAATCTGGATTTAAATCGGGGTGGAAAGCGCACACATTCGGCCAACATCTTGATTGAAAGAAAGATTGTAATCAATTTTTTTGTTTATCTTGTAAACTATCAACTTCTACAAAATTTTTGTTAAGACCTTTTTTGTAGATAATACTATTATCTATAAGTTTTATCAATAACAATTGGACTAACCAGCTATTTATCCATAACCAATACATATACATAACATTCGATATTAAGGAACATCTATTAACGATTTCTTAATTTACACTATTTATATTTTTGTTTTTTACACTACTTTTATAATTGTCACTTAAGTTCGAAAGGTTTCTTCCTCTTAAGTCTTCTGGTTAACGCTTGGTTGTCCAACAGTTGGAGTACCTCGTCATTCGGATGACAGTGTAGTCTGCCATGATGCTTGGAAGCATATCTTTTAATTTCTTCGGCGACGGTCTCTATTTGGAGATCTCGGTGGAGATCGCTATTTCGAATTTAACAAGGACCGTTTACTATAGCTCTTAATATTTTATTTTGAAAACGTTGCATAATTTCTAAGTTAGTTTTCTTTGAGCATCCTCATAGTTGGATACCATATAACCAATCTGGTTTGATGATTTGCCTATTTAAGATCTTGTAACTTATATAATAAAAAAGTTATTAGCAAAAATACATCGTGGGTCTCTTTTTGACGATGTATTTTCTCGACCAGCATAAGTTTTTAATACCATTAGAAAATTATGTATAGATAGCATATATTTGGGGCGTTCAAGGTATTGAGGGTTGTACTGTACCTACCATTTTAAGTGAAAGAACTAAATAAAGTTAACAATCCAGATGTACTACAGTCCACACTGTACATTAACATATATGAACGATATGTGATGCTACTATAAAAAACGCAACGTTAAGTGACAATCGTGAACGGTGTACACGGTATAATCATGTTGTACATTCAAGAACCACGGAGAGAACCAGGAGGTGGTGGTACCTAGTGTCAAGACCACGGGGAGGATGATTTTATTCGTGCAAAACAACTTTGCGAACACATGCACTTTTAGTTTTAAAATTGCATACAAAATTAAAACATATAATATTTATATATTAAATAAAAACCATTAAAAAGAGTTGTAAATTTATCTTCACTCGTAAAACTACATGGAAATGCTATAATCTTTAAAAATATTATTTGATTATAATCTGGGTAGTATATTTAAAAAATAAATAGTCGTTTAGTTCAAAAATACCGTTCAAGCAAAGAAATGGCTTGACAAGTGTAATTCGGACTCGGTTTTTACACTAAAACTAAATAAGTACAAAAGTAGCATGACTAATATAACTATAATTCGTAAAATAATGGGTGGAATGTCATGAAAATTTGATACATATCGTTTGAAAGTTAGTACTATCTAAAAATCATATGGTTTGTCAATTGCGGCGCCATTATATGTCACCTACGAACTTATTTAGCGATGTGTTAAAGATACGAATGGCAGGCAGTTATTTTATACGCTCGGTCTGTGCAAAATGTAAAGTACATTCCTAAAAAGACTTTAAACATTATCGAATTCTCATAAACGTTGAAATATTTCATGAACAAATAGCTGGATTTTTCTGGATCTGCAGAACACGGATTCCATTTTAAAGAGAATTACATTTTAAACCGTAAAAAAACTAGTGGATATGTCTTTCGCTAGGGGAATACTAATGAAATTAGCTAATACATTTTATATTCTTGAAGAATTTAAGTTTAAAACTACGAAAGATTTGGAACAATTAGAATATAGTTTACATTTTAGTATTTGACTTAAAAATTACTGTAGGAATTTTACAAAATATATTTTACACTTAGTCCAAATTGAGTCAAATTTGGTTTTTGTGTACGAAGACATATAGTCGGTACATAGTAATTAACATTTTCGATTTATTATCAGTAAAATAGAATTGAACAAAACGCACAAATATTTGCTTCGACCATGTCCGAGATACCATACACACATGCGTTGACGTTTATGACATTAAAACATAACCTACAATGTTCAGTATGAACGCATCTGAACGTTTTTTACCCATAATGGGCTTGTGTCCTATGTCTCAATTTCTATAAAAGTGTACTATATATTGATAAAGTGGGTTACTAGAACCTCAAATGTTCAATTATTTTTTAATAACTCCTTATATGTTAGGAGATATTAACAATTACAAAAGTCATTTTGTCTCTTTAATTATTAAAGGGATTCAACGTTGTACACATTCCAAGTGCATGTGACATCACAATCCTTGTGTAAGGTTACCAACCTTACAGATCATAAATCTCTGCTATATGTATTTATATATCAAAATATTAAATATTATTTACAACTATTTCAAGGAACAATAAAATTTCAATATTATGTCTGCCTTAGCAGGGTTAAATAAAATAAAAACTTTTATTCTTTGACTTTACTTGATTATTTTACTACCAACAGCTACAAAACATTACCACAGCACTGACCTACTCAACAAATAACTGACGTTAAAATGCATTCACGTCATAAAAATATGGCCGACCATTTCTAGCGCTAAAACTACAATTCAAACTTTTAATTGCTATATCTCCGTCAATATTTAGATATTTAATAAAATAGACACGCCAATCCACATTTATTAACATCAATTTCAATCAACAATTGAAAAATCTACCGCAAAGAAATGAGGACACAAGCCCATTCACTATACCCATAATTTTTTGCAAGTATTTATGTGTAGTAAACAAATAACTAGTAATCCGACTCCTATTTTATTTAAATGAATGTTGTGTCATCATAGTAGACAAACGATCGGGTTTATAGACAATATTATTAAAATATAAAAATATTATTTTATAAACAAGTTTAAACAGGTGGCTCGGCCAATAATCCTGCACGTCTACTTGACTTCAAATAATGGGCTTGTGTCCTATCTCTTAATTTCTATAAAAGTGTACTGTATATTGATAAAGTGGGTAACTAGACCCTCAAATGTTCAATTATCACGTCACAACCGCTATGTTGTTTCTTTTTTATACAACAGAGCGTAAAACAGATATGTATATTCTTGACAGAACTCTGACTAAAATCTCTGCTATATGTATTTATATATCAAAATATCAAATATTATTTACAGCTATTTCGAGGAACTATTTCATGTCTGCCGTAACAGGGTTAAATAAAATAAAAACTTATTATTCTTTGACATGACTTAATTATTTCGACTACCAACAGCTACAAAACAATACCACAGCAGCGACCTAATCAACAAATGTTAAAATGACGTTAAAATGCATTTCATGTCATACAAATATGGCCGACCATTTCTAGCGCTAAAACTACAATTCAAACTTTTAATTACTATATCTCCGTCAATATTTATAGATATTTAATAAAATAGACACGCCAATACACATTTATTAACATCAATTTCAATCAACAATTGAATTGAATTCCATGTGAAATTAAATTCGTAAGAAGTGTTAAAGAATTTGAATTTTGATTTTTTCCGCAGTGCGTGTTAGACTTAAATTTCTCAGTATTTAATTTTGTCGAAAATACAGAAATAATTTATCGTTAAACAGAAAAAATGTATAAATAAATAACTCTATTTGATTTTTAGTGCTGTTTATTCCTTTACCTTATTAACAACTCTTGTTAATTATTCGTTGTACTAATTATAAGATTCTTCAAGTCTCGTTATAAGCCACAATGCACACACACACTGTAACACTAAAACGTATCTATTTGTCTTTGTATTGTTTGATTTTTATATCACTACTGGCCAGCATCTGTAACTCCAAGACTTGCATCTCTATATAGTAACGCAAACATAAGTCCTTGAGTGCCGTGACATATGTGGCCCGCGCCCCTTTAATCGGACACCACTGTCCTATATTGTTCGACGAGGTATTGTTGATGTTCACTGCATTCGATGCATTGTGTTGGCGATATACTCGTTGCTTAGCTGTACTTGGTACATTGTCGGATGCTGGATGCCTCCCAGATTTGGTCTTGTTTTTATCTTTCATTTTTAACATGGATGTAGTCGATGTACTAATACAGTGGTCAGTTAAATGGGGTAAATTGTCGTAATGGGCTCGTGTCCTCATTTTCTAGTGGTCGATTTTTCAATTGTTGATTGAAATTGATGTTAATAAATGTGTATTGGCGTGTCTATTTTATTAAATATCTAAATATTGACGGAGATATAGCAATTAAAAATTTGAATTGTAGTTTTAGCGCTAGAAATGGTCGGCCATGTTTGTATGACGTGAAATGCATTTTAACGCCAGTGCTGTGGTAATGTTGTGTAGCTGTTGGTAGTCAAATAATCAAGTCAAGTCAAAGAATAATAAGTTTTTATTTTATTTAACCCTGCTAAGGCAGACATAATATTGAAATTTGATTGTTCCTTGAAATAGCTGTAAATAATATTTGATATTTTGATATATAAATACATATAGCAGAGATTTATGCTCTGTAAGGTTGGTAAAGTTACACAAGGATTGTGATGTCACATGCACTTGGAATGTGCACAACGTTGAATCCCTTTAATAATTAAAGAGACAAAATGACTTTTTTAATTGTTAAAATCTCTTAACATATAAGGAGTTATTAAAAAATAATTGAACATTTGCGGTTCTAGTAACCCACTTTATCAATATATAGTACACTTTTATAGAAATTAAAACATAGGGCACAAGCCCATTGATGTAAAATCTTTAAAGAGCGTAAAATCTTTAATAATAGATACATTTCTATAAATAAAAAATGTTTAATATCATTTTGCCGAATGTAAATATCTAATCATGACAATCATTAGTTAGTGTTATGGGGCAATATAGTTGAAAGGAAATATGTATATATATGTACGTACTTTTTTTTTTAAGGTGAAACATTACTTCATGGTTATATACTTAGATATAGAGGGCAACAGTGTACTAAAATGACAATCGATTTACAAATTTTTATTAGCACTACATGTTTTCAAATATAAAAACGTTAATAACTTTGCACACGATTGAGCTATTTAAACCATATACACTTTAGGAGTCAGATAACTGTTCAAGCTTTGTTTATAAATAGATCATTTATTAGCATATCAATTATTTAGAAACATATACCGTGTTGAAAATCAAATTTCTATTTTCTGTTAATATTTTTATACCTGCATTCAAGGATATACGTTTCATATTTTCCAGTGGTTTCAAAGTTCTTTTTATATATGTATACATACTTAAACCTTGTTTTAAGTCACGAATTCTAACGAAAATATTTAAAAAAAACGTGTAAAAAATAGTGGAATAAATATGACCATATTAACTATTTTTAATTGCGGTTTAGTAAATTAAAATGACAATAAAATGAACGATTAATTCGTTTATGGCTTATCAAGCAAGCTGCACTATAATCCAGGAGTCTGGAAGACATGGAGTCTGCGCATGCAGCCTGAAGAACTTATTGGAATTTATGAGCTATCGTTAATATTTGTACCTCCGTTTATCGCTCAGTTAATTATAGTGTGGGCATAATGGCAAATGCGTGTAGGGATTGCTAAATAGAGTGTTAGAAAGATGAATTAGTCTTTGTTGAAGAAAGATAGAGAGAGCATCATATGAACACATGGGATAAAAAGAGACAACGCGAATAATTTTGTTTTAAGATAGATTTGTCACAACTGCGCGCATTTTAATATATTCCAACGAACTTCTTAGATTGTCTTAAGGTAGCTACATTATGAAAGCGTAAGGTAGGCTAAGAATTACGTTTATAAATAAATTCCCAAGTTTCAGAATTTTTGACCGTTTAGAATTCGAGATATCTAACAATAAAGTTAGCAATTTTCAGGCTGACCTTCCATTTGACCTTCCTGTTTGCCAAACTATTTTCTATTATTCGCAAAAAATCTCTCGATAGAATTTTGAAAAAATTTAAGAGAGTAAAGCCTTATTCCTACTCACTGTTTTAACATTTAATTTACCGTTTTTATCTAATATTTTAATTTAGATTTTAGGTTTTCAGAATAGGCATTCCTAGTCACATTCGTGTTTTAATTTGAGTTTAGTTAATTTAGTTGGTGCGCATGTGTTGTTAGTAATATAAATTTTGACGTTCGACAGTTGGACAAATTGAATGTGGAATAATTAAAATTGCTGTTTTTAATTACAATTCAATTAGTAATAGAAATTGCTTTTATTTCTTTATTTTTGACAAACTGACATTATACTTCTTTCAAATATAAATTCTACTGCATTTTGACAGATTGTCACATTTTGGAGGTTATATAGTTTTTCTTAATTTAATATTTTTAATTTAAAACATTTGACCTTGTAAGGTTCTAAAAAAAAACTAAGAATACTTAAAAAAAATAAATTAAATTAAAAATGGTACTGTGAATGACTACGCGTATTACCATTTGCTAAACAATTTAAATTAAATACAAAATACAAAATTAAATTAAAGCAGTGAGTGAGAATAATACTTTAAGAAAAATGTTTTTTAATTAAATTAAAAAATCATCGTTTTGTATTCGAGATATAATTATTTAAATTATCATTTTTTTTCAACACGTATGAACGCATGTTGTGTATGTATGTATGTATGTGTGGGTATTTGTGTGCAGAGGTTGAATTTATGTTCTAACTATACTGTACCACGCTGGAACATCCTTAAAACAATCTTGTTCGGTCTTACTATACAGCGACTGTCACTCGAATGATTTTTTTCAATTTCTATAAAACTGTATTATATATTGATACCATAACCACCTACCATATATACCTACTATAACCTCAAATGTCCAATTATTTTTTAATAACTCCATATACTTTAGGAGATATTAACAGTTAAAAAAGTCATTATGTCTCTTTAATTATTAAAAAGATACAACGTTACAGAAAATTTCTGTGCATGGTACGTCGCAAGCACCAAATATACGAGTGAGTGATACGTTGTTTATTAACAGCTGGAATGTGTATTCCATTAAGTATTATATTACGAAGCTTGTGAAAAAAATCGATTAATCAGCATATTTAAAACATACGGCAAAACTGAAATCAAATTTGATATAGCTATAACTCCGTTAATTTTTGCATATTTAAAAAAACGTCTAAAAAATGAGTTCACAAGCCCATTATCACAAAGTAGCGCAGTTGCTCGTGTCTGTAGAATGACAATTATTCACGAAAGCTGATTTTGTAAATTAATAATATTTTAAAAATAATTTGTTATTATTTTTTTTATAACTCCAATATTACCATTGTTAAATCGATATTTACTAATAGACTCATTTTTTAATTTATAATTGAAAGAATGTTGTTTAATAAGTAATATCCGGTATTTATTTTAACATGCTATACCAAATACCATTGATACAGAACTAGTCAGTATATGACATTAAACATACTGTTATTTAAGCGGTATTGCAAAACATGTGATTGACCTGCAAAAATATTATTTGACGAATTAGTGTTAATTCAATAAATATTTTATTGAAACTACTAATTTATTTTCACAGATATTTTGTGACATTAATAATGAGTAAGCGAGAAACACTTATGTATGTTTAGTATGAAAGCAAAAGAGACAGAGTACCGAGATTAAATAGGCTGTTTATTATATTCTTATAAAAACAGTTTACAGATTATAGTTATCTCTTTCTAGTCAGCGTGTTTTATATTAGTGCGTTCAAAAACGGTGACCAAAATTACTCCGAAACAGCTGAACCGATCAGTCTCAAATTTTAACATAAGCTTCTTAAGTATATTTTTTAGAAATTATAAACAATTTAAGGCCAAAAATTTGGTCAAAAATCGATTGTTATATTGTGCTGGCTCTATCTTTCTTATTTTGTTTTACGACGGTTTTGGCACTCATAGATAATTTTTATTATGGTTCCAAAGCCTCAAAGAGACGGTTGCTGTTGTATAATTATCGTAACAGTTAATTAGCTCGGACAGTTAGGCACGCTTTCGTTATTTACCGCTTGTTGTACGCTTTCTTGTAGCTTGTATTTAAACAAAGGAGGCTTTGATGCCCACAATGATAGCTTGGCTTTAAACAAATGGAGCTGCAATGTCGCATTTGCTTAGTGACAAGCAACCATCATGCAGCCTTTGAAAAAACGTGTTTTCTCAATGCTACACTTCATATAAATGACCCTATTTGCAGCCTGCATGAAGCTTGTATGACGTTACGTGGACAGATCTGAGATGAAGAATACGTCAGGCTTCATTTGTAGTTTGCATGCAACCTACATATGACTATGAGTACAACAACCGGCCCATAGTGTAGTAAATCGTGCATTTTAGGTAAGCAGCTAGTGTGGTAACCTATTTTCGAGAGGGAGAGTGTCTCCATTTGATCGCCATCTTGAAAATAGGAATGAAATTAGTTTCTTTGATTTATTTTGAAAACTATACCTTCCACAAATATTTTCATAATAGCTTTTTTGTAGATAATAGTATTATCTATAACTTTGATTAACAACTTTTTGTTGTAACTTTTTATACAAAAAAGTTAGAAGCGAAAATAAGTAACAGACTACTATTGTCTGTGTACTAAATGGTACTTCGATTCCGCATCTAATAGATTATGTCTGGCCGCCTTTATTTAATTCACTTTTTTACACTTGTAGCCAATGGGCTTGTGTCCTCATTTTTTAGTGGTCGATTTTTGATTGAAATTGATGTTAATAAATGTGTATTGGCGTGTTTATTTTATTAAATATCTAAATATTGACGGAGATATAGCAATTAAAAGTTTAAATTGTAGTTTCGGCGCTAAAAATGGTCGGCCATATTTTTATGACGTGAAATGCATTTTAACGTCAGTTATTTGTTGAGTAGGTCAGTGCTGTGATAATCTTCTGTAGCTGTTGGTAGTCGAATAATCAAGTCAAATCAAAGAATAATAAGTTTTTATTTTATTTAACCCTGCTAAGGCAGACATAATATTAGAATTTTATTGTTCCTTGAAATAGCTGTAAATAATATTTGATATATAAATACATATAGCAGAGATTTATGAGCTGTAAGATTGGTAACCTTACACAAGGATTGTGATGTCACATGCACTTGGAAGGTGTACACTGTACAACGTTGAATCCCTTTAATAATTAAAGAGAGAAAATGACTTTTTTAATTGTTAATATCTCTTAACATATAAGGAGTTATCAAAAAATAATTGAACATTTGAGGTTCTAGTAACCCACTTTATCAATATATAGTACACTTTTGTAGAAATTAAGACATAGGACACAACTCCATATTTTATCAGACTGTGGCAACACTGTACCTTACCTGTTGCACAGACGTAGATGACGTATAGCTATCGAGTTCAAATGTTGTAGACACAATATTCGTATATACCAATACAATTTGTAAAATATATAATAAAGATTCTGATTACACCACTGATTCTAATTAGAACGTCTGGGATCGGCGTCTTTTAATTTCATCTACCAATTCCCGGACGGTTTTTAATTTCCCGTTGCTCCTGTCGCTGCCAGATTGGTTTAGATTGGCTTCTTCGTTTGACTCTCTTCCTCTCCTGTCTGTCTTCCCCTCTTTTGTTTCGATATCGTTACATTTGATCTTGTTTATTTGTTTATACGGTATTCAACGTTTCAGTATTACCATATTAGAATTTGCACTAAATTAACCCACACCGTTTGTAGACGACTAGCAGGTGTCTTATAGTGGTTTCACACAGGAATACTTATCAGGTATTTTATCTACTTTTAAGAAAGAACTATTTATGTGGTTTAAATGACACGTCTGTTTTAAGACAGTGTTGTCTGGAACATAGCTCACACTGCCGTCAAGTTTGTCTTAAAGGGTCATCCATAAATTATGTCTTTTTCACTTGTCACATCTTGTCACTCATTGAAAAAGAAATTTTTCCTCTCTTCCTTTTTTTGCTTCTCTTCTTTTTGATGTCGAATTTTAGATTAGATGTGAAGTGTATAGGGTTTTGGCAGAGATATAGCTAATTAAAATTCGAATTTCTGTTTTTTCGCTTAATTTTTAACCATGTTTTGAAGTCCGTATGCTATTAAGTAATCGATTTTATTTGTCTTTGTTCATCACTATGTACATCACATAAAGAAATTATATGTTTCACGAGTCAGATGTAATTAATAAATCACGTTTGTCGTCCTGATAGTCAACTTTATCAATAAGTAGTGCAGTTTTAGAGATATTAAGCCGTGGTTATGTAGTGACAACCAGTGGCGGCTGCTGGCTACGAGAACTTTACTAGCTTATAGAGAATTATGACTTAAACTTGTAATAATACAATATTTTCTTATTAATAATTTTATTTTTTATGAATTAAATCAATCCGACGACTTTTACCCGCGTTATGTTATTTTAGCAAGCCCCGGTAATCTTCGGTCTTGTACAACGTACGGTCAACGCCAGATTCTTCATATAGTTTGCACTGAGTATCTTCTGTCTCACGCGCTAGGCAATGTATCGCATAGTAGTTATATTGAGCAGCTACGTGCGTTGTGGAGAGCGCACGGAGAATATTTCTTCCAGTGAAAATAAGTTTTAATTAACTCGGCATAGAAATTACAAACACTTGTCAAGCCATTGCTTTTCCTTGAATGGTATTTTTTCCATTAAAAAGCAATGGTTTATCAACACACGAAATTCAGATTTTTCCATTGTTTTTAAAATTACAAAAATAACTTCGCAAAAACCATTGTAATTCATAAACTAATAATCGGAATGTCGTGAAATTTTGATACATATCGTTTGAAGATTGATACTACCTAAAAATTATATAAATGTATTAACAGTGACACCATTTATATGTCATCCTTCGAACTTATTGAGTGATGTGATAATTCTACTTTAATATAAATTGTGAAAAATATTATTTGTGCTAGTGATAACACATTTTACAATATTTTTACTTGTGTAGGTAAACAAAGCAACCAATGCTTACTCAGTTGATTCAATAATAATAATATAAGGTAACAGCAAATACAACAACGTTAACATTATATAATTTGTAGCAGATAAACACAATAACATTCACAAATGTTAATATACAAAATACTTAAAAATAAATTTAGGAACAAATAATCTTAAAAAATATTAATTAGTACAGTTGGTTTTTTCTAAGATACCGCTAATAACTTCGAAATATGTCAACAGTTTTAATGGTGTCAGTTTTTACAGCTGTTTATGGCAAAATGTTAACATTAATTTATTAGATACGGTTTGCGTGAAAACCATGACAACATTTTATAAAACATTTTTGGTAGGAAATTTTTTATCTTTATTTTATTTTATTAGTTTTGTAATTGTAAAACTAATAGAAACGAAGATATAATCCTTAAACTAAGGGGTTACCATAGTTGGAATCTAAATATAAATTGTAAAGGCCCTAGCCAGTCGTGAAAGTTTGTCAAGTGTCAATGAATTTTCGTTAAGAAATTATGAAATGTATGTGACGTACCACGTATGGATAAGGTGCTAGTAAGGAATGTAAATTTGTTGTGAAAGCCTTATGAGTACCCGATCAGGGCCCTGTCTAGCAAGCCTTTTAGTTTAAAATATCTTTTTACTTAGGTGGGCGTACTAAAGAGATGTAACTGTCTGCAAACATTCTAGTTGCTTGAACATTGGAAACATATAAGAATGAATTAGTCCTCTGAATGACCGAAGTAGTAAGGTCGTAAACTCTAACACTCAGTTATGCTTGTGTCCGGGTTTGCTTCCTGGAGATGGAATCAATTTTTTCTTTAATACATAATCATTATATGACAATTAAACCGAAATATAACCTAAATCTAAAAAAAAGAAATAATTGTTAGTGCTTTCTCTATTTGTTCAATGCATTAATATATTGTTCTCTCTCTCTTTAGACTAAAGTGGGTTTCGTTTCCAGTGAAGGTCATAGAGTTATAGTTATGTTGCTATTTTCTCTCCTCACAACATGTGCGATGCGATATTCGTGTATCCAGTAATAGAAATACAAATATGCAATACAATTTCATCCTCATATTCATGTGTACGATTTCCTGAGAGATCATACAAGATAATTATTATTTTATAAAACATGCAATTACCCAACAGCAAACTGACGTTATCATTTTTCAAGGTCATCATCTATAAATTTTTTTGTACGTCCTATATAATTATTTTATTTTTAACTTTATTCAATACCACCATGCACATTATAACCACATGCAATTGTTATAAATATTAAGGAGGTACATCACCTTGAAGGATAAATAGAATATAGGTTTTTGTATCTTTTTAAGGGGTTAGCCCACCCTGAGCTTAAAAAAAAATACTATTTTTGTTGTATATTAATATGACGTTATTTGTATAATAATAATATTCTAACCCTCTTACTAATAAACCTGTTATATAATTATCAGTTTATACCTGGTATAACTTTTATAATAGGTTTATTTCTAAGACAGAAAGAATTTCTCCATGAAAATATTCCGAATATTGCAAGAAATTTGAATTGAGTGCGAAAAAATACTCTTATATACTTATATGTACAATACTTTTTCGTCCTTCTTGAACTGGTTGCCAAGATATCTCGGGAACTACCCAACCGATCTTAATAAAACTTACATCCTATCTTCTTTATACTGGTATCTATCAAGTAACATAAATCTTTTGCGATTGGATGCCTCGTTCATTTTTTTTTATTTGTTAACTTGAACCACCGTAATTTTCACAAAATGCTACTCGATAGCTGTTACATTGGTTTACCAGAAATTATTTAATCATTCTTTTTATTTTATTTAAATTACGTCGGTCTATTTCCGATGCTGAGTTCTATCACCGGCGACCTCTTACTATGTTGATAGTAAGAATCCGAAGGCACAACAGTCAGCGTCAAGCGTTCATGCGTGTCGTCTTTAATCATTCTATTTCTGACGAACCTCCTGGCGAACAGTTTATACATCCCCAATTTTTTTAATATTGCTAATAATTTTTTATGTAAATATATATATTTTTGCAAAATGTATTTATGATAAAGAAGAGTAAAAAAATTCAATATAACTTTTTTTTTTAAATGTTAAGTGTGGTATAGCTTCTTATATAGAAATAAAATCCAGCAGTGGTTTTTACGGAGGTATTATAGACTAGACACAATTGCTGCCGTCGTCACTGATAGGGATCTCCTGGTGCAATCGCTATACTAATTATCGATTACCTTGCCGCGCGATTCGCATACGTGTGCTACACATGCAACTATCGCGCACTATATAATAAATACCTGCAATAAATGTGTGCTATCTTGTTAATGATAACGTAAAGCTGCGATTTTTACCCTATGCTCTCTATACCACTTCCCTCTACCCCCCAACTTCAACAGCAGCATCACCTACTGCCCACACAGCTAATGAGATTCTACAAATAAATCTATGTACTAGTTTCAACTTGTGAACGCATCAAATATTATCTTAAATTCAGTTTTTTGAAAATTATATCCGTCTCTTTTCTTCATCGCCCAGTTAGGGAAGCAGCGAAATAAAACTTCTTAATCTTGTTTTTAACCATAAGAATTCTTTGAAAATTTCGTAAAGAAATTCTAAGACTTTTGGCGTACGTAATTTTGAAAAAACTAAAAAAAAAATTTACTTTTTGCTGTATAACTTTTAAATCGTAAAAGATAGAAAGTTGAAATTTTGTATGTGTATTAAGGTATTCAATGCTAACGTATTTCGAACTTTAGAAATTCAAAGCATTGAGAAAATTGCGGGGGCCGCTAGTGAAAAAGTTAAAATTTTAGATTGTGTAATAATTGAGTATCTACGAAAAATTTCAAAATTTTAATTGGAGGCACGGGGGTGGTTTTTGCCGAGGGTAAAAATTGTGCTAGAAAGTTGAAATTTTGTATAAAGGCTAATTTTAGTGCCTAATTTATAAATCGAGAAAGAAATTCCCAAATTTTGAAGGAAAGTTGGTCAAGTAACGAATAAATTGAAAATATTTTATATTTTGTTGAAAAAAATATATAATTTCTTAGTCAGTTTTATATGAAAAATTGTTTTATTATTGAACGAATTATTTTATTGAATGTTATGCAAATCATACACAGTAAGAAGATGGGGGTATCGGCTAGTTACGGTAGATTACAGTCAATCCGGCTGTAAATAGGACCAACCGTGTATATTGTATGTATGTAGTGTATTTTTTATCATGTAAAAAGGTTTTTAAATATGCCGCCAAATTCTGCCGCAATCTGTTTTTTCTTTGTTTATCTCGAAAACTATAACTTCTACAAAAATTTTGTAAAGGGCTTTTATGTAGATAATAACATTATCTCCAACTTCTATAAATAACTTTTTCTTGTGACTTTTATAATAAAAAAGTTATAATCAAAAATAAGTTGTATAATTATGGACTATACTATTGAAATACTTGCAATCTAATAATCGAAATTTCACGCTTTTATTATTTGTAGTATAGTTAAGCACAGTTTGACCGTATTTTATTTTTATTTGTATGGTGATAATATATAATAGCTACCACCAGCACCAAGCAATATAAAAACACCATATATTACTTTGGATACATTTAGTATGTAATAAGTATCTGCGTTTTAGAAACAAATCATATAGCGGGGGATATAGGGGGTGGGCAATAAAGATATAATATATTTCGTTTATATAGCAAGCCGTTACAATTTTATGTAAAGCTGGAATACATTAAAAGATAATAGCTGTCTAGCTTTAAAAAAAAAACAGTTCTTTTAACATATAAATGAGTGTCGGGTGGTATTTTAACTTCTGATGGGGGATTGGGCTGTATTTGCGAAGCAGATTCGTCATATTTGTGTTGAGTAGAAATGTTAGTTAAACATAGTTTTAGGTTTATTTAACATAACATGTTCTACAAGTTTTATGTAAATATTTTGTCCTCATTTTTTAGTGGTCGATTTTTCAATTGTTTATTGAAATTGATGTTAATAAATGTGTATTGGCGTGTCTATTTTATTAAATATCTAAATATTGAATGGGCTAGAAATGGTCGGCCATATTTGTATGACGTGAAATGCATTTTAACGTCAGTTAATTGTTGAGTGGTAATGTTTTGTAGCTGTTGGTAGTCAAATAATCAAGTCAAGTCAAAGAATAATAAGTTTTTATTTTATTTAACCCTGCTAAGGCAGACATAATATTGGAATTTGAGTGTTCCTTGAAATAGCTGTATGTAATGTTTGATATTTAGATATATAAATACATATAGCAGAGATTTATGAGCTGTAAGGTTGGTAACCTTACACAAGGATTGTGATGTCATATGCACTTGGAATGCGTACAACGTTGAATCCCTTTAATAATTAAAGAGACAAAATGACTTTTTTAATTGTTAATATCTCTTAACATATAAGGAGTTATTAAAAAATAATTGAACATTTGAGGTTCTAGTAACCCACTTTATCAATATATAGTACAGTTTTATAAAAATTAAGACATAGGACACAAGCCCAATTATGGTATGATTATTTTTGTTATAGATATTTAATAAATTTAAAATAATTTAATTTCTTGATTATTCTTTTTAATCTAAATATTGTATATATAATTAATTTTATCAGTTACCTTATCACCATGGTTGTTTATTACAGAAAATGAAGTTCAATTTTATTAATATTCTACATGTTTTTATATTTGTATCCTCTTGAATAAGCTAAAAGAATTATTGTTGCTATGAACGCTTTTTATACAGAAAAATTGAAAATAATATAAATAATGATTTTGAAATATTTTCGTATTTCCTATAATGTTTTTATATGGGGTGGGCATCTGTTGGTTTCTTTTTTAAGAGAGTGTTTTATTGACATTGGCAATATAGTTATACACTCTTGTTACTTGTCAAATGATCAACAAACAATTGAATTTTAGGAACAGAATACATCGAGGAGCTCTTCTTGAAATAGAGGCAGAAACAACCCAGTAAACAATTTGGTGAAGTGCCCTATTTGGTGAAGTTCGAGTCACTCGTACAATTCTATTCTAACGCTTTACAAGTTCTCTACCTGTCACAGATTTTGTGTTAGTTTTTCATAATAATATTTTTCCAACATCATTCATTAAGTATTTCTGTTTCTTTCCCACATGGATATATTTTATTTAAGTTCA
The DNA here is from genome assembly GCA_963678705.1 of Panorpa germanica. Lineage (NCBI taxonomy): Eukaryota > Metazoa > Arthropoda > Insecta > Mecoptera > Panorpidae > Panorpa > Panorpa germanica. Next base: position 10,789,931 of record OY783221.1, read on the forward strand.
CTTTCATCTCATTTATTCCAAAGTGAGAGAGAAACGGGATGCGGTTAGACAAGTAAAATATATTTTTCACCGTTACACTTGTATACTTGTAAAGTATTTCGTTCAGGACAGTATGCTTAAAGTATATGCTATCCTTTTTCAACAAATATTTCTTTAATGGTAATAGACAGACGCTATCTCCCTCAATCCCCGAATATAATGTATATAAACGAAGATAGAATCTAGCGATGGTAAGACAGAGGTTTTAAACCTAACGCAGACCTGCCGATCGTGGATTTTTGAATCACCAAAACAATGTAAAAAACTAATATAACGAGTATTGTTGAAGATGAATAGTATTCATTAAAAAATCACGATCCGTACTAAAGATTACATCTATTTATTTCTTCATTTAAATATTTATATTTTGCAGACTCTAAAAAGTAGAATTCCATTAAGTTTTATACCCCTGCTAGTGTCAAGTTTATAACTCCGGTCATAAATCATAAACCGACTCCGCTTTTAATTCAGCAGTGAACCGTCGTTGCGATCTCTGTAGCTCATAAAAAGGGCCTTTCCTATGAACAACTGAATAGAAAACGAACGCGTTCCAGACAAAAAACTCCTGATATGTAATAGAAATTAAGTAGAAGTGACTCCAAAATGTTTACTGGGAACTGACAAAGTACTGCAAAATTAGGTTAGGAGTGTGCGTTACTACCAAGCTAAGCGCGGCATCTATTTAAGTGAAATTGTTTTCTATTAATAATCGGAAGGTATACTCTCTTGAATAAAGTAAGAATCGTTTCAAAATATCAAACGGTGCAGTTTTAATTGCATTTTCAAAAAGAAACCAGCATATGGCCCACACCGTAATTTATTTATGACAATTTTACTTGTCTACCTTAGCAACTTGCTTGAATAAAAGTGTAGTTTTTTATGAAGTAAAAGTACTCATTAAATTTGTTTAATTTGTTTTTTTCAGGGACATTTAGTTGCGGCAACGGAAACGCCACAGCTCATACAATTTACAAAAATTGATGTAAATGGAATTAAAAATAAAAGTGTGTTTTTAAATTAAAAGTATTAATAAAATAATAATAATAAAAATGGTGATCTGTATAAAATAATATGTAATTAATAATTATTAAATTAATTTCGGATGATGTATTAATTACTAATACATTCCATTAATACAATAAATAGCTTTAAAATATAAATAATTATAATTTAAGTGTATTTTATTTAATTAAATAATATATAATATATAAATAATTAAATTAAAAAGAAAATGTTTATGAAAATGTATAGAAGAGGATCAGCACGATGTATGGGGTTGTTGGCAACCCTGCTTACAGTGATTGTATGTCTTTATTACATCAGTCTTGCCAACCAAACAAATACAAATATTTCAAATGCATCTTTAGGGAATTCTCAACGCCAATATCAAAGTAATATGGTTAACAGGTGAGACAATTTAAGTAACAATAGAATGTTAGAAAGAGAATAATTGATTTATTATTGATTAAAATGGAAGTTTATTAGTGTCACCGTGCAACAGTTGTTTTTCAGTAGGGTATAGTCGCATTAGCAAACTTTATCGTGTGAGGATATTCTACTTTAATATTTATCAATACAACCACTGTATGAAAGAAGTGTGTATTTCGTACGTACGTATTTATAATATGGTTTACTACGATCTACTTGCAGTTGTATATATCCGGAACATGCTTGGATGCATACGACTTCGTACATAACGTGTGTTTTGTTGTACGCTTTGTTCATGCACAGCAATTTTTTTACCTTCAGTACAGTGGTGTACGTATTATTAATAAGCCTTAAAGTAGAAACTCAATCTGATGATAAAGTGTGCTAATGCGAAACAAGTGTAGTACACCCTATTGAAAAAGTTGACGTCGCTAGTAGTCGATTACAGTGTGAGATGTCTTGTGTCTTAATGTTTATGTTATGGATTTGATAATTTTCTAAGAAAGTATTCTTGAATTGTTTTCGTTTATTTCAGCAGGAAGAAAGATTTAGATTCTTCATTAAGTCAACATAATGCGGAGTCGTACAGTTGGCAGCAATGTCCCAAATTGGTAACATCAAATGCAGACATAAATACTGTTGTAGAACATGCCAAATTTGATTTTCAGGTTTGTCTTTTCTCTGTTATTATTAATCATATATTCGTTTCACCCCACAAGTCATAATAATGCGTTAGGTTACATGACAATGTATTATTAATAGGAATATACTATATATACATATGTTTTAATTGTATTTGTTAATTATATTACTCTTAGAAGATTAACTAATTGGTCCAGATGCTTCTATAATATTTAACTAGTAACCATTATGTCAATTGACATTAGTAACCTGTACTAATTAAGTTTTTAAATATAATGTTCTTAATTGAATTAATTATAAATTCATAACTATTATACATAATGTAATATGTAAATTTTTAAACAATAATTTTCAAACATTTGTTTGCACTAGTTTTAATTTTAATTAAATATTTCAGCCTGCCTGGATGCGTTCAAAAGAATTTTGGGATAAAACTTTTGAGCAGCGCTATGAAGGCTTGAAAGAAGATGTAAAGAGACCAGAATTGAAGGTATATTTCTAAAAATTAGTTTCATCCTTCAAATAATATTTAGGCAACCACTTCAATATTTAAGTTGTAATAATGGTATTTATTTTTTTGCAGGTGTTTCTTATTCCTCATTCTCATAATGACCCGGGTTGGCTGAAAACATTTGAACATTATTTTCAATCAGATACAAGAAATATATTAAATTCATTAGTAAAAAAAATGAATCAATATAAAGATTTAACATTTATTTGGACGGAAATAAGTTTTCTGCAGATGTGGTGGGATCAAGTTCATCCAACTAAAAGAAAGGTGAGTCATTAAACTTTTATGTTTCACAATTAATCACCTTTTTACTTCAATTTTACCGTTACGGTTGTTGGTTTAACCATTACTATAATAGCTTTTTTAATCTCGCTAATACCCTCATTTCAACTTTGAGTACATTCAGGGCAGTCGCAAATTTATGGTCTCGTTTTCGTGAATTTTTTATTTCATGGTATACTAACTGCAGCCCGGTTTTTACAGGCGTTTAAGGAGCTCGTGAAATCCGGCCGGCTAGAGATCACCACCGGCGGATGGGTAATGACAGATGAAGCTAATAGTCACCTCTTTGCAATGCTCGATCAACTCATAGAGGGTCATCAGTGGGTTCAAAATAATTTGAACATAACACCTGTGTCGGGTTGGTCAATCGACCCTTTCGGTCATGGCAGCACTGTGCCCTATTTGTTAGCCGGCTCCGGGGTGAAAGGAGCCATAATTCAACGCATACATTATGCATGGAAGCAGTGGTTCGCCATGAAACAATATGGGGATTTCTACTGGATCCCAGGCTGGACGAAACAACCAGAGGAGTCAAGAAACAAGCGTAACTTGCCGAATGCGAAGGACTTCGGAGACAGTATATCAGAAAATTTTAGAAGTGTGATGCGTACAAAAAGGGAGGTCAAGAGTGATAAGCGAGCAGTTCTAAAAACGCCTGGAACATTGTTGACGCACAACATGCCTTTTGATATTTACTCGATTAAACATTCGTGTGGTCCACATCCCTTTAATTGTATTAATTATGATTTTAGAAAAATAAAGGGCGAGTATACAGAATATTCAATAAAAGCTCAATTTATTGATGAGAAAAACATCAAAAGTAAGGCAGAGTTTCTGCTGGAGCAATATTCCAAAGCTGGTTCATTGTTTCCACATAATGTGGTCATGGCTTTAATTGGAGATGATTTTAGATATAATCACGAAATAGAATTTGATCAGCAATATACTAATTATAAATTATTAATTGATTATATAAATAAAAATCGTCATAAATATAATACTAAAATTCAATTTGGCACTCCTAAAGACTACTTTAGAGCAATCTTGAAAAGATATGATGATTACCCAACCTTAACTGGTGACTTCTTTGTTTATTCGGATATATTTTCTGAAGGTCGTCCGGCGTATTGGTCAGGATATTTCACAACTCGACCTTTCCTAAAAATTTTATGTAGAGAGTTAGAACATAATCTAAGAAATGCCGAAATTTTATTTACAATCGCTGTAAATGATGCTAGACAAAATAAACATAGTGATATTTTAAGACTTCTTGAGAAACATTATGAACAGCTTGTTGTCGCTAGAAGAAATTTAGGGCTCTTCCAGCATCACGATGCTATTACTGGGACATCTAAGGCAATTGTGATGAGGGATTATGGTTTGAAATTGTCTGAAGGACTTCAAGACAGCGTTAGAATTCAGCAATATGCAATTGAATCGTTGTTGACAAAATCCGACAATAAAGAAAAGCTACGTAACTTTATTCTGCATGATTTGGAGAGGGAAAGCTATGACAAGCTTCCGCGGAAAGTTCCTATCACAATGACAAAAAATCAAAGAGAAATTGTGCTGTTTAACTCTCTGGCGCAAACCAGACACGAAGTTGTACAAATACGTACCAATACGTCAAATATCACGGTGCTTGATTGGGCCTTAAACGAGGTACAAATACAAATAAACCCTGTTTGGAACGCAACTAACTTAGCACTTGGGAAACTGGAAATTTCTGATAAGGAGTTTGAAATTATGTTTGTAGCAACATTATCTCCTCTAAGTTTAACCACATATTATTTAATTGAAAATTATGAACACGCCACGGAGAAAATGCTCATTATTTATTGTAACGATTGCGTAAAAAATAAAAATAATACTAAAACAAAAAGTATTTTTGAAATTCGTAATACCCAACCGGGAGATGTTCAATTAGAAAATCATAATATGAGGTTGCTAATTGACGGGCAAACAGGATTCCTAAAAACTATTACAAAAAAATATTTATCCAAATCTGTGCGATGTGGTTTGAAATTTGCTGCTTATCACAGCGCACAATTTCATTCTGGTGCTTATTTGTTTAAACCTGATCCAAACACAATTGAACCAGAAAAAGATGTCCTTGAACAGTATTCATCCAATATCAAACTTCTAATAACATCTGGTCCTATTGCGAGTGAATTAACAGTTATTTATGGACCATTCTTGACGCATTCTATACGAATATATAATTCTAAAAATACAAGCTTATCTGACGCTATTTATATAGAAAATAACATTGATTTTGAGATGCCCCCTAAAAATAGAGAGACAGAACTTTTCATGAGATTTCAAACTGATATTGAAAATGGAGATCCTCCAGTATTTTACACAGATTCGAGCGGTTTTCAATTCCAAAAACGCGTCAAAGTACCTGACATAAACATTGAAGGTAATTATTTCCCAATCACCACCATGGCATTCTTGCAGGACGCCGATTTACGTTTAACGTTGATAACAAATCATGCTCAGGGGGCTGCTAGTTTTGAGCCGGGTTTCCTAGAGGTCATGTTGGATAGGAGAACGTTATACGACGATGCTAGAGGGATGGGGGAAGGTGTAGTCGATAATAAATTGACCTCTTATAGATTCTGGTTAGTTTTGGAAACTGTTGGTGAAAACACACGGGAGTCTAATAATAAATTCGGTGCAGAATTTGAGGACTTAGAAAAACCCCGTAAATTCAATGTTAAACCTAAAATAAATCCAGCTTTGACAAATGACTATCAATTGCCTAGCATATTTGTTAATCATTTAAGTAACTCTTTGAATTATCCTGTCAATATATTCTCAATTGAAAATCCTGAAGACGTTAATATTAAACTTAAGCAGAAAGTATCATTGGTCACACAAGCGTTTCCATGCGATGTGCATTTATTGAATCTTAGAACAAAAACTGATGATTCTTTTCCACAATTTCCATCTTCTGACGCGTTTATGGTGTTGCATCGGCAGGGGTATAGTTGTGGGGTTGGCAGAGATATAGAGCATAACTGTGAGAATCTCAATGGTTTCCGACCGGGAACTCAATTTGAATCTTTGGAAGTTAAATCCATGACATTAACTTCCCTTACAGGTCTTCAAAATAAGGAAACTGTTGAAGAATTGCATATGCTAGAGATAGACTCGATGGGTTTGCAGACTGTCAAAATTATGTTCAAAGATTAAATTTAAAATGCAGCTGTATTGTTTATATTTTGGGTTAAATTTAGATTATTTTAGATTCTTTATACCTGACTATTATTAAATACAGATTTTTTAATTAGTTATTAGAATTTATAAGTTTTAGCATTTTATGATATACACACTTGTATATGGGGAATTTATATTTAGTAATTTTATAAATAGGTGTTATTTTTTATTTGAAATTTACAATTTTTATACGTGATTTTCTGAAGTTATTTTTAAAAAATTTCTGACTCTTATATACAATATATTTCCGATAAAAATATGTATTAAAATTTATACATCATTAGTTTGAAAGGTATAGTTCAATATATTGACCTTTAAAGTATTTTGTAAATTAGAATTGAGATCAATCGTTGTGCTTGATTTGAATTTATAGATTAAATAATAGAATTTTGTAAATATATTTAATAACAAATATTATTGCAATAAAGACTCGAATAAGTGAATCTCATAAATAACGTCTCCATAAAAACTAACGTAATATTTATGTGGCAGATACGTTTAGGTGTAAAATATATGTAAATGCTACGTAACTGTTGTTAGTGGGAATAAAATACTAATACCGTTTTAATATTTATGATAATGATATTTTGGCTGAAAATTTGTCGACTATATAATAGATTAAAACATAGCTTAAATACAACAAGTGATTGTAGAAATTTATCTGATAACGTAAAAATAAAAGACCTATGTTTAATTTGGGATAATATAAATTATTTTGTAAAATAGGTAGCAATAAATTTGAAATGAATTTTATTTTTGATGAAGCTATGATAATAATTAGTAACTAGTATAGCTTTCCGCTGTGTGAAACTTGAATCAGTATTGAATTTTAATTAATTATTTTTTTGTTGAACTAATGTTTAAATTTATTAGTACATATTTTAAGAGCATCTTTGATGTTCATAGATTTTTAATTATTTATTGTATATAGATATTTATATTTGTGATTGTATCGTCCATAGAGTTAAATTAAATAAATTATAATAATTATAATTATGTTTTATTGTATTTACTTTTGTTTACATTTGAAATATTTACCGTCCTTTTGAGCTTATTTCATTCATTTAAAATAAATATGAATTAAAATGGAAACAGCACTGTGTATTTTAAAGCAATGAGTATTTATCGAAAGTTGAGCAAATAGAGATAACGCTTATAACTTTGTCTAAATACAGTCTATATGCAAATGTGTGCGTCTTCAGATATTTCCATGGAACTTAATAAATACGCAAATGGGCTAGTGTCCTCATTTTTTACTGGTAGATTTTTCAATAGTTAATTGAAATTGATCTTAAAAATGTGTATTGGCTTGTCTATTTTATTAAATATCTAAATGTTAACGGAGATATAGCAATTAAAAATTTGAATTGTAGTTTTAGCGCTAGCGATGGTCGGCCAGTTGTATGACGTGAAATGCATTTTAACGTCAGTTATTTGTTGAGTAGGTCAGTACTGTGGTAATGTTTTGTAGCTGTTGGTAGTCGAAATAATCAAGTCAAGTCAAAGAATAATAAATTTTTATTTTATTTAATCCTGTTACGGCAGACATAATATTGAAATTTCATTGTTCCTTGAAATAGCTGTAAATAATATTTGATATATAAATACATATAGCAGAGATTTATGAGCTGTAAGGTTGGTAACCTGTAAACTTGTCAGAGTTCTGTCAAGAATATATCTCCTTTACGCTCTGTCGTATAAAAGAGATAGCAACTAGCAGTTTTGATGTCACATGCATTTGGAATGTTGTACAACGTTGAATCCCTTTAATAATTAAAGAGACTTTTTTAATTGTTAATATAAGGAGTTATTAAAAAATAATTGAACATTTGAGGTTCTAGTAACCAACTTTATCAATATATAGGACACTTTTATAGAAATTGAGACATAGGACACAAGCCCATTGTCCAAAACTAGTTTCATTCTGGTTTGTGATGGTTTGCTTCTATACTAACCTGAGTAATTTCTACTATAAATAGTTCAAAGCTTTGCTTTTTGCTAATAATTTGAAAAACGTCGCGACGCTTTTAGTTATTTTATAAAACACATAATATTTAGCTTAATACTTTTAATCACATGTCACATATTTGACTTTTCAAAAGTCTCATGGCATAAGATTTCATTTCAGAAAAGGGCGCAATTCTTTTAGATAGTTAAACTTGTTCATTTGTTTTCTTTGTTTATCAAATGCAATATGATATGTATTTGAAAAATGAAAAAACAAGAATTTTAGATAAATTTTCCATGAAAGTAAACCAACAAATTATAATGAGAATAAATATACAAAGATTTTGTGGAATTAAAACAATGGAATTCTTTATAAATTATTAAATAAATTGAGTCTTAGTTATAAACAAATAATACTAGTCCAATCAGTAGCGTACCTAGACCTGCAGTCACGTGGGATGATGCCTGAGTTTGCAGCACTCATTTCTGTTACTAAAATCAACCTACTACAATTGTCAAGTGGTGATCTATTTGAAATTCTCCAAATACATGCTTCTTTAACCCACTTGTAAAGTCATGTCATATTATTGATTCTGCATGTTCCTGTCACCGTCACTTTTTTGAAAAATTGAAAAAGAAATTAGTCTTATAACAACGAGGTGGATATACCCTGTGGTGTTCCTTTTTTTGACGTGGAATTTTGATTAGGTGTGACATTAGGTAAAACTCCCTTTACAAAATTTCACTCACCCTCCAGTTTATCCGGTATGTTCCTAATGGGCTTGTGTCCTATGTCTTAATTTCTATAAAAGTGTACTATATATTGATAAAGTGGGTTACTAGAACCTCAAATGTTCAATTATTTTTTAATAACTCCTTATATGTTAGGAGATATTAACAATTAAAAAAGTCATTTTGTCTCTTTAATTATTAAAGGGATTCAACGTTGTACACATTCCAAATGCATGTGTCATCACAATCCTTGTGTAAGGTTACAACCTTACAGATCATAAATCTCTGCTATATGCATTTATATATCAAAATATCAAATATTATTTACAGCTATTTCAAGGAACAATCAAATTTCAATATTATGTCTGCCTTAGCAGGGTTAAATAAAATAAAAACTTATTATTCTTTGATATGACTTGATTATTTGAATACCAACAGCTACAGAACATTACCACAGCACTGACCTACTCAACAAATAACTGACGTTAAAATGCATTACACGTCATACAAATATGGCCGACCATTTCTAGCGCTAAAACTACAATTCAAACTTTTAATTGCTATATCTCCGTCAATATTAAGATATTTAATAAAATAGACACGCCACTACACATTTATTAACATCAATTTCAATCAATAATTGAAAAATCGACCACTAAAAAATGAGGACACAAGCCCATTTATATTTCTAGAATAGAAGTGCCCCTCCTACTTTCCTATCCCTCTGTCTGTAGCATAACTGTCAATCAGTTCTAAGAGACATTGCAAATATTTAATAATAATTGATTTTTTTAATAACTGATTTGTTGATTAATGGATTTAATGGGAATTTTAATTCCTAGAACCAATGCATTCAATTTATGAATAATAATATTTATTTGCAAGAATCGAACGATAGAGACGAATTAACTTATGTCTGTTAAAGTGCGTTTCAAAAAATATGAGGCCCCTTAAAATGTAAAACAAAATTTAATTGTACACAGTCATAATTTAGTGAGTTGGGGCCGAGGTTTGAAACAACCCAGTAAACATTTTGGAGTAAATTCTACTTAATTTCTATTACATATCATGAATTTTTTGTCTGGAACGTGTTCGTTTTCTATTCAGTCGTTCATAGGAAAGGTCCTTTTTATGAGCTACAGACATTGCAACGATGGTTCACTGCTGAATTAAAAGCGGAGTAGGTTTATGATTTATGACCGGATAATAAAAATATACCCATGTGGGAAAGAAACAGAAATACTTAATGAATGATGTTGGAAAAAGAAAGAATATTATTATGAAAAACTAACACAAAATCTGTGACAGGTAGAGAACTTGTAAAGCGTTAGAATAGAATTGTACGAGTGACTCGAACTTCACCAAATAGGACACTTCACCAAATTGTTTACTGGGAAGTAAGATCTGGTCAACAGCCCCGATTTCTGATTCGACTCTGCAGATAAAATACAAGAGTTTTAAAACATTTAAATCTGACGGACGTTTCAATCTATTCATTAGTCGTCTGCGATATGCAAGACGAAGACTAAATAAAAAATGAGTTAAAAGGGTAAAGGTATTAAAATCAGTGCTTTTTTATTGAAATGGAAATCACAATGTTTGTGGCTCAACAGAGGTCACTGCTTGTGATATTTTTAACAATTTTGCTGTCAGTAAGAATATGTACAGTATTTTCACTAAACAATACCAGGATTGAAAAAAGGTAATAAATATTTCAGATATATATAGGGGCAGTCATTTGAAATGATACCTTTTAAACATGCCCAGTTTCTCAATGAACCATGATTTAATTTCTATAAAACAGTACGATATATTGTATATTTCATTAGTTATTAATAATTAAAAAAGACATTTTGTTTCCAACGTTATAGAACTCGTTATGAACTCATTTTTTAGGGTCGATAATTGAATTGTTGATTGAAATAGATGTTAATATATATATAATAATATATATTGGCGTTTTTATTTTAATAAATATCTTAATGTTGACGGAGATATAGCGATTAAAAATTTGAATTGTAGTTTTAGTGTTACTGATGTCGGCCATATTTATGACGTAACATGCACTATTAAGGGATAGGTCAGTTATTTTTTAAATGGATAGCAAAAGTGAAATTCAAATATGATATACCTATTGTTGAATAGGTAGATGAATATATAGATGAATGTGATTATTTTTGTCATAAAACCATAACCTGGCACTGGTACTATGTTGACATAATAATTTTTATTCTGTATTGCTCACAGTGATTCTATTTGAAATAATATACTGGGTAACACTGGGTTAATTTTGTTGGTAGAAAGGTAGTATGGGATCATAGTATTCCAATGCTTGCTGAGAGGCCATATAACTGGGAAAAGTGTCCGGTGCTTATTACATCTGAAGCTGAGATCGACATTGCTAATTCACATGAGATGCTTAAATTTAAGGTTTGATTAAAATGTTGTATTTTTTTTTTTGCTTTTTTGATTTTTTATATACGAAAAGTATAAAATATTAGGGTTCTGTCATACTGGAACTGACTCCAATCTTTTTGATAGGGTGTAGTTGCATTAGTATACTTTATCGTGTTAGGAAATTTCCACTATGATGTTTATGAATACACCACTGTATTGTAGAAGTATATATAATATAATATGGTTCATAAGTATGTTTATCAACGGATAAGCATGCTCCATTATGAGATTTCTGGTTGTGCAACAAAGTCGATGATAGTCAGTGGTCGCACGTAGTCTGTTTCACTGTGGGAGAGTAATAACAACCATGGTTGATTTACATAGTATATAGAAGTAATGGAATAAACGAAAGTTATTCAATATAGTCGTATGTTTTTAGCCATGGCTGAAGGGGGAATCATTTTGGAATAGCAATTTAGAAAAACGTTATCAGGACCACAAGAAAAGAGCGCATTTATTCCCATTACAGGTAAATATTGAAATCTTTTTAAATTCTAAAGAGATTTGTGTAGAATGCATTTTAGTTATTATGTTATTTCTCTCAGGTGTACATTATTCCACATTCACACAACGAAGTTGGATGGCAAAATACATTTGAAGAGTATTATCTAGCATACACAATTAATATTTTGACTCTATTGGTAAGAAAAATGCAGCAATTTGAAGATTTGACGTTTATATGGAATGAAGTTAGCTTCCTGGCAGCCTGGTGGGAAGGAGTTGAACCAACTACAAGAAAGGTACGGTGTTATTTGTGTTGGCGTCAATTCAGGCGCAATTTCTGCATAAAAACGTTAATGGGTTTGCGAAAATCTTTAGATTTTTGTTTATTATTATTTTTTTTTCTAGAAATTCATTGAACTGGTAAAATCAGGCCGCTTGGAGATCACAACTGGCGGTTGGGTGATGGCAGACGAAGCTAATAGTCATGTATTCGCAATGCTAGATCAACTTATAGAAGGACACCAATGGATTCAATCGAATCTTAACATAACCCCATCGATAAGCTGGTCCATCGATTCGTATGGTCATAGTACCTCCTTCCCTTATATACTTTCTAAATCGGGAATTAAAGGGACTGTTATCCAACGAGTCCATTTTGTGTGGAAGCAATGGCTAGCTCTTAAGCAATATGGTGATTTCTATTGGATACCAGGTTGGGAGCCACTAACGAATCAGACGAACAGGTATTCTAAACCATCGGGAACCCTACTGACACACAACATGCCATTTGATTCCAAGAAGATTTCCTGTGGTGTCAATCCATCCAGTTGCCTTTCCCTGGATTTCATGTCGGACCACGCTCAGTTTATTGACTCCAGAAATATTAGGAAGAAGGCTGAGTATCTCTTAGGTCAATATTCAAGAGCTGCTTCGCTTTTTTCTCATAATGTTATTTTGACATCAATTGGAGGAAATTTTGCATACAGCGAAGCACACGAATTTGACAGCCAATACAAAAATTATAAATTGTTAATAGACTATATAAATATCAACAAAAAATATTATGAAGCTGATATAAAGTTTGGAACTCCTAAAGATTATTTTGAGGAGATTATAAAACGATCAGTGGATTTTCCAACACTCTCCGGCGATTTTTTTGTTTATGCGAATGTAGATAAGACAGGAGAATCACAATACTGGTCTGGGTATTTCACAACTCGTCCTTATATGAAAATTTTAAGCCGGGAATTGGAACACAACTTAAGGAATGCAGAAATCTTATTTACGTACGCGTTAAACGACGCACGCCAAAACGAACGAAAGGATATTCTAGCGTCCATCGAAAACTACTACGAGCATTTAGTATTTGCAAGAAGGAATTTAGGGTTGTTTCAGAATCACCAGGGAATTTCGGGCGGATCGAAGCAGAGGGTCATGAACGACTATGGTGTGAAGTTGTTCGAAAGCATAAAGAACACAATCCGAATTCAAGAATTTGGCATAGGAGCGCTAACTACTACATCCGTGTCACAACGAAGGCAACGCCATTTTGCTTTTTATAACACGGGTAGAGATTCGTATGATGTTCTTCCAACAGAGCTACCAATTAGGATAAGGAAATATAACAGGAGAATCATTTTATTTAATTCTCTAGCACAAAGTAGAAGCGAGGTTGTTCGTTTTCGAATAAATACTACAAACATATTAATAAAAGATTCAGAAATGAAAGAAATACTGTTCCAAATTAACCCTGTATGGAATGCGGCGTACGTTTTGTATGGAAATATGGAGATAACGCACTTTGAGTATGAGGTTATGTTTCTAGCAGTTCTACCACCTTTAAGTTTAACCACATTTCACATAGTGCCAACAACCAAAACCTACGGAAATCTCTCAACTGTATATTGCAACCATTGCATGCAAGTTGGAACCAGATTTACAATTCGTGATTTCAATCCTGGCCATTTGTACTTAGAGAATAATAAATTGAAATTGTTTTTTAATAAGAAAACTGGTTTCTTAGAAAAGATTACGAAGAAGTCTACAAACAGTTCTTGTAAATGTGCAATGAAATTTAATGCGTATAGGTCTAAGGACACTTCCGATGCTTATATATTTAAAACGGATACAGAGCATTTGTATCCAGAACAAAATATCCTTGAAGACTACTCATCTAATGTTAAAGTTGTCGTCATTGCTGGTCCAATAGCTACCGAGATATCTGCAATATACTCCACCTTCCTCACTCACTCCGTCGTTATCTTCCATTCTAACGACACAAGCCTCTCCGAAGCAATTTTGATGGAAAACATCATGGAACTGCAATCAGCGAATACCGATTTGTTTATGAGGCTCCAAACGGGTATCAATAACGGCGATCCTCCTGTTTTGTACACAGATTCCAACGGTTTCCAATACCAGAAGAGGATCAAAATACCAAACGTCGGTATTAATGGAAACTACTATCCCATGACAACGATGGCGTTCATACAAGACTCAGATTTCCGCTTAACTTTGATGTCGAATCACGCACAGGGGGTGTCTAGCTTTAAGCAAGGTTTTTTGGAGGTTATGTTAGACAGAAGGGTTAAAATCGATGAGTCCATTATAAAGAGTTTTCAGATTTCTGATAATAAACTAACTACGCATAAATATTGGTTGGTTTTAGAAAATGTTGCACTGAAAGAATCTAACCAAGGTGAGGAATGTAAGCACCACAATTATTTCAAACTTCAACCTGAAAAGAGGTATCAAATGCCTAGTAATTTTGTGAACCATTTGAGTAACTCTTTAAACTACCCGATCAACATTTATATGGTGAAACATTATCGGTTTCCTCTGAAAATAAAGGAGAGTGTTAACTTATTAAAGCATTCCTTTCCAAGTGACGTCCACCTTCTGAATCTTCGTACAAGGACTGACGACGCCTTGGAATTGTATCCATCCAGTGAAGCTCTACTGATCTTGCATAGGCAAGGATATTGCTGCAGAGTTGGGGAGGAAATTAACCATACTTTTGAATATCCAGAAGGGTTCCCATCGAAGATTCCCTTTGAGGTTGTAGATATTGCTTCTATGACCATGACTTCTTTGACAGGAATTCATAATGAGGAGATTATTAAGGATATGAGGAAGTTACGCATGGAATCTATTGGTTTGCAAACAATTAAAATTGTATTTTATGATTAAACCTAGGTTGAATGGGCTTGTGTCCTCATTTTTTAGTGGTCGATTATTCAATTGTTGATTGAAATTGATGCTAATAAATGTGTATTGGCGTGTCTATTTTATTAAATATCTAATTATTGACGGAGATATAGTAATTAAAAGTTTGAATTGTAGTTTTAGCGCTAGAAATGGTCGGCCATATTTGTATGACGTGAAATGCATTTTAACGTCAGTTATTTTTTGAGTAGGTCAATGCTGTGGTAATATTTTGTAGCTGTTGGTAGTCAAATAATCAAGTCAAGTCAAAGAATAATAAGTTTTAATTTTATTTAACCCTGCTAAGGCAGACATAATATTAAAATTTTATTGTTCCTTGAAAAAGCTGTAATTTATATTTGATATTTTGATATACAAATACAGAGATTTATGAGCTGTAAGATTAGCAGCGGTTGTGATGTCACATGCATTTGGAATGTGTACAACGTTGAATCCCTTTAATAATTAAAGAGACAAAATGACTTTTTTAATTGTTAATATCTCTTAACATACAAGGAGTTATTAAAAAATAATTGAACATTTGAGGTTCTAGTAACCAACTTTATCAATATATAGTACACTTTTATATAAATTAAGACATAGGACACAAGCCCATTGAATAGAGTATATTACCCAGTAAACTAAATGTATTTTGTTCGGTACATGGCTGAAATTTGGAGTTAATATTGCATTTAAATCAAAGAAGATGCTTCGTACGAAATGTCATATCAGATGAAAACCGAATCAAGACGAATGTAGCCGAATCAAAACATGACAATGACTCCTTATTGTGTAAACTAACCAATTTATTTTTAAGTCTTATTAATTTGTTATAAGATAATAATATAAGGAAGAAATTTTTGTGAAAAAATTAGAAAATCAAGTTTAAATTAATTACTACTCGATAATTTGAGAAGCTGCTTTCGAAAAAGCTGTCACCAGTCCTAGATCCATTAGATAATTAATCATGAAATAAATATTACTTTAAATAAGTATTATTTTTACTAATATATTTGCAGAATTTGTCTAAATATATTTAATGAACACTATATAATATTTTTATTCAAACTACAAACAATAAGAAAAAAATAAAATGTAAAAGCGGAAGAGCTAGTATAAGTAACGCAAACAATCAATATTTTATAATTAATTTAGTGCAAATAATTAGTTTTTGCAGTAATAAATACCCAAGAAAATTACCCATAAGTACATTCGGTTACCACGTGACCAGCAGAAGTTTACGAAGTTATGAGATTTCGAGAGGAAACCGAGAGTTACTCAAATTAGTTTCTCGTGTTCTTTGATGAAATGGCGTGTTAATTTCATTTGTCGGTAGTCGGTTCATTAATATTTAAAATATTTAATGATTAATAGTGTTTTTAAATATGTAATCATCTTTTATAATATTTTAATTATGAATGTGTTAGAGTAATTAATTAGGATGCAGAATTCTAATTAAAGAGACTATGTGTTGTGATATGTTGTGTTTGAAGACATGAAGATGTTCCTGTTAAAAGAAATGAAGAATTGAAGGTAGGTGCTAAGATATTATTGAATATAGTAATATATGTTACGTAGAATATATCCAATTTTTGTAGTTGCCGCTTTTATTGTCAGATGTTTTATGTTATCTCTGGTTTTATGTATCCTAAAACATAGGCATTGCACTTTACTTGCTCTATCTGTCAAGCAAAAGTATTTTTAACTTGATGTCTTATTGTTTCCAATAATGATTTGATGAGAAAGTTTCTGTATATATTAAACACAAATATAGTTTAGTAATTACGTTTAAGTGGTTTGTTAATGTTAACTCTTTATGCGCCGGTGAATCATTTTACATTGAATTGTACATTGAAATAGCTAACCTCAAAATATTTTTTCAACAGGTAGTTATCGGTTTGTATTGGATTAGGTTTGAAAATATGGATTAATTTCGTTTATTTTTCTAAGCCATTTGCAGATTGCTTTGAGCTACACTCATTATTGCAGTTATGTAAGTAATGTGGTGCGTTTTCTTAACCACTCTGAACTTTTTGAGTGACAGAAGTTCACAAATGGTAAAATACACAAATCTCTAGCAATGCCGACTTCTGGAGAATATATTTTATTTACGGATTGCTGCAACCAAATCCTTTATGGAGAGAATACTTGAACATTCAAACAATTTGCTCAGCAGTATCATATCCAATAAACTGGCATTACGCAGGCTAAAATGTTAATTACTTCAGCACCTACTAATCAAACTAATAAGATTCTAGGATCTTTATATATTTTTACAAACTTATTACTGAATGTTCTCTTAAACATTACAGATAATAATCTTTGGGAGTCGAATAAATAAATAAACTTTTCCATGCTTTTGGCAACTGGAGTTGTTGTTTAAAAATATTAAAGTTGTTACTTATTAATATTACTATTTATTAAGTTTATTATTGTATGTATTATAGTTCTTTGCATTACGGCTTAGAACCACTAATCCATTATTTGAACCATTTTGCCTTATATTTGTTTTAAGAATAGATTGTTAAAAAACTATCTATTTTCTTAAAAGAAAAACGCTGAGCTCATTATTTTAAAATAAATTACAAACTGTAAGAAATGTGGTAAATAATTGGAGCAGGTTTTCTTACAATAGGTTCATGCACTTGACAAAATACAATATTACCTTTTTTTGAGAATTTTCAGCATGAACTTTTCGTATGTTCATTATTACTTTTAATAACATGTAATATATTTGAGGCCACAGTAATAATTATTAAAACTCATTCATTTAGTATTTTTATAAAAATATATTTAAGTAATCATAGATGTAACTATACAAACAAATGATTTGTTGGTAAGACTTGCTCAAGAATACATAACTCCTAATGAAAATAATCCAGTCAGTTTGATAATTAAAAAAGCTTGATTTCATTTGATGTAAGACACAATGTGTTCAGTTCGTTATGATGAATTCATGAATATCATTTATTTTCTTCATGTTAGATGAGTGTAGAATTATTCTTTTTGAGTATGTTACTTAAAATTTTTAATTAATAAAAAAATAAATTTAAAACATATTAACTATTTTAACTTATAATATGATTTAGTTTATCTGAAAAATAGCTACATTTTAATATAAAATGTTATTAGAAATTTGACTAAAATGATTTCAAAATATAATATTTAATCGAAAGAAAAATAACCTAGTGTAGGTTTCAAGGATTATTCAGATATAGTTCCAACGTTTTAATAATATCAATCTTTAGAGAAAAATTAACTAAATTGCGTTTTTGAATTATTAAATAAATTCAATCTAATTATATGCACTAATTCACACCTTACACAATTATTAATTACACATCAATCTACTTAAATTAAGGCAAATATTTTAAAAATAATTACTATTTGAATTAAGGGTAAAAGATTGAGAAATTCATACCTTTTACAACTACAGATTTTGTGAGAAATTGAATATATCGAAATACTTAACATTTTAAGTATAATGGTTTATAAATAATTTTTCAAAAATTGTGTACTAAAGTTGTAAGTGATTAAAAAATTTAAATTAGATTATAATTATGAAATAGTTAATTATAATCTAATTTGGTGTTATTTTCCGAAAAGTCACTTCTTCGGTAGTTCGTAAGATGATCAAGAAAGTTTTGCTTCAAGAACCGTATGCTTTATTGTTTTTTGGTATTACTATAATCTCTTGATATTTTGATGCTATAATTCACGTCTCTATCTTGATTATTTGCTCTGTAGAGGAACATCTTCATGAGTTGGTATTGATGGAGGAGGTTTGTACCAGCAGGCTCTGTAGAGGAGAGCAGACAGGGCTGCAGCAGTCAGGGGGCCAACCCAGTATACCTGAAATAATTATTAATAACATGAAATTTATTGAATAACTCTTGAGACTATCATCTTGTCTTGGGTTTTGTAGGTGTACTCACGTAATGGTAATCCCAGTCTCCATTCCAAATTGCAGGTCCCAAGCTTCTTGCGGGGTTCATGCTACCACCAGTGTAAGGTCCCTAAAGAAATAGGTTAAAGTTAAAAATATAGTTCGGAGTTAATATTGTTGCATAAGAATCTGGCGTATTTATGTTAAATTACTTACACCAGCCAAAGCAAGCCCGGAGATTGTTAAACCGAAACGAATAGTAACGGAGTCATGTTTATCAGTATTTCTGGAATCCCAGACGGCACAACAAACGAGGCCTAAGACAAAGGTCATCATGAATTCGACACCAATTGCCTGAAATTATATATAAATTTATTTAAGGTTTGTTTAAAAAAACATAAATTTAAAATTGGAATGGGCTTGGGTCTTTACTTTTTAGTGATCGATTTTTGAATTGTTGATTGAAATTGATGTTAATAAATGTATATTGGCGTGTCTATTTTATTAAATATCTAAATGTTGACGGAGATATAGCAATTAAAATTTTGAATTGTAGTTTTAGCGCTAGAAACGGTCGGCCATTTGTATGACGTGAAATGCATTGTATACCTCAATTATTTGTTGATTAGCTCAGTGTTGTGGTATTGTTTTGTAGCTGTTGGTAGTCAAATAATCAAATCAAATCAAAGAATATTAAGTTTATATTTTATTTAACCCTGTTACGGCAAACATAATAATGAAATTTGATTGTTCCTTGAAATAGCTATAAATAATATTTGATATTTTGATATATAAATACATATAGCAAAGATTTATGAGCTGTAAGGTTGGTAACCTGAAACTTTGTCAGAGTTCTGTCAAGAATATATCTCTTTTACGCTCTGTTGTATAAAAGAGATAGCAACTAGCGGTTGTGAGGTCACATGCATTTGGAATGTGTACAACGTTGAATCCCTTTTATAATTAAAGGAACAAAATGACTTTTTTAATAGTTAATATCTCCTAACATATAAGGAGTTATTAAAAAATAATTGAACATTTGAGGTTCTAGTAACCCACTTTATCAATATATAGTACACTTTTATAGAAATTAAGACATAGGACACAAGCCCATTGTGTGACGTTGCTTACCTGCCAAGCAGAGACACCAGGTGCAGGAAGTGTAGAGCACAATCCAGGCGCAGAGGAAGTTCCATTGGTTGGGTCAACAACAATGTCAGGCGTTAAAAGCTGGAAATTAAGAAATCGTTGAATATATTGTAGAAAATCTTAGTTTTTAGTAAATTAAAATATTTACCTTTAAGAAACCAAATCCTAAGAATCCTCCAAGACATTGAGAGACGAAATAGACTCCCAACATTGGCAGAGTAATTTGTTTACTTATAAAAGCTGTTACAGATACTGAAGGATTGAGATGAGCCCCAGAAATGTGACCGAAAATCTGAAATTAATATTACCCAATTATTTTTGGCAAATATTTTCGCTTCATTAGATGATTTTATTTATAAATATAGATTTGACTCATACAGATTCCTGAAAATAATTTTATGGTCTTAAAAACAACATTTTCGTAATTTCAAGTTGTACTTAAGCACACTCATTCAATCAGTGACGTCATACATTGTAATAATTTAATAAATGTTTTGCAAGTAATTGTTGATGTATTGATTGACACGTAGAGATAACGATCCAGATTTCGTTATCAGGATTTATCAATGTTTGAACTAATTATTACTACTTGTAAGAATGTAAACAATTTAGATATTATATGTGGTCGAAAACCAGCTTCTGTCACATGACGTCATGAATCTAATACTAGCACCATCTATGATTCAAAACTTATTGTATAGGTAATTCAAATTTCATTATTTCCGTATCCTCCTCACGATATCCTTGTCTAGTAGATACAAACGTTCATTATTTTTTTACAATTCTTTTTTCCATTAAAAAACATTTCATCAACACACTAAATTCAAATTTTCTATTGTTTAAAAGAAAATTACAAAAGTAGTACCACTAAAACTACTGTAACCCGTAAAGTAATGACACTTCTTGTTGAAAGACCCTTTATATAGTAAATTTTCTTCTTTCATCACTTAATAAATATTATTTTAAGGTTCTACAAACGCATCGACATATTTAGATAGGAAATATGCTATAGGAACTGTTTAAGTTATGCTGAACAATTTCTAATGAATTGAAATTACCTGAATGATGAACATGACGGCTAGACCGAATGTAATACAAATTGATAAATGAGTAGGTTTGCTATCCCAACCGGATATGCAACCCATACATCCGAAGAACACCAGGAGGCCGGTTCCAATGAGTTCCGCCACCGCCTTCATGATGTTTTCCATTGTTGTGATTTTCATACCTGTAACAATTAAAATAACAACATTAATAAGTTAATAACTATTAATTAAAAGAAAACTATTAGCCTTGTCTCTGTTTGTTCAATGTGTTCAATATGGTGCTGTCTCTATCTGTAAACAACATTGTTTTATGACGTTTTATTTTTATAACAAAGTTGTTCTCATTTTGCACTTCTTTTTGATCTAGCGGTACACACAAATTTCTTTGTATCAATAAAACAGACAACAGTCATTTTTGCATAGAATATAAAAATAACTTTACTAATTTAAAGATAAGAAAATAAAGTGCAAAACGAGTGCAACATTTTTTCTTGAACAGTACGCCATTAGTATGTGACGCTTTTTACACTCTGTTGTATAAAAGACTAATGATTTTTTATAACTTTTGATTCTTTAAAATTAAAATTTTTGTGTAAAGCCCCATTCCTACTCACTGTTTTTAGTTTTAATTTAATGTTTTAACCTTAAATGTAATAAACACAAGGTAATAAACATTATCTTGTATAATTACTATATTTATTTAATATATTTAATTTTATTTCTTTATATTTCACAAACTGAAGTTTACGTTTTAGGTTAAAACCTTAAATTAACACTAAAACTCAGTGAGTGGGAATGGTGCTTAAATTTAAATATATTGTTAACATAAGCGTCGTTAATTTAATTACAAAATTTCACATATTTTGATCAGTAGTAAAGCGAGATATTAATAATTAAATTGCGTATCTTGGTAGTTCAATTATTAGTATCTCACCTAATTAAAAAATGATTGGATTCTGATACAGAACACGTGCTTCACAATTAAACAATTTTTTTTCCATAAATATTTCTAAAATTCCAACTCTTTAATTACTGATTATCCAAAATCAAAAAGGTCATTGAAGTTCATCACAGCTTCGATATATTTAAAAAAATGATTTTTGTAAAAAAAAAAATAAGAAATTTCGATAAGACAGATTAAAGATCACGACGCAGTGCTGCGGGCTACCGAATTTAATTTATCAGCTATTTATATCATTCAAGAATATCGTTATCTGTTATCACAGTGACAGCGTTACGGTCGGTAATCATTTTTACATTATGTCACCCAGAATGAATAATGGAAACGATCTTTGAATTTTGAACTTTGTCAGTCGACTTCGTTTATCTTCGATTAAACAAAACAACATTGCTTAGATCTTGCTTCAAATTAGATTACTTTCATACTTGTATTATCTAAATAAATAATTATTTATGTGAATATGCATTAAGGGCATCGAAATGAAATTGATCTTAATAAATGTGTATTGGCGTGTCTATTTTATTAAATATCTAAATGTTGACGGAGATATAGTAATTAAAATTTTGAATGGGCTTGTGTCCTATGTCTTAATTTCTATAAAAGTGTACTATATATTGATAAAGTGGGTTACTAGAACCTCAAATGTTCAATTATTTTTTAATAACTCCTTATATGTTAAGAGATATTAACAATTAAAAAAGTCATTTTGTCTCTTTAATTATTAAAGGGATTCAACGTTGGACACACGTTGTAAGGTTACCAACCTTACAGCTCATAAATCTCTGCTATATGTATTTATATATCAAAATATCAAATATTATTTACAGCTATTTCAAGGAACAATAAAATTCCAATATTATGTCTGTCTTAGCAGGGTTAAATAAAATAATAATTTATTATTCTTTGATTTGACTTGATTATTTGACTACCAACAGCTACAGAATATTACCACAGCATTGACCTACTCAACAAATAACTGACATTAAAATGCATTTCACGTCATACAAATATGGCCGATCATTTCTAGCGCTAAAACTACAATTCAAATTTTTAATTGCTATATCTCCGTCAACATTTAGATATTTAATAAAATAGAGACGCTAATACACATTTATTAACATCAATTTCAATCAACAACTAAAAAATGAGAACACAAGCCCATTGTAGTTTTAGCGCTAGAGATGGTCGGCCATTTGAATGACGTGAAATGCATTTTATACGACAGTTATTTATTGAGTAGGTCAGTGCTGTGGTAATGTTTTGTAGCTGTTGGTAGTCAAAATAATCAGTCTTTATTTAATTTAACCCTGCTAAGGCAGACATAATATTGAAATTTGATTGTTCCTTGAAATAGCTGTAAATAATATTTGATATTTTGATATATAAATACATATAGCAGAGATTTATGATCTGTAAGGTTGGTAACCTTACAACGTGTGTCCAACGTTGAATCCCTTTAATAATTAAAAGAGACATAATGATCTCCTAACATATAAGGAGTTATTAAAAAATAATTAAATATTTGAGGTTCTAGTAACCCACTTTATGAATATACAGTACACTTTTATAGAAATTAAGACATAGGACACAAGCCCATTGGGGTTTCATAAATAACAGTAATTACTATAGTTAATTACTCAAGTTCTCGGCCGCTGTAGCGTCACAATATATTATCCTAGCAAAATACTATCGTTCTCAATTAGCGAAATTTGTATAATTTATGTCATTTAAAAACGATAACGCATTTGACCTGAGAATCAGACAATAAAGGTTACTTGCCTTAAATTATCATTATTTTCTTTTAATACAGGAAATTTAAATGCCGGAATTACAATACAATGGATAAAATTTGACCGTCATCACAGCACTTCGCTGTAAGGTTACATTGAAATACAGTTAATTATTTAAAAGACTTTGTGGGTAAAATAAGGAAAAAAATTTATCATTAGCTTGTCGTTGATGATGAGATAATATCCCATGAAGTTTTATGTAACTAAGGTTGCCAAGAAGGTAAAAAATCTTAATTACTTATTACTATTTATTTCTTCTAAAAAATGTGGCAAAAGTGAAATTCAAATTTGATATAGCTATAACTCCGGTAATAATTAGAAAAAAACGTTAGAAAAATAAAAACGCCAATATACATATGTGTATATTTCCATTTATTTAAATATTATTTTTGCGCAAAGAGATTGTAATCTTGCTTCAGTTTTGAATGTCGAATAACTTTCAAATCAAGACATTGAGACACAAGATGATATCAATTTCATTGTTAAATTAATAAAAAATGGTTTTATATAACAACAAATGTCTGTGGCATTGAAAGTAAAAATAGAAAGATTGTTACGTAAATTTATAGATTAATTGTAACCAACGCTAGGTGAAAGTAAAAAAACAACGTGCGTCCTACATGTTTAGATACAAACACTGATAAATATTTATAATATTGTTCTATTTTTATGTGATCTAACACAGTAACGTATGGTCTTAAGGTAGTTATATCGTGGAATGACTTTTCAAAGGATTTTAATAAAACTTCATTTAATTGCTCTTTAATTAATTATAAGACATATTGACCTCAGTTCGATTAAAATTTACAACTCCATTATTGAGAAAAACGATATTAAAGTTTTGTTATTTTAACACAGGCTCTTATGGGAAATAGTAATTTCAATGTTATTTTTATCGAATAAAATAAAAACGATTCAAAGGAATTCAATAAAAATTTTATATATTATAGAAACAGTAGTTATTAATCACATAAAAAAAAAATGGAAATTATTGTCCACGCCATTACAGAAATAAAATTTTGTAAACATTGAAATTTTTTATAAAATCAAGAAATGACTGTGTATGTGTATGTACGTGTATGTACGTGTAGATACTATTTACATGTAGTGAGAACAGTGAGACTGTACTTTCACAAAAGTTTTTAACGAGACTATTTGACACTAACGTTTCAGCTACATTATAATTTTAGGTTGCTGAGTTATACTTTTGAGCATGACTATCACGATACAACTACCTTAAATCGTTGAGAAACTAAAGCTCAGTGGTTTATGCAGTTTGGTCCTCGGAACATCAGCGTTCCGGAAAATTATTAAGAAGGTACAAGATCTTCGCGTAAATGATGAAAACGTCGTGAAATTTAGAGGATAGATAAGAATAGTTGAAATACATGCTGTGTCAAAATTTTAGTGACTTAGTGATTTTAGTGATTAAAAATAGTCATCTTTTAGCTCAGTGGGTTTGTGAGCTCATTTTTAAGGGGTCGTTTTTTTAATTTTCAGTTGAAATAAATTTAAATATATGTATAATAACGGATATTTTTTTAAATATCCAAAACTTGACGGAATTATAGCTATAGTTCAAATTACGAGAGTTCGGCGGCGACTCATACTTAAAACAAGTTGTGGGGTATAAACTGCCGATACAACTAAAAAGCACGGACTCACTTATTTTTCTATAATGTATATAGAAACGAATAAGATAAAATTCATTATCGTATTATAGATTTATACCGCTCTTATAACCTCTTTTAAGTATAAGTCGCCGCCGAACTACCGTGATTTGAACTATACATCAAATTTGAATTTCAGTTTTGCCGCATATTTTAGATATGCATAATACGTCACAGAAGAAATAAATAAACAAGATTATTTTTATAATGATTCATGAGATACACAGCTCAGCTATTAGTAGTAAATGACGTATCACACACACACTCGTATGCGTTTTTATTATATAAAAATTAAATGGCAAATCATTGTATGTGACGTACCATTCAATGAAATTTTCAATAATTAAAGAAAATAATGTCATTTTTTTATTGCTAATATCTGTTAAAATATAAAAGGAGTTATTAAAAAATAATTGGATATTATTATAATTGGAAAAATATTTGGATAAATTTGGAGGTTCTGGTAGCCACCTTTATCAATATATATAAATACTAGCTGTCCCGGCCACGCGTTGCTGTGTCTAACGTTTTTGTCATATTACATTACATAGCGCCATCTATTGAATATTTACTCAATCTAGTCAACAGATGTCGCCATCTTTTAAAATCGTTTGGAGTTAACAGATAATTAATAGACAAATAATTTGCAATAAGATAATATTGCAATCATAAATTGAGATGTAAGCTATCCTATCTTTCCAGTTGGATCAAACTGCACACGGTGTACAAATTTGATTAAAACCGGTTAAGTAGTTTAGGAGTCCATCGCGGACAAACAACGTGACACGTAATTTATATATATTAAGATAAATATGAAATGTATATAATCAATGTTGATATTTATGCAATTTTGCCCATATTTCTTAAATCCATTAAAGTATACAAACAATTAATACATTATTTAATATGATTTTTACCAATCTACAACTTCTATTTAAATATTTTCTAATACGATTACAAAATAACAATAAAACCCGAATTAGAACATAACCTAATTCTACTCTATTACAAAATGAAGATCACACGTAAATTTACTTTACATGTACATTTATTTAAATTAGTTTCAAACCTAATATTAATTCAGGTGATGCATATATCGTATAATTAAAATAAATAAGTAGCTTAAAGTAAACAATGGGTACTTACTGTATGTTTGACGTAGGTAAGTCAACATTACAGATAATTTACTATAATACTGTGAATTTATTAAATACCATAAGAATTATTACTAAACACTTATCAGACCCCCATGTGTTTCGCCGTGTGGCCACTAGGTGTGACTACACACTTATATCAATGAATTTACTATGTAAGATACGCATACGGTAAATTAGAAATAACTGTTAAAACTATTTTATGTAAATAAAGTAAAAACACACGCACACTAAGATTTAGGTACTAATACATAGAAAAATAATCTAGAGTATTTATGGTAATTTGAGAATGACATTACCATAATGCAGCAAGTAATGGTAGTGCAACATAAGAAGCCTAAATAAGTCGAGTTGTTTTGCTTATTAGTAATCAGCGGTCACAGTAAACAATGGACTTGAGAACCATGACTTATTTTCTATAAATCGGAACTATATATCGACAAAGTTGGCTATCAGAACCTCAAATGTAAATAATGAAAAAAGTAATTTTGCCTTTTTAAAGGATTCAACGTTATAGAAAATTCCAATGCATAGTACGTCACATCCAATCATCATTAGCCATCTATTTCATACAACAAAGACGCATACGAGTGTGTGTGATACGTTATTTACTACTAAAAGCTGGTTGTGTATTCCATGAAGTATTATATTACGAAATTTGTAAAAAAGAAAAATAATTTCGATTACTTCTGCGTTTTGTGACGTATTAGGCATATTTAAAACATGCGGCAAAACTGAAATGCAATTTTAATATAGATATATGGTAAGAAATGAGTCCCACAAAATTATATCAACTATAATCAGAATCAAAAGTAATCACTGTAAAATCACAGTATCACTTGTATAAAATTAATAATAAATCTGACGATAGATGCCAATGTGGCGAATTTGGAGCTTTAGATCATATTATATTTGAATGCACAAATTATAGTTTACAAAGATCAAAATTCAATTAGATGTGATTAAAACTTTCTAAACTAATTCTAAATTTGTGTTAAGTGATTCAAATTAATTATTGTATTATTCAAATATCTAGACAATTGTAAAATAGAATTATAAATTTCATGTAAAAGTATATATAAAAAATAGTTGTTGTAAATTTAAAAAAAATACAAAATTAAAAATAACTTCTAAAAAATGAGTTCACAAGACTCTCGCACATGTTTTGGGTCCGGTTTTTAAGGTAAAGAGCATATTACCGGGACATTTCGTATAAAGCAGCGAAATCGCTCTGAATTCAATCTGAATTCGTATAAATACTTCGAGATATTTGTACTGAATATCATATAAAATAATCTGGATAAAAATTCGAATAAACCGAAGTCCATAAAACAAGATATTTGGTTATAAAACGCACTATATAAAATATATGTTATGTTTATTTTAGATTTATCAGGATTACATTCATTTATCAGTGATTTGGTGAACTTGATAACACACCAGCCCGCGTACAAGGAAACACATGGAGTACTTAATAACGTTGTGTTGACATTCATTTAATGTAACAGCGTATGTTCGCTGATAACGATTGTGTGTAGTCGGTTGTGTCAAAAATGTAGAGTGACTTTTGACATTATCCAGTTTGATAAAACTTTATAAATATATTGCGTTGTAAATATGTATAATTTTCGATTTTCCAAAAAAAAAAAAAAAATACGTTTTTAATATAAAATAACGTCTATGTTTGCTGTTTAAAAGTTCAAAGAAAAATGAGTAACTTTCAAAAACATTTTAAAGATAATTAGGGTTCGTTTAAAGGTTATTAGGCGCCATTCACTATTGGGGAATACCCAATTGTTTAAATTATTCATCAAAGACTTTAGACTTTTTTAGACTTTATTAAATAATAAATTTTATTTGGCAGTTGCATAACAAAACATAAAACCACATAACGCTTATATCATACCACAATCTAAGCCGGAACAATTAAAGATAACTACTATATTTATCATAATTTAATAATTTTGCGATGTGGGTCGCGATCGTGCCCCATTAAGGATAATAATCACCCACATTCATTACACTTTCTTTGTACAATGTGTATGTTAATTAATTTCAAACTTTTACAAACTCTATTTTTATCTATTTCATTTAAGAATTATTTATAATTTGTTTAATAAAACGCGTCATTTATGATTCTTTTTCATGTTTTGAAGATACAACTCCTCAAGGGGAGGGGAGAGGGGGTATAATGTTCCAACTTTTTTATTTATTTATATTATTGTACAACATATTAAGTTTATTATGTAAAAATTTGAAGTCGATTGGAGTGAAACTGTCGTAGATATAGAGTTTTAAGTCTTCACCTCTCTGGTCTGCTTTCGTGTTACTTTGAAACTTTTAAATGCGGTTTCTCACACATAGCTTTTTCAGAGTCGGTGCCCTCTCTAGCTCAAAATCTACTGCACCGATTCTTTTGAAATTTGGCACACTCTTTCTTTACATAAATGTCAAGGTAACGCCGTCAAATTTTTAAAAAAAATTTAATTTTAACGTATTTTAAAATAACAAAGTTTCTGATTTTTTTCATAAAAAATCCGGAAAAATCAATAAAAAAATAAAAGCTCGACAACATTACCTGCAGAAACTTATCAACTAATGAAATCATTTTGGTTTTTTAATTTCCGAAAATCTAGTGATGAGTTATGAGTGGCACCGCAACGTTACTTTTTTGTGACGTCTGCGGAGATTCGCTGTCAATACCTCATTTCTTGATATTTATTTATGAAAATTTCACAAAGTGTTCTTCAAATGTCATTCTATCATGTAGTAATTAAAGAAATAATTATATATTAACTGTGTCGTCAAAAAACATAATGCTTAATGAAAATATGATTCTCTTTCATCTTTTTGACCTTACCGGGGGTAAAGGGATCGACACATTACCAATAACCCTGTATATGTAATACAATACATTCACAATCCCCTAAGGGTGCAATAAAGTAGTCGTACATTATATAAAAGTATCGCTAAATAAATCTATTAAAAGCCTTGACCTATTGCACCGTACGCAAATAAATCAACACATTCTAATATTCAAATACAGCAGTTACTTTCAGAAACCAGTTTCTACGCCCACTTCTGATTTAACAAAAAAACGTCATCGATTTTAATACTCGTAGTCTACTGTTCAAGACGTAGCCAATAAATATTTTTTGCATTGTTGTTCCCCCACCACACCTGGTGACACACACGCACACACCTTCTTGGCGTATCGCATCATTAAGGTATGCTTTAACAAGTAATTAGTTGTAATTAGTCTTCTCTACATGTTATGATCTATGTTCAGTAGTTCTAATTACACTAATTTATTGACGGGTAATGTTCTTTGAACTTTGCGATAGTTCACTTAAATGAATTATGTTCATAATTTGCTGGTATTAGCTTCATTTACGATCTACGTTAATTAGTTGTATTAATTAATTCGAGTAGTGTTTTGCTGATGTTGATGTTGATGTTGTCACAGTGATGTTGATTGATAGAGATAACGCGTTGTTTATCAAATACAGAGATCACGTATAATTAGTTATTAGTTTTAGATAATTATTGGATGTAGATTATTAATTGGCCGCAAAATACAAAACAAGTATGTTACCTTACATTATTGTAATATACTACCATTGCGAGTCCCCGGGGTGGCAGATCTTTGCGAAATCTTTGTATAATTTATGTAAATTGTAAGTAACTATTTTTGATGATAATTGACGAGAAATAATATTTTATATTGAAAATTTTATAAAAATTAACAAGCACAAAGCCGACAAATATTAATGATGATAAACTAAGGTACATGAATGCCTTAAAAGATATACACAGTGCTTCTAGTGGGATTCATGCCTTGTGTTTTATCTCACTTGTATACACGTTCGTTCTCTCACTAACAACACAGTTCCATTCTCATTCGGTTCGGGAAGATTCGGGGCAAAGATTTAATACCAGTCGCCTCGTGTGCGGAGTGCCTTAATTAAAATAAAATTTTGAGGAGAATAGATTTTATTATGTTCTTTATTATTTATAAATAAATTCGCGTGCAAAGTTCAGAAGGCAAAATCATTATAAACCTTGACAAACACTAATTTATAGTCATTTCTATCTATAGTCCAAAAATAGTAATATTTAAATTACACCACAATCTGAAATATTCATCAGATCACTGAAATAAATGGAAGACTGGTTTTAACGACAAAACAAATCTATTTTTAACATGACAACTGAAAGTCTTCTAGAGAAGCCATGTCTCTTAACCCATGAACTCACGACTCATGAACCACGAACCTCTGGAGATATATTGACAGTTTGCAAATACAATCACCTAATTTACATATACACAAAAAACTATACAAACACGCAATGAATGGACGAGTATTCCATCCTCGCTCAGTCTGACTTTGTTTTGGGTTAAAAGGACAAATATTTCTACGTTAACTTTTCCTTAGTAAAAGGGAGCTGAATGGGGATAATATATTAAGAAAAAAAAGTAATATAAAAAACTAATAAAAACCTTTAGACGCATTGCGGGGAATCCCCTATATTCAACAAAAATGAGTCAGAATAATTTTTCTAAGTATTTAAATCTATAAAAACGTGGTTTTCAGTAAAACCATGATAATCACAACAATGATGCAATGTCCATCAGTTGAATATTACATTGTAGAGAATGGAGTGACGACAGAGGAGGCAGAGAGAAGAAGAAAAGAAGGCACAAGTGTGGAAGAGGAACTAAGGAGAAGAGGCAGGGAGATACAGCAACAGGAAAGAATAGAAAAAATTGAGAAGAGCAATTACAACACAAGATCCAAAAGGATTTGTGAGAGAGAGATACCACAATACTTAAGAGAAAAAGACACAAAAAACATGAGAAGGATTGCTAGATTCAGATTGGGAAACGAGGAGAAAGGAAACAGATACTGGGCAAATAGCGAGAAAAGGATGTGTAGGGAGTGCGGAACGGAGATAGACACATTGGAGCACATTAAGTTTTCATATGAGAAAAAGGTAATAAGCGAAAAGAATATTGGGCAGTTATTAAAGGGAGGCAGTGAAGGGAAGAGGTGGATGGCGGAGATAGAGAATAGGAACGAGGAAAGAGAAGGAATGGCAGAGTATAAACAGGAGAAGCGCAGCAGTAGCAGTTTTGTTTTTATTTTTTATAAGGAAGTGTTTTAATCAGAGGTGATGCGCGATGCGAACACCTAGTTCCCATTCCAAACCACAATGTGAATGTGGAGGGAATATTTTTCCTAGTACCAACTCAATGGTCGAACAAAAGAAACAGAGTGATAGACGTAAAAGGCGGGAGAAGTGAAAATGAAGACAGAAGGGAAGAAGGATAGTGAAAAGATAATAGAGGGTTTGTCGAGAAGAAATGAGAATGAAGGAGGACTAGGGAATATGAAGAGAGAGGGAAAGGGGTCAAGAGAAGAACAAACAGAAAGTTGTTCTGGAAGTAATTAAAGTCTAGAATTGTTTAAGTCTAGTTGCAAGTTTGAATTTATATAAGAATTAAATGTATTAGGAAATATAATACTGTAGATTGTAAAGCCGAAAGGTACACAATTATTATAATTAATAATAATAATAATATTACATTGTAGAGATCCGCGTTGTATAGAAACACTAATCGCGTTATACGAATACATCGCATTGAATTAATACTGTTCTAAATAATAAAGTAAACATGCGCAATAAATATTTATAAAAAGCAAATGATATGACCTCTGTTCTGCCCTAATGCAGATACAACAACAAAAGACGGAGTCTCTCTCCTTTAGGTGGATGCACTGTAATTTAAGTATGCACTACGATTTACGATGCATTTTGTCCTGTAAAAAAAAAAACAAACACCCACCACATTCCTTGGCGGATAAACGTATAGCCATTTAAATAAATAACAAAAGAAAAAGTTGTCTTTCAATTAAATTTGAGAAGCGGAATTCATTCAGACAACAGATTTGAATCATAGATAAATAAATATTTAAACAATGTTTTTTTATATGTTAATTATGAATTACAAAAATAATTATAAACATTTTATGTAAAATATTACTTTTTTAACCTTGGAATTATAATGTGCTGAATATAAAACAAATTTCCGGTATTTTATGCATATATCTATTAAAAATGTCAGTAGGTTTCCTTAATTGGTATTTTTTTAATCATGGAAAAGTTATAAGAATTTATAATTAGTGAGATAATTATGAGACCAATACAATATTCGAGTTTCAAGTATTCCAGCGGTATTCGACAAGTTTATCTGCATTATATTTTTTTTCGGTTGCATTTATGACTTATTTGAGTATTGAATCAGATGGAGGATACAATTTTACTTATAACATATTACATCTCACAAATTAACTGCACATTTTGAATTAATAATAGGACAGTTGAGGTCCAATATCAGCTACTGAGCTCTAAATTAAATTTTACATTATGCTCATTTCCAGCTTGTGAAATTTAAAGATATAAAAATATTTAGATGCGGAGGTTAAAACATAAAATTAAAACTCAGTAAGTTGGAATGATACGCTTATTATTATAAACAACAACAAAATTACATAAAGTTGCGCTCGTTCATTTTTTTTTTCTTTTTTGAGATTTCAATTCCATTTCTCTTATTTATTGCTCATCATTTTTTTCTTCTTTATTTACATATCTTTAAAAAATATTTTTTTATGTTTAAAATACAATAAGTGCGCCCACTTTGACAACACACTCCTTATTTAGAGTTCAGAAAGTAAAAACTTTGTTTTGTAATATTTTAAACACGCATGTCAAGTTTAGGAGATGAATATTTAAAAAAATTAATAAATGTACCATATTTATCAGTAGATGCTGATAGAGTATAAGCTAAGATCAAATTCGATTCTTACTCTGATTTTATTTAATTTGTTGTAAAATATACGTTAATCACAAAAGGTAATAATAACATAATATAATTGTACAAAAATGTAATATTTTACATATCAGTAATATAACATTTCTAGTTAAAATATTATGTAAAGTATATACTAAAAACTTTACGATAGAATCTGTTTTATAAAAATATATTTACAAATAAATTTAAGTAAAATTACATAAACTTTAAAAAAATTTCTAATGTCTTTTCTAAGTACAACATCGCTGCCTATTAAACTTGATAATTAATTAATCAAACAAAATATTTAGTAGGTTAAAAAAAAAATTAAATAAATCAGAAAAAAAAAAATTAAGAGAAATTAAATATTTTGGTTAATCAAAAAAAAAAATAGAAAAGAATAATATTAAAGTAGGACATACCTCTGGCCATGACGTTTACAACTAACTAACTAATATCACAAATAAAATAAGAGACTACTCGTAATTTATCGAGCAAATTTCTTTATCAGCCAGTAAACTGCCACCACTTCCACAACTGGTGTGACACTGATAATGAGCCGTTAAATACAATGCCTTAAATATACGTACGCGTTGATTACGCGTTAAGAATTACATCCACTCTAAAGTCCAATGGTAGGCATATGTATGATAGTATAGGTGTAGGACTCTGAGAAAACCTGACAAAGTCCTTCACGATGGATGGTTAACCCGCGAATGAGCTTAGGTTTAACCGTGACAAGACAATAACTTTAACCAGCTCCATGCGATTGTATGCAATGTGGTGTAGTTTGTAGTAACAGTTGTAGCTTGTGGGGGGCTCGCTCGCGGAGCCCGAAGCAAGGAGCAGGTTTTGTCTGTTTTGTGAATGGTATAATATAAATAAAACAGGTGAATATGCTGAGTGCTAGGAGAACGTTAACGCAGCAACAAATACGCTGTGATACAAATTATACGTTACGTTAAACTACACAAAAGATTTCTGGCTAAGACTAGTTGTAGCACTGCACACTTTGGTACATTATTACTCCGGAAACTTTGCACTTTCACTGGTGGCACTAATTATTGAATGTTTAAAATCCGCGCGCTCAAAAAAAACCAGTATTTTCACCATATCTCTTTACTAGGGCGTCGTATAATAAAAATATTTATTATCAAACTTATAGAGGACTATATTTCTTACAACTTTTGTTCATAACATTTTTGGGAGATATGTCCAACAGCTCAATTATTGAAACACCTTTTTTATGTTTATTTGTAGTTAATTAATTATTAAGTTCTACCATATTATGGCTACTGTTTCTCCAATTCTATAAATTCATATGATTTTTTGAAAAAGAAGTAGAGTTTCCGTCACAATATTAATGAGCCGAAATCAGTTAACTCGTCAGGAACACTAATTTCGACATGAAATTGCCTTCCTAATTTGTACAATTTAGGAGGACTCCCTAAAATTCACTCTTAAATTTACTAGAGATTTAATTGGAAAAAGCATTACTAAATTAATAACTGTGTTTCATTTGTCAATAATATCCATATGCGATTTTAAAACTTCTATATAAGAGAACTTCTAAAAAAATCCCAAACTTTCAAAGTTATATCCACGTGTAGAAAAAGATATTTTATTTCATATTTTCAAGGACGGTAGTAAAACATCTCATTTGTTAAAGAGTTTTAGTTAGTAACAATGTAACAGACTTAAACTACAATTACAATTTATGATTAGCTACACTAATAATTCTAGAGAAAAATGCTGTTTTATGTAATTTATTTAAATTACATACTAACTTTAGCTAAGCTTTTGTGCACGATTTTTTTTAAAAGACCATCTTCAACGTTACTTATTTGAATAATAATCAATCATGTCAGATCGGCGACAAATATGTTTATTGTTTAAAGGAAATATTAAGAATGGTTAACAATGTTATATAATTTGAATTGCGCCATTAATTTCTGGTGTACGTAACAACAGGTATACAAGCCGAACGTGTTGGTAATTCGCAGTTTTATTGTATTACGCAGCAGATTTATAAAGTACCTAGTTGACCGTGATTATTAAGATGTCTTTATGCAGAATTTCAAGATTTGTTCATTAGAATTAAGAGATATGTTTTATGTCTTTCTTTTAATTAATTGCTAATAAATGCATACAAATTGTTTTATCTTTAGATGTGAGCTCAGTCATTTATAAATAATATTAATTCTTGTATATGAGTTAGACCGGTTAGACTTCGAAACTTGTTAGGTATTGCGTAATCGTTCTATAACAAAATCTAGATTGTACAAAACAGAGGAAGTAAAGCATAATAAAACATATAAATACAATTAACCTTGACAGAAAGATGGTAATGAGAAATAGGTTGAGTAGTAGAGAGGAAATAACTAATGGGAGATGAGGAGGTATGACAAAAGAGACGCTGGAAGAGAGAGAAAGTGGAAGGAGTAATGTTAGAAGTAGCGAAGGACGGATGAATGTGGTTGAGAAGTATAAGAAAAAAATCAAAGAATAAAAGGATGCAGAGACACGAATAGAAGAGAGTCAAAAGAGCGGAAAGAGAAAATAAAGAAAAGAAGGAGTCAGAAGAGGGAAAACAGCACTAGGAAAGGAACCTGTGTAGTTTTATTGTTATTAATTTTTATTATATCATAGTTTTGGTTGACGCAATTAATTATTGTATAAAGGAAGTTGTATTATAGATAACTGAGCCTTGAAAGTAAATTGTAACGGTGAGAGACAAATCAATTAATAATAAATACATATTAAGACTCCTAGAACAGTGTTATATCCAGTGTGCGTCTAGCCAAAAACCTACTGCGAATAATTAAAACAATCCCGGTAAAAAATGTGATGAAATTTTCCGCTGGTTATCCTGCAGTTCGTTTCTAAGCATGAGGTCAAATTTATTGAAATTTTATAAAGACGAAGAAGAGAAAAATGTAGAGAAAGTAGGAGGAAGGCATAAGATAATCTAAGAAAAGGAAATAAGAATGTAAGAAGAATAATGATGGAGGAGAATAAGAATGGAGCAAGAGGAAAAGTATAAGGAGTACAAGAAGGAAAAACGGGAAGTAGAATTAACGGAGCGGAGGAGAACATGAGATAAGTTATAAGTGAGAGTAATACAAAGAAGAAAAAAGTATGGGACACTATCGAACGAAATACTATCAAAGTGTTGTTCGTTTTAACGGGACATTTTGTGTATACAAGCGAACCCTTTCAGCTCTATACTTCGTTTTATTACTCTAATAACATTTTGAAGTGATTTACTTGATTTTATATACAGAGACGGACTAATTTGAACGTATTTTTGCGTGGTCAGTAGCTATAGGATTAGATGTTATAGATTACCAACCCACGAGTGTCTTAAATTCATGGAAAAGATAACGATAGCTGATCAACTAACCGAATCAAGGCTAAATACACTACGAAATATTCAATCGACCAAAGATAATAAATGAAATAACAAATTGCATGTATTGTTAATTTTTAACACAGATTTCTAGTAAAATAACGTCTTCAAAAGCATTCCAGAGAAATCAGCGAGATAACTGGATACGACATGAAAAATAAATAAACCTCTTAACAAATATGCTCTTGTATTGTATTAATCTTAAAGATAATCGAGTGCTGTGTATTGGTTTGAATGCAAACCGATCATTGGTGATAAGAAACGTTATCAATTAGTCCACGACATCTCCACGAGGCAATAACAAAGATTCATTGATAAGGAGGCGCCCATGACGACTCATTTTAGAGAAATGCTGCATCAGTAGGGACAGTCCTTTAGATGCGCTATTTGTATGAACTTTTGAACTCTTGTATCAATGACCTTTGTTGTATCACTAAGCTGGTTTGTTGAATAAGTAAATATATACAAGAGCATTTCCAAGAAATTCGATGTTGTGTGCTTGATTCAGAGGTTTTTGTAATAATCCCTGTGGTTTAAAGGTTTTGCTGTTCACAGGTTGCATAGGGTGAAGAAATATCCATATGGTCTTATGGTCACGTACTATTTATATTGTCTAAATAATAACCCACCGTGCTAGCTTAAATGTTTGCTTGACGAATAATGTTTTTAATGTAACAATACCAGGTAATACTAGTAAGTTTTTATCAAATAAATTTGAAATTATTCATCATATATTATAATGTCCCAGGTGTATATTTGTTTTCTTATATTCTTATATGTTTGGTTCAAATTTTGTATGGCATCTCGAAAACGGCTCCATGGAAGTTTTTAAAAATTTCCAATTTCGTAGAGAAAAAAATTCTAAGACTTTTGGCGTCCCCGGATTTTTCTCTGAATTTCCTGGAAACCCGTAATTTTGGAAAAACTGGAAAAAAAGTGATTTTTTTTTTGCTGTATTACTTTTAATTCGTAAAAGACAGAAAGTTGAAATTTTGCATGTGTATTAAGCTATTTAATGCTGACATTTCTCAAAAATTAGAATTTCAAAAATAGAAAAAGGGGGGGTTGAAGAATTTCGGGGGCCCGGTAGGGAACTTTGGAGAAAGTTCATATTCTGGATTGTAGAATAATTAAGTATATTATTAATAAAAAAAAATTCAAAATTTCAAAATTTTATTTGGGGGCACGGGGGCAGTATTTTCCGAGAGTAAAAATGGTGCTAGAAAGTTGAAATTTTGTATATAGGCTAACCTTGGTAACTTATTTACGAATCGAAAAAAAAAAATCCCAAATTTTGAAAAAAAGTTGGTCAAATAACGCATAAATTGAAAATATTTTTTATTTTGATAAAAAAATAATTTTTTTTTAGTCAATTTATATGTGTGTATATGTGCGCGAGTTTATTTATTATTTCAATTTAAAAATAGAACAGTTAAATATGAAATTTAATTACGAATTATTTTATTGAATTCAAATGATACACGCCAAAAAGACGTTGCATTGCGACGGGGGTAAACTCAAGTATATTATAATGTCCCAAGTGTATATTTATATTCTTATATGTTTATGTGTTTATATGTTTGGTTCGAATTTTGTATGGCATCTCGAAAACGGCTCCAGGGAAGTTTTTAAAAATTTTCTATTTCGTAGAGAAAAAAATTCTAAGACTTTTGGCGTCCCCGGATTTTTCCCTGAATTTCCTGGAAACCCGTAATTTTGGAAAAACTGGAAAAAAAATTATCCTTTTTTGCTGTATTACTTTTAATTAGTAAAGGATAGAAAGTTGAAATTTTGCATGTGTATTAAGGTATTCAATGCTAACATTTCTCAAAAATTCAAAATTCAAAAATTGAAAAAGGGGGGGTTAAAGAAATTCGGGGGCCCGGTAGGGAACTTTTGAGAAAGTTCATATTCTGGATTCTAGAATAATTAAGTATTTTATTAATAAAAAAAATTCAAAATTTCAAAATTTTGTTTGGGGGCACGGGGGGCAGTATTTGCCGAGAGTAAAAATTGTGCTAGAAAGTTGAAATTTTGTATATAGGCTAACCTTGGTAACTTATTTACGAATCGAAAAAAAAAATCCCAAATTTTGAAAAAAAGTTGGTCAAATAACGCATAAATTGAAAATATTTTTTATTTTGATAAAAAAAATATATTTGTTTTAGTCAATTTATATGTGTCAATGTGTGTATATGTATGGGTGCGAGTTTATTTATTATTTCAATTTAAAAATAGAGTTTTTAAAATATATTTTTTTGGTCAATTTATATGTGTCAATGTATATGTGTGCGAGTTTATTTATTATTTCAATTTAAAAATAAAGTTAAATATGAAATGTAATTACGAATTATTTTATTGGATTCAAATCATACACGCCAAAAAGACGGTAAACTCTAGGGCCCTTATATTCTTATATGTTTGGTAGTAAATTTTGTATGGCACCGCGAAATCGGCTCCGTCAATGTTTTTGAAAATTGGCAATTTCGTAGAGAAAAAAATTTTAAGACTTTTGGCGTCCCCGGATTTTCCCTGGAAACCCGTAATTTTGGAAAAACTGTAAAAAAAAGTGAGCCCTTTTTTGCTGTATTACTTTTAATTCGTAAAAGATAGAAAGTTGAAATTTTGCATGTGTATTAAGGTATTCAATGTTGACAAATTCAAGCAACACACAAAAACAGACGTCGCTTGCGACGGGGGTAAAAGCTAGTCCTATATTATAATGTCCGAGGTGTATGTTTGTTTTCTTATATGTTTATATGTTTACGCGATTCGTATGGTAGCTCGAAAACGGCTCCATGGAAGTTTTTAAAAATTTCCTATTTCGTAGAGAAAAAAATTCTAAGACTTTTGGCGTCCCCGAATTTTCCCCTGAATTTCCTGGAAACCCGTAATTTTGGAAAAACTGGAAAAAAAGTGATCCCTTTTTTGCTGTATTACTTTCAAGTCGTAAAAGATAGAAAGTTGAAATTTTGCATGTGTATTAAGCTATTTAATGCTGACATTTCTCAAAAATTAGAATTTCAAAAATAGAAAAAGGGGGGGTTGAAGAAATTCGGGGGCCCGGTAGGGAACTTTGGAGAAAGTTCATATTCTGGATTGTAGAATAATTAAGTATATTATTAATAAAAAAAAATTCAAAATTTCAAAATTTTATTTGGGGGCACGGGGGCAGTATTTTCCGAGAGTAAAAATTGTGCTAGAAAGTTGAAATTTTGTATATAGGCTAACCTTGGTAACTTATTTACGAATCGAAAAAAAAAATCCCAAATTTTGAAAAAAAGTTGGTCAAATAACGCATAAATTGAAAATATTTTTTATTTTGATAAAAAAATAATATTTTTTTAGTCAACTTATATGTGTGTATATGTGCGCGAGTTTATTTATTATTTCAATTTAAAAATAGAACAGTTAAATATGAAATTTAATTACAAATTATTTTATTGGATTCAAATGATACACGCCAAAAAGACGTCGCATTGCGAAGGGGGTAAACTCAAGTATATTATAAAGTCCCAAGTATATATTTATATTCTTATATGTTTATGTGTTTATATGTTTGGTTCGAATTTTGTATGGCATCTCGAAAACGGCTCCAGGGAAGTTTTTAAAAATTTCCTATTTCGTAGAGAAAAAAATTCTAAGACTTTTGGCGTCCCCGGATTTTTCCCTGAATTTCCTGGAAACCCGTCATTTTGGAAAAACTGGAAAAAAAGTGATCCCTTTTTTGCTGTATTACTTTTAATTCGTATAAGATAGAAAGTTGAAATTTTGCATGTGTATTAGGGTATTCAATGCTGACATTTCTCAAAAATTAGAATTTCAAAAATTGAAAAAGGGGGGGTTAAAAAAAATTCGGGGGCCCGGTAGGGAACTTTGGAGAAAATTCATTTTCTGGATTCTAGAATAATTAAGTATATTATTAATAAAAAAAAAATTCAAAATTTTAAAATTTTATTAGGGGGCACGGGGGCAGTATTTGCCGAGAGTAAAAATTGTGCTAGAAAGTTGAAATTTTGTATATAGCCTAACCTTGGCAACTTATTTACGAATCGAAAAAGAAATCCCAAATTTTGAAAAAAAGTTGTCGCATAAATTCAAAATATTTTTTATTTTGATATAAAAAATGTATTTTCTTAGTCAGTTTGTATGAAAAATTAATTGTTATTAAATGTTAAATCAATATAGGACGAGTTTATTTATTATTTCAATTTAAAAATTAAATTTTGACTTGAAATTCAAGCCACTCACAAAAAACAAACGTCGCTTGCGACGGGGGTAAAAGCTAGTTTATATATATACTCGTATGTGGGAACGTAAAAATAAATCGAGCACACAAAGAGCATAACTATAACACCCGAGCTAGAAAAGTTGTAAAAGAATGTGATTAATAAGGGTATATTGTGAACGGAAACCAAGTTTAAGCCACTGATTGATTACGTGAAGGAATGTGCTTACCGAAATTACCTAAACGCATTCTCAAAAGTAATAAAAATAAACCTATTAAATCTAGCTGAAAACTAATGTAGGACTGAGTATATAATAACTAGAATTTAAGATGGTTTGTTCATTCATTGTTCTGTATTTGTAAAGTAAATAGCAACGTTTATATTGTAACCTTATTGTATTATTATCATCAAAATTGAGACGGGTAAATTAACAGTTCAAAATCAGCACACCCAAATAAGTTAGAAAAGTTTATTTACCAACTTTTCGGTCAATTTGCTGCGTTAGGTCTGTCGCACACTGCAAGCTTATTTAAGCGAATTTTCACAAGGTCTCATAGTGGGAGCGAATATCAGCGAATTTTAACCAAATAAATACACTGGAATAGAATACAATAGTCTCTTTGTCGATAAAAATAAATGATAAAGTAAATAAAGTAAAAGTATTTGTAGATAAAAGTAAAAGTTTGCTTTCATGATAAATTATGTTAGTGCAAAACAACTCCAATACACCTTTGACACAAGTTTGACTTGGAGTACTGTCGTATTGGTACGTGGTATGTATGTATTGTGACATAACACATGCAAAGAACACAGGAGTCGGACAATCTAGCCGCTGATTTACGTCCGAATTCGCCGTCGTTTAAATACACTTGCAGTGTGCGATTTACAAACACATTTCTCGATAATTGTGCGTAGACTATAACCTAGAAAGCATAGGAATCCTTCAGCTATTGTAGTGAAGACAAGTCATAACGTGACCACTGATAACAACGTTACAAAACGCTCCCCTCCATGCATAAATATGCTATCAAGATAGTACAACTGATAATATCTGAAACATTGTTCCATTTTTATAAGAAAAACCTTCAGGATTATTTCTACTTTTATTGTAATCGTTACATAAATATCGAATGATTTACAACGTGAATCAAATAAGATTCTTGTATACACAAAACGTAAATTCATGCTCAAACACATTACTACTGCAGTAAATCTGTTGTACGGCGCGGCTGGCGTTTACTTACTTGATTTATGGTTAATTACAGCTAACGGGTTACGGAGGAATGTGACGTGAATGTTCCAATGTTCCACCAGCAGCGCCACAAGGTCAACGAAAGGAAATTTTATGTTTCGTAATGTGTAATAAATTTATAGACAGTAAGTTCATTGTCCAATAAGATGCCATGGGTCTTTACCTAAGTAAAGGGCAAAACAATGACAACTGCAAAAAAGTGAAGTGGAGATGCCGTGAGAACCCAGGCTTAGTTAACTCAAGATGAGTGTCCAGTACGCACGCATTGCACAAGTATTGCCACGTAATCGTTCCTACGACTTCACACGAGCACGAGACGAAACGAGACATTTCTGAAAACTATTGAGACGGTACCAAGACGATATACGGCGAGACCCGAGAGTCTCGTTGATTTTATTTTAAAATAATTGCTAGAAAAATAAACTAACAGCAACATAAAGATTCAACCCATTTCTATTACAAAAAAGGTTAGGTCGTAAATTTACGAAATATAAAATCTGGTAAACAAACATCTGTTAAATATTTTATTTTATAATTTTGTCTTTTACAACATTTTGTAGCCGAACGAAAACGAAAGGGAATATAAATTATTTACAATGCGATTGTTTGAAGACATTTTGCCGCAAAAATGTCGTTGAGTGTAGGTGTTAGTAGTGCCAACCTGACAAAAAGGCCGAGATTAGATGAAAGTGATGATGCATTAAGTGAAATTGAACTAGTTGATCAACTGTGTATACAAAAAATTCTTCAAAGTTTAAATTTTCTTTTAAATTTCATACAATTAATGGTGAGAAAAATGACATATGCTTAGTGTGTGAAAAATTTAGAATAAAAAAAATAATTAGCCGAAATAATATAATGAATTACTTTGTTTAGGGCTATCCTAGGAGTAAGTTTTCACAATAACGAGATGTGACGAGACGAGACGAGACAAACTATTACAAGACGGGAACGAGATTTTTGAATCCAGCCCTAATCGTTCCAACCATCTCAGCTATTTGCCACCGTAATAAATGACTTAATAAATACAATCTTTGTAAATATGTTATGTAACATAACGAGAAAATATGTATAAATCGATAAGATAACTGTTGATCACGGGTTAAAGTTGATCGGGTAGGGTCACTAACGCGCTAATCTACAACAAATTTAATTACATTTTTAATACATTTTATTCTATTTATAAATGTTTGATATTTTTTAATGTATAAAAGTTTTTAATGACCTGTTCAAAGAACATGGTCGGTAAGTTTTTGCTGTCCGATAACATATGAATTGTACAATTATGCATAACTCGTTGTTAACCGATTTGTACTACAGCTTGTTATTGGCTACGTCTTATATTAATTGCTAATGCAAAACTGTGATAAGAATTATCTTTGCGCACTTCAAAGAATTTGTTAATTGAAGTTATACACGTGTCTATGCAATTTGAATGTTAGCGCCTTAAATAATCCCATTTCATATTGTATTCCACTGTGGCAACACAGTACCTAGCCTGCTGCACTGTTGAAAATGGCACGTAGAACATAACCCACGACATAAAAAAGTCGTTGACAGTAACAGGTCAACAAGTGACAGCAAATATTGTTATTGTACGACATATGTTGTAAAATAAATTAGATTATTTTTAAATAAATATATTGATAATTAAGAAATATTACTATTCACATTCATAGCCTACTAATCTATTTATTGGTTTCCTTTTTCATACATACTATACACAAGGCCCATACTAAGACCAAATAGCGATATTGTATACAGTAGACCTCGTATAACGCGTGTAGACCCTGTATTACGCGTACTATGAAATAGTGATATATTACACAAAAGATTTCGAGGTACGCTTTACTGACTATAAGAATATGGTAAACATTGCATTAGCTAAAATATTAAAGAACAAATAAAACTTGCAGATATTCCTAATCCTTGTTGTCCACATTAAAGTTTACGATTTAGAGACATAGAATACACTCGTCCATATTTTCTTAAATTTACTTTAAATTTTAAATTTTATTATAATTAACTGGATACATATATTATTTGCTATTAATATAAGTATTAAACATATTTTTAACAGTGTTGTGTTACACGCTAGTTCATGAACTCACTGTTGAAACTTATGTTATAATTTCGCCTGGAGCATATGCAAACAATTTAACATATTAACACAGCAATCACCTATACAGCAGGCGTGAGATAACCATAACAGTATAATAATAAAAGTGTTAACGGAGATGTAACATGCATGTTATAATAAAATATTATTAAGGCTCGTTAAATAAAGGATGCACTGGTTGTGTATTATTAATATTTACTCTTTTACCGGAATTTTCACTTCCTTCGTTATGGATAATTGAGCTCAAACATTATATAGATTCAACACATAGTATGATCCATTTATAGAAGCTGATTGAATACATACTTACTACGTATGTATTGAACTATATGAAGCTTCATTCCCACCTACTGTTTTAG
Source organism: Panorpa germanica (assembly GCA_963678705.1). Taxonomy (NCBI): domain Eukaryota; kingdom Metazoa; phylum Arthropoda; class Insecta; order Mecoptera; family Panorpidae; genus Panorpa; species Panorpa germanica. The sequence goes on from OY783221.1 coordinate 10,834,716, forward strand.
TTTTTATCAGTAATATACTTTATTTAAGGCGGGGATAAGATCAAACGATGAAAAATAAGCATATTTTCGATAATGTTTTTTGATGACACAGTTAATATATAATTATATCTATAATTACTACATGAGAAAATAACATTTGAAGAATATTTTGCAAAATTTTCATAAATAAATGTCAAGAAATGAGGCATTGACAGCGAATCTCCGCTGACGTCACAAAAAAAGTAACATTGCGGCGCCACTCATAACGCATCACTGGATTTTCTGAAATCGAAAAACCAAAATGATTCCATTAGTTAATAAGTTTCTACAGGTAACGCTGTCGAGTTTTTATTTTTTTATTGATTTTTCAATTTTTTACAGCACTTAAAAGTCAAAGTACCGATTTTTCATGCAACTTTGTTATTTTAAAATACGTTAAAATTAAAAAACTAAAAAAAAACTCGACAGCGTTACCTCGGCATTTATGTAAAGAAAGAGTGTGCAAAATTTTAAATGAATTGGTCCAGTAGATTTTGAGCTAGAGATGGCACCGACTCTGAAAAAGCCAAGTGTGAGAAACCGCATTTAAAAGTTTCAAAGTAACAAGAAACCAAAGCAGAGAGGTGAAGACTTAAAACTCTATATCTCCGACAGTTTTACTGCAATTGACTTTAAATTTTCACACAATAAACTTAATATGTAGTACAATAATATAAATAAATTAAAAAAAATTTAAAAAAACCTTAAATACCTTAAACCTTAATATAACTGTTTTTATTTTTTGTATTTCTCACGCCGAAACTTTCATTTAGTTTATAAATAAAATCTTAAATTCAGTAGGTGGGAATTACCCTTAATAACATGAAATAAATTTCAGATATATCTCTGCTTTCTAATTAGACACTTTTAGTAAATGTATAGATTTAAATTATACTTATATTTATCTTAACCTATCATTCCACAGTTTTTTAGAGGCTGGTGTTTTTTGTAAAGCACTGCATAAAATAAGCACACAAGCAAGATCGATCACATGATTTAAAAATATTTCTCTCGAGTGAAGCATTTGCTTACGTACATCGACAATCGACTCGTAATCCTATTCACACATACACCAGATGTTCTGTTATTTTAAAAACCGTGTTGAGACGGATACGGGTACGGCTGAAGATGCTGCGCTGGACCAATGATACAGTAGATACCGTATTCTAGGTTACTACAGAGCGTTAACAGTGTTTAAAAAAAAACCATGTGAAGAAACAACAACTTTTTACTTACTTTTTTTGATGCAGTTTTTTTTATTTAACTGGGATATTTGTTCCGGCGGATTTCTTGATACTTTCTTACGATTAGCGGATCTATAGATTGTCTTTATCACTATTGTCTAAGCTGTACTGCATTACACTCTAATCTACTGTCTGGTTTTAGTATCAATGTTTACTAATTTACATTTTTATATCAGAATTATTGGAGACTATTTGCATAAGATCTTAAACATACATGCTTGCGTACATATGGGTACCTGACAGACACATGTCTCTTTTTGTCGATTGTCAGTTCCAGACGCTTTGATATGTGTTATTTACTGCTACTAGAGCGAACACGTTCGTCCTGTACAATGAATACTGAAAATTCGTACTCGAACACACATATATGGTCACTGCATTACAATTGCTTTTATGTGGTATAAATATCATATTGCATCGATGAAGATACGTACGATTTTTTTGTCTTGAAACAATTCAAGGAAATGTCAGTTATATGAACTACAAATAACAAAATCACTTCACCTGGCCTCACTGCCGTACCAGTATTGAATAAAGTTGCAAATAAACCATTAAAGTGTAACAGAGACAGATATATCTTGTTTCTTTTTCTATGATATTCTGGTGAAACGCAGGTGGAATACTAAAATAAATATTTTCAAATGTAAAAGACAACAACTATATATCCATTTGAATGTATGATGTTGGAAAGAGAAGTAACATTCTTAGGAAAAGATATATATATTATTGAATCCTCTTTTATTTACAATCTGTCAAAAGGAACAATAAGTAAATATATTAGCTTAATGAAGAATGGTGTATAAGAGATTATAATAGACCCCTATTTGAAGATAATCATAATGATTTTCCGTCACATCTAGAGTTGTTCAATTCTGACTTACTATCTGGTGAGTAGGTCTTCGGGGTATTTTCGCTTCAGTCTACGATTTTTAGGATTTGAGTTAAAACCTCATTCCCACTCACTGTTTTGATATTTAATTAACTGTTTTTATTTAATATTGTAATCTAGATTACAGATTCTTCTTTAAGCATTCCTTTTCACATTTGTGTTTTAATTTAAGTTTAGTTAATTTAGTTGGTGCGTATGCATCGTTGGTAATGTAAATTTGATGTAAATTAAAATTGCTATTTTTAATAACAATTAGTAACAGAAATTGTTTTCTCTTCTATATTTTTCAAAAACTGACATTAAACTTATTTTAAAAGTAAATCCTACTGCATTTTGACAGATTGTCACATTTTGCAGGTTATAATATAATATAGGTTTTCTTAATTTAATATTTTTAATTTAAAACATTGTAAGGTTCTAAAAAAACTAAGAAAATTTAAAAAATAAAATATATTAAAAATGGTACTGTGAATGACTACGCGTATTGCCATATGCTAAACAATTTAAATTAAATACAAAATACAAAATTAAATTAAAGCAGTGAGTGGGAATTCTAGCATTATTAGCTCCATGGTTTATTCTCTATTGCTTAGGACTAAAACCGTGTTAGTATTTCGATATTGGAGTTAGAAGCTGAGCCCCACAATCGGACTCCATATGTTCACACTGGTTTTAATATGGCATTGTAAATAAGTACGTTATTTTCCATTGGTATTTTTGAGAATATAAATAATATAACATCTTTTCTACAAGGTTTTCTATAACGCGATTTCGATCGACGCGTAACGCATCAACCGTGTTATAGGAGTGTTTACTCTAGTTTACTTTTAGAATTGCGATATACTAAAAAGAGAACAGATAATTTATTGATAATTTACACAGTTCAGTGTGAAAATACGTCAAAATGCGCCCGAAATAGCTGCCAGTTGTATATAAAGAACTAAGGTCACTTCATTTTCATTTCATTTATAAAATTTGATATTATATATTTTGTTTATACAATTTATAAGATTTGGCTCGTTTCCAAATTTCGAAATTGTGACGTAAAGTGGGTGTGATTCAATTTTTAATGCTATATATTTATGTTATATGACCTGTTTTATTACTTTTTGAAAAATAGATTTACACTTTTCGCGTAAATCTGCCTAAGAAGACACTTTCAAGATTATAAAGAATAGATTTCATAAAATATTACTAGGTACTGGTTAAGGATGTTGTCGTGTCAGATTCTTATCTGCGTCGTATGAGTAAAATGCTTAGAACTTATATCTAAGTAAGAAAAAACTTTTGTCGATGTCTGTACCAACAAAGTCTCTATACATAACACTAGGTTTGCCATACGTCCCGTATATAAGGGACTGTCAGTCACCGTATTTCATTACTCAGTCCCGTATTACCGACTATTTGTCCCGTTTTCTCTAGTATAAAAAAAAATAGATGAAGAGTCTTGCATACTGATCAGATTAGAATTAGAGAATATTTTCCCTAAAGTCAATTCAATTGTTTAATGAAAGAAATAGGTTATCAGTGGAGAAAAATTTAATTTGACATTATAATTGTAAAAAGACATGAGCCTAATTTTATTAAAAAATTAAAAAAGTAAAATCAACTTTAAAATATGACTGTGCCAAAAAGGATTAGCTTTGTATGTATTTATTTCATTTGAGTATTTAATTTTTTTCATTTGTTCATTGATTTTTGAAATAAATCATCACCTGCCTACTTTTTTCATGTAAACGTACCGTATCAACGCTTGGCAACCCTACATAACACATCACTCAATAAGTTCGTAGGATGACATGCCACTATTAACAAATCCTTATTTTAGATAGTACCAACCTTCAAACGATATGTGTCAAAATTTCATGACATTCCAACCATTTGCTTACGAGTTACACCGATTTTAATGGTGCAACTTTTATAATTTTCAAAACATTGGAAAAATCTTAATTTCGTGTGTTGATAAAGCTCTTTACTGAGAAAAATACCGAGTCCCAATAACATTTCTCAAGCGTACGAACGATATTTTTTCCCGTTTAACTTTTAGTTAGTTTCTTCATCATTCGCTTAATTCACTAACATAATTCGCACGGTGACCTGGTAGGCCTGAACCAATGTACCTCCACGGTAATAATAATTAATCGCTGCCTCTAATAGACTGTGATCTGTAGATAGTGTTCTACTTTTGCAAATAATAGAATAAATAACGAAATAACAAATTGTTGATTTTTGGATAATGGTATTGTAATGTATTGTCTGTCGTTCACATTCTACTGGCAGTGGACTGGATGCTGTATCCGGTTACACGGTTGATAATACAGATTGTCACCAGGAGCGGACTGGGCAGTGCGCCAGCTTACCCGATAGTAAATAAGCTCCATGGTGGAATAGCGACTGATGAATTGTTCTGACCTTTCTCTATTGATAATCCATTTTTTTTCACCCAGTTCGCCTCTGATTGTCACCGGTGCAGAATTATTGAATATTAAACAGGATAACTATCTAAAGCCTTGACGCATGGGTAAACGTTCTATAATTATGTTATAAACAAATATACGGAGAGATTAATAACAATCCAAATTTATTACAATAAAATTAATTTTTTTTAAAGTGACCTTGAATGTTGTACAAAACAAACATTACTAATTTGAGTTTGAGTACAGTGCATTAGAAAACTATAGCGGTATTCATAACACAATTTACTCTGTTAAAGGTGTTAACGTGTAATAGTCGTTGATATGACACTTTTGACGTGAACATATTTGAAACGATTCACAAAAAAACCTACACTTCCCACTTATTTTTTTAGTTTTTATTTTTATTTTGAGCGGACTTATTTATTTAATATTTGTAAAGAAATAATTTTTCTTCAGTTGGTACAAAGCTCGTCTGTCGGTAAAAAAGTGACTATATACTCATGGACTCCATAGATGACGTTGTGAGAAATAACGGTCAATGTATCATGTTTAGTTATTATAAGATTAGATAAAAAGGAATTGACAATTAAATTAATAAACTTTAAATGTCGTTTCTTTGATTTCAGGTAGGTTAGTATGATTTAAGTTAAACTGTGTAATTATTATAATGTGTATGTAAATTATTAAAATAATAGTCTTTGATTTCAGAGCAACACATAAGTTTGATTAAAAATTTACAATTCCTCATAAAATTGGAGATATTGTCTTATATATTAATTATTATCTTTTTATTTAATATAATATTTTTATTTCTTTATATTTCACAAGCGTATATTTAATCCGTCCATTGCGAGTGGTGTATCAAGGCGCATCGCTAAATAGAAGTTAAATACTGGTATACGCAAAGGTCCAAAATAAAACAAGTAACATAGAACTAGATACAGAATAAAACTGAATAAGTGCAAATTAATTAAATTTAGACAGCAGATTAGTGTTCATCTGAAATGAAAAGCACACTACTTTTTTAAGATGCTGTTCAGTACATATTCCTATTTTATTCCTGTCGTTCGCACACTAGTACTGTGAATGTGTTCTTCTTCCTAAAAATCGTATGAAATTTTGAGAAAAGAAGAGATTTTTGTCATATTATTAGTGACCGAAAATCAGAAATAGGCAGCCATCTATTAATTGCGTCACACATAAAGAAGGGAAGAGTGAGGAAGGGGTTACGAAAGTGTGAGCGGAGGGGTAATGTATAAGCTTCATGACTTCACATCTAATCTAAAATTCGATTTCCAAGAAAAAATAAGAAAAAGCAAAATCGAAAAACAAATGCATGACGTCATAACAAAGCGTGAGGGGGGGGGGGCACAATGTGAAACAAGACGTGAAAATAAGAACGAGTGGTTAAAAACTATGAAATTTGTATGACCACTAAAGCCCCATGTGTTAAGTGCATGTGAACATATGAGTTTGTCTCTCTTTATTCAATATATTCATAAATGATGTTGTCTCTATCAGTCTCTATATTCATTTATATTCGTATGTCTGACCTAGCTTTTTAATAGCACACGTGTGCAAACGGTATAACTGTATTTTGTTGACCAGATGCTAAATCTCTAAAGTATTAGCGTGTAAGAACCACCCACTAAAATAGACCGCTTCAATCATTTTAATAGAAATAAAATATTTATTTTTAAATTTAATGGTTGCTATATATCATGAAATATTTTAAAAATAATTAAATTTAACACTTACAACAGAAATAATCATAAAAATTCTCGGGTACCGCAAAACCAACCAAATTTGTTGTAGTTTCAATTTTATGGACTAATATATCATGTTGTTCATTATTGTAATGGGTTATGAAAGTGACGGGTGACATTAATTTGCCAATTTGTTTCTTTTTTAATATTGTATTTACCGGAATCTTAGGACAGTGGTATTTTCTTGCAGGCTGCCTAGTCTAGGCAACTTGATAAACTCAAAAACATCACGTCTATCGTCTCGTAACACATAAATGCGACATCCACCAACAGGTTGTAATATGTAACTTAATACATCGGTATGATTTGTCGGTGCTACGTATTCACTTAGGCAATATTATATATTCATAAAAAATGTTTACTTTATTTGTGTCATTTTTTTTCAAGCCTCGGTCTTCTATACCATCTACGATAATGGAAATGCAAATAATGTTTTCGTTCTAGACTACAAAGGATTTGCATTTTACGAATGCCTTAATTGGGTTGTATAAATTACATGTACTTAACCTAAAAAGGATCTGATTTGAGACTCATTTTAAAAAATTTCGTACTTAAAAAGAAATTTGATAAAGTAAATTAAAAATACAAATAGATTTTTATGAAGAGAATTTTTGAAAAACAACTATTTTCGTAAATATTATATTTTATTTTACGTTACGTATCCAATTTTCTAAAACCTTAGCCAACATCAGATGAAATATTGTGTTCAAACTCCAAAGGGGGCGTCCATAAATTACGTGAGGTGTTTTTTTAAATTTTCTGTCCCTCCATCCCCCCCTGGTGAGATGTCGTGAGATTTTATTCAACCCCCTCCCCCATCCCCCAATCTCACGTGAGATTTTTCAAAATGTGGGTTTCTTACGTAAACGCGTTGGATTGTTATTGTAAAAAGAAAAAAAAAATTTGCTTCGTAAAAAAAAAAAATTGCACCGTAACAACAAGCGATCTTAGGTATTACAAAGGTTCGGATAGGGTATCGTTGTAGTAGTGGTAACGCTTGGATAAAATTCGCCTTTATTCGGTTCTACTGTGCGAGGTAGTGCCGCCCGTATTCAAACGGCTTTGTAGCGTGCAGTCTGAGAGCTCCAGAGCGATCTCATTACATTTACATGGTTCGGATAGGTAAAGCGTAGTAGCCCGTATACGTCCGGCAGAAATTCGCTTAAATACGGTCCCATACTGAGACAGGCCTTAGGCCTCAGTGTGGGACCGTATTTAAGCGAATTTCTGCCGGACGTATACGGGCTACTACGCTTTACCTTTACTTTTAAGCATGTACAATCTAGATTAAATGGACCAAAATAGTATAATTTTTTTTTGTTTCAATCAGAAAAAAAATTGCGTGATATTTGCCGAGACCCCCCCTCTCTCCAACGGAAGATTAGATGAGATTTGACTCGACCCCCTCCCCCCCTTAAACATCTCACGTAATTTATGGACGCCCCCAAAGTACAACTAGAATTATATATAAATGTGTGAAATGTAAACACGGTGGCAAAGTTCCAAAATTTGTCAAAAAAATTGATAAAATGATAAGTAAACAAATGGCTCCACGTCTTTCTAAATTTAAATAGGTTATGCTAAAAATAACATTTCAATGAATATTTAAATTTAAAATTGCTGAAATCCAATATTTCATATTTTGTTCAGAATTTTGAGAACCTATAAAAGAAACCAGTAAATCCTTAAATAACTAAGAAGAATATTATTTATTCCATTCTGAGGCATCTTCATCATTACCCAATTTGCACAAAATTACTCCACTCCGCTGCAATAATATACCGTCTATCAACAAGAGGTGTCATTTTAAATTTCGCATCATTTTTTAACTGTCAACATACAACCATCATTGCGGAGACATTTGGCAGATATTGTGTTTCATTACTAACCTCATAGTTTGTACTTTGAATCAAAAGAAATTATCACACAGGACGATACAGTGGGCGAGAGCGTTGATATTTGATCTAGACTGCTGTGTCTTCGGGATCGATCTTGGAACCAGTGCTATATTTTCTGGATTTGGTTATTATCAAGTTATATTGATTATGTATATACATAACCGTATACTAATTAGGCAGTGGTGTAGGTCACATAAATGAAGCACGACATGTCGGTGATAGGACTCAGCATCGGAAATAGGCCGACGTTAAATAAATAAATTTAAACAACTCTGTATATAAATTTCTATTATAATAAAACAAAAAGATTTTCACTTTCGTATGGTTGTAGTATTAAATTGCATTCCCACTCACTGAGTCTCAGTTTTAATTTAAGGTTAAAATGTAAGTTCAGCTTGTGAAATATAAAGAAATAAAATAATTATATTAAATACAATATTTTATATTAAATAAAGATAGTAATTATTACAAAATAATGTATATTACTAACGCATGGCGCATGCTTTAACAAGTTCAAAATAAAAATATTAAGGTTAAAACCTTAAATTAAAACAGTGAGTGAGAATGGAGCTATGCGGTGCACAAAAACAATCTATATCTTTTTGATGTGGACAAAGACGAATTCTACAAATTAGCAGTCACTGATCATTTTTAAAAGTGTTGTTTATTGAAGTACGACAGACTGCACGACGGAGCCTTAATGTAAGATATAAACCAATAACTTTTAATTTATTCGAAATATAGATGTTTATTCAGTGCAACATTCATAAAATTCATCGTAAATTTATGTAAATCAGCTTCAGCTGTTGTAAATATAGTTTTACATATGTGTCATAATCGAATCTATTGAAATTAGATAACACGTAAACACCAGATAAATTAGGATGAAATCTATATTAACATAATTCATTATTAGAGATGATTAGATGATTAGAAAACCAATACTTCTTGCACAATATGTATTTATGCTTCCCTGAGTGATCTTTATTCAATTTCAGTGTAAGTTACTAATTTTTAAAATGTTAACATTATTTCAAAATTTATTTCTTGCAAATTATTAGATTTTTTAAGTTTTTGTTGCACAAATTTGGAATGTTTGTTACTTTCTCTACTAAATGGAGTATAGATATTATAATTGGCGCGTGATCTTTGGGTACGGGTCAACTTACTGAAATTCAAAGATGAAATTATCGTCAAATGACGCCGCACGCAATTTTGGAAAGTCTAATAATTCGGTTTGTAACATAGCGAAATTTTAAATCTGTAGTAAAAAATTAAGCCATTTAAAAACGGTGTACAGAGTAGAAACGAAAATCCATAGCAATCGTGATCGTGTAAATCTTTTACTAAGAAGAAAGAATATTATGTGGTCCATTAAAATTTAGGAAAATCAGAAAATATTAAAAAATGGACTTAATCACTTTGACTTATGAGCGACTCAATTCCTCGTGCTTTACATTCACTAATTGTTGTACATGTATAAACAGCAATCAAATTAAAATGATACTTTATTAATTGCGTTTGTCATTAATTTTCCATTTACCTAATGACATAAGACGCCACCAAAGAAGTGATTGTTGTATTTTTTATACAGAATCAATTAATTACTTTAAGGTAGTTGTCGTACTATAAGACTCACCGATAAAATATTTATACGATTATAAAGGATATCTTTATCTAATTATCCTGAAAATTTGAGGTTGATTGACCGTTTCGAATTCGAGATAAATTTAATCAAAGATCGAACCATTTACAATGAGAACAATGAGAGCGAATGAGATGGAAATACAAGTTACGTGTAGTTGTTTATATTTATTTTGTGTTTAATAAACTAATGTTTTACAGAAATAGTGAAAATAATATTGTAAGAAACAACAAAAACATAATTAGTAAGAAATAATATTGTATCGCTAATTGCATCAAATAAAAATACGCGATTAATTGCAAAATATTTGCACTGAGTCTGAGTGAATGACTGACTATCAGTTGGTATATTATTTATTTTGCAAATACTGTTGTTAATAAAACATATTTATAAAAAAAGCACATAATATTATGAAATAAATGCGTCGGAAATAGTTTTTTTGTCATTTTTTTAATGTTATTATTAATTAATCATTCACAGTACCATTTTAAATTTAATTTATTTTTTAAGTTTTATTAGTTTTTTTAGAACTTTACAAGGTCCAATGTTTCTAAATTAAACAAAACTACATTATATTATAACCTCCAAAATGTGACAATCTGTCAAAATGCAGTAGGATTTATATTTAAAAGAAGTTTAATGTCAGTTTGTCAAAATAAAGAAATAAATACAATTTCTATTACTAATTGTTATTAAAAATAGCAATTTTAATTATTTCACCTTCAATTTTGTCTAACTGTGAAACTGTCAAAATTTATATTACTAAAGAACTAAATTAACTAAACTTAAATTAAAACACGAATGTGATTAGGAATGCCTATTCTGAAAACCTGAAATCTTGATTAAATTATTAGATAAAAACAGTAAATTAAATATCAAAACAGTGAATGGGAATAAGACTAAAAGTATTTCTTCTTCAGGAATCGAACCCGGAACCAAGCATAGTCGAGTATTAGAGTGTACAACATAGACTACAAGGAAATTAAAAAAAAAAAATTCATGCTCTTTTTTAATTAAGAAGATATTTCAATTCGTCTTATTTAGAACACTCTCTCGTTATACATTTCTTACATGCGCTGTAAATATTGTGGTTTTCGTGATTTGATTTTTTCTTAAACTCACTGGAAAAATGACGTAATGAAACGATCTTAAATTTCTAAGTATAACAGTCGAAGCACGTTGAATAATAAAGAAATCTAAACGGGCCGGAAATCCCAACGCTAAGTATTACCGGTGCAGTGATTATAGTCGTAGTTAACAAATTGCTGGCCACTTACTGTTACCTACGTGTTTCTAGCCGTATTTGAAAGTGTATCGACTATCGAGAGGTATTTGCTTGATAATAAAAATGTAATCACAAATTCCACCAGTGAGGTGCAACGATCAAATTAACACGATATGAAATAAGTAGGAAAGATATTCCAGATAAAAACTTCACAAGGCGATTTGTTATATGGTGTACTATTTATTAATTGATAAAGTTGACTATGAGGATCTCAAATATAGTTATTTTTTAAATTTAATTTATTTAACGTCGGCCTATTTCCTATGCTAAGTCCTATCATGGACTATTCCCTATTATGTTGCCAGTATTTATGCGGTATGCATAAATGTTGTCACGATTTGTGACTTCCCATTCTAAGCACAAGAGAGTGCAAAAGAGATAGTATACTTATACTATGTGTAAAGATATTATATTTCTTTAGTTGGTACAAAGCTCGTTTGTCGGTAAAACAGTGACCGTTTAGTGAAAACATATACTCATGGATGCCATAGATGACGTTGTACGAATAACGGCCGACGTTTAAATAATAAACTTAAAATGTCGTTTCTTTGATTTCAAGGTAAGATAGTATGATTTAAGTTAAACAGTGCAATTATTATAATGTGTATGTAAATTACTAAAATAAAAGTCTTTGATTTCAGAGCAACACATAAGTTTCATTAAAAATTTACAATTCCTAATAAAATTGGAGTTGGATTGTCTTATATATGTATACGTCAAATATTATTCACAGCTATTCCGAGTAACACATAAAGTTTTCATATTATGAAATTTCTATCCAACGTCAAATAAGATTACTTATTAAGCTGTGGGCTGCATGATGTGTGAATGACCCAGATATATACTCGTATATATATATATATATATATATATATATATATATATATATATATATATATATATATATATATATATATACATATATATATATATATATATATATATATATATACATATACATATACTTTTAGAATATCCAAAAGTTGACTGAGATATCCAGTTCATTAGGAGGACATATACGAATTTTGTGTTTTTGAGATAACGACGAAAACAATATTCGACTTCGACAATTCGTATTCGAATATTCGACAAGGATGTCAGCGTTGAAATTTGAATTTCTATTATTCCTCTTAATATTTATCCATAGTCTGTAGAATAATAAGTAATAGGATTATTCTTGTTTGCCATGTTTATGCGTTGTTCGAAACAGCTGATAACACGTTCAATACGTCAAAGGATTAGCGATTTTATACCTTTATACCCCTTTATCGATGAAACGAATAACAAATAAGTATTATAATTACAAAATACAGGTTTATAGAAATTAACGCATGGTTCATTGCGTGAAACGAAAAATTGGATAAATCCGCAGGTTATCTACCACTGCTTTAACCTATAAAAAACTAAATTTTCTTAAAAATACCTGTACTAGTTATTTTAAAGTAAATAAAACATATTAGGTGTATCATTAAATAATTATCCGCAAATTTTTTAATATCTAAACTCAATTTTTAGTGAAATTAAAAACACATTCTAAAACGTGACTATTTTATCTATTTTTGACTAAATTTAATAACATAAAAAATTACACATATTCCATAAAAAAACATAATTTGTTGTTGTTATTTCTGCACATAACTAATTGTAAGTTAAAAAATAAATAATAAAGAGACGATGATACTAATTAAAATTCCGTTAATGACATGACTTCTAAAATTACATGTTGCGGATTATATAAAAAATAGGAATTCCCACTAAGCAAAAACAAAAAGAGGAAAACAACAACAGTTTTTATGTAATACTTAGTTTAAATTCTAATTTAATTGGGTTCTACCGGTAGTTATCAAATTACGCCTCTATTAAATGGATTTCAATAGTTCCGTACAGATAGAAAATAACCAGCTAGGCTGTGAGCACAGATTGCAAACTTAGTATGGTAGTATCTAGTGTTCTATTTACACTTAAGCTACCACTGCTACTGAAAATCACTTGGTTACAGTTTAAGAGCCATCGCTCATTACCGCGGTGTCGCACGCGGCATAGAAGTCGCATGCGACACCGCGTCATTTCATTTATCATAGGTTTATTTGGGAAATTTGGCCAACCGTGCGTATTTTGCTACCGAGCCTATTTCTTGCCGCAGCCTGTGTCGTGTGAAACAATTCCCGTATAAAAAACGTTAGTGGGTGGCTCGAAAATAACATGAACAATTTGAATAGCAGTTGTGCAGAAGCGAGTCTTTTGTTTATATCTTGTTAACTAGTGTGACACACAAATTTTCAAAAAACCTAGATTGCAACTTCAATAAACCCAGAAAAATTCGCTTTTCTCGGCTATAAATTACCTTACGTTTTTAGCTCCACGCGAAAACCAGTTGTAATTTGTCACAATTGCCTTTCAACCCATCTGAAATTTCCTCGTTTTTAAGCTTCCATGTTTTTATTGATAAATTACCGAAAACCCCAGATAATGAGATATTTAAAAAAGAATGTATCCATCAGATGACAATAAAAACCACCAGATCTAGATGGAAAAACCCAGTTAAAAGATCTGCCTGTAGAAGACGTTGCTTGACTCCTGTCCTTACACATAAGTCATCTTATAAATTTCATAAGTGATAGAAATCAGATTGAAAACTATTGAAACTTACAAGGATCGTAGCACGTTACAATCTTATAATCAAGGATATGAGATTCTTCAGAATACATAACTTCAAAAACACTAATTTTCAACTCAGCAAGGTGCAAAAATGGAAGTTACTTTTAGAAATTAGATTACTCATTAACTAAAATATCAATTAATGTAATTTCAAAAAATATGTATAATAACAAAATTGAAATTGTCTTTTTCTTAATTGTTTGACGAAGAGCAGAGGCGTAACGTCGCTTAAGATAAATTTATTTATTTTGGGAAACATTTATTTTATTTTTTACTTAAGCGAAACCTGGTAATATTTAATCTAAAAGGTTCTTATTTTATAGCTATTCTAAAAGCCTTTAGTTCTTAAAAAAGACTTTATAAAATTATATAATCTTAAAAAAATGTTATAAGTTGCCAATACGGAAAAGGGTAGATTTATTTCTCAAAAATAAGTCACAAAATGTTGTACATTAGGTAAAATCGTTAACGTAACATGTAACTTTTGTTATATTAGGTAATCTTTGATAATTTTCAAATATTTCCTTTATATAGCATTACTCTTTTAAAGTAAAAAATAATACATTTTTCAAATTTTTATTTTTCGTAATAAAATTTCAAATTTATCATTGTTATCTCTTGTATCTGTGAATCGCCTGTTGCCAAGTCGCGATGTTCTAGTCGTGAGGAAAGTTTAAACCGATCAAAAATCACTTTCAAAAAATCGAATACCGCTTGCTGTAATTTCTTTAGAGGACAATATTTGTAATATTCTTAATTATTGTTTTTAAGTTTTTCAAAGCAATCGAAAGAAAATTACCATTGTTATATCCGTTATTACCAATTACCATTGTTATAAAACATCCGTTTCAACATAGGTCGGTGTAGAATTCGTATGTTAAAAATGTAAATTTTGACGGTCAAAATTAAAAGAATATTGAAACTATTTCTACGTATAAAGGACAATAATAAATATATACATATAAATTTTCAAGATGATTTTTTTGGGAAAGTCCTTGGTCGAATGGTCTTGAACTTTTAACTAAATCATTCAAATTTTTATGTGGAAACATAACTAGCTCCAATTTTGAAACTGAATTAGATGTTTATACAAGGAAAGGCCACTCTTAACTCTGAAATCGTAATCTGCGCCCGTATGTTACACCATTGTTTTTAACGTTGAAAGACCGATAATAATTTTACGGTGATATGGCCCAAGCAGAATGATTGATTGGCATGTTTGATAACATTGAAATTTACTTTATAAATATTTAAATTTCATTAAACATTAATTTATCGATTCAATTCACGTAATTTTAGATCATGTAAATAATATTGTTTACGTCTATGACGTTAACGTAATTAATATTTGTTTATTTTACACTCTTGAATTTCAATTATATATTTAATAGCTTTTAAAAAAAATTGCAACTTCTTAATTACTTATTACTTTGTTTGTAACTATGTAACTGTAAAGATTTGTAATTGTGATAAAATTCTGAATCACTAAATATTAGAAGTATTTTAAAATTAACTTATAAAATACAGTAGCTGAAAATTTTGCCTTCAAAAATTCTATTCAATACAGAATATTGCTCTCGTTTTATATTTTGTATTCTTATCCTTCGGTTATTTTTGAGCTTTATTGCAAAATGACTGTTATCATGTATATTTTATCTTGTTTGGTTACAAAAAAGTTCCTGAAACGAAGGCAACCCAAACCTTTTAGATTTTATTTAAATTTATTTTATTTAAAGTCTTCCTATTATGTTGGTCCTCTTCATTGTATCGTGGCCACATATATGTAAACAACACTACTGCCTCATAAGTGTAGGATTAGGAAAATAAAAAACTGTTCCGAGGATCGAACCCGAAGACACAGCCGTTTGCGTCGAGCATCAATGCTGTCGACCACAATCTAATCTCTTTGATATTTAAATCATTTTTCGAAAAAAAATGAAGTTATGGTTTTTAATTTTAAAAATTCTGCAACAGGCAGATACATATATCAAAAGTTTATTTAACATAACAACTAAATTGTTACATAACATTTTAATTGTAATAATATATCGCAATATTACATAACAAAAGTTATCAATTGAAATAAATTTATGTTTTCTGACTTTAATAATGCTTTTAATGCCAAATTATATAGTGTTATATATTAAGGTAATATATTAGAAGATTTTTATTATTTTTTTGCATTTATTTAATGGTAATGTAACATACTTATATTAAACTTCCGTAATTAATAAAACGTTAGGTAAAAAATATTACGTAAATGGTTTACATTTTTTATATATAAGGTATATCCTAATTTAGGTATTTTAACATTAATTGAAAACTTTTTATAAAATATTTTTCAAATATTTTGAACTCAGATAAAGAACCAACTTAAAAAAATCAAAGAAATTTTTAAATAGTCTTTCAGTAAACAAAATTTTGTCAAAATTAGTTGAAATCAACAAATATTGTACTAGAGCATATTTTCTTAAACATAAAAATATATTTTAAAATTATTTAGATGGAATATTAAAAATTATGTACTTACATTTTGCAAATTTTGTCTCTTCTTCATCAAGTTTCAAAATAGTTTCCGGCTGGCTTGGGTTTGTATCTTTCTCCATTTTATCCCTGTTAATATTATTAACAATTAGAACAATAATTCAACTTAATTAAACTGAACACAATATTATAATAAATAAAAATACATTTAATATTTCACTAATAAATTTTTCCTTAATTTACTATTTCCCTACGTTTTTTAAGGAAACTGCAACACGTTGTTTTGTATGTTTGTTTGTATGTTTGTTCCTAGATGCTGCCGTTAAGTAACTGATCGGTCTGCGTGCCCCCACAAAGGTTATATAGGCTGCGTTCTAATGGAGATGCCCGACATGCAAATTCCCCGTTTGTGTGTGGGTTTGTATACGATTGTGTTCGTTTGTGTGAGTTTCTTTGACTGCGATCGTACAACAGCCCCCCTCACACTTTTACAACATTCATGTCCACTTGTTTTTGTTTTAAGTACGGTTTTAGAAAATTGCATGTTGGGCTGATATAAGTAACATATTTAACTATTGTTTTAAATTCCTTTTCTTAGTAGTTCCTTAATTATATTATTTTAAAATTTAAAAGATTTTGTAATTAAATGAGACAGCATTAAATCTATATTGTTGTAAATATATAAAGTTATGTTCACATAATTATATAAAGTATACCAGAAGTACATAAATTATCAAATTATAGCAAATTCCCCAACTGATTCAATATTTCTGAGATGAAATATCATGAACGAGTGTATATCTTGTAAATACTTTATCGATTTAAAAAATATGTATATTATTCTGAATGGTAAATACATTAACCTTCAATTGATTTATATCTAGTCACAATTTTATTTCATTTTATTTAAAATTCTTGCTAGAATGAACTATTAAAAATCAACACATATTTTTCAAAAAGGTTTTCACAGAGCTGCTATAGAAAAAGAGAAAAAGGAAATCTTATATTCAATCAACGCTAAGGCTAAAGGCTTTCTCACACAGCAATCGAATATGTGCGACGTCAACTTTTTTAATGGGTTGTATACGAGTTCTTTCGCATTACCACACTTTATCATGAAATGACGTTTTTACTGTATGTTTTTCAATTAAAAAATTATGATTTATTTCATTTTATGGTACATACTTCTGTAGATCAAAGTGCCTTTGCCTTTATACGGGTATGGATGTTTCCCAGCATTGCTCGGATGCGTACAATATCTGTATAAACGAAAGAGAGTGTTCTGATCTTCGTCGTGTGAACCATATTGCAATATCTAGTATTAATACAGTAGTATATTGATAAACATTAAAATAGGAACTCCTTCTCTTGATAAAGAGTGCTAACCCGAACTGAAAAAGCCAGTGTGAAAAAATCTTAGCCTTCCTCTTTGGATAGACTGGTTTTTTGCAGTACAAAGCTAAGACAATATAAGAACGTTGAGCAATCTTAAAAACAGGCGTATTTGAAATGTGCGCCTCTTAGTGTCAAGAATCAGTCATTTACCAAGAGCGACAAGGGCCGACCATAATTATCTAGTCAAAACCGTTACCTTTTTCTAGATCCTACGCAAAAACAATATCTAGTATCTAGTCGAACCGTTACATTTTTTTTAGAACCCACTCAAAATCAATGTGCTTATGAACTCAGGGGTGGTTTTTTTTCGATTTTCGATTGAAATAAATTTTAATATATGTATATTGGTGTTTTTAATTTTTTTTTTATATCCAAAATTTGACTTAGTTAAAGCTATATCAAATTTGAATGTCAGTTTTGTCGCGTATTTTTTATATGCATAATACGTCACAGAAGAAATAAGTTAATGAGCAATATGACGTATCACACTCACGCTTGTATGCGTCTCTGTTGTATAAAGGAAATAGCAAATCGTCAGAGGTGACGTATTATACATTGGAATTTTCTATAACGTTGAATCCCTTTAAAAATTAAAGAGATAAAATGACTTTTTTTAATTGTTAATATCTCCTAAAATACATGACGTTATTAAAAAGAATTGGACATTTGAGGTTCAGGTAATCAATATATATAGTACAGTTTTGTAGAAATTTGGTCATGGTTCAAGCCCATTTTATCTTATCATATAATTGAACCGAGTTTTTAGGGATTCAAGTTAAATCGGGGTTTATGGCGGATCTTCCCCTTCACCTTTGGTACGCTTCTGTAAGGATCTCATCCATTTAACTTCGATAAAGTTATCAAAAACTATGTAATGTTATCGACTAGGGAGCCAAGGTTAAGAGAGGTGTGACTCATTAAGTGTGTACTCCGAAAATTGCTAACGCATCAAATAATATGTAACAGTTAAGTTGTCATTTCAAATAATATTTAACACAATGCAGTCTCAAATCATTCTCCTAGTCCGCAGCGTAACGCAATACGTCATACGATAGTGTGTAGTGCTTTTAACCGTAATGTTGTGTACAATTTGAAAACCAGCGTCCTTCTTTCACATGACCTTGATATTCGCCAAACCGCCAAGGTCATCCATCCATACAGATTGTTTGAATTTTACCTATGTACTACTAGTATTGTTAAATAACCATGGTGTAGTATCAGTGGTCCTCAAAATTTAACGAGGACCGGATTGAAAATAAAAAAATAATATAACACTTATCCCATAGAACAAAATTAAATATATTTAGCGTTTATTTAGCATAAACAAGGCAGCAAGGCAGAGGCAGATGTTGTGTTCCATTACTAAACTCAAAATTTGTACTTTGGATTAACATAAAAATATCACCACTCTTCTAAACGAAAATATTGCGTTTTTTTGGTGATTTGAAATGATATTTCTTGCTGAAAGTATGATACTTCTTGTTCGGTAAATCATAAAACGCAACGTTGGGTAAACAAATAATGTTGTATGAAATTAATGAATATTATTGGAACTGGAAAATTAGTTAAATTATGTAGTTAATTCCTTCTAAATCCGCCCGATTTTCTAAAAAAATGTAATCAAATCAGGAATTCATCTCTAAAACAATGAATTGAGGAGATTGAAAAATCATACTTTTTAGAGAGCATAAGCAGCTAGAACACTACTAAAATAAGTTAATCGAACTAAAAAGAAAGTATGTTGAAAAACAGATTGAATTAAATAGAAAAGGTTATCAAAGTAGCGAGTTAGGGGGCGTCTTTCGTAGCTCCACTTGGGGGCTTTAGAAAACAACCCCCTCCTGGTGGAATGCAGTTTCTTTTAATCTTGGAATTCCCATAAAAAAAAGAATGGTCATTCTTTTAAAAAGTAATTCTCTAAAAATCTATTCATTGTAAAAGTACGCATCTTCGCCCTAACCCCCTCCACGTACCACAGCATTGCTTATCAAATACTCCTCCTATCTTATTATAGTACAATAAATCAATTCAATATTTTATACTGACGATCCAAATCCATTTCTTTGAATAAAATTTACCATTGAAGAAACCAGACTCGTATAATTGACAGGTTCCAAATAAAACAAATCAATAGTGTAAATGCATTGATTTGTGGATCCAATTACTATTTAGTATTCTTCATCGAATTTAATTTCGAAACGAGTCGCGGACCATACTTTGTGAGCCTCTGGTGTAGTACACACTCATACTCATTTGTAATCTGTTCCCTCACAATACAATGCTATTTATTTTGATCGTTTGCAATTGATAATAAGTCAAGAGTCTGTTTGTTGGATTTGTTATTTATACGTACAAAGACCTCGTTCACGTTAAGATTTAACAATTAGTTACCTTTGACCTGCGGGATCAATGTGATTGGTTTTAATAAGTACCGTATCGATTCTATTCGATTTATTACGTAATAGTTATTTCTCATTGATGAGAAATGCTACCTTTCATTATATGACATTTAATCTTCCAAATTACTCATACAGGTATGTGAGGAGGGATTGCAATAGAGCACCGATTATCCGAACGATCGGTTAAAGATGAGCGTCCACAAGTCCGCACTATTCGTATCAAACGCACCATTATGTAAAACGTGGAAGAGAAAAGAAGCGATAGCTCAACAAGATTGCTTCGAATGCGTGCCGATTCTAGTTGTTGTTAAGGTGGGCTAATAGCTATCGCTGCATACGCTCCTTTTCGCATTCCCTCTGCACTTGATCTTGAACGGTAGGCTATCGATTATGGATTGTCCCATATATTGTATTAGTGTTTATTGTAATACTGTTCTAGCCGGAGTCGTTCTTATCTTAATTCTACTGTAACTTCTGATTGTCGATCGCCACTGGTACTAATTCTATGAAAGGCTAGGTAATAGATATGGCTAGACTAATTGGAATCTGTTACAGTTCAATTTTATTGTATTACTAATGCATAACTGATTTTATTTTTGCATATTATTAACATATTGTCTCGCCGTCTTAACATTATTTATATCAACTACATAAAACTAACCTGCAGTAAAAATATAGAATGCTAATTATCAAGAATTTACAAGAAAATCGCAGTTTTATGCCTGAAAAGTATTTGTTTAAAATGAGAATATAGACAGAGTCGGCTCTACATGTGAGTTTATAAAGAATTCGGGGCCTTAAGTATTACCACAGAGTCGTGTTCCCGCTAAACACAAAACGTAAACATAATGTTACTTTTTATTATATACCGATGTTTTATATAATTTAGTTACGTAGATATTAAATACATGCAAAAGAGATTAAAAATCTTGCATAAAAAATTTAATTTACGTTGAAAAATACTTTTGGTGTGTAATTTTACATTATATTAACCTAAAGAAAGTTTTGTTAAAAATACATACAAATAAATATACGTGTTTAACGGGTTGTAACATTTTTTTTCTATCTCCGTCATTCACCTCTTGTCCTTATCTCCTTTCCGCAAATCCTCTATTTTTCTGAACTGAAGTTTAACTGTTTCCTCGCTACTTCTCTCTTTCTCCTGCTTCCCTTTACTCTCTCTTCATGTTCCCTATGCAACCAGATACGAGATTATTTATTGTCCTGTTTTTCTTTCCTTTTTTCTATTTCCGCCATCCACCTCTTTCCTTCACTGCCTCCCTTTAATAGCTGGCCAATATTCATCTCGCTCATTACTTTTTCCTGAAAATCAAACTTAATGCGCTCCAGTGTTTCGTCCTTTGTTCCGCACACTCTACACATTCTCTCCTCTCTACTTTCACAGCATCTGTTTCCTTTCTCTTCATTTCCCAATCTAAACGTTGTTATCCTTCTCATGTTTTTTATGTCTTTCTCTATTAAGTATTGAGGTATATCTCTCTAGCAATTTGGATTCAGTGTAAATCTTAAAGAGTGTCAAATTAAGGAAAATAAACCGATAAAACTTGCGTAATAGCTGCTGGATTATTAACCGTATCAAATGAACGATATTCTACTGCGTACTGGGACGGATTATTTGATGACGTATTACAATGTTTGTGTAAAAATAATTCTAATTATCTTTATATTTAGCTTATGATTGAAGCCGCGTAGTTTTTCGTTAAAGTAAGAATATATAACGAAGCACTTAAATTAAATTTGGGCCATATTAGCTGTCAGTCTACTATTTAAATCAGCTCGGTACATGACTGTTCAAAGTTTAACATGAGATAAACCTTGTCGCTACTAATGAACCGAAATAAAGTATCTAATTATCTTCACTGAATGCAAATGATTAAAGAACAATGGCAGCTATTAGAGTTACACGTGCATTGTAAGTGTTTCTTTTATTTGCTTTACTTTAAATATTAAATTAAATCGCTATGAAGATGTTCGTTTACATAAATTATGTTGGGAAGACCTGCTGGTTCGTGGAGCACTTAAAGTTTCAATATTATGAAAGTTGTGAACAGAAAAAAATAAAATGAATTGCGTATTTCTTTACTTTACAATCTATCAGAATGATGATATTAAAGGAATTTTATGTTCTTGGACCACTGATCCACTTCCTCTTAACTTAAATTGAAAACGACAAAATATATAGGGTTTTTCAACAAGAATTTTGTTTTTTCAATAGGGGCAACACCAACAACATGACAGTTTTGACATTTAGTGTCGGGACATATTAGTAGTAGATGCTTTGCCAATTGTTACAATGAATTCAATTTCACTCGAAAATCCTCTATGAAAATGGTGGATCACGAATGTGATTTAACACCACTAAACTATTTTTTGTGGGGCTATGTTAAAGATAGAGTCTATACGGAGCCAATCGAATCGATTGCAGCCTTAAAACTCCAAATCCGTAAAGCGATTTACGAAACAAACCCGACATTTTGTCAAAAAGTGATTGAAAATTTTGATAAAAGAATCGACATCCGTCAGCGTAGTCGTGGTGGACATTTGTCCGATATCATTTTTCATTCATATTTGCGAAACCTTATTTTTTCTAATGCATGGTACAGATTGGTGCGACATAAACATGCGATATCCAACATTTATATATTTTCAATCATAAGTGGACATTATTTTGATATGAATGTACTAAATGTGTTGTACTTTTAACGTACAGACTTATGCAACATTAATAAAACATTTACTTATGCTATGTAAAAAAATTCTAAGTAATATTTTTATGAAACAAAAATGTTTCAATCCTATGTCGGAGCATCTAACAACAGTGTTTGACAATACTTTTTTCTAAAGCAGGTTGAAGAAATTCATTCGAAATATGAAAGCTTCCGACGTATTTAGTTGCATGTCGCACTAGTGTGAACGCGTTGCACAACTTCTTACAACAAATATTGGATGTCGCATGTTTCAGTCACACGTATGTGTACTATACTTAATACCATAAAAATTTGAATAATTTTCATCTAAATTCCACGTTTTGTTTTATTTTGTTTTAAAAAAACAAAGTTCTGTTGAAAAACCCGATATTTATTAAGCTGTATTTCAATCAAAAATTTAAAGAAACACCCTTAAAGAATTAGTCCACTGGTGCGACGATCAAACCTGTTTTTCTGCGACCCCTGTGTCAAGTTTTCTCCGGACGTTTATGGCAACAAACATACTTGCTATGTTGTTTTTAGAACCAAAATAAACGTCACACAATTATTAACACAAATGGTATTTTTAAAGTTCACTAAATTAAGGAACTGCGCATCCTGTTTACCTGTTGAAATGTGACCACTAATATATTTATAATAATCAGTAAAAATACCGAAATAAAAACAAAATTTTTCAAATGTTAGGGATACCAAAACACTAACTATAAATAATTGACTATAATTAGTAATTAGAAATGTTATTACGATTTGTACATGCGATGTTAGGTTATAAATATGATTATAAGAAGATAGCTATTGTTATCGCAGTATGGGATTGGTGCTTAAACATAGTTGTCATTCTTCCAAGAATAAAATTAAACGACATGCAACAGAACTTTGTTCAAAAATTCGAAACATTCATTTACTTGAAAGAGAACATTTTTAGGAAATATTGATATTTAGCATTCTTTTCGTTAGAATCAGATATCGCATACCACTTCTGCATATTAAGTGCTCTAAAGAAAAGTTATAGAAGGGAAGAGGGTAGGTAACTGTCATAATGTCCAATAATAAAAGCAATAAAATCAACAAGAAACGTCTACAATAAAAGAAAGATTCACGCTCATCAGAAACAAGGAAAAAACGCCTATTGGATCCCAGAATAATATACAAAGTTGATGACACAGTGGGCGAGAGCATTGATGATTGACAACAGACTGCTGTGTCTTCGAACTTTGGACCAGAGTTATATTTTCTAGATTTAGTTGGTATCAAATTAAGTTGATTATGAACATACATAATCATAAACTTATTAGGCAGCGGTGTAGTTCTTATATATGGACTACGACACCATAAATATTATCAACATAGTATAGGAGGTCGTCGGTGATAGGATTTAGTATCGAAAATAAGCTGACGTTAAATAAAGAAAAATATATAGAGCTACGCAAAATCATTAAGCTCAAGCATTAACTACATTTTATTGTCCAGCTGTGGGAACAGGATTACCACAGTAGTACATCTTTTTTAAGGTGATGTTGTGCCTGTATTAATGACGGTGGGAAACAATTTGAACATTTACTGTAATGTAAATAATGTAATAAATTTATAAAAAGAATGAAAAATTGTTTGTATCATTTGTTTTAATTCATTTAATAATAAAAAACCTATTTTGGGTATTGTAAAAGTGATAACTATCAACTACAACAATTTATGAAATTTGGTTCTTGTTTAGAAATAGTATTCATTTTTTTTTATTGCTAGTTTGCCTGGAGTATTATACCATTTTGGAATCTTGAATAGTTGCGCCAATTTTTAAAAAAACTTGCCATAGTAGTGTTCATACTTTTCTTTTACACCACGATGAGTTAAATTGGACTGAAAGTAAAAATCTTTAAAAATTTTGATTGATTTTTGTGTAAAAAGTACAGGCATTCTGGGATTGTTAATGATTGTGGTGGATAGCAGTGCTACTTAGGTAGCCGATACAAAGAAAAAATCAGAAACATTGAAAAATTGTGATCATGGTAGTTAAAAATGTCTTAAGGTGTATCAATTTTCGAAAGATTTTAATTTTTTCTTTGTAATTTCTAAACAAAATGAGATATATTTTTTTTTCTCGAGTAGTCATGAGTAGGCCCTGCCTCTGGTGCCCGCTTATCGTTGAATTTTGGGACACGTTGTATATAAGATTGCATCAAAAAATATATTCTTCTTGTGTTAGTTTTTGGCGACTACTAGCATGGTTTAACCCTTTCATATATCTTACAATAATTGAACATTTGAGGTCCTAATAGCCAACTTTATAAATATACTCATATAATACAATTCCATAGAAATTTTAACAAGTTCACAATTGAACTTAAAAAAATAACATATTCTGCAAATACCTTTATTCATTATGGCATTGATCAATTCACCTTGAGTTCAAAAATCGCGCAATAACTTGACTTAATAAATATTTGATATAAACTAGATCACGAGACAATGCAAACGCAATGCGAGAATAATGTCATCCAGATATTTTATAACCTGTGCGAAATTATACTAGTCCCAGTACTAGGTCAATAGTTTAAAATAACTAAGTAATTGTCGACCAACCGTTCGGTACAGAAGTCCTTGGTGTTTTATCTCGTAGAGATCTCCCACAGAGGTGAAAATACTTGATTTGATTTATGATTTTTCATAACAAAGGTAATTTGTGCAGCCGTAGCACTCTCTCACACTGTAAGCGTTTTCTCAGTCGGGGGTAGTCGCATTAGCACACTTTATCATGAGTAGAAAATTTTATTTTAAGGTTTATTAATACACCATTGTGGTTCATACATCAGGATATTAAACTGTCGCACTACGATCTCCTTATTATCGCAAATATCCGTACTATGAAGGAATCTATGCATATTCGCATATAATGTAAAACGGTGAGAGTGGAAAACGATACATATATACAGTGCTGACAGTATAGTAGTGAACAGTAAAGTAGGAGGTTCATCTCATCATAGCGATGCTCTTTGAAGTCAAAACGTAAGAACCATTTTATGAATACGGACGTATTAAATATATACAGTACCCAGTAAATATTTGGGTGAAATGGCACTCTTTTTCACTTAGATTTCAAAAAATTGTCATAATTTTCTCATAAGAAGAATTTTTCTCTCTCCAACATTATACATTTAAATGGAGCTTTGAAAATATTTATATTAGTAGAGAATTATATTAATACAGAATATGGTATTACAGAAAAAGAAACAAGATATATCTGTCTCTGTTACACTTTAATTGACTTGTGTCCTATGTCTTATTTTCTATAAAAGTGTACTATATATTGATAAAGTAGGTTACAAGAACCTCAAATGTTCAATTATTTTTTAAGAACTCCTTATATTTCAGGAGATATTAACAATTAAAAAAGTCATTTTGTCTCTTTAATTATTAAAGGGATTCAACGTTGTACCACATTATAAGTGTATGTGACATCACAATCCTTGTGTAAGGTTACCAACCAGCTCATAAATCTCTGCTATATGTATTTATATATCAAAATATCAAATATTATTTACAGCTATTTCAAGGAACAATCAAATTTCAATATTATGTCTGCCTTAGCTTTGATTTGACTTGATTATTTGACTACCAACAGCTATAGAACATTACCACAGCCCTACTCAACAAATAACTGACGTTAAAATGCATTTCACGTCATACAAATATGGCCGACCAGTTCAAGCGCTAAATCTACCATTCAAACTTTTAATTGCTATATCTCCGTCAATATTTGGATATTTAATAAAATAGACACGCCGATACATATTTATTAACATCAATTTCAATCAACAATTGAATCGAAAACTAAAAAATGAGGATGGTGTATATACAAGCCCATGGTGTATTTACAACTTCATTCAATACTGGTACGGTAGTGAGGCCAGGAGAAGTTATTTTTCAATTTATAGTTCATATCACTGACATTTCCTTGAACGGAAATCAAATTGAATTGTTTCATGACAAAATATGATGTCAAAGTGACACCAAAATGTTTGCTGGGTGATGTATTAATAAACATTAAACTAGAAACTTTCTCTCATGATGAACTGTGGCAATGTGACTACACCCTAATTAATAAGTCGTAAGAAAACGGTTGCAAGTGAGAGGATTGTTATGATGTTCTTACGCTAGATTACTTGCGAATAGGTGTGTTGGAGTTGATTCACGTAAACACACTTTACCATAAGACGAATACAAGGAACTTAATTCGCCTACGAGTGATTAATCCAAAGTTAAAATTAATTAGCAACAACATCAACATGCAAATATTCGTGTAACTCCATACCTGAAATTCTTTTTGAATAGATTTTGTTTATATAAACATTTCACTGTTAATAAACACCAGAAATAAATATCACAATATTTATTCGATCAATAATAAATAATTAATAATAGAAACAATTCAGAATTGCAAAACAAAAAACGTTGCACATATGGCAAAGTATTTCACAGACTGAACTACTAGAACACGTGATATTGCATCAGGTTTAAGGGTTTGAATGGTGAAGAGTGAAGGGTTGGTGTAGTACAACCGCCCTAAACTAAACTATATTGTTGAATACAGTCATTGGTAGAAGTGTGATCGATATTGTAGATATGGATGCTGCCTGGCACGACTGTAATTGCGGCTCGAATTGTCGTTTGTGCTATATCTCTACTACGTGAGAAAAGTGAGAATGACCATTAGAAATGTAATAAGCTGGTTTATTGGTTATTGAGGTTAGAGCTTAATTAATACTGTAATATTAAGAGGATACATCACCTAGAAATTTAAGAATAAAACGGTTTCTTTTAAATTTAGGGCTACTGTGCACGACAGCTTCATTTGTAGGTTGCATGAAAGCTGTAAATGAAGACAGACAAAATTTTGCATCTTATTAGTTCATGCAAGCTGAAAATAGGGTCATTTCTCTAAGGTTTAGCATTGAGAAAGCACGTTTTTTCATTGAGAAAATGTCAAGTGATAAAGAAGATGTAATTATAACATACGCTTTGTTTAGAAGACGACGAATCAGACGTAGAATGTATTGGCTTAGAAAAGAACATTAACCGCAGATTGTTTGTTGTATTGTTTGTATTTCAATCAGTATACCGAATGACTATTGTTCAATAATATAAACAAAATTGACTGCCGAACTTGTCATTTTTAAAATAAATTTACGTCTATGCGTCGTTGCTTGCAACTAAGCAAATGCGACGTTGCAGCTACGTGGACATTTGTTTAAAGCATACAAGAAGCGGTAAATGACGAAAATTAATTAAATTTAAGTAACAAATAAAACAATAGATGACAAAGATACTTTAGAGTCTAAGGTGTTTTTAACTGTTGCATGATCACACTAATAACTTGAATATTATTTTGATAAGAAGTAATTAACCATTATTGTACTTTTTAACACCTCGTCTATAAATTATCTCGTTAATAAACTAATTAAATGTATATAAAGTGTAATTAATTAACAAGATGATTATGGTTGTAAAAAGTAATTTCAAGATTAAACTGTATAAATGATGAACAGAATGACGGTCACGGATATGGAAAATATCCACGAAAAATTTTGTAATATTTAACTAATAGAATTTTTTTTATTTGCAGGGTTCTCTCGAAATGGCTAACCGGAAAAATCTACTGATACGTAAGTGACATTAACATATTATTTACCATGTATTACATTTATTTACCATTTAACGAATATTCGCATTCGCAATAGATTATGTCAGTGGATTTTGTTAAATATTAATGCTTTCGTCCTCTGTGTCGTCTCCTTTAACCTCTTACAGTAAATTAATTTCTTTTAATCATCTTTCTCCTCAATTAGTTCGTTTTATAGAAATTCTACTGTATTATGATCTGTATTTTTTCTACCTTTTTTTATTTACGTATTGATGTAATGTGTGTTTTATAAGAGCCAGATATTTTTGGCATTAACGATTGCAGCGCCATGCTTTACAGTGATTTTTACTCTACTAGTAATTAATTGAATTATTGATACTGATTTTTTTAAATTAGATATACACGGTGTCCAGAAAGGGTATCGGGTATTTGTAAGTTCAATGAAACAAAAATTATTTGTATGCAATAAAAAAGTTTATTGTTTATTATTAGCATATGAATTGGAGAATTATTTGGAAAAGATGACGTTATCCAAATGATGACCGTTACGTTGCTGGCACTCTGACCATTTCTGACCTGATGTTTTGCTTTAACTGGGTTAGATTCGTCGGATTGTTTTGATAAACCTTACTTTTAAGGTATCCCCATGCAAAATAGTCAAGCGGGCTAAGGTCGGGGCTTCTGGGAGGCCAGTTGATGTTACCCCTTCGCAAAATGACTTTATTAGGGAATAACTCGTTAACAACTTCCATTGAGTTATTTGAGGTATGGCAAGTGGCCCCATCTTGCTGGAACCACGTTCTTGAGTTGAAACCTGCAAACTCCTGCAACTCTGGGACCAAAAAATTTCGCCTCCTAGGTCTTTAGTTAACGTTGTAAGCATGCTATGTCATTGTTGAATGTAACTTATCTTCTGCAACCCATTGAATGCATGGCTCTAGTGTGGCCCCCTTAAGGCTCCTAATAAAAACGTTATATAAATTTTATAAAGGAGTGTCTAGACTATCTCATATTAAAATTTGAGCCTCCTAGGTCTTTATTGTACCTTACAGTTAACGTTGTTAACTTTGAATCACCATTACGATAATACGCTCGTACGCAAAATGCGCGATGCATCCCCGAGTACTATTCCATCGTGACTAAAACTCCACAGAATGGCGGACGCCACGAACCCCTCCCCGCACCCTTTAGACGCCCCGTTTCGAATATGGCGCGAAAACAAATACCCGATACCCTTTCTGGACACCCTGTAATTCAAATTACGAGAGTTCGGCGGCGACTCATACGTAAAACAAGTTGTGGTGTATAAACTGTCGATATAACTAAAAAGCACTGACTCACTTATTTTTCTATAATGTATATAGAAACGAATAAAATAAAATTCATTAACGTATTATAAATTTATACCGCTCTATCGTAATTTGGACTATACATTTAAATTTAAATTCGAGAATTTAAAATGTTTGATTAAATTAATTAATTTCTATTATCACCAATTATTATCTCAAATGTTCAAGTATTTTTTGATAACTCCCTATATTTTAGGAGATATATATGTTTTTTATATATATTTAATATTTATTTGAGTGCATCCAATTTCCAAACTTATTAGCACTTAAAACAATATATACATTTATAAACATTTACAAAACATAATTTTCAACTTATACATACGAGTGTGGGTATTTAAAATAAATAGATTGAATAAGTTTCATTGTTAAAGGTTTGGCATATTACAACCTTATCTGTGCGACGAGTACCTTGAGTATTGAAGAGTAATATGCCTTACCGTTACTTGGCTGTTACATTGTTCACAAATTGGTTGTGAACAATGATATTTACAATTATTAAAGCCATTTTGTCTCTTTAATTATTAAAGAAGTCTTTATACAATAGAGACACATATGAGTGTGTGTGTGTGTGATACATCGTTTACTATTACTATATAACGAAGGTTAGAAATAATCTCGATTACTTACTTCTTCTGTGACGTGTTATGCATACTTTCGAATATTTAAATAAATAAATTCGCCAATATACATATATTTAAATCGAAAATTAAAAACGACCCCTAAAATAAGAATACACAAGCCCAAGCGCAAGCAAATATGTTTAGAACACCTGTTTTCGGTTTATAAATATAATATTATATAAACGGCGCATGCCCGGAAGCGTTATTGAGCAGGTTAAAGACATGCGCATGCATTTTAATGTGGGTTTGAGTAGCCACGGACCGCGAAGCACATCCGAGTAACCTTAACAAGGACATTGCAAGATTTGATTGCTATACATCATGCATACATATTACACACAATTACTACAAACAATGAGCATGATTTAGCATTTATAATTAAATGTCAGAATGTTTTAAGTGGCCCTAGATTGAACTACATGTGACTACTCAACTTTTACTTGATTTGATATGTCGTAGTCTTAGCACGTGTGGGTTATTTCTTATCAAATTTATAACTTTTATACCTGGAGGTATTTTATACTTTTCAAATCAAAATAATTGATTAGAAATAACAATAAGCGCTCCTATTAGATATTAGGGCGTCATAGGCACTGATAAATCAATGTTATCAATTTCGGAAGATGACAGACTAGTGTGTATTAGATTTTTTATCAGCATTGTTTTCGAACGCCACGCGCTAGTTCGGATAGATTTCATGTAATCACCTGTAATCATAGAAGTTAAACGATTTATCTAGGCATACCGGGAATCCAGTAGCAAAGTTTAAAATGTAAAATGATATATGCATTGACCAATGGGATGGAAAACTCCGAAATATTTTTCGACTAAAATATTAAAATATATCTTTAATATTATTTCTTAATATTTTAATATTTATTTTAATATTGGAGAGGTAACTCTGAGAAAAATCCATAATTCCTCAATATTTCAAAACTCAAAATTCGGACTTTACCTTTTAAAAATTGACCGATCGATATATACATATTTAAAAATAGTTCATAATATCAACTATTTTTAAATATGTATATATAAAAAGAACTTTGGAATCTCTGGAAAATATGAAACGCATATCCTTGAATGAAGGTATAAAAATATTAACAGAAAATAGAAATTTGATTTTCAACACGCTATATGTTTCTAAATAATTGATATACTAATTAATGATCTATTTATAAACAAAGCTTGAACATTTATCTGAGTCCTAAAATTTATATGGTATAAATAGCTCAGTCGTGTGAAAAGTTATTAACGTTTTTATATTTGAAAACTTGGAGTGCTAGTACAAATTTGTAAATCGATTGTCATTTTAGTACACTGTCGCCATCTATATCTAACTATATAACCATGAAGTAATGTTTCACCTTAATGTATATTGACGTTTTTATTTTTTTAAATATTTAAAAGTTGACAGAGTTGCCGCATGTTTTAACTATGTATAAGACGTCACAAAAGAAGTAATTGATTATTTTTCGCAAGCTTCGCAATATAATAGTTGCTGGGATACACAACACAGCTGTTAATAGTAAATGACGTATCACACACACACAAATACTCATATGTGCCTCTATTGTATACCAGATATGGCAAATCTGCGAACGTGACGTACCATGCATTGAATTTTTTTATAAAGTTTGATCCTTTTAATAATTAAAGAGAGAGAATGCCTTTTTTTAATTGTTATTTTGGAAAATTTATAGTGACTTTGCCATCATATTGAATATACGTATGATTTTTTTGTCATGACAGTGTTTATGTACAGTTCAGTTTCTCACAGTCGTTCATATGAAATGTCTATTTTCGCGACTACAAATGGCAAAGCAACTCCATCTGTCGGAATACAAATGAAGATAAAGTTGATGCGAACTATAATTGAAGTGCAATATTGATTGAAACGTCATAAAACAGGGCACATCACTAAATTGTTTACAGGGAGTTATTAAAAAATAATTGAACATTTGAGATTCTAGTTGCCATCATTATCAATATATAGTTCAATTTTATATAAGTTAAGTCATGATAAAAAAGGTTTTTCATTTCTAATTGTGTCAAACACCGACAACAGATATGTAAAAATGTAATCTAAGTATTTTGATTGGTTAAGCAACAGTTAAGACTGGAATAAAACTAAGACCTGATAAACAAAAGCATCAAGTAAGGTTATTATTAGTTAATTTCTGTTTTACCGTTTAAATTTTAACCATATTTTTAACGTCACAGTATGGGTATTGCACATTTATAACCTAAAAACTTTATACGTTGTTCAAGACAGTTGTAAATAATATCTGACGTTTGAGTTCGCACTGTTAAAAGAGATGGCAATTATAGAAAGGTAGAGAGTGCAAGAACGTTCAATAGGTAATAGGATTTAATTTTTTGATGTAAAACATATCAAATGATTCAATATTTTAGGTTCTCTTAGCCAACTTTATTAATATTAGTACAGTTTTATAGAAATTAAGACATGGTTCACGAGTCTATTGCATCGAAGTGATATAGGGGCTAGTATTGTGAATTTGATAAGAAGAAGAGGAGGTTTTCGTAACACTTACTAGTAAGCGAAAGTCAAGAATAGGGCAATAGATAACTGTGATTACAATCGAGGTCTAATATATCTCTATATCTATTAAATACATTTAAATTATTTTTAAAGTACACTTACCTCAAAGTTAGCTCCCAGTCTATGCTTTTAATTTCAACAGCCATTGTGCTTTTTATTGTTTAATTAACACTTATACTAATTCTTTAATTATTAATCAGATTAATGTTATATTCAGATCTAGTATGTTTTAAAGATTTGTTTAGAAGTACTACAAATATATTTCTTTCACTTGAACCTAGACCCGAGGCGTTTTGAACCAGTAATGCGGGATTGTACCTACAGGCCCTGCTTTTATCAACGGTTTTGGTAGAAATTATAATACAAGGTTTGATTAGAGTTTATAAAAGTGATAAAAACAGGTTATCTTTATTTCTGAGATAGATGGTGCTAGTTTGAGAATTATACGTAAAATGGGATATTTTATTGCGTTGAATTATTTTAATTATGCTAAGAATTTTATATAAGACAATTAGTAATTAGTGACAACAGTTTAAAATAACTAAGTGCTTTGAGAATGCTTTAAGAATTAATTAATTGCTTCGTAATATAATATATTGTTTTTCTTGTAAATATTTGTTTGGATGATTTGAACTCAATATGTTCAGCATTCTAGTACATTTGATCATAATTATTATTTTTTATATTTAAATTCATATTTGTTATATTAATACAGTAAAACACCTATATGAATAGTATGCTCATAAAGCTTCATTCCCACTTACTGTTTTGATATTTAATTTACGTTTTTATTTAATATTTTAATCTAGATTTCAGGTTTTCAGAAAAGTAACATTCGTGTTTTAATTTGAGTTTAGTTAATTTAGTGGGCACGCATGCGTTGTTAGTAATATAAATTTTGTCAGTTCGACAGTTGGACAAAATTGAATGTGAAATAATTAAAACTGCTGTTTTTAATAACAAGCAGTAATAGAAATTGATTTTACTTCTTCATTTTTGACAAACTGACATTGAACTTCTTTTAAAAATATATTCTACTGCATTTTGACAGATTATCACATTTTAGAGGTTATAATTTAGTTTCTAATTAGAAACATTGGACCTTGTTGAGGTTCTAGAAAAACAAGGGAAACGTAAATTCAATTCTAAATTAAAAATGGTGTAGAGAATGACTACGCATATTCCCATATGCTATACAATTTAAATTAAATACAATATTAAAACACAAAATTAAAACAGTGTGTTAGAATGATATTTAATGGCTTTGGCTCACATTCCAAACCAATGTATTTTAAGAGGTTTTAAACGAGTATAAAAAGAAATATGTATATATCTATATTGTGAGCCATGCGCCTATGGAAAGATTAGATTGTTAAGGGTAGGCTATCGTGTGTGTACTGTCCCAGGCGTTGTATTAGTGGAGCGTTTGTTTTTATAATACTGTAAAGTTTTTTCTATGCATGCAATCTAATACACCTCCAGTTTATCAAATTATCTGTGAACTCCAATTGCGAGAATAGTTTTAAAATTGAAGTACAGTATTATAAACCATTTTCCTAATCAGTTCTTCCGATACTCATAGCAGGGATTAGAATTTTTGCAATTCACTGATAATGACGAGACTTTGAATTGAAACATTCATTTTGAATTGAAATACTCATAATACTCACTGAATACATAAATAATACATAAAACATTCACTGAACTCTGAAAATCGAAGTACAGTACGAACACGACGGATTATCAAGTACCGATTATCGACAGTCGATTAATTATCTACTTTTTAATTAACGGACAACATTGATAACGTTTATTACACACCCGTGCTAAAGGTCAAATTTAATGAAACAAATGGACAAAACATGGACGTTATCCTATATACATGTAAGGGGCAGGGACTCCTAAAGATGTGACATGAATCATGGGGGAATTTTTGCACAATTCAGTCGTTCATATGTCTGTCATGTGAAACCACTTCACCATACAGAATCTAAGCTACGAAAAAATTGATACAAACTACAGAAGATTTTGTGTTTTGATTGAAAGTGTATTTAACGAGAGCAGAGTGAAACAGAGAGAAATTTATAGTAGTTGCTCTCCCTCTACCTTCCCAGTAAACGATTTGGTAAAGTGTCCTATTTTGTGACGTTTCTATCACTATTTCACTTCAATTATAGTTCGCATCAACTTTATCTTCATTTGTATTCCGACAGGTGCAGTTGTTTCGCCATTTGTAGCCGATAAAATAGACATTTCATATGAACGACTATAAGAAATTGAACTGTAAATGAACTTTTATCATGACAAAGAAATCATACGCATCTTCAATATGATGGCAAAGTGACTTCAAAATGTTTACTGGGTTAGAATAGCTTACTGTGCAAGATAATTACAATATGCATCCGCATCGATTCGGCCGCATCTCTTGCATGTTCCTCGAATCGGCCCTGACCGGAAGGTTTGTTATTTTGTCTTAGGGAACCACTGCAGTAAATAAGAAGTTAATTTCATTGCAGTATAATTCCTAAAAATAATGTATGAATAATACACATTTCTTAAAAATATAAACCGACTTTCTGTAAGACCACTATACATAATCTTAGAAAATTAATTAAAATTTATTTAATTATTTATATAGACACACCTCCAAACCGTGGAATAAAGTTCATATTGTGTTATAAGTCAATTGAACGTTGCCCTCTTTTATCGGTCTGCGTCATTAATTTAGGATTATAATGATTAATCAGCTAGAGTGATATCGCATTTATAATTAATGCGTTGAAATGAACACAATATGTTATAAATTAATTCCTTCGAACTTCCCAGTAAACAATCTGTTAAAATGGCTTAGCTTTTCAAAGTCCAGTCGTATGTAGTCTGAACGAAGTAGTTATGATTTCACACTGGAACAGACTACATGCGGCGCCGACTTTTTCGTAAGTTGTGTACCAGTTGTTTCGCAATAGCAAACTTACCATAACAATACACCGTTGTATCGAACATAGAAAAAATGCATATTACATACTTGTATCCAGGGGTGGCCTTAGAAATTGCGAGGCCCCGGGTGGCAGATCTTTAGAGAGCCCCCGGGCGGCATATCTTTGCGAGGCCCCGGGTACAGAACTTTGCGAGGCACTTGTTTTTTGTGTAATTTATGTAAATTGAAACTAAGTACTGTTGATGATGATTGACGAGAAATGCAAAATTTATAAATAAATAAATGTAGAGTTGTAAAGTTTTATATTGGAATATTTATAAAAACACTAAAACGATAAATATTAATAATGAAAAACTAAGGTACATGAAATTCTTAAAAGATATATCCAGTGATTCAAATCAGGTTACTAAAGTATGAAGTATAGAGCGTGAAGTTCAAATAGATATATGGTAATAAATGTTTCTACTTGGATTGTTCCGCGAGGGTGCGAGGCCCCGGACGGTTGCCCTGCTTGCCACCCCCTATGGCCGCCTCTGCTTGTATCGTTTTCCTCTCTCAACAAACCGTTGTCCGTGATATGGTAAACGTAAAGATAAGACAACAGAAATCTGACAACGAAATATACGTCTTTTCATGTATAAAGTAAGGCGGTACTTTGATATACGAGGTCTGTTCAAAGAATAAGGTGAATTATTGAAAAAGGTCAAATTTCGCGGGCTACGTACATTCGATTATCGATTTTTTTATTTTGTTATGTTGGTACACTCGTCTCGAACATATGTTCACAGTTTTAGCCATATAGCACATTTAGTTTGTTTGTGCGAGGCATAAAAGTTAGAAGTGTTTTGCGTGTTCGGCGATTTTCCGCTGTCGAAAAACATGGATCAAAGAGTTTGCATTAAATTTTGTGTGAAAATGAAATCAAGTGCTCCAAAACACTTGAAATGTTGAAAGTGGCATACGGTGAGTCTACCTTAAGCCAAAAAAATGTTTACAAGTGGTACAAGCTTTTCACAGAAGGTCGAGAAGATGTGATTTATGAACCTTATTCTGAATACGAAGACTCCTCTTCGATACGGTGGTAAATTGATAAACATTAAGGGAGCAACCTCTTCCCATGATAATGCGAAATAAGCCGATATACCTTGACTTCATTAATCAAATCTCACTCAGTGTTTCATTGTTCAATTCGTCTAAATATACGTTCTTAGTATAGTCTCAAGAAAAGAAGAAATATTCATCCGTATTTAGCATTTATAGTGCAAATCACGGTAGTTTGGCGGCGACTTATACTTAAAGGAGGTTATAATAGCGGTATAAATTTATAACACGATAATGAATTTTATCTTATTCGTTTCTATAGATACATTATAGAAGAATAAGTGAGTCAGTGCTTTTTAGTTATATCGGCAGTTTATACCCCACAACTTGTTTTAAGAATGAGTCGCCGCCGAATTCTCGTAATTTGTAACTATACGTAACATTTTGTACCTATCATAGTGAAAATATAAAACAGTTATAAAATATGATGTAGTGACGTAGATAGGGAATAGAAGGTTTAGCCCAGGGTGCTATCACTTAGTGTAAAATTCATCACTGTCGTTTTAGGCGCCCTCAGTCCGCCATTTTTGGAATACTGAACTAAAATGCTCGGCGACTCAACATTTGAAGGGAATGAAGGGTGAAGGGAGTGCACTGAGCTAAAGTTCAGTGCAGTTCAGTGATACCACATATTAAAACATAATATTTTTTACGTTTACAATTTCTGTTGGTAGAATATCTACTGATATTAAAAATGTAACAAATAGTATTGAAAAAGAAATAATAAACTCAAATGTATTTCTACCAACAGAAATTGTAAACGTAAAAAATATTATGTTTTAATATGTGGTATCACTGAACTGCACTGAACTTTAGTTCAGTGCACTCCCTTCACCCTTCATTCCCTTCAAATGTTGAGTCGTCGAGCATTTTAATTCACTATTCCAAAAATGGCGGACTGAGGGCGCCTAAAGCGACAGTGGTGAATTTTACACTAAGTGATAGTACCCTGGTTTAGCCCCTCACATCTTCCTCATCTTAATTGCGCTCATCTTCTCTATAAGATAGACATTGATCTAACTAAATATCTGTATAATCGAATTTTTGTCGATTGACGAACTTTGAGTCGTTATTACCTTTTAAAACAACACGTACATTTAAAGCACGGATGTTGAATCAGATTGTGTGTGATCAGATGAGATCTTCTACAATTGGAACAATTGAAATTGTTTACATGGATAATTTTGTTTTCTAGAACAATTAAACATTATTGACATGATGGATCGTAATCATGTAAAATTTTAAATAATTAAAAGTAAAGTTAAAATCAAACAGGATGCATGAATTAATGATTTGGTTTTGTTTGACTTGAATATTCTTCACCTGATAACGTGTTATCATCGTCAACATCATGACCTAGCAATTTAAACCAGAATTCAGTGGTGTTTTTATCAAGATCTTATAGAACAGTAGCATAGGCACGCGTTAAGATATAATCCAAGATAAAAGATAATCAGGAGCTAATTTATACAATGGATGATCATCTTTAGAGATGGATCCAATTATTGGCGCACAAATCTGGTTTTATTTACGTGTCAATCACATGTTGACGTCAAGATTTGATTTTGCTGAATAACTATTGTCATTCTAAAGATTTGGAAATTTTCCTTTCACGTGCTCAAAAGTACAACCTGATAAGTGATAAGGAAATCAGCAACTGAACGTATCATGAACAGTTCATGATCAGGATTTATCTTTGAATTATTTGGGACTACCCAGAGGCACTTTAGCTAACTTGTTACAAGCTAATTTCAGGCTTCATTTTCTACCTATTGGTTAAATACAACATCAATACTCCGTCTATTAAGAAGTCGTTAAAGATGGAAGGGGAGCAGTAGATACGAGTGAATAAGGAAAGCTTAATTATTGAAAAATGAAAAGAAATAGAAAGGACAGAGTGTACTGCAAGAAGGATCAGAAGAAACATTTATAAAAGAGGAAGAGTTACGCTTACGGAGGGTTCTTCCGTATGATGAGTTCAAAAAATCTAATTTTTTTTTGCATAAATTTATCGCTTAACATTTGTAGAATATTCTTGTAGTATTTTTTTTAAATTCGAAGTCGTTATAAAGACACAGCAGTTAGAAGAGGCAGATGTTCAGAGCGCGTTGAGTGGTAGGAACTTTAAATACGTTTTTCTGAAAACTGTGTTTTTCAAAGTTTCCTCCATTATATTTCGAGAACGGTTTAACCGATTCACTTAAAATTTATAGGATAGACTCAGCACATGTAGACGCACGGAATGAACTAAAATCTTCCAAAAATTCCGAGTATTTCTAATTATTTCGAAACAAAAAAGTGAAAAAGTCATGAAATCTGAAACTTTTTTTTCAGAAGTCTGCCAAAAACCCAATTTTCAATATTATAAAATGATTCTAGTTTATTCCATGCATCTTGGTCTATAGATAAAAACGCCGTGTTTTTTCTTTCTTTTTGATAAGCCAATCAGCCAAAATCGTGGAGGAAGTCAGCGTCCCTTTTTTGAGGCAGGTGTCTTTAGAGTGGTACAGCATACGTTCTTATGAAAATTTTTACATAAAATTTGTTTCAAATACTTTTGAAATAGTAATAAATAACTGATAAAAGTCTCAAGGTTCTATCTTTTCATTGGACGTCAAGAAAGATTCTCAAAAAATGCTTAAAAAACAAGCCGTCACACGGGAGAACCCCCTTAATTGAGATAATCCTACTAGAAGAACGTAGTAAGGAATTATTTTATTCTATATATACCAAATAATCATAATAATCACAACATAATCATGAAAAAAATATATTACTAAGTTTCTACTAAATATTTCTGAAATATTGGACCCAAAAAATAAAAACATTTATTTTACAGTTTGTAATATATTTAATAATAATTTCCTTCTTTTTGTAATTAGAGGAGTTTTATTTTTGTGAGATTATGATTTTCTTTTCGTTACTAATCGTCTGGTTTTTCTTCATGCCAGAAAAACATGTACCATAAACCTCCCAAGTAACCGCCTAGCATAGGTCCTAACCAGAATATCTAAAAAGATATTTTTAAATTAAAACTAGTGTTCACAATTTCCAAGAGAGTTAGGCTCCAGAATTACCCAATGACTTTCCCAATAATTGTTGACTATAGCTGGCCCTATAGATCTAGCTGGATTAAGTCCGCCGCTACTGTGATGAGCCTGTTTGTGATAAGTGATGAATAAAATAATTTATTGGTATTATACGAGAGCTGTTCAGAAAGTAACTTGCCTTTTCTTATAAATAGAAACCCCGCGTAGATGTCTCCTAAAACTAGAGCTTCCCAATATTTATCTAAATATGCGTTTTATATGACTGGTAACATAAATTTTATAACCTTTATTATGGTTCTTAAACTTACGCTTAAAACTTAAAAATATATAGAGTATTCGATAATATTCTAGTCATATAAAAATTGGAATTTAACTAAAAAATATAGCAATATTCATTTTCAAAACTTATTTTTGCGGTTCCAACTCATTACAAGTCAGTGGAAGAAAGTTTATTCATCTAAGTAATTAATTGCAGCTTTAGATTTTGATTCGCGTTTATAGTTACTTACATAAAACGATTTAAACATAAAAAAGCATGTTTCTTTTTGATAATATTTAACCTGCTGTATAGTATTGCCATCTATATTTCGCGAGAAAAAATGGTCAAGTATCGTTTCACCCTAAGTACCATCTGGATTTTAAAATGATTAAGTAGAGAAGTAGATGACAGAAAGAGGGAAACGAGGAGAAGAAGGAAGAGATGTCATTAGTTTTGGTTTAATTAGAATCTATATTTATTGAAATGTGTTGAATTATTGAATGTGGGAAGAATATAAAACCTAGCGGCATGCATTAAAGATAAATATACAATATAATACCTTCTTCATAAAACGCGCAATTACGAGCACCGAGCACAGAATTTGTGGAAGCACCTCCTAGAAAACAGTCCGAAGTTGTCCAGGAATTGTTGAGAAAGCTTCTCACGAACTTCTTCGAGGTCATCATTGACTACAGAAAGTTTATCACTAATGTCTGCTTCTGACAGATTTCTTCACAACTTTTCGGCATTACTTAATCTTACAGCGTTCATTTCTATTTTAATTATTCAACGTTGCACAACAACGGCAGTTACTTTCTGAATAACCCATCGCACTTATTTAAGATATCTTAAATATTAATAACAACTTACTCCTACTAATAGAAGACCACCAATAGTAAAACCCAAACGAATGCTGACCGAATCATGCTTATTCGAGTTTCTGTGATCCCAGCATCCCCCACAAATTACTCCTAAAACAAATGCCGTTCCAAATTCCATTGCAAATGCCTGAAATTGTTTATGTTTTTAAAACTCGTGTTAAACTGGACTTGGATTGGAAGTGGAACTAATTGAATATCACTTACTTGCCAGACGGAACTTTTGACCGGTACATGATTACTGCAAAGTCCAAATTTATGCATTTTTACAGTGCTGTTTGGAAAATATGGGTCAAATACATCAGCAGGAGTTATTATCTATGTAAAAATAATGTTTTTAATGAAATATCTTTAATTAAATTATATACATGCATATACTAATTCAGTACAGTGTACAATTTATCACAAAAGTCAACTAGTGGCCAGTAGTGAAAAATCAACTATAAACGTAAAACTTTCTATGGCCCAAAAACCAGAATTTTGTTTGACTTTCTTTGGTTTCTTTGAACTATCTTGAGATTGGATGGTTCTACGGCTTTGGTAGTTATTATCATTCTTAAAGAGGACAAAGTTTTGGACAACTTTCTCTTTGATAACTTTTCTCTAAATTCAATAACAATCGCGCCCTAGCGTCAGGAATTTGGGACATTTTTCCTACTTTCCAAAAGAATATAAATCTCAGTTTTCTAAATCCATTACTCATATGGTCTCACCCGTAGACTTTTGTGGATTTATTTCAACCGAAAAATAGGAGGATCATCCAGATCCCCAGCATAGAAAACTGGACCTGCAAATATGTATATCCGTATCCGTACCTTTAGAAGTGCGAATCCTATTGTTCCTCCAATGCATTGACTGACTATGTATAAACCTGCCATCGTGAGAGAAATTTTTCCACAAGGAACCGCAGCTGCTGTTACACACGGATTTATATGACCACCCGAAATATGAAGCACTCCCTAGAAGTCACAAAAAATATATATGTCGAGTCATTATTAATTAATAATCAACTAGCTATAAGTTTTTAATATTACTAGAGTTTGCCCCTGTCAATTTATTAGTTTTTTGACCAACTTTTTTTCAAAATTTGGGATTTTTTTTTTCGATTTGTAAATTAGGTACCAAAGTTATCCTACATAAAAACTTTCTAGCACAATTTTTACCCTCGGCAAAAACAGCCTCCGTGCCCCCAAATAAAATTTTGATTTGTTTTTTTTTTTCTAATATTATATTCAATTATTACACAATCCAAAATTTGAGCTTCTTTCAAAGTTTCCTACCGGGCCCCTTTTATAAAATTTTGAATTTCTAAGTTTTAAAATATGTTCGCATTCAATAGCGTAATACACATGTAAAATTTCACCTTTCTATTTTTTACGAATACAAACTTATACAGCAAAGAAGGCCCACTTTTTTTCCAGTTTTTCCAAAATTACGGGTTTCCAGGAAATTCAGGGAAAAATCCAGAGACGCCAAAAATCTTAGAATATTTTTCTCTACGAAATAGGAAGTTTTCAAAAATTTCCCATGAGCCGTTTTCGAGCTACCATTCAAAATTCACTACCAATCATATAAGAATATAAACAAACAAATATACACCTGGAACATTATAATATAGGATTATTATTCTTTAGTTGAGCGCTAAATATTACAATACAATAACAATTTATAATAAGCGCTATATATTACAATAAGTTCTGTTAAATGCATTTCTACTTTAAACTTTAACAGGTAGTAAATATTGAAGGGCAATAAAAGTACCATTGTTTTATGAGAACAAGGATTAGATTTTATTTGTCTCTAGAACTATTGTTAATTTTTATTTTGTAATTTATGTGGATCTGGTATAAAAGGACAAAGAGATTGATGAATGGACCAAAGGGAACACAGAGGTTAAAGTAAAGTTTTTTTAAAAGTGAAACCATTTTTCTTTTGATAATCTTATGGTTTAAGAGAGCTGGTGACAAATTTTGGTAGGTATTTTAGGCATTTTAAAATTTTGTATGGTAGTGCCTCTTTATTAGTAGAATAAAAATTTGAACACCTAAAAGTATTTCAATTTTGGAAGCTAGTGCCCTACAAACAATGTTTCAAGATTCAAACGGATTGAACCGAATCGCATTAGAATCGTATTAGATTCAGACAAGATTTAGAGAAATTGTTTGTAGGGTGCCTTCAAACTTTTACTTACAGATAAACAAAACATAGCAACAATGCATATAGCGATGCAAATTTCTGAATGCGATGGAGGCTTCTCCGGGTTCCAGCCGGAAATTAAACTCATGCAGGCGTAATGTACTAAAATTCCTGTTCCGTAACATTCACATAATGCTTTTGTTATTATTATCCACATACTTTTTGGAATAACTAAAGAAATAAATAAAATAAGTTAGATTCTGAGTTATAAATGATTCTTCGCCTAATTAACAGGCAACATGAATAACACTGTAATATAATATTAATTTCAATTTCACTTACATCTAAATATTCTTTCATCTGTATCTCCCATTTTTTAACCCTATTAATTAGATAAAAGAAAAATGTTATAATATTAAGAATTAACTGTGTGAAATAAAGCAGATAATACATGATAAAGGGAATGTAAAGCAAATGAACTTTATGATAGAACTGATATAACTAACAAGGAGCTTTATGCAGTAATGCCAAATGACTAAAAAGAAGCCATTAATAAATATATACAAACCTTAATTATTAAAAAAGGGGGTGGAAAAAGAAGACATAAAAGGTGGAAATACAAGACAGAGGACATTGAGGAAGTAGAAGAATTTAAATATCTGGGCTACACTTTTAAAAAGAACAATGGAGAAGAGGCTCATATAAGGGAGGTAGCAAAGAAGGCAGAGCTAGCAATGCGACGGGTATGGTGAAAAGGTATTTGGGGAGGAACATACAAAACAGAATATGGATATTTGATAGACTGATAGCCAGTATGATGTTGTATGGAGCAGAGGTTTGGGGGTGGAAGGAACAAGAAAAGTTGGAAAGAATACAGGTGAGATATATTAAATGGGTACTAGGGCTGGACAGGTGCACGCCAGGATACATGGTGATGGAGGAGCTAAAAAGGGATAAGATACGAATTAAAACAGGGGAAAGAGCAGTAAAATACGAGGAGAAATTGAACAGAGCGGAAAGCAAAATTTTAAAGAAAATAAGACAGGATAGCATAAAGAATGGGGGGAAGGAGGTCCAAAAAAGAGAAAGGAGTACTTTGAAAGGAATGGAATGGCGATCGAGGAGGCAGAGAGGAGAAGAGAAGGTGGCGCAAGTGTGGAAGAGGAGCTAAGGAGAAGGGATAAGGAGATACAACAGCAGGAGAGAATGGGAAAAATAGAAAAAAGTAACTACAATAAAAGATATAAAAGGTTATGGGAAAATAATGTGCCTCAGTACCTTAT
This sequence comes from Panorpa germanica, assembly GCA_963678705.1. NCBI lineage: Eukaryota > Metazoa > Arthropoda > Insecta > Mecoptera > Panorpidae > Panorpa > Panorpa germanica. Next base: position 10,879,358 of record OY783221.1, read on the forward strand.
AGAAAAAGACATAAAACACATAAGAAGAACAGCAAGGTTTAGATTGGGAAATGAGGAAAAAGGAAACAGATACTGGGAAAAGAGTAAGGAAAGAAAGTGTAGAATGTGCGGAGCGGAGGACGAAACACTGGAGCACATTAAGTTTGAGTGTAAGGAAAAAGTAGCGAGCGAAAGGAATATTGGCCAGCTATTAAAGGGAGGCAGTGAAGGAAAGAGGTGGATGGCGGAAATAGTAAGAAGGAAAGAAAAAACAGGAGAATAAATAAGCTGGTGGAGAATAATGTAAATTTAATTGTAAATTTAATTGTAATTTGAAGTATACGAAATGTATTAAGAATGTAGATTGTAAAGCCGAAAGGCGAACAATAAACAATAAATAATAATGTAATAATGTACAAACCTTAATTAACTGGAATATGTCATCTGTTTAATAAATATAAAAATTATGTATATCTTCTGATTATTATATTTTGTTTAATATATCTTGCAATATTTATATTTTCAAAAAGAAATTATCACTTTTTTTGAATGATTTTTTACAAATTTCTTAAATACTTAACACAATTTGACGCAACATCTAATTGACTTTGACTGAAACTGGAACTTTTCTTTTAAATTTAATTTTCACTAAAACTTTTAAAAATTTTATATTACTGAAATTTAAAATTTTGAAACTGACGGATAAATAAAGGATTAAATTTTTTAATATTTAAATTGTAGCACTTGATTTTAATTACATTGAAGGTTTTGTTATGAAGGGAGTATTTGTTTTAATCAAAATTATTTAGAAATTCGATTACTTGATATTTGTTGATGAGCTTTGTGATAACATTGCTTTCTGTAATACTTAGTTCAAATCTTTGCTAAACATTTAAATATTATTATAATACAGATGGCACTAGTGTCTATTAAATGTTTATATAATTTCTGAGAGATGTATTATTTAATTATCATATTAGTAGTATTAATAATGAAGATTAAAATATATTGTACACATTGTCTTCAACTTCTGGACCATTTTAACTATAGTCGATAAACACGATATTTTCTTAGTGCATATTCAAACCGCAATTTTTTGTTGTAATGGGCTTGTGTTCTATGTCTTAATTTCTATAAAACTGTACTATATTTTGATAAAATTGGTTACTAGAACCTCAAATATTCAATTATTTTTTAATAACTCCTTGTATGTTAGGAGATATTACCAATTAAAAAAGTCATTTTGTCTCTTTAATTATTAAAGGGATTCAACGTTGTACAACATTCCAAATGCATGTCACATGTGACATCATAACCGCTAGTTGCTATCTCTTTTATACAACAGAGCGTAAAAAAGATATATTCTTGACAGAACTCTGACAAGCTCATAAATCTCTGCTCTATGTATTTATATATCAAAATATCAAATATTATTTACAACTATTTCAAGGAACAATCAAATTCCAATATTATGTCTACCGTAGCAGGGTTAAATAAAATAAAAACTTATTATCCTTTGACTTGACTTTATTATTTCGACTACCAACAGCTACAGAACATTACCACAGCACTGACCTACTCAACTAATAACTGACGTTAAAATGCATTTCACGTCATATAAATGGCCGACCATTTCTAGCGCTAAAACTACAATTCAAAATTTTAATTGCTATATCTCCGTCAACATTTAGCTATTTAATAAAATAGACACGCCAATACACATTTATTAACATCAATTTCAATCAACAATTGAAAAATCGACCACTAAAAATGAGGACACAAGTCCATTTAAGTATTCTTTTGTAATAAACAGTATCTAGTAAGTAGTAATTTTAATTATATATTACAGTTATCGTAAATGTAATTATGTGCCATTAGCTGAACCTCCCTTTACCTAGTACCCACTTTCACAACCTGCTCTTAAGCTTTTGATTATGTCGGTGCTCCATTTCCCAGCTTCACCTCGGGCACTATATTCTAATTACCAGTAAAATCATCTAAGCCACTACATCGTTTTCAGTCACTTCTTCAAATAATGTACATAGTTGAAAAACCGTTTGCGTTCATGTAAGATAGGTTGCAACTAGTTTAGGCGTCAGAAGGACCACAATATATTACCATGTACATAGTTAATGTATTTATGATCAATAACTTTTTATTACACGTAACGGTCATAACTATATTGTAATCCGAATGAAGTTGTAATTATTATTATCATAAAATATGTATAAAATAACTTTTTGCAAAGTTCAAGCAGGTGTTTCATTATTAATATATTTAACAAGAGTCAAACAGCATTTCGACGTCTCTATTATTAACAACAATTAACACTGATAACACGACGACCCTCTCAGAACTTCCTACGCATTTATCCACCCCCTATGTAATTCTTTTCAACCCCCTGTAGACTAAGCATTCAACTCGCAGTGGGGGTAGTGTGAAAAGTTGTGTTGCAAAAAAAGAAGAAAAAAATTAACAATGGAATAGATTGTTGAAGGGCGGCGTGAGTAGGAGATGTAGGGGGTAGGGGGTATGTCCGTACCGTTGTATAAGGGTTGACAAGTGTGACAAGGCGCGGGGTGAAATGTGACAGGGGTTAAAACATAGGTCACAATATAAAGGAGAGGTTAGTAAATTGACAAAGTTGGGTAGTTGGGGAAATTCATCGATACAGTAATGTCAGATTTTAAAGCAACTATATTTACCGAAATTTTTGCTGTATGATATACTTATGTATAAAGGATAAACGTATTCAGATTGGGAAACGAGGAGAAAGGAATACTGGACAAATAGCGAGGAAAGGATGCGCAGGGTGTGCGGAATGGAGAAAGAAACATTGGAGCACATTAAGTTTTCATGTAAGAAAAAGGTAAGAAGCGAAAAGAACTTTGGACAGTTATTCAAGGGAGGCAGTGAAGGGAAGAGGTGGATGACGGAAATAGAAAAAAGGAACGAGGAAAGAGAAGAAATGGCAGAGTAGAGACAGGAGGTAGAGTAGCAGGAGGAGCGATGCAGTAGTAGTGGCAGTTTTGCTTTTATTTTTATAAGGATATTTTTTTTTCTTAGGAGTGAGAATGTTGAATATAATAAGGATCAAAATTTAATAAAGCACAATGACATGTAAATAAATGAGTTAAGGCACAAGAATGTAGTGCCAAATTGCAAAAAACATTAAAATAAAATAATAATAAACGAATAAGAATTTTATTTACAATTAATAAAACAAATTCTGCTTTTTACAAAAAGCACAACATTTTTATTTTAGTATGACGTACAATTTTCACGACTAATGTGGGGTGAAACAAATATTATTACAAAGCATTGCAACCGATTAAAGTAAAGTATCTTATAAATTAAAAAATTAAAAATTATTTTTCTTTATTTTTATAATGGTCCGATTACATTTTGATAATTTTCTTAGATAAAATGACGCTGCTAAGTTTTATACAATGTGATTATAAATTGTTAACATCTAAACTACATCCCTGTAAAATATTGACTCTTAGAATAGCACACAATAGGAATGGGGCGCCATCAAAAAAGTATCGTCTTATTTAAAACACACTTGTCATAGATTTAAAAGCTAATTACAAAATGTAATACATTGGCTTGGTGTTTTTACTGATTTAATAATAACAATTAATTTTACATTTCCACAAGATATTATTATATAATTTCTTCACACAAATATATTATTTCACCTCCCCAAAAATATTTCAGCTCGCGTCATTTGCTTATGGTTCGGCCATACTCGGTTCGAAACCGAGCTCTACATATCTGAGTGTGCATAAGGCCTTATGGCTTATGGGATTAAACCCATCGGATTCATTGTTCATTTCCTGTTTCGTAGATCTGGGATGAAGATCTGCTTTGAACTTCTTAACTTAAATAATGCACATAAATCAAATAATAATTAAATATGCAATACAATATAATAACTGTAGTGTTATCATACAAATATTTTCAGCAAGTATTTAAATAATATGCAAAATACATAAGGTGAAACCTTTCTGTGAGACGAACACTGAAGCTGAATAATACATACATGTGGATGATAACGCAGGTACAATATGTATGAAGCGATGGACATCAACAAATAGTTGAAGGTTAAGCTTTTGTTATTGTAATAACCCGGGACAAATTCAACAAAAACAGTATCAGTCTTCACTTACTCGCTGGCGGATGATATCCATAGACCTGCAGTCAAATATGAAAACTGCTTGAAATGACTCCTAAAATTGGGTTTGTGAATCATGACTTCATTTCTGTAAAATAGTACTAGGTATTGATAAAGTTGGCTATCAGCACTTCACATGTTCAATTATTTTTTAATAACTCTGTATATTTTAGGAGATATTAACAATGGGCTTGTGTCCTCATTTTTTAGTGGTCGATTTTTCAATTGTTGATTGAAATTGATGTTAATAAATGTGTATTGGCGTGTCTATTTTATTAAATATCTAAATATTGACGAAGATATAGCAATTAAAAATTTGAATTGTAGTTTTAGCGCTAGAAATGGTCGGCCAAATTTGTATGACGTGAAATGCATTTATACGTCAGTTATTTGTTGATTAGGTCAGTGCTGTGGTAATGTTTTGTAGCTGTTGGTAATCAAATAATCAAGTCAAATCAAAGAATAATAAGTTTTTATTTTATTTAACCCTGTTACGGCAGACATAATATTGGAATTTTATTGTTCCTTGAAATAGCTGTAAATAATATTTGATATTTTGATGTATAAATACATATAGCAGATATTTATGAGCTGTTAGGTTGGCAGCGATTGTGATGTCACATGCATTTGGAATGTGTACAACGTTGAATCCCTTTAATAATTAAAGAGACAAAATGACTTTTTTAATTGTTAATATCTCTTTACATATAAGGAGTTATTAAAAAATAATTGAACATTTGAGGTTCTAGTAACCCACTTTATCAATATATAGGACACTTTTATAGAAATTGAGACATAGGACACAAGCCCATTAAAAAAGTCATTTTGCCTGTTTAATTATTAAAAGGATCAAACGTTATAGAAAATGCTACGTCACGTCCGACGATTTTTTTTATATAGCATACACGCATACGGGTGTGTGTGAAACATCATTTAGTACTAACAGCTGCGTTGTGTATCCCACGAAGTCTTATGTTACGAAGATTGTAATCTCGATTACTTATTTCTTATATGACGTATTATGCATATCTAAAATATGCGGTAAAACTGAAATTCAAATTTTAATTCCGTCAACTTTTATACATACACGCGATTATTAAAATTTATTTCAATCGAAAAATAAAAAATGACCCTTAAAAAAGTGTTCACAAGGCCAATGAGCTTGTGGCAAGTTCGCAAGTGCGTACCTTTCGCTGAAAGGTAGTTTTCTACCCCGGATAAAATTGGCTATTAGTAACTTTTCTGTAGTAACTAATTTGTTAATCATTTAAAAATTTAAAATGATAAAAAATCAGTAATCCATTCATCCTATCTTTTTCTCTTCTTATTCCGTTATACAACGTCAGATATTACTTACAGCTGTCTCGAGGCACATAAAGTTTTGACTATATGAAGGTGTTCAACAAAGCAAAATAAAATGTATAATTTATTATCCTACGGACTTTTATATTTCTATGATTAAAAATGAAGCGGTAAAATAGAAATTCAAATTTTAAATAGCTATATCTCCGTCAACTTTGGGATAATTAACAAAATAAAAAACTCAATACATATCATATTTAAAAAAAATTCGACTTCAAAAAATGAGCTCAAAAACCCATCCCGATTAAATTAAGAAAACAGGTAAAATGAAATGTAAAAAGGTCGCCAAGTCAAATAAGGGCAGAAGAGGCGGTCCACTAAAAAAGATATCGATTTGACTAGATACAATTAACTTTAAGTGAGACGATTTGACTAGATAATTTTTATATGTCATTTTTGGAACCACTACGCCAAGTTCACCTGATTTAATAGCTCTCAAGCTTTTGCATTCAAAAATATAATTAACGCCAAGATCGAGCTCATTTCAAAAACAGTATTTTTATTTAATCAATTCCAATTCTCTGGATATTTCTAACATCTTAAATATTATTGTAAACTGTAAGAAAAGCGGATGTAGATGAATAAGTTTAAATAAGGATACGTCTAGAACAACGTTCCTTCATAATTAAAATGACGTCATATCCTTCCGTTAAATTAATTCTGTTACAATTAAAATAATATTCATATGCTTCATGCTACAAATGCAATTGCTTTATGCAAACAGTAAAAGACTACTACAACTGTGTTCGGTGGTTATGCTGTTCTTTAGATTGCTCTCATATTGGAACAGACTACGTCCGACCACCGACTATGTGCGTATTAATCTCATATAGTTTTATCGTAGTATGAGATTTCCGGACCCACAATCTTCTTGGTTTGAATAAATCGATTATAATCATAAACTTATCAGGTAGCGATTTAGCACACGACACCATAGAAATTGCCAAAAAAGATTGGACTAAATATCTGAAATAAGCTGACGTTAAACACATTACTAAAAAATAATTTGTTACCTTTAAGATCAACTGTGTGTCGCCAATACGTGATCGAACTGATAGAACTGCAATGAAATTATTTAAGGCGCCAATATTTAAATTTAAATAGTTGCTTACAAGTTGAAAAAAATTAGGACACCAAGTTTATAATAATTTAAAAACAATAATAATACTAACAAGTTTAATAGTTTTATAGTTTTTGTAATTCTTTTAAATGTTAAAAAAGGAAAGGCGACGGAGAGGGGAACGAAGACGACAGGCTCAGGCTATTTATCAAATTACTATTTAGTATTAGATAAATTAAATTATAAAATCACAGATAAATAATGGTATATTATCACTCCCATTTAATGCGCTTCTTGGAACGGTCTTCTTTCTCGCTTGGTCCCACTGTTTTGAGATGTGCCGTGGTATAATAAGTTGAAACATAGCTACAATCTTAGCATAGCAATCTTAAGGCGAAGGTCTCTGTTACAAAAAAACATTATCACTTTTTATAGAAGAAATTATTTAAAAATGAGGAAATGTATTCTTTCGTTCCAAATTTCTTCTTTAATTTTAAATTATATTAGAGTAGAGTAGTATATTTTCAGGCTTTGCGCGCCTTATCATACAAAATACATACGTTAGTATACCACAGTGTCTGCTTTGCACTGGGCAGTATTGAGTACAGTCTCTGAAAAAATAAAATACTATCCTATATAAGTTTGTACTTAATATCCGACTATACTTTTGTCTACAATTGTCACCAGTTACTTAAATGTAGTTAAAAATGAAGAAACCTACATTTATTAACCGTGATGCAGCTGCACAACAAATACAAATAAATATTTTTCAGAAAATCGTTATCAGAAAGGCCCTGTTAAATGTTCAGCAAAGGCCCCCACAAACTTTAATGCGACTGTGAATAAAATAAAAGTAGTCTTGCTTGTGCGTGGATTTTTCTTGATAATTGTCTGTTGGTTGGGAGCTGGACGAATATTTAATTTTCATTTATTTTATTTCACACTTTTACCTATTTAGACATTTACATTTCTCTATAATATACGTATACATTTCTTTTATTTATATTTTATATACATAATTTCAACTACAACTTCCCCAATAAAACGCTGGTTCCCGATTATATCCGAATCAAAACATCAAACGGACAAGAACGAACCGATCCGAACATAACCGATAACAGACGTCTATAGCGTCGGTACCAGAGTTCAGCTACAGCACAAGAAGCGACTGTATAAAGTTTTTAGAATTGGTGGAGACATCATAGTGCACCGCACGATTCATTTGTATACCTTATCAAATAAAACGTATTGTTTTATTTAATAAATATTTAATGCACATGAATTTCTGATCGTGATTCGTATGTTTAAATTGATGTTTATGAGTGCATTTCATACATAACCTATATTTAGTGCTTCAACAAATTTTACTTAACTTATTATTAACTTTAAACTAGTTATAAACAATAAATTTATAGACAATCCATTGAAATATTGTATTAATTAATCTAAAATAAGTTCCTTGTCGTGTGTGTTGTGTCTGTTTGTTTAATTAAAGTGATTTTGAACTTTACAAAGTGTGTGACCGAAAAAAAAATAAACTCTATTTTATGGTGTTTTTTATACAAAATAAAAAATGTTTTAATCTTCTCTGCTATCACTGAAAACAAGAAATAACTTGATTTAAACTCCATCTTTATCCAACAAGACGTTTTATGTAAGTTAAACAATACTTAAATTATTAACATTTGTCTTTTATTTATCCACTTTTGTAATTTTGAAACAGGTGTTTTTATAGTTCGTTTCTAACCTTACATTTTATGTACCAGGATAATATCTGGTTTTGTTTAGGTACTACTTAGTAGGGAGCTATCTTATAAAAGGTTGAATGCACTACCTTTGTATATGCAAGGTCATTTGTTTGATTCCTTTTGTTATTTATTAAAATAGTCGGACGAATAAACTTTGCCCGACGCGTCTGTTTTTACTTTACACTTGACATTTTTCTTATCTAGGGATTTATTTTGCTATCTGTGACACAGATTTAACATTTTGAATGCTTATGTCAATTAATTATTTAATAAAACACTACCGTTCGTCACAGTCGACAGAGACCTTGATGCCATACTTTGTAAAACAATTTATTACTTTATTTGAATAGCGTTTCTAACAATTTAATTTTTATGTTGTTTTGAAACTTATTTATTGCAAATTAAGCAATAAGCTCCTATTGATTTGTTTATAATCAACATAATCGTACAATTTGTGATATTGATTTAGTTGTACAATCAATAGGTTTCATATATTTGCTATGATAAGAAGCATTATTATAACGAGATTCACGTTTTGACATTTAGGGTCATAGGTTATGATAAAGAAGTATGCCATAATTGTGTTACTGTTGTTTTTTTTGATCTGGTTACGTTAATCACCGGGTAATTTCCGTAAATAGGGTTTGATTAGAAAGGCGAATGGTTTACATGTAGCTGCATTTCCTAATGGACAAAGTTTACCCAATTTTTTCTGTTTTTGTTTTAATTGGAAGAACTCTTACTCTGATTAGGATGTGCATTAGTGCTGCAGCATTTTTAGCACACTATTTCCTTTCTTGACACTTTTCTCCAGAGTATTTCAAATATTGAGAGAACTAAGATGTAATATTGTAGCTTATTAGACATAGATTTATTGGTCAAAGTTATTTGACAGTTAAATCATAAAACTAGCACCTACTATAAAAACCTAATAATAATTTTTTCAAATTTTTATTTGATTATATTTTATTTTACATTAATTTACGTTAATTATACATATACCTTTTAGGTACTAATCGAATTAGTTTTTAAAAGCTTTTATAACGTTAATAATATGTGGTTGCCATTATAGTTCATTACAATGAATTCAATTTATGTATTGTATGTACTACTCTACTATATGTATGTGTGTGTGGTATATACCTCAAACATATAAAGCGAGGCTTTTTAATTATTATTGATTGTGTCGTCCGCGTTTTAGAGTATCAATATAAAAAACTTGAACATGTACAGTGGCCTAAAGGGTTAAAGCGTTGACACTTTTGGTTCTCGAACCTGCACTGTGTTTTGTGCTAAATTGAAATAAAATATTTTTAAGCATTACGTTTTGATTGCGGCTTAGACGGACAACGTTTTCAAAAAAATTACGTTTTAATCTAGTTACTTAAATGATAGTTGTACACTAGAGACGCGACTGTCCTTAGGTAGTTCACTAATAAAATCACTTTTCTACAGAATTTGATAAAATTTAAATATAAGTGTTCTTAATTACAAAATTTTCTACGTTTCTAAAACGCTGGAGGTCTACAAAGTATAAAACCGGCACATCTTGCGAACGGTTCTATAGTTAAAAAATAAACTGATCTATTGTGGAGGAATAAATTAAGAAAGTGACAGCTGACTGTTTTTTTAGATTGTTTGACCAGTTAGTAAAATATATGTAGAGGTTTAAAGTTGATATTTTTAACCTTACTATAAAGTAACTTGCTATACACGATAGAGTCATATTTCTCAGCAGTGTGATTATATTTAGTTAGTAAAAGCTTAAATGTATTGAGTATTGTCTTGGAAAAAGAAAATGAACCTGGGAAATAGATTGCGGTACGCTAGCATCTTACTATAAAGCTACCTTGCACTGCAAGGCAATCTATATATGAAAAGTAGAAAATGTTCTTTGAAATTAGCTTATAGCAATCTTTCATACCATAAGTGTGAAACTTGCATTGCAAGATAATTTCCACGAATATCCGCAGTAATAACTAGTGAGCTACAATCTTCATTCTTGACAAGTCTATCTTAAGACAACATTGTTAATGTTGTTCCTGTTACTCCAATGAGTTATGGTGTTATCTCTATCTTTCTACGACACAGACAAAACTGTTTTAAGATCATTGCGCCTCTAATGTCTGAAATTTAAATCCATTCAAACCAACAACATAGTAGGAGGTCTTGATGAAAGGTTTAGATCTCAAATAGAACGAAGTGAAATATTTAAGCATTTTTATTGCGACATATTTTGGTTTGATAGATTGTTATATATCTTATGTCTTTTTAATTATGTGCATTGTAGTTATAAATATCTCGTTTCACAATCAATGGAAAATTTTTTTTTAACAAATTAAATACACCTACAATCACACTATATTTTAATTTTATTATTTTTATTTATTATATGATTTTTAAGAAAAGTGGATTTACGAAACTATCTTAACTTTACTTTAACATAAAAAGCAACGAAGAATTAAAACAGTAAGCAAAAGTAGTTTTTTTTTTAAATAGATTAGTATTCCTGTGTTTTTATAGCCGTAGAAGTAAGGATCTTGTTTTACATTCATTCCGTTAGATCGATAAACTTGTTTTTTTGATATTTTATTAATAATGTCATCAAAATCTCATTTGATTTTTTTTATAATACAATTGCAGAAATGTAAACTCGTTTTCTGTATTTATTATCAATTTTACGACAACGAATGCTACGAATGTCTCTGTTGTGTGTTTGCTTCAGCATTTATACATTTGTAGTATATACATAATTATATTACAGAAATATCGATTTTTGAATCAAGCGGGTAATACTCATTTATACGCGTATGCAGTGACGTAGGTATCAAAAGTACAAGGTTGAACAATTAGGGTGTATCTAGTATTTAGAATTTTTGCTAATTTTGAATAAGGCCTTGAACACACTGTGATTTAAACTGTGTAGTTTTGTAACGCATGGAATCATATGAGCATGTACACACTATTGGTTTTTAATTTTCTTTTGTTACAAAGCTGCCAGTAAAAACCGTTGAGGTTTTTAACGACGAACAGGTTCTTCACGACGTCGACATTTTCAGCAAGGTGTATTCGTATATTATCATGATGGTGTAGCTTCTACTTCAATGTTTATCAATACTGTAGATAAAATTGTAAACACAAAGTAAAACTCAGGTCGTTCTGTACAAATTTGCATTTATCCCATAGAGTTATGATATATACGACTGCGAGTAACCCGTAAATTGTCCCTCATACTAAAGTGCACTGCAAAAAAAAAAAAAACAAAATTGATCGTAAAAATGCTTTAGACGACTCTTAATCTTTAGGCTAACGCTGCACTGTGAAATAATAGTGCGGAAATAATAAAAATATAAATAATAATTTCCGTGCGACTTTAAAAACAGCAGAGTGTATGTACATTCAATATTATTCATTCATTATGTATTCATTTATATGTATTATATATATTCAATGTATTGCAGTTTTATTTCCGCGCTAAGAAGGAACTGTCTAAGGCCTAGATCACACTGTGATTTAAACGAGTAATCACCTGTGATTTCACGTAGTTTTGTGTGTGTTACAAAGCCGCCAGAAACGCTCGCTGCGATTTAAATCGCAGTGTGATCAAGGACTAAAATTATGTCGTACTTTAAATGAAGTATTCCTAGTGGAATTCGTTCTATATTCCGCGCCAGAGATGAAATTGAATCCATTATTAAAATTATCTTCAATTTTATGTATAAAATTGAGCCTGCGTATGTTGAAACTTGTTCGAATGTTGAACTTGTTCGAAAACTTGTGCGTATGTGAACTGCGTTCGAAAACTTGAAAAGTCGGTCAATTGACTGGAAATTTTGACACAACGTTGTATTGGAATACGCGCGTGTTTTTGATTCATTTCTTCCGTTTCTTTCCAGTTGATCGTCGTCTGCGTTTGTGTGTGTATGTCTTTTGTTTACTTTCCCATTCATTTAGCCTGCATTACACAAAAAGCTTCATAATGAACGTAACTACAATATTTTGAATAGGCTTGTGTCCTCATTTTTTAGTGGTCGATTTTTCAATTGATGTTTATAAATGTGTATTGGCGTGTTTATTTTATTAAATATCTAAATACTGACGAAGATATAGCAATTAAAAGTTTGAATTGTAGTTTTAGCGCTAGAAATGGTCGGCCATATTTGTATGACGCGAAATGCATTTTAACGTCAGTTATTTGTTGAGTAGGTCAGTGCTGTGGTAATGTTCTGTAGCTGTTGGTAGTCAAATAATAAAGTCAAATCAAAGAATAATAAGTTTTTATTTTATGTAACCCTACTAAGGCAGACATAATATTGAAATTTGATTGTTCCTTGAAATAGCTGTAAATAATATTTGATATATAAATACATATAGCACAGATTTATGAGCTGTAAGGTTGGTAACCTTACACAAGGATTGTGATGTCACATACACTTGGAATGTGTAAAACGTTGAATCCTTTTAATAATTAAAGAGACAAAATGACTTTTTTAATTGTTAATATCTCTTAACATATAAGGAGTTATTAAAAATAATTGGACATTTGAGGTTCTAATAACCCACTTTATCAATATATAGTACACTTTTATAGAAATTAAGACAGGACACAAGCCCATTCGTATCACTTCGATTGACGGCCATATAAATGTTGAGTTCCACCTACAAGTTGAAATCTTGTTAGATTCCATCCTCCGTAGTCCGTAATTAAATTGGATTCATATATCCTGTAGTATAACGAGGTTAACAATTACGGAAATTCATCATGAAATATTTTAGTTCTGCTAAGATTTTATCTTTCCGATAATTAATAATTAATTAAGCGTTATCTAACATTATTACTTGTCCTATTTCTTGATAATCATCTTGTGAGAAATACTTGTATAATTGTTATCTTCTCCTTACTGTTTTCTTCATTATCAGTTTTTACTATCGTATTAATTTTTAGGGCGTGAAACATCTGAGATAGTAGTCTTCTATACGAAATTTAAAACTATTTTAAGGAGGTTGTCGTGCTATAAGCCTCATCGGTAGAATGTTATAGACTTTTGTACAATTAAAAATATTCTGAAAATTTAAAGTTGTATGACAGTTTCAGACTGGGGAATATTTATTTGATGATGTTAGTTATACCAGTCTATTCCTAATTAAAAAACAAGTCGCTATACATCTAAGCCTCGTTTTACACGGATTCGAATTAACGCGGTTCCTAAAGAAGAACAATTAGTCGAATTTTAATGTAAAAATAAAAAAAATATTTCAAATTTTTACGATGTTTTACAAAAATGTTTCTTTACTTTATGTTTTGAATATGTAATAAAGTAGTAAAGATACCATAGTGTATGAGGGTCAATTATAATTGTAATCATAGAATTAGATTTCATTTGTTTTTAGAATTGTTATTAATTTTAATAAGTGTGTGGAATTTTCCAAAATATCGTATATAAAGCGTATGTTATTGTGGAATCGATCTCTAATAAAAAGAAAGGCAATACCAGATGACGTTATTAATGAAAATTATTTCTAATTGGAATTATAATTTTTTACGTTTTTACTTGCACGGTGTTTAGATCAAAATATGGTTCTTTTTTTAATTTTACGCGGTTTTTTTATATAATTCAAATTACGAGAGTTCGGCGGCGACTCATACTTAAAACAAGTTGTGGAGTATAAACTGTCGACATAACTAAAAAGCAGTGACTCACTTATTTTTCTATAATGCATATAGAAACCAATAAGATAAAATTCATTTTCGTTTTATAGATTTATACCGCTCTTATAACCTCTTTTAAGTATAAGTCGCCGTCGAACTATCGTGATTTGGACTATATTTATAGTGGATACATCCTCGATTACTTTACACGATTCCTTTTCACGCGGATTTTGTAACAACTTATTTACCGTGTAAATCGAAGTTTAGGTGTGTTTATAAAAGAAGAAAATACTTATTGGCCGTCTCGTTATTACAAAAATAACACGTAAAGTTGAATATTCTATTAATAAATTAATTTGAACTGAACATTGAATTTGATAATACAATATATTTTTGTTGGTACCAGTAGGTAATAATAGTAATAATATAATTGCACGAAGCAATATTAAACAATTCTAATTTGCAATTTTTCTTCGTTAAAATATACCTATGCTACATATTCTGCTCTTGAACTAAGATTTGGAACTGAAATACCCTCTTCAACTCCAGGAACAAAAGTCCTATGTCCTGGGGCGGTGAGATTGTTTGGAAATGGTTCGGAGTGTACAAGTATATTATTGACCTTGAACAAAATACGCACTTCAGTAAAGTGTAAATCTTAAAGCATTATTAAAAGTTTTAGATTAATTGGCACGATCCAGATCTTCACAATGACTCACGTCGAGTGTATTTTTTGTGTTTTGTGTGTTTCCCCCTCCCTCGGTGATCTACACATCTTCCTACTTTATCATCTCCCCATCTGCTTATCCTTTTCCCACATTGCCACTTCAACGAAGAGACCCTACTGTTTTGTTTTTGCCATTAAAATGAAATATATTCACACGTATTACCACTACATAGAAAACATCCTCGTTGTAAATTTACTTTTCCTAAAATATTAGCTTTTAAATTCAACTATTTAATGATATTATTAAATGAATATATAGCCGCCTTCTACCCGCTAAACACAAATTGTAACAGGCTTTATCTAATGTTACGTTTTATTATTTATATAAGTTTAATATAAATCTTTTACACTGTCATTAAATAAATGCGAAAGACATTGAAAATCTTTTACTTAAATATTAATATGTAACATTATATAATCTTGCTTCAAAAAACATTTATTTATTAAGGAGGTACAGGACGTACCGTCAATGCAAAAAGTTTATCTCTCGGTAATACGAAATGCAAAATAAGAAGTACATGAGGGACGAGCAAATATTGGGACTGTACCTTTGTAAATGAATTTTTCAATTCCCTATTAAACTGCTTTTTGCTTGTTAAAATGATTTTTTTATGCATATAATAGTTTAATAAATTAAAAATTACCTATAATTAATATCAAATTTATATTAATTCAATTTAAATACAAATTAAATATTTTGAAAAAGGAATAATAATTTTGCAACGCTGCAAATTTACGTGTGTTGACGCATGCGTGATTTGGTTCTTTGACCAATAAATTGTTATATTTTATATAACATTTATTGTGATTTTTAATTTCCCGCTCAAATTGGCATTTGCAACGTTGCCGGCTTATAACCTACATTTACTGTTTCTTAAAGGTTTTATTTAAATATTTTCGTAAATACGTATCCTTTTGATAATTTTCTTTTTGCAATAGTTACAGAAAAGATTATTTTATATACACCTAGTTTTTGAAAGCCGTGTCACCATTTTTTTATAGTTAAAAGTTATATTATGTGGTGAAATTGAGCTAAAAATTATGATTTGTATGGAAAATGACTATTTTTAATCATGTATAAAAAGAAAAATATGTACCCTAGGTCTCTAAACTTTTGAGACAGTATGTATTTACTATTTGTATCGACCCTCCAAATTTCACGTTTTCGTCATTTACGTTAACGTCCTGTACCTCCTTAATGTTAGAAAATGTAAATTTATGTCGATAGTTAATTTCGCTTTAGTTGAAAATTGTCTTGGTAAGTTTATACACCATAATGCGAAGTATAAGAAATATATTTAAAATTGTATTCGCTGTTGAATGTCTTTCACTGTTTCGAATCATTACTAGTTTTCAGTGATGAGCCCCTCTTTACAGCGATGCAGCTCAATATCTTTAAGATATATAAAAAATGCTACATAACATATCACTCAATAAGTTCGTAGGATGACATACAGATGGCGCCACTATTGAAAAATCCATATGACTTTTACATAGTGCCAATCTTCAAACGATATGTGTAAAAAATTTCATGACATTCCGACCAGTAGTTTTCAAGTTACAGTAATTTTAGTGGCGCTATTTTTGTAATTTTCAAAACAATAGAATAATCTGAATTCTGTTTCTTGATAAAGCATTGCTTTCTAATGGTAAAAATACCGTTCAGGCAAAGCAATAGATATATAAATTGTAGAAAATTGATGCTGGAGAATTTTTTTTTTATTTGATTCTATAGATCATCACAATCTCTCCTGCTTAGAGAACATTCAGTGTGAGGTATGTAAAAATAATAAAGTGTCTTGCGTAGGATGTGCCCATCGACTCATCCCTCAATTTTAATAGATCCTAGATTCTGATTAGTTAGTTAATAGGTCGGAAATATTGGATATTAGACAGCTGGCCAAATTGTTTGGATGTTCAAGTATTCTCTCTTTGTATGCTTTGATTCTAAGCACTATTTCTTCATTAATTGTGGGTATATCCAGATTCCGATGTATTGTATTATTACGTACATTCGTGACTTCCTTAGCATGTTGGAGAAGAACCATTTTTAGCTGCTATTGTTTCAAGATGACGTATGTTTCCCACGATGGGAATTTTCATTAGGTGCCCATACTTTAAACTAACATTAGAACTACTGGACACGAAATTAAGGCTACCGATCCAATAAATATATTGATGAGCAATACTTCTTGATAAAATTCTAACTAATGATATAATTTCAGCAAGTAGGTAAACTAATAACATAATTGTAAACATATAATTAACAATAAACAACTACAATGTTATTTAAAACTGGACAGGTTATATACATAAATTACAAGTACCTACTAGTAGTACATCATACTAGTATGTACCTTGATGTGGCGTTGATATATACAACATATAATTACAATTTGACCGAATGGGACTTCGCATGTTTACGATACATATTTATTTAATTATTAGTTCAACCATATCCTGCTCTCAATTATCCTGAGTTTGTGTGACATGCATCTCTAGAAAAATAAAATTAGAAAGATGTATGCAAAATAAATACCCTGGATCATGATCGCCACGCTGTAATCTATCGGGTCTATTGGAGTTGCTTTGCATAAACACACTTTGTCATGAGAGCAAACTCATGAAGTCTTATCTTAACATAAACAACTTTGGAATGCACATTGGTCTGCTCTGTCTCGTGTAGATCACTTCGAGAATGATGTAACGTGAACCTTGGAAAAGGTGCAACCCTTACTGCACTGCAGACGACATTCGTTATATAATCGTTGATTGAGCTACATCTTGCTTTGTTGTATACAAACTTGTTGTATACAGTTCTTATATTTGTTAATAGATACTATTGTACCCATTTTATGTTCGGCTTATGATTTTTAATTAGTAAATCCAAACTATTGCCTGGAAAACATGGAAATTTGGGAGTTTGATGCAATCTGGAAATATCATGGATATATCAGGGATTCTTAAGAAATTTCAATAAATATCACGGAATTTTAGGAAATTAAAAAAAATATCAGGGAATTTGATTGCGGCAACTATTTTATATATAGTATATTATATTTCATTTAAAATTTAAAATGAAATGAATCAGAAAACTTAAAAAGAAAACGTGTAGCTAATAAAAAAAAATTTTGGCTTCAAAGTAAGCTAAACTTCTAGCTGAAATACAAGTTGTTGATGATTTCAATAATTTTAAGTATATAATATATTAAGAGTTAATTTGTTCTAGTTTATACCAGTCATTAGCTTATCTTTGTCTTATTCAATTTAAGTTACTTTTATTAACGAGTTATTAAACACCAACTAAGAAAATGACCTAAAAAATTAATCAGAAATAAATATATATTTTTTTTAGTTTAATACTAGATTTAATTATTGGTAATTACAATGTAATCAAAACTTTAAATATTTAAGTGATACGAATAAAATTTCTATATCAGTGAAAAGTACGAAAAACTTTACTGGAAAACCTGGAATTATCAGGGAAATTTGAAATCATTTTTTTGTGGCCACCCTGTTATGAAAGTAAAATTACTTTTCTTAAATATACGTTCAATACTTAATAATTCAATACTTAAATAAACTTCAATTTGAGAAACACAGATTTCATTAACAAAAGTCAGTTAAAAGGAAGAGATTATTATATTTTACATCCAAATTTAAGGTTTAGAAATGAGTCCCGCAAAATTATATCAACTATAATAAGAATCAAAAGTAATCATTGTAAAACTACAGCTTACCTGTTCAAAATTAATATTAAATCCGACGATAGATGTCAAACTTTGGAACAAAATATACGTTTGGGGCGTTCGGACTATCGAGGGTCTGTTGTATATATTTTTAATGTTTGCATACAAACTATGCAACAAACTATTCCGCGTATCGTTGTAAAAACAGGACAAATAAACAATAGAAACACATGCTACTCAGACACAGGCATAGTCACAGTCACGGAAACAGCATCAGACTATTGTTGCCGTGAAATCAACTAGAAATCCTCATTTCCAACAAATGCTTAAGGCTCTTGGTACACTGCAACAAACCTACTATTCTACTATTCATTTGTTCATCATTGTTGTCTTTTAAAATTATCACCTCGATTCAATTATTTTCAAAAATTAACATCATATTTTTAGTTTTAAAATAATATACTTGTAAGTATTTATTTGTTTAAAATATCTATGGTAAAACATTTTACAGAATCGTACTGAACACAGCTGGGTGTCCTGTCTGTCTATACGATGAAATATGTCTATTGTTTTTGTTTATATTTATGTTCTTAGAACAAATTCAACACTAGGCTAATTAAATATAAACAATTTATATCATTTAACTTGTTGTAAAAACAAATATATATGTGTATGACTTTGATAAAATTTAATTTAGTGGTTAACAGTAATTACATCGAATAGTATCTAGCTACATTACGAGAAAGAACATTAAAAATTAAACTTTATTAAGAGTACATTGTTTTTTACAATTTGAAATTATTTATTTTACATAATGGAGTGCAGTCTGTCGTTGTTTTGTAAAGTGTTAGGCCTATCGCTCACTGCAAGCGTATTTAAGCAAATTTTGACCGGACCTACCTAACCGAAGCCTGTAAATGTAAAGAATCTCGTACACTGCTAGCGACAAAGCCGGTAAAAATTCGCGCTTGCAGTGTACGACAGGCATTATGGAAAAATATGAGTACATTAAGATAGTTATAAAGTATAGTGTTCCCACCCCCATAGACAACTGTCGATACAACTCTTGTATAACACTAGATCTGCTTCAGTCTTATCCAGTGCCGTAGCGTGAAAAGAACAAAAGGAAAAAAAGAACAAAAACGCTCGCATTGAATTAAAATAATTATATATTGATTATACGTTATTACTTACAATTAATACTCGTAGGAACTAAGCTTGCCAAACAATTCATATCAAATATACACTTTTCTTGCCTTTTGTTCGGCGAACTTATTTAATAAATCATTCATAGCTGAAGACGATTTCAGTTTTTCTAATTTTTTTTGCCTCTATAGACAATAGTGACAAGTCTGATAGCTTTTCCTGTCCCATAGAGGCTCTTAGATAATTTTTTAACAGTTTTAATGTCGAAAAACTTCTTTCAGCTGTTGCAGTTGTAACCGGAATGGTCAAGAATAGAAAGCATGCTGGTATTACCTCCGGAAAACTGGATGCAAGGCTATGGAATTTTCTCAGCAATAATTCCATGAGTTCCTTAATGGAATGAATTTTCTGAATTTCAAATTTTAAGCATGTTTTCAAAGCAATTAATTGTTCATAAAGATCAACTGACATGTCTTTACTGTTTTTAGCAGACAGTTTTCCGGCATACTTTTTTTATTATTTCGTTTGAAAAAAATAAGACTTTCTCCGGTTGTAATACTTCGGACACCTTACTTAGGTCACAGAGGCTCTGACATCTTTAGCAATAGTACACATTGACTCCGGGTCTAAAATTCTCTCATCTTCTGATAACTCATCAAAAAAAAAAGCTTCGTTATCTTCTTTTTTTTTTTTTTATTTTTGAAAACAGTGTTACTCCCCACTCTTTTGCTAGATCTCTGGACTCGTTTAGCAAAGCATGAAATTAATTTTGACTTCTTATTTCGCTCAGTATCTATTCAAAAGATTACTTAGTAAAGTGTTAGCTTTCTCTAAGTCATTAATTTCATACTGTAGAGCTTTAGAAATTGGATTAATGATTTCAAATAGTGAAGAAAGAATTTTTGGTTATACACGTTTCGGCTCCTGTAGTACAGGGGCCTCGTATCATTGATACGGCGGTAGCTACGCCACTGGTCTTATCTCAACATAAACAATTTAATTTACTGTAAAGAGATATTCAATTTTAATAAATATGGAAATAATAACATACTCTAGGTTTTCCTCTCCCTTCCGCATCCGTACTGCTTTTGGTCCCAATATATCCGGATAAGAGTACCTTAAAATAATACATTCGTATATTTAAGATGATTGTATCATAGTTACGCAAAACAGTTGATTGATCTGAACGAAGCATCTGTTTCAATTGCACTTGCACGTTTGCCAAGTAACAAGTGTAAAAAATTTTAAGTTTTCAACATTTAAACTTATATCTCTACTGTAGCTACTTTCAAGATACATAATATTGTAAGATAATTGTTTACATTAAAGTAATGTTCTAATAAAACAGTCGGGTATGTTTATAGTATTAAAATCAAAAATTAAATTGTTTATAATCTTCAAAATATTTACCTGTGTGGTTATACTTGTACTACATACAAGTATATTCATTTTATTTTATGCGTTGTTTGTATTTGTTACTAAAATAAATTTATAATTAAATGTAAAGGTAATGTTATAAACTATTTACAGTGTAAAATGTAGGTTACATTGTATGTTTACACACAATAATAAAGGTATGTTTCCTCCGTCGTCGTGTTTATCCAAGCGTCCGAATTCGCTGTCGCTTAAATACGCTTGCAGTGTGCGACAGGACTAACACTTTTTTCGGCGCTATTGCACCAACTAAATATTGATAAAGTGGGTTACAAGAACCTCAAATGTTCAATTATTTTTTAGTAACTCCTTATATGTTAAGAGATAATAACAACTAAAAAAGTCATTTTGTCTCTTTAATTATTAAAGGGATTCAACGTTGTACAACATTCCAAATGCATGTGACCGCTAGTTGCTATCTCTTTTATACACCAGAACGTAAAAGAGATATATTATTTACAGAACTCTTACAAGTTTACAGGTTACCAACCTTACAGCTCATAAATCTCTGCTGTATGTATTTATATATCAAAATATCAGATATTATTTACAGCTATTTCGAGGAACAATAAAATTTCAATATTATGTCTGCCGTAACAGGTTTAAATCAAATAAAAACTCTTTTACTTGACTTGATTATTTCGACTACCAACAGCTACAAAATATTACCACAGCACTGACGTAATCAACTAATAACTGACGTATATAATGCATTTAACGTCGTACAAATGGCCAGCCATTTCTAGCGCTGAAACTACAATTCAAATTTTTAATTGCTATATCTCCGTCAACATTTAGATATTTAATAAAATAGACACGCCAATACCAATATTTAAGATCATTTATTATAAACATCAATTTCAATCAACAATTGAAAAATCGACCACTAAAAATGGGGACACAAGCCCATTAGACTATAGACTAAACCCCTCACATGGGTAGTTTTTGTTGATCAAATTAATTACTTAAAATACACTACAGTAGTGATAAACACCCTGTATCTACTAAGAAAACAATATGCCATTAATTTATTCAGTTGTATTGATACAGTCTACATATGATTGTGTTTGTTACATAACCTATTCATTTTTACTACCAAAAAAGTAAATTACGTTCACATAGTAAATAAAAATACGTTTCATATGGTTGGTGGTATTTTTGTTTGTTTTGGTTTCGTTCTTTTGGTGTGAGATTATTTTTTTTATTCCATTGTTTTTGTTGACATAGACTTTCTGATAATAATGACGCTCGACACTACACGCTCCTCGGTGAGGTTTGACAGGTTTCATATGGAAGTCCATATCTCTTAATTGACGTTATCTTTTTTACTAAATTATAATATGAAAATTTAGATATGCGTGTATATTAATTATGTTTGTATTTAGTTTATGGAACGATCCATGTCGAATTGGGTCAGAATTGACCTCGTTTTTGTTTCAATTGATTTCAATTTCTTTTTACGGGATGCAGATATAAAAGAATATACAGCTAAAAATATAGCTAGGATACGCAATGCGCAAGTACCCAACGTGTGGGTTGAGGGGAAGGGTGGTTTGGACAAGTAAACTGAGGAAAACTACATAGTTTCAACAACACGGTGTTGAACACATAGATAATATTGCATAAACAAATTTGTAATTAACTCCTCGTGGGCATATCATATTATTTGGTTATTCGCGGGGCAGAGAGATATCTGTATTCAGTTTCGTAGCAATTGGGGGGATTGGGAGAGGGGTTATGTAGAGAGGAGCAATTTCGTACTTTATAATCACCATGCCCTACCTAAAATACCTTAAACATCTTGTCTAGAAAGACGTTTTCAAAATGTCTTCTAGAAAAGTATAGCTTACTCTCTGTATATTGTAAAAAAAACATACCTATGAGCTAAAGTAGTTTATATTCACTTGCCTTATTGACCAATGAACACATAGAAGCTGCTAAATTAGATGTAAAAGAATGACTATTTAATAATATAAAAGCTAAGATTAAAAAAAAATAATTATATACAGCAACTTCGATATAACGACCTTCTATATATGAGATTACGGATAAAACAAACAAAGTTTGTTGATGCGACTGTAACAAAAACTGTACTTTTCTATTCTTGAAGTATGTTTATCATATAGAAATGTGGTAAACCACAAAGGATTGCGATTTTAAATGTGATCTTGAACAAATGAGTCGAGTAGGTTCTGTCTGTAGTATAATCTGAGAAGTTGTACCTATTATCACACGTGGTATATAAAACTGAGCCTTCCGACATGACAAGATTCCAAATCCAATATCAAAAACAATTAATTAAATAAAATATTATCCCTGTTGTTAAAGAACTGACATTTATTACTTACTTTCTAAAAGATGCCGATGTATTAAATTACATGTTGCATCAGTATAGACGTGTTGTGCAACATGTTGAATGCCACATGTTTAACTCGCACTAATGTGTACGAGGCATATCATATACTCGTACATCAAACTCGTGTAACAAACATAGTTCTACAGTTCACGTTATAACTAGTGTAATATAGTTTTGTTTTGATCTACACAAAGGTCGTTACAAATCACATTTAGTATATTAATCTAATAAACTAATACTAATGCATGTAAATGTAATCTTGTTGTTATTACTTAACATATACATAGACACACACATACACTGTATGACTGACATTACAAACATATGGATGGTCTTATGCTGTGGTGTGCGATGCTGCGGTCCATTTGTGGTTCCGATTTCTGCCACATCGACTGATCCCAGTGCTGTGTTGTGTCTGACATATTGAACTTACAAGTTGATGAGTCTTAGGATGACCGCACAAGCAATATAGGACTGTCTTAAGACAGTTAGAATATTCGGTACAGGACAACTACTGGTTAATATATTGTAATCTGTCCATATAATAAAATTCGACTTTATTTATTATTTCATTTAATTTAGTCTCGAAGCGTCGTCATGCGAAGGGTAGTCCTGTCTTCCATTACACTTTATTTCTAGTCTCGCTGTAGGTATGCAAGATCGTGGTGCAGTCTTTTGTTTGTATTATACCATGGTCAATGGCGTAGCGTGCCTTAGAGTGGTCCTGTATCAAAATTTGTTGCGGGGCCCAAGAGACAAGTCTGATAGCCTTTCCTGTCCCATAGAGGGCCTTAGATAATTTTTTAACAGTTTTAATTTCGAAATATATCTCTCAGCTGTTGCAGTTGTAACCGGAAGGGTCAAGAATAAAACGCATGCTGTTATTTCCTCCGGAAAAGTGAATGCAAGGCTATTGAATTTTCTCAGCAATAATTCCATAAGTTCCTTAATGGAATGAATTTTCTGAATTTTAGGTTTTAAGCATGTTGTCAAAGCAATTAATTGTTCATAAAGATCAAGTGACATGTATTTACTGTATTTAGCTGTATTTAGATACGGCGGTAGCTATGCCACTGCTATTTGATATTTTTTTATCTATGTAATTTCCAAGATCTGATTAGAAACAAAATCTCCATCTCTAAATCTAGAAACATTGAACGAAATATTCCTCATTGATATATTTGTATATACGAACATACGGTTCTGTATTTTTCTTACTTACTCAGCTATAAATCGTTACACTAGAACTCCGCGGGCGCAATAAACTTTTGCTCCATATTGTACCACGGCAACGTGCTTAATGCAACAATAATTTGTTTGCAATCAATATAAAATATAAAATTAATTTATTAATTCTATATTATATTATGTATTCTCAATTATCACCAAAACCGAATTAATTTTGTTATATTATAAACGATAATTAAACTCCTGCCCATCTTCTCTCTCTCTCTCCTTTCTCATCCCCTTCCGCACCCTTTACCTTACTCACACTTAATGGAACGTTCAGGTAACACAGCTTGGCGCTAATTTTATTTATTTGGGACTCCGGAAATTATTTTCAGTCTTTGTGAATTTTGATTTTATTTGTCAGGACCATTAATTATACACACTTTTATCGGGATGGGGGAGGGGAGAGGGTTCTTTGTATATTATTATATTTTACGGTGATTGTTTGTATCAATTAATATAATTATTTCTTGTATTTAATTATTATTTTATAATTAATTTGAAAAACAATGAACAACAATATTAATAATAATATCCTGGTCCTATTTTGAAAGTCGTATTTTAGATTAAATGGGATGTCATGCAACTTATGACTCTCTCCTCCCCCCATTATCACGTCTTGTCACACTTTTGTAACGTAATTAATGGATGGCCTCTAACAAAATATCAAATTTAAATCAAATATAAAGTTTATAAGGTATTAGTGTAGGAGAAAAAGGGAAAGTATTATTATATTAGAAGAGTTTAAAGCATAAGGGCAATAAATCGTTAATTGGTTAGGAACGTGTAAGGATAAATTGTAGAGAAGATGACGTGTCGAAAGCTGAAC
The DNA here is from genome assembly GCA_963678705.1 of Panorpa germanica. Classification (NCBI taxonomy): domain Eukaryota; kingdom Metazoa; phylum Arthropoda; class Insecta; order Mecoptera; family Panorpidae; genus Panorpa; species Panorpa germanica. The sequence goes on from OY783221.1 coordinate 10,904,745, forward strand.
ATTAATATTGAGTAAAGGGTATGGTGTCAGGGGTAGTGAACCGTTTGTATATGTTCATATATAAATATAAGACATTTTATTAGGAATTGTAAATTTTTAATCAAACTTATGTGTTGCTCTGAAATCACATTATAATAATTACACTGTTTAAGTGGAATCATACTATCTTCTGAAAACAAAGAAACGACATTTAAAGTTTATTATTTAAATTGTCAATTCCTTTTTATCTAATTTTATAATAACTTAACATTATGCACAGTGAGTTCTGTCAGCTACAAATATCAACTGTGTTGGCCGTTGGCACACACTACAATGAAAATAACTATAACTAAAATATACCGTTATCTCACCTGACCAGAATGCAGTTGCAATATCTCTGGTCACACACATATATACGAGTATATATAGACGCAACAAACTTTTGCTCCATATTGTACCACGGCAACGTGCTTAATAACACACACAGACACATATATATATATATATATATATATATATATATATATATATATATATATAACCTTTAAAAAGAAAATTATTTATATAAGGTATTTATAGAGTAGATTGGTATCGACAAAAGTGTGCTTCAATTAAATTTTGTACTATGTTTTTCTTCAAACCACGCACTTGTTTTTTGAAATACTTTTTCGGATATTTATATCGTTGCACAAGTTCAGAATATGCGTAAACACTTAAAATGCATATTTTAATCGTTTGCATTTAATACTAGAGTGAGTTATTTTTTATATTTCCGTCAAATCATATTGACGTTTGATTAACGGGCCGGACTAAAAACAGTTCTATCATATCTATTAGAATAACTATGATATAATTTGATAGGAATTAAGAATTTGTGTTGTCAGATGTTTATTTTTATATTTAATTTTTATATTATTGATCGGGAAATAGTGGGGTCTTGCGATCTTTGTTAAAGTGTGAAAATAAATGAAGATTACTCTATATATGGTAATTATATAAGTCTTGAATCGCAAAGCGTACCGGTTTCTAAAGACGTACAGACAGTTGGTAATCGCTGGTGTATATTACGAGTTTAATGTATGAAATGTGGGAGATATGTTAAAAGGAATTTCATAAACAATTCTATGCTGAGAGGCTGGCTTCTTCTTCTTGCGTGGAAAAGCTGAATTAATGGATTCAAGGTATATAGTATACTAGTAATATACTATATATGTATATATATTTAGAATACGAGTATTATACCAAGTAAATATCTAGTATTATTCTGAACATTCTGGGGCGCAAATTCTCTCTGAACAATTGCGGCAAAATGTGTTTTACTCCTTTAATATTATAGTCCGTGTAAAGTGCGCGTATTGAACCAGCAAGTTAATCTGCGAGACGTAGCTACTATTTTAAATACTGATCTTATCCCGATTAGAAAGAAAAACAGGATGATCTAATAAACACCTAAACCAAATGATGAATCGTTGTTACATTTTGAAATAATATAGAATATGTTTAAAAAATATGTATCTTACCCGAATTTATACTAATGAAAAATGTTGTAGTTCCGTCAATCGGTTTGTGAGCCGGATAAAATTGGTTACCAGAATCTCAAATGTAAATTTTGTTTTTAATCTTATATACTTACGTTTTAGGAAATATTAACAGTTATAAAAAACAAAATGTCTTTTCGATTATTAAAGGATCCAACCTTATAGACAATTCCAATGTGTTGTACATCACATCCGACGATTTTCCATCTCTTTTATAAATAAAAACGCCAATATGCTTATTAAAATTTATTTCAATTGAAAATCTAAAAAACGACCCGGAGAAAGGATGTGCAAGGTGTGTGAGACACACACACACACAGAGAGAGAGAGAGAGAGATAGAAACGCTGAAGCACATTAAGTATTCATGTGAGAAAAGAGTAAAAAGTAAAAAGAAGATTGTGCAGCTATTAATACAAGAGGTGGATAGCGAAGATAGATAGAAGAAGCGAGAAGAAAGAAAGGAACGTTTATTTTTATTTCTTTCGAAGAAGAGAGAATGAGTAGATAAAATAAGGAAGACAAATTAAATATAATTAATCACAATGAAATGTAATTTAATAATTTAGGGCAATATAGTACCTAATGGCAAAATCATTAAAATAAAGTTTAATAATAAAGAATCGACCCCTAAGAAAGACTTCACAAGCCCATTAGGAATAGTTTCTCAAGAAATGTCTTATGTCTCATTGTCTTAAAATATTAAATAAAATGATTCATAATTGACGCAATTACAGCATGTTTCACTGACTTCACTTCGACTGATAGCACCTATATTCTTCAAGTGGATTTAATCGCATCATCAATATCACATTTAGGAGTAATTTCCATACAATAAAATAATATTTTCGTTATTTTATATTATAAGGATCTCACTCTGTATAAATACAAAATTTGAAGGGCTATGTAAGCAATACTTAACTTTCCACAAATAAGTGTAAGTGTTAGCGTTAGGGTTACCGCCTGCTTGGTAGGGCTAGAGCCAGGGCCAGTACTCCCATAAATTCTGTGGGCGGAAAGCCAATCATTTGTAAGATTCCGAGATCTATTGAGGAGTTATAAAGCCAATCCCCTTCATATAAAAGATTTAGGGAGTGATGGGGGTATAGTTTAAGGTTTCTTGCTGTTGATTAAATGGAAAGAAGGGTAAGCGGACGAAAGGGGGTGTAGCTGCGGATGATATAAGGTATTAAAAGGATCTGGTGGATTTTTATTTTGAGTCATTTTCAATATAAGTTGTAGCCAGATAAAATATGAAAGAATCGTACTTTTATGGTAATAATAATCCAAATAAAAACATTTCAATTATTTTATTGCGGTATATTTGTTTAGTCAAATATGTAGAAACTTTAATTGGATTTGGATTTTTAAAATAGGGTGGAAAATCGCTTACAGCAGACCGCTGTCGATTGACGTAATTTCTTTTTACTTTACGTTACGTTTTGTTATTTACCGAAGTTTAACATAATTCTGATACACTGTCATTAAATAAATGCAAAAGACATTCACAATTATTTACTAATATATTTATTGAATATGTATCCATATATGAACTTATTATATATCTTCACTTTCTCTGTTTCTACTCCTCTACTTTATCATTCTAAACTCCATGTGTCTCCCTTTTGTTCCTATTCCTCTTCTTCCTTCCTTTCTGTATATCTGCCTTCTGCCTTCTTTCTTCTCTTGCTCCTGTATCCTCTTTTACTTGCCACCAAAAATCTTCTTTCTTCTCTTCTTTTACGATCGTTCCTCACGAGTCCCTCAGCTCACAAAGTTTCTCCTCCTTCTCTCTTCTCTTTCTTCTTACCTCCGTTATCCATACTCTTCCTTCTTTTTAATCACTTTCCACTTTATTCTGACACCTACACTTAATGTGATCTCATTTTTCTTCTTCCTCCTCCTCGCATATGCTGCATAATTTCTCTTCTACATGTTTCTCAATACCTACTGCTCTTTCTTTATTCACCAGCCTGAATCTGGCAATCATCTTCACATTCTTCCTCTCTTTGTTTTCCAGTTAACGTGGTAACTTTATTCGTCCTTCTTCCTCATCCTCTCTTGTTGTTGAATCTCCACGTCTCTTTAAACTAAATCATTTACGCGTATTGCCAAACAAATAATTAAAAATTAATACTAAAACAGTAGGTGAGAATGATATTTAATCTTAAAATATATCAGAAATAGTATAGGTAGCTTCAACAAATTAACTTTAGTATACATTAGAAACCTTTTAATGTAACAAATGTTGGCATTTAAACTAAATTGTGCTCGCCCACTGAAAGTAATGCATCAATTTACCCACACGGGTCAAGCAGTCTGTTTGTTTTCCATTTCCAAACGTTGTCTCTTGTATTCCCTGTCCCCCTTTCCCTGTCTCTGTCCCTCGACATAGCATCGTGATGCTATTTCGGCATTATCATTGTATGAGAGTATTTGTAGAAAGTAAGCAATTCGATACAATGTAAGACAAACACTAAACCCATACTTACTGGCACTTCATTAGTGCTGTATACACAGTGTTAAATGGGGTGGCAATGGTGCGTTACACATAACGTTACTTGTAGCTGGTTTTTGCAACGTGTCATTGTCCACAGCGAGGAAAAAGAAACTGTTGTATTGTTTCAAATTGCATTTGTTTAGTTTGTTTTAATTTAAAGTACAAATTAAAGTGGTACATGAAATTTGTACGTACAGTCTATAAATGCCAACCTTAGGAGAATACTCTTGGCTTAAAATATGTCGGCAGTTCTAAGTTTCAATAAAAACTCGTTATTGTTCATGGCAGGAAGAATAGTACGAAGAAACTGATAACAAATGAAAAGAAGTGAAGCCATCAATTTGTAAACAAGTGTCACCGGTCGGACTAAATAGAAGGCTGAAAGTAGTATTATGTAGACTTATGTTAGGTCATACAAAGCTTATCATACCTACTTAATCAAAAGAGTATCACAACCAAAATAGTCCACTAACTGTAATGCATATTATTCTTCAATGCTCCATGTCACAGACAAAACAGTAATATGCCTGAAGACTATAAGCAGATATTTGAAAGCAGAGATAGTCTAAAAAAACTTTATTGGCTTTATCAATGAATCTAATTTAATTTACGTGCTATAAATTATGTATTACAAATGTTTATAAATGTATACATTGTTTTAAGTGCTAATAACTATCGAAAGTTGATGCACTCAAATAAATATTAGAAAAGAAATCCCGGTGTCTTTCGCAAAGACGAAAATCCTAATTCTAAAAACACAGTGGGCACTATGATAAAAATAATTATTATGAATTATTAACACTTTGTTATATATCTAATAACCCCTCTTTAATTCGGCACGTGACGGATTATCAAAACGTCAATAAAGTTGCCAGCAAAATACCAAAGACAAATTATTATCGAGAAAAATGCAAACGATTAAAGCTGTGTACTGTATGTGTTTATCCTACTCCCTTTTCTTTTATAGAATTGTTATCTTATTTAATTAAAGTTTAATTAAATAACACATAAAGTTATTTTTATAAAGATGATAAACAAAAGGAAAATTAATTATACTAAATACATTATTATTATTATTTTATTTTAATGTTTTTGCCATTTGGCACTACATTCTTGTGCCTTAACTCATTTATATACATGTCATTGTGCTTAATTCAATTTTGATCCTTAATATATCTAAACATTCTCATTTTTTTAAACGAAAAAAAAAAAATAACATTCCTTATAAAAATAAAAACAAAACTGCTACTGGTACTGCTTGGCTCCCCCTGCTTCTGTCCCTCCTGTTTCTACTCTGCCATTCCTTCTCTTTCCTAGTTCTTTTTCTCTATCTCCGCCATCCACCTCTTGCCTTCACTTTCGGCATTACTATCTTCTGCCTTAAAAAGATTTAAAAAGCTTCAGCCTTCCTTCTTCTAATTATTTCTGCCATCCATCTGTTCCCTTCCTTGCCCCCTTTTAAGAGCTGCGCAATATTCATCTCACTCCCTACTTTTTCCTTACAATCAAACTTAATGTGCCCGTGTGTTTCGTCCTCCGTTCTGCGCACTCTACCCATTCTTTCCTCACTACTTTCCCAGTATCTGTTTCCTTTTTCCTCATTTCTCAATCTAAACCTTGCTGTCTTTCTTATGTTTTTTATGTCTTTTTCTATTAAGTACTGAGATATATTACTTTCCCAAATCCTTTTATATCTTGTATTGTAATTGCTTTTCTCGATTTTTACCATTCTTTCCTGTTGTTGTATCTCCTTATCCCTTCTCCTTAGCTCCTCTTCCACACTTGCGCCTCCTTCTCTTCTCCTCTCTGCCTCCTCGATCGCCATTCCATTCCTTTCAAAATACTCCTTTCTCTTTTTTTAATTGTTTGGTATCCTGATAACCAACTTTCTCAAGATATTGTCCAGGTGTATAGAAATTAAAACATGATTCACAGCACTGTTTGAATGATTTCCAGTAGCTTTAGCTACGATCCGCACATTGTATTACTATATGAATTATTTTGAATGAATTTGAAAGCTATACGCAGTTGTAGTGATGTTATGGTCAAAGCACTAAAAGTGTACTATACTACACAACACTATCTACCTACGCCTACACTACGCTTTGAAGTTTGGCACAAGGGAATCTGTTTGCAACAGTATCCATTTGCAGACGAGAAGTGTAGCCACAGCCACAGCCACACACACATCAGTCAGTCTGGAATTCATAAATCGTTGCCCAATGTATACATATATACACATTAAAATAGTATATAAATATCTGTATATCATCCAATGTATCATTCAAGTAATTTGTTGCTTCTTACACAACATTAGACTTAAAGATCTTCATATTAAATATTCATAAAAAATGAAAATAAAAAAATTTCTTTCATGTCTGTGATGAAAGTTTAATATTATTGTTTTAGAAATAAAAAGATGAATCATATTTTATGAAATTTCCTGAAGGTCATTTGTGGATATTACAGGGTGTCTAGTGAAACTGTTACACATTTTGGGTGAAAATCTGTTAATCTGTTTATTTAAGGACGTTTCAAAGAAAATCACTTTTGTTACGGTCATCTGAAAATTTAAAAATACATATTTATTAATGTCATTTATATGTAGAAAAACTTTCAATACTCCTTGCGGTACTTAATTTAGATTTTGGTTTTGACTGTTAAAATTTGCATGTTGAAACGAATGTTTTGTGACATAACAATGTTAATTTTCTTACGATTGTTTTGAAAACTAAGAATTATTAATTTAGAATATGATATTATTTGCAAAGAAAATAATAGCAAGCCGTTAGCTTACTAAAGGGTATCAGTCTGTAGGTTGAGCGCGGTTTTTGAACAATTTTTTTTCTTCTTATTCATCTTATCGTGTCGCTATCTCTTCTTCGCCTAAACTCCTCAGTCTTTGTTTCTGATCTTCTTCCTTTTAAATCTCGTACTTTAAATTTACCTCTTCCCTCCACCTTATTTATTCTCTGCTTTCTATCTTTTCCTATTCTTTGACTTCTTTTCGCTACACTTACTTCCACTTTATATTCCTGTTCCTATCATTTTTTTCTCACCCTTGTGCCCTTCTTCCTTGCTTATACCAGTGTGAAAATTATTGATAATAAATGAGTTAAGCCTGGATAATTCTCAACTTTTATTTTTTTAAATGTAATCGGGTTCTACTTGTTAATTGTAAGTTACACTCTTAAACAAACTTCATAACATTTTTAAAGGGCAATTTAGAACTAATGCATTGATAAAGAACTTCGTGCCTTTTAATTATATGAACTACTTTGTTCTACTTCCCATATCACCTCAACTTCCTTTTAAATGTTTTAAACTTTCTCTGGGTTTAGTTGATATCAAATTAAATTGATTATGTACTACATACATAATCGTAACTTATTATACTGCGGTGTAGTAAACATAAATAGGCCGATGTTAAATAAATAAAATAGTTCTGCTAAGATCTACTAAAATTTAGTTCTACTAAAACTTTATTAATATTGTTTCATTATTAATGGCGTTCTGGATCAATATTACCTGTCCCAGATCTTATAAATCACACGTTACGACTATATTTGATAATAATATTACTTCATAGAGACATTAGTGACGGTGTCGCGCCTTGAGAAATAACAATATAACATTAATATCATAAACTCGCTTAAACGGTAATAGTATTATGTTAGACAGTGTTACACCGTATACAATATAACACAGTGATGGTACAAAACGACTATATACTTGTACAGTCTAATGTATATATATGAAGGCATATAGTTTAATTCTCGCATGCGCAATTATCCAAAACTAAAATTTTGATTAATATAGCACAGCGTTTGTATTAAGGTGGTGTATAGCACCTGTCGGTGTTACAGGTATTTGGTGTTTTCATAAAGCACTCTGGGATGTATCCTATTAGTTTACCACAACTTCTCAACGTAAGATACCTCTTGTTCTAGTGTTGCCAACCTGGGGTTCATTTAATGTGATTATGTTATTAGTTATTAGAAAGGACATGAGCTATCCGCTCTCCACACTTCTGCCAACCATTCCCGTATACGATATATATCGTTACGATATATCGAATTTTACGCTATATTGTCACGATATATTGTCACGATATATTGTTACGATATATTGTTACGATATAAACCCCGAATAATTTAGAATGTAACATTCATTTTAGGACAGAACTTAAAAATTAAAATGTGGAAAATACGAAATTTTATATAAACGTAAAATCTTTTGTTATAACAGTGTATCAATATTTCCACATTTTCTTCAAGGATCATAATCTCTAAATTGTTTTCACCGTATCAATTCTTTTATTAAACATTCGCCTGCTCTTCGATTACAACTTTTGATGCTCGCGAACTCTTTATCATAAGAAAAACATGACGTCTAACATTTTGATTGACAGTTCAGCGATGTTTACTTCTCCTAAACCAATATTCTTTAACTTACAGATGGTTAAATATAAAAATAACTCATATTTTCGTAATATCATCAACGTTGAATGTAGCCTTCATTTTTAACCTTCCATTTATAAAATCATCAATAAATATTTTAATGATATCAATAAATATTTCATTTTATATTAATTTCATAAATGTTACTGTAAAAGCGCGATGTTTGGTACTTTGGTTGTATTCTTATAATTGTTTGCTTTGTCATCTTGTTTGTTACTGTAAATGATAATACAGTAAAACTAATCTAAATTACACAGAATGCTTACTTATAATAATAATTCAAATAACTTTTTTCCTCTCTCTTGCTCACTCATCTCTCTCTCTTTCCAAGTGACAGTTTTTCCATGCTTCTTGCACTTTACTGCCACTTTTCAGCTTTTTCTTCCTTTTTCTCATATTCCTTTTCTTCGCATTGTAAATTACAATAATTTATATTATACTTACAATATCGTTTAAACATTTTCTCGTTTCTTTCTTTCTGCTAACTTCGTTCCTTATTTCTATTCCCTTTTTCTCATTTTCTATTGAATTAGATCCATGTTTTCTTTTCCTGTAAGCGTCTGTATTCTTTTATAGTTTCTTTGCATCAAACTGCGCCTCAACCACCACTTTCTGCTATTTTCCTTCCCTACTGCTTTTCCTTTACTCCCTTTTTTGTTTTGTTGTCTTTCATCCTCTGATACGTCTTCGTCATCAACGTCTTCATCATCTTTCTCTTCCTCCTCATCATCTAGATCTTCTTAGGTTTCCTCTTTATTTTCTGCGTCTTTCTCATTTTCTTCTTCAAATGTTTCTTCTTTTTCATCATTACTTGACTCCTTTGCTTTAGCTTTAACTTTGACTAAACGATTGAATATGTATGATATAAAGCACAGATAATGATAATACAAGCAGTAATAATATTAATTATAACGAAACATTGAAACCAAGTCAATACAAAATATAAAGAAAGCCCAGATTTTCCTTCATCATGTTGTTGCTGAGCTAAAAACGATACCGTCGCATCATTTCAACTAATCTAAATAAATGTTGCAGATAGTTTGACTGTACTTTACTGTAAGAGTTAATTTTGAATGGCATCGGTATGTAGAGAAACACGAAAATGAAAATAAACATTGACAATGAATTGAATCTTGAATCAGTACAGCAGCTACGTCACTGATTGAATTTACATTTGTATATTTTTATTTATATATTAATTGTGTATGCCTTTCGGCTTTACAATCTACAGTATTATATTTCTAATACATTTCATTCCTATATACATTCCAAACTTAAAAACTAAACTTAAAATAAACTTAAAATCTTCTCGACTTTTACTACTTCCAAAAGTGCTTTCTGCTTCTTCTTCTTTTGACCCTCTCTATTATCCTCCACCAGATTATTTATTCTCCTGTTTTTCCTTTTCTTCTTACTATTTCCGCCATCCACCTCTTTCCTTCACTGCCTCCCTTTAATAGCTGTCCAATATTCCTTTCGCTTGCTACTTTTTCCTTACACTCAAACTTAATGTGCTCCAGTGTTTCGTCCTCCGCTCCACACATTCTACACTTTCTTTCCTCACTCTTTTCCCAGTATCTGTTTCCTTTTTCCTCATTTCCCAATCTAAACCTTGCTGTTCTTCTTATGTGTTTTATGTCCTTTTCTATAAGGTACTGAGGCACATTATTTTCCCATAACCTCTTATATCTTTTATTGTAGTTACTTTTTTCTATTTTTCCCATTCTCTCCTGCTGTTGTGTCTCCTTATCCCTTCTCCTTAGCTCCTCTGCCACACTTGCGCCACCTTCTCTTCTCCTCTCTGCCTCCTCGATCGCCATTCCATTCCTTTCAAAGTATTCTTTTCTCTTTTTTTGGACCTCCTTTCCCCCCATTCTTTATGTAATCCTCTCTTATTTTCTTTAAGATTTTGCTTTCCGCTCTGTTCAATTTCTCCTCGTATTTTACCGCTCTTTCCCCTGTTTTAATTCGTATCTTGTCCCTCTTTAGCTCCTCCATCACCATGTATCCTGGCGTGCACCTGTCCAGCCCTAGAACCCATTTCATATATCTTACCTGTATTCTTTCCAACTTTTCTTGTTCCTTCCACCCCCAAACCTCTGCTCCATACGACATCATACTGGCTATCAGTCTCTCGTATATCCATATTCTCTTTTGTATGTCCCCCCCAAATACCTTTTCCCCTAGTCCCCATACCCGTCGCATTGCTTGCTCTGCCTTCTTTGCCACCTCCCTTATATGCGCCTCTTCTCCATTATTCTTTTTAAAAGTGTATTTACATTTGTATATTAACCAGATCATTAGAATCTGTTGTTCATAATTCAGAAGATCCGTGCGTCTATCGATACGTCGAACGAATGCTTTTTGTTTCATTACATAATTAACAGTCAATTTGTATGTTTATCTTCATTGTTTGTGAACCATTTTCTGAGGAATTGAGAGTGTGCTTGAGCTAATTACATTAAAATAACACTAAAGGATATTTATTTAATTCGCAATTGTTGTTACGCCAAGAAAAGTAGGTTATTATCGCTGTATTACCCAAAGATTGTTTTTACAGCTTGTACAGTAATTGTTAAATTATCAGAAAATGAATGGATTTGTTAATAGTTGTAAATGTTAATAACAATTGAACTATACAACAAATAAAATGTGTTTATTAGCATAAAGTAAAGAATAAGAAATAGAATTTTTCATTTAACCTTCTATTTTAGCAGTGGCGTCACAGGGGGAAGTGAATCACATCAGTCTGCCTCTTACCATGAATTATTTCACAGTTTTATGGTCATATGATTTTATCAATTGAAAGTGACTTAATTATCAAGTAAAAGTGACATAAGTTTAAGAAGTTAACTCACGCTCTCATAAAAACTAGCAAAAACGTATCTATCTATATATTTTTTATTATGATCAAATACCGTATACATTTGTGATTATATTTGCATGAAAAATTATTAAAAAATATTATAAACTGATAAAGATATAAGCTATTCCGTGGGACACGTTTGCGGGGTGGATTTTCAAGTGTCGAAATATGCTTAAAAGTATAATTATTAAATCTAAAACAGAAAAGATTTAGGCCTGTCTCAGTATGGCACCGTATTTAAGCGAATTTCTGCCGGACGTATACGGGCTACTACGCTTTACCTATCCGAACCATGTAAATGTAATGAGATCTCTCTGGAGCTCTCAGACTGCAAGCTACAAAGCCGTCCGAATACGGACGGCACTACCTCGCACATTAGAACCGTATAAAGGCGAATTTTATCCAAGCGTTACCACTACTACAACGATATCCTATCCGAACCTTTGTAAATGCAAACAGCCGCCTCAGACTAGAGGGGATACATAAGATCGCTTGTTGTTACGCTGCAATACGGTTCAAATGAAATCTATCGGCGACATCGCTTGTGACGTGTATGTTCTGCATGCAGTTTATGTTTGTATTTCAGTGAATCATGGACACCGATACCGATACCGATACGATAGAACTAAATTTAAATTCACGACAACCAGAACTCAGATATATAATAAATGCTAAAGTCCCTTTAATACCAGTAGTGTATCGATAAAAATTAAAGTAAAAGTTTGCTCTCATGATAAATTATATAAGTGCTAAAGAATTCCAATACACCCCCTAATACACGACTACAGACATCTGTGACACACATAGGCGGTTTGCTTTGTAGCTCATTCAAACCGCCGATTTACGTCCGAATACGCCGTCGCTTAAATACGGTCCCATACTGAGACAGGCCTTAGATTTCTTGAAAATCTCAGGTTGGGCTAACACCTTAAGAATATACATTGCAATTTTATAGTATATTTACGATTTTTTTTTTTTAATATTTATTTGAGTGCATAAACTTTATACAGTTATTAGCACTGTTACCAATGTATACATTTATACACGTTTTATAATATATATTATTTAAACAACATATAATTTTTATTCTATTTTTCAGCTTTTTCACATTCTATTTTAAATTCTTCCATCGTTCCTTCTCTAATACCTTCATTATCCATCTTCCAATATCCTTTTCCTTGTTTCTATTTCCACAAAAACTGCATCGCAATCTGATACTTGAATTACCTCCACTGCGACAACTCTCATTGCATTCCCTGTTTCTTTTGAAATGCACATTCTATCTATCCTGGATGAAGAATTTCTTATATTAGCACTTTATTATTGTGTATCACTTTCCACATGTCTTCCAATTACTAATACTATTAATTAGGTCCTCCCATTGCACAACTTCTATTCTTTTAACTATATCCATCTCCTTTTATTCTTCCTTTTTCCGTTATTTTTTCTCTCTCTATTTTCGTTTTCATATTTTTCTTTTGTTTATGTTTATGTTATATGTTAGCACTTAACCAATTAAATATGAATGTATGAACGCCACTGACTTCTGGTTTGTTCAAATAATTAATTCAACTATCCGTTTTGGAAATTGTAACCCATTTCATTTTTACCCTAAAGTTTTATGGGCTTGATATAATAATTTAGTATTGTAGCAATATTTTCTATAAAAATACTTGTTTGTTTCAGGGTTCTTCCAAAATTGTGACCAGTGGATGCTGTGGATTCATCTCAGCCGACGAGATTATTGTGAGTAGCTTAATAAATTTTAGAATGCCATAATTTTTGTTCGTGTAATTTTATTAAGGTGTACTATAACTGGTATCTTAAGAGCGCCGGGTTCACAAATTCTCTTCGCGTTAAATAGAGCTCCTGGAGTGAGATAGATCTTGTAGGCTACATACCTACCTTCACGGGTCTATATTCCTTTGAATGTAGTGATGAGTTTGAACATAAATATTTGTCAATTCTGTCAGTGCCTTAGGCGCATATATGAACTTTTAAAGATTCTGTAACATTCCTGGCTCCCTCCTCCTCTCCTCGTCTTTAAGAAAAGTAAGGGGACTTTGAAAGTTTGTAACTTTATCAAATATTTGAAAATGTCTTTATATTCATCGACTAAATTTAACAATTTCTAAATAAACTTTAAATATTATATAAATATGATACTACCCGATTAATAGTTTTATTAACGTTCGGAAAATTTCGTCGTAAACTGCGTTATTTTGAAAAGAAAATTGGCGTTCCATTTTTTACATCTGCCTTACTCTTACTACTGTACCCCCAGACTTTTCTTGCGACGCCCCTGGATACATGGCGGGCGGCATATCATTTTTTTTTGTTAATACACCCACCCAGCATATGATGAATTTCATTTTCCACCTACAATAACAGCTCCTTTCTGAGTTTTCCAAATTTATTTAATCATTTTATACGAGTTTATCAAAATATTTAAGTAATGCAAATAATATACATTCATATTCTGTAAATTTATATATTTTATAAAATATTTCTCCATAAAATATTTAAATTTATACGAAATATACAAAATTACAAGTATTTGAATTTCGTACAACTGTTGGCAAAAAATGCAAACAATCTCAATTCACTGGGTAAATATTTTTTGGGCGGGACTGGTTATAACTTGTTTGGGGCTCAATGAAAGATTTATTTATACTAGTCACTCCTTTAGATACAACAAAAAATAGCATTAATTTTTTAATCACCCTGTACAAATAAATATTTATAACATTTGATGAATATACTTAAATTTTGGAGTGAAATATTTACGCTTTTCACGTGCTTTTTTATCGTATTTAAAACAGTAGACTTTGAATAAAATTAATGGTTTTTAGGTTAGTAGAAAAATATAATTTCTTTTGCTATTACACAAGTATAAAGCAAATTATTTTGACAGCTTTGAAGTGTCTGAAAAGTTTGTTACAACAGAATCTATAGATCTTATATTGGAACATTAGCAATCGTAATTTCTTTTAATTAAGTATTGAAGACATTAGTCTGTATTTAATGTATTTTTTTCTCTCTCTCTCTCTCTCCGCTTTTAAAGTGGGGCAGCTTAGCACAAATAAATGCCAGTATAGTCCAAATCACGATAGTTCGGCGGTGACTTATACTTAAAAGAGGTGAATAAGAGCGGTATAATTCTATAATACGATAATGAATTTTATCTTATTCGTTTCAATATACATTATAGAAAAATAAGTGAGTCAGTGCTTTTTAGTTATATCGGCTATCCGGCACTGAACAATTTTTTTTTTTAAAGAAATATTATTATTCCACATTGTATTGTTACTCACAAAAAGTGTGTGTACAAAATTTCAGTCCGGTAGCTTATCAGGAAATAATTTTAAAATCGTTTGCAAAGTTTTGACCACTATCAGTGATTTAAATAAACACACAGAATATACTTATACGTGGAGCTTTATTTACTTTTCTAATAAAGATTTATTTAGCTGAAGTTAGTCGATGAAAGCTTTTTGAAAATGGTCATTTTCAAACAACAGATGGCGTACCATGAGGACCGTAGTTCCATCATTATTCCTAATATACACATTAACCTATGGCCGGAATGTTTCTCTAGTGCTCACAATGGCTGTCAGTTGAGGTTTCCGTCGTTGAGGTTGTTGAGGCTTTTGAGGGTTACTTGGATTTCATCGAACCGATGGTAAAGTGTCCCATTAAACTATTATACCGCTCGGCTCCAAAAACGAAGTCCCTTAAACCACCAATTTTATTTGACTAAAATAGTGACAATAGCGTATAAGAGGGTGAATGTTAGAGCAGAGACGTTCAACCTTTTTATCTTTATAATATTTTATTTAGATATAGTTTAAATTACGAGAGTTCGGCTGCGACTCATACTTGAAACCAGTTGTGGGGTATAAACTGCCGATATAGCTAAAAGGCACTGACTCACTTGTTTTTCTATAATATATATAGAAACGAATAAGATAAAATTAATTATCGTATTATAAATTTATACCGCTCTTATAACCCCTTTTAAGTATAAGTCGCCGCCAAAATATCGTGACTTGGACTATAGATTCCTTACTCTTAAATTCTATGAAATTGTACTATATATTAACAAGGTACCCCTTCAGTATTTTAGATAGAATATAGAACAGATTTCAGAGTTTCTTGCAGAGTTTTAGTTTTTAGTTAATTTTAAATCTCAGATATTAAGCAGATATTAAAAAACCTGATTCACTTTATTAATGAATATAATTTGATCTCTATATTTGAAATACCCATACTCGTATTTATAAATTATAAATTATGTATTATAAATGTATTTATTGTTTTTATAACTATGGAAAGTTGATGAACTCAAATAAATCTTTAAAAAAATAAGAAATTAGGTTTATTTTTCAAGCACTTATTGAATTTTTTCTGGATTGTCTTTAGTTCACCACTGATGATTCGTTGGGTTTGATTTTTTGCGCAGGTAATTAAGAAATGGTATTTTATTTTGGTAATATTTAAATGATTGTTTATTACTTTATGTTAGGTATTGTTCTTGGGTGTTGTAAACTGGGGTCATGAAGTGTTGTGCGCCACTGGAGTCGGCATTATGGAACTATTTATATTTGAAATTCCTGTTTATTGAGAATCTGTCATGAGTGATATACACTTGTATTGGCGTGGTGGCATTACTTGGTTTCTACCATATAATGTTGGTAGTATCTTCCATTGCTTGATAGTATTGGTAATGGTATGGTTCTCTCTTTCCTCTTTCCAAGTATTAAATCAAGTGGATTATTTATATCCCATCTAAGTGCCTTCTCCTCCATGGTTTCACGGCGGAATGCGCTCGGCTAGTACTCCTAGTACTAGAGCACTAGAGTGCGGGAACGCTAGAAGATTGTTTTGTTTGGTAGTACAGGGTCGAAACTTGAAAGCCTATTGGGGTACGTTCAGAACTATTTACAGTGCCGTACATTGAACAATGGATCTCTTTGCACGTAGTTTGTACGTGAGATATATCAATTCGCTGAAATTGGAAAGACGTCGACATCTTGATTTAGTAAATCGCGGTACTCACGTAATAAATGTAGGCAAATAAATTCTAATTGGGTTTTGAAGCATGTTTTAATTTATATATATATATATATATCTATCTGTGCGAGCTATATATTTTGATAAAGTTGGTTATTAGGACCTCCAATGTCTAGTTATTTTTTAATTTGTCATAATGTTATAGAAAATATTTACAATTAATAAGCCATTCTTATCCCTTTGTCTTGTATTTATTTATTAATTTAATGTGTGTGTCGTTAGACTTTTCATTCTTTCAATATTGAATCACGTAATTACATCTCATTGCCAACCTAAACTTAAAATTATTCTAACATTTAAAAAATTTAATAATTCAAAAATTAATTGTCTGATTCTTATACTCTTATCCCTATAATTTCTTGCTCCCTGCTCCTCATTGTTTTTCTCGCTTTACTCTTTCTCCATCCTTCTTTTCTTCGCCACCCACCTCTATTTTCGTTTCTCTGTTAATCTTAAAATAGCGTTTCACCCCCATATACTCTAACGTCACTTTTTTCGCTGATACATTCCATTTCTTCCTAATATCTTTCCCTTCTTTTCATTATCCATTCTAATTTTTCTCTTCTCTTTGTTATTCTTGTACTATACATTATCTGACAGCATTTTCACTTTGTTACATGCTATATCTCCTTTTTATCTTGTTCTTTATTCACTCCTTCTAATCCTGCAATATCTCTGTCAAGTCTACTTTACTTTCCAATTCTCCCTACTCCTATTCCTAATGTGCTCTAATGTTTCTACCTCCTTGTCACACATCCTACATAGTTAGTTTCTCTTCCTCCGCACCACATTACCTACTGCCCCTTTCTTCATTCCACTCTAAACCTCGCGATCATTTTCTTTTGTCTACGTTTCTGTTTTTCTAGATATTGCGACATTTCTTTCGACCATAACTGACTGTATCTAATATTGTAAATATGGAAATATATGGCAGATAATGAGAAATATAAGCATTGGCTGAGATTAGAAGAGCATTTACTTAACACATTCATTGTATTAAAGCAGTTCCTAAAATTAATAAAAATAATTTGTTAATCAGACAAAAAATTCAATTTATATCTTACTGTTTTTGTTATTGATGTTGATCAAATACTTTTATTTCTCTATTACTTTAAATAAATCATAAATAACAATTTGCAAACCATTGTGTTGTATTATTTTTAAATTTTCCGTTCGTAGGAATAAGTAAAGCTCGATTTTAAAATGTAAATAAAACAAGTTGTGTGTGAAATATCCACTAATTATTTGAAAGTATTTTTTATGGCATTAAGTGTGGAATATAACGTACTTCAAATGTCTGCCGGAGTTTTCTTGGTGGCTTTAATGACTTTGTCGCATAAAGCTGCAGTGCGATTGTGGCGATACAAATTTGCACACGTTGTTCAACGCTATAACCTTCCTTGCTGATTTTCCGGACACTACAAAACCATTGGCAACAAATTTAACATAAGTCACTTTAACACATGACAGCTATAACAAATTCCGACCGTCCCTATTGAAAGAGCGTCCCTTTAGAATGCCCAATTGCTACGTTTCTGCAGATCTGCAAATTACATCCTCGGAATAAATAAACAGTTGATTTTACAGATATAGATCTCAAATAAAATTATGACGTGCAATACGCTAGCTACTAAATAAACAAACTGTTAAATGTCACAGGCTATTATTAGATAAGTCCTGAAGATTATCTTTTCTTGTTGAATTCACCGGAAATGACATTATCCGACAGCTACTACTCCCGTGTTTGTACAGAGCCAGCGAATGAGTCCATTTCGGGCTACACCCCTGCTAAGGTGCGTGCAGATCAGATGCTGAGTTTGTGTGGTGGAATTGTGGAAGGTGAAGGGCTTCGTCAAACCCCATGAACTTCTTCCTACCACCCCCTCCTCAACATCCCTTAGCTTCAAGTGTATATGTAATGATAAACACACGACTGTTTTAGGCAGGCAACCCCTGCAACCCCCACTCAGTTTGCCGTAGAGTTTACGAGGAATTACAAAACCCGAAGGGTAGATTGAAATGAAATAGCCCGAGAGTTCTACGGGAGAATAAAAATAAAATAATAAAATACCTATGTGCATTATTTACGTATTCATATTTCATGGTACATTACTAAAGAACTGAAGAACTGCTCAGGGAAATGAATGGCTTTTCTTTTAAATTAAATATCTAAATGTGGCTCATAATATTTGCAAATTTATCAAAAATGTTGTTCTAAAGTGTAGTAAAAACAAAATAAGGTTTATTTTAAAGTTTAAACCCCCTAGTCGTAGATAAACATGTATCTTCTGACCCTGAAAACACTGAACTCTAGATTGCTGTATATTTTAAAATTGTAATAATATATTTTTAAAGTAAATGTACGTAATATTGTTTTCTCGCATATGTAGACAATAGGTTCTAACTAATTAACACTGCACTAGAATATTATTTATTATAGAAACAAAATAACAAAACGATATTACAATAGTTCAACACATATTCACAAATTAAATTAAGTCGTCTGGTTAATTAAATCATCTGCAATTATAATAGAAATATTTTATTTACAAGCTATTTTAACACAACGGTCTAATATACTAATTACTTGAATTTTGTTTATGATGTGTCATTCCTCAAGTGAACCAGTAAAAATTCTTTAAGCTAGAGTACACTAATCTTATTCTTAAATGATTACTAAATTAAAACTTATATGTAAATATCTATTAATATTAATTCCACGTAACACTGATGCTACAAAATGTGCATCTTAGTATATTACGTAGTAATACTGTTGCACTTATCTTGAATTATTTCACGAAAATCACTTTTCTTACGATCGCCTTGAATAATTTAAATATATATTAGACATTTTATTAGAAATTGTAAATTTTTAATAAATCTTATGTGTTGTTTCTAAAATCAAGGACTTTTATTTTGGTAATTTACATACACATTATAATAATTGCACTGTTTAACTTAAATCATACTATCCTACCTGAAATCAAAGGAACGACGTTTAAAGTTTATTATTTATATTGTCAATTCCTTTTTATCTAATTTTATAATAACTTAACATTGTTCAGAGTGAGTTCTGTTATCTGCAAATATCAACTGTGTTGGCCGTTATTCCTTACAACGTTACTCGTTGCACTACATACACTATAATGATAGTAGATATAACTAATATATACCATTAGCTCATCTGACCAGAATGCAATTGTAATATCTCTGGTCAGTGTTACTAACTAAAGAAATATAAATTTTTTACATTATCCTTTATACATAGAAAAAGTTTAAATACTCTTTGCAGTACTAATTTTTTAGATTTTGACTGTTACAATTTTACCATACGAACTTTAAACTGATATATGTTGAATCTGATGTTTTGTGACATAAAAATGGTAATATTTTTACAATTGTTTTGAATAAGTTAGAATCATTAATTGAAGATATTACAAATATTGTCATGTAAAAAAAATTTCAGAAAGTGGTATTTGTTTCTTAAAAAAATCAGTTGAAAGTGAGCTACTTTTATCGTTTTTGGCATTCCTCTTGTAACGTACTGACGACTTGACAAGACTGCAACGGGAAAGGCCGAAAGAGATCTTTCTGTAGATTGAGTACGGCTGCACCTTGAGACGACCTTAATACTAGACAGTATTTTATGTCTAGCAATTTATCTTACACTAAATACTCGTACATTACTATCTTAATCTAAAATTATATACTGCATATATAGGTTTTCAACAACCTACTCATTTTCTTTAAAATTTTCCTAACGTTACTACAGACAACATATTTCAGGCCACTGAAGTGTACTTTTACTCAGTAGACTCGACCCATACCTTTTGATGGTACTTTAAAAATGGACGAAACGGAGACGCAAAAAAATATTTCATTAAATATTAATATGTAAAATATACAGGCTGTTACTAAATAAATAGCTACATTTTATTCAACCTCTATCTCGAATATCTCTATCTCCACCAACTGTACAGTTTTTGTAAACACCCTGTACATATATTCTATATATAGGTGTATTTGACTTTTAGTTTGACGTATATAGTTATGAGTTTGAGTATGATACCTACGTACTGATATCGTGGGAGTTCGATCCTTCCATCGAGTTGAGTTCTCTCTTCTTTCCATATTCCATCATCCAATTTAAGGACTTTGAAAGGGACCATTCGCAATCATTCCGTGACTAGAAAACTGAAGTGCCCAGACCTGAACTTGAACCCGACTGTGGTTTGTTACAGTTCTGTAGCTGTGTTTGACATTGCAATATATTATAGTGCGCGATGCGAGGACGAACATGCAAACACGAACATTTGGTCCGCATTTTCGATTCTTTACATCAAATCTTTAAATTAAAAAAAAAACACTTCATAGTTTTGCAATGGTGATTGGAAATATTACGATGAATCTGTAACCTGATTTTTGTTTCCTTCAAACTATGTGCAACAATAGCATTTTGAACGATAAACCTAAAAACACTGCTATTTATCAAAAGGTTTATTAGGCTTTATTAAGGTTTATTTGGTTACAGTAGTATTTTTTTTTGCCGTGTATTTTGTAGTTGACATGGTCTAATTTTAATATTCCGAATGCGCTTGTATGCGAATGTATTTAAACTGTCTATTAGATGCTACCGGGATGATGCCGCTTCAGACTATTATAGTACACTACTTAGGCACTCCGCACACGAGTCGATTGATTGCAAACCTTAGCCCAGAATCTGCCCGAACCGAATGAGAATGGAACTGTGCTGTTAGTGCACACGGCACGAACGAAACTAAACTGGTAGTCGAGGCGTGTTTCGTGACTCTATAGAATTTTTAACAATAGCATAACAGGGGATTTTATTGTGTCGTATTTGTATGTATGTATGTGTTTAAATACTTTTGAATAGTATTTGCGCACATCTCTAGACACACAGTCGCCCAAAACGTGCTCAAAATCAGTTTGAAATCAGTTTTCTTTCATTCGTGCCGTGTGATTTCTCTCACTCGTATACACGTGCGATCTCTCACTAACAACACAGTTCCATTCTCATTCGATTCGGGCAGATTCGAAGCTAAGGTTTGTAATCAGTCGCCTCATGTGCGGACGCCCTTAGGTGCTAGCGCATCTAATGCACATTACTGACGGACTTGTCACTACCGCGCTCGACAATTGAACTAAAGCTAAAGCGGGGTTCTTAGTGGATCTTTAAATGTGTATTTAACAAAAGTTGAATATTATCTGAATGTGTTGTAGTATTCTCATGAAATGTGTCTTTAAATCGGTTTCAAGTAATGTTCAACTTTTGTTGAATACACAATTACTGATCCACTCAACGCGCCTCCTGAGTAGGCGGCTTAACACGACGGAGGTCTTTGTGCCATCGACTGCAAAGAACCCAGTAAACAATTTGGTGAAATGTCCTGTTTTGTGACGTTTCTATCACTATTGCACTTCAATTATTCCGACAGGTGGAGTGAATGAACTCTTTCATGGCAATAAAATCATACTCATCTTCAATATGATGGCAAAAGATGGAAAATATTAACTGGGCAACGTAGGACTACCAAACAAAATATTAAAACATAATAATAAAGAATAACAATATAAAATTAAAACTAAATATAAAATGAATTAACAATTAAAAACTATAAAAGAAATTGTTAGATAGATATACTCGTATAATGTATTTACCTGACTACTTTTCTTTCCATAATGTATATTTGACTTCAGAATCTTTTTACCTTTCGAATCTGTTAATGATATCAATTGAATTTAATTACACAGATATGAATTAGTCCGCGACAAACGAGTAAGTGAAATGGAACTGTCATTAGAGCTGTTGGCTTAATTACTAACGACACCACTCGCCGCGGTATCAGATGGCAGTCATCAAATCAATGTAGTCGTAATGTGCCTACAACGATGATTCCTATTCCTCACTTAATTCTAATGTTATCTGGTTTTCCATTCACATCACCTTGTTCGTTTTTCAGTGTATTCCAGCGTTGGCGAACCTTTAATTATGTCGAATCTCTTCTCACCAGCTGCCAAAAGAGCCGAAAGAGGATTAAGTTTAGAATGCTTTCTATAATTGGAGACCTTTTAGCATCAGCGTTCAGCATTATCCTCTGTAAATAGCCGCTTCTCTTTCTTCCACGTTTAATATGATAAATCCTACAGAGCTAATCAGAGATTAAACTGGTAAAAACACACCTAGATCAAATGTAAACAATTAAAAACATAGTTTATCAAAACGTACTGGTTTCAAGCTATCGCTGGAAACTAAGACTCTGCTCTGTTGTACACAAAAGACCAATTTAATTACTATTTGGTCCTATGGC
This sequence comes from Panorpa germanica, assembly GCA_963678705.1. Lineage (NCBI taxonomy): Eukaryota > Metazoa > Arthropoda > Insecta > Mecoptera > Panorpidae > Panorpa > Panorpa germanica. The sequence goes on from OY783221.1 coordinate 10,927,488, forward strand.
ATTAAATTATGGGTAACAATAAGTAATTTCAATGTAGTAATCCTAGAAAGATTAGATCAATAGTCAGCGTATCGCGGATTGTATGATCTCAACATAAATTCTGTTGGATAACTGAAATTTACCACTGTGAAATGAAAAGTATCAGCAGCGACTTCAATTTCACTCGAATGTATTTGCCAGCAGTTTACTAAAGACATGGAAATGTAATATTCGCTCATAGACAGCAATTTTAACAATTAGATAAATAATTAGGAGGTAGTGGATTCGCGTTCATAATCCAACCACGCCACATATACTAAATATCGTTTATAATGATATACTGCATTTACACGTAAATCGCTCTGTCGTTTACACGTGTATTTTGGTACTATTAACTTGCTTTAAGTTTCTGAGAAGACAATGAAAAATTTACTTGCAAATACTTATTATTTGCGGTTACTCAAGCACTGATTAACTGCTCAAGCGACGTTGCCAAATCTTACGTTGTGTTTCGATCAGCAGAAGTGACGGATGATTGTGATAATATTTTTTATAAAAATTTCAATTGTTTTTGTCATTTTTTCGGATACTATTTTTATTATTTTAAGCGAAAGTTCAATGTTTTCTAAACCATATTCAATCGAAATAATAATATTCTCAATTAAATGCAAATGAATTTTTCATTTTTTAAAAGTAATTATTTTCTTAAAAGTTTCGGAAACCAACCCTTACTTAATTTTTTTTTTATTATTAATTATTGACTATGGTAGAACAAAGTTTCAGCAAGTTCTCCATTCTTTACTATTTCACGAAGATCTCCTTAATATAATTAATAATTGTTATTTTTGTACACAAATTGTTTAAAAATGGTAAAAACCGGCGCTAAAAATAGAGTTTCAGCTAGAGTGAGCTAAAGTAGAGCTCACCGACCTGTGATGTTGAGAAATTGAATATTACGCGTGTTATCGGTTCAGCATCCCTGATCTAGGTACAATACTCGTACTTTCCATCTTCATACTTTAAAGAGAAGACTTTATGTTAAATTCCAATGTCTACGAGTATGTTTAATTAATTTGCTGCTGGTTTTAGTATTAAGGTATAAACTTCTGAAACTAAAACAATAGCAGTCAATTTAATTTATCTGTTAGTTTTAATTAGAATAATACGCGGTATTAATTCATGAATTAATTAAGTGTTTAATTTCAATTCTGTTTGACTCTCTAATATTGAAATAGGGGTCGGGGCGCTGAGGGACGGTACTATGCTACTATGCGATGATGGTTTAACCATAATTGCTTGCTTTCGGAGACAAACTTCAATTTAGAGCTGAAACGGTTGTGATTTCTTGAATTATGTTTTTGACGGATTTACAGAAGGTTTGATGTAAGTGCTGGTTGCGTAATTGAATTAGTGACAGCAGAAACGCAGTGAGTCTAATTAGCAAATAGATAATTAATTTTAATTACAGTTTAAGTATTCTCTGTTTATAAAAGTAGCCTGCTTATAATTATTTATTTATATTACTCTCTCAGTGTAAAATTCTAAGATCGGATCATCTGTTAGAGCATCCTGTGGAATGCAATGTATTACCTTAATTTTTTTTTTATTTGATTACTAAAGATTATTACAATCTGTCCTGCTTACAGGACATGCAGTGATAGGTATGTCAAAATAAAGTGTCTTGCGCGGGATGTGCCCATCAACTTATCCCTCAATTTCAATAGATCCTTGATTCTGATTAGTTGGTTAATAGGTCCTGAGGTACTTTCTTTTTTAGTCTGCGTACTACCGAATTATTGGACATTAGACAGCTGGCCAAATTGTTTGGATGTTCAAGTATTCCCTCTTTGTAGGCTTTGATTCTTAGCACTATTTCTTCATTAACTGTGGGTATATCCAGATCCCGATGTATTATGTTATTAGGTACAAACCATGGTGCATTCGTGGCAATCCTTAGCATTTGAGATTAACAGGTAATTAACAATGGTTTCGAAATTTGAAAAGGACTAAGGTGTACTAAAGTGGAAATTTTGCATAGTAATTGAGCACAGTTCTGCCAACTTACAGATTTTTAAGCTCCCTATAAATTCCTCTTACTTTTTGAACACAACTCGTATACAAAGATTAATTTTCAATTTCCATTCTTAATCTTTAAATCACTAAACTTTAATCCTTCTTTAGAAATTAAAAATTCTTTTCAAAATTGCAAATAAATATCGTCTACTTCTTATTGAAATATTTTATATTATTGGTAAGGTAAAGTGTCGTATCTGCTAAACCATCTTTTTTCACTTTAATTAACATATATTGCAGTATTATTTACTAATGAATACGTAGCTTTAGAAGATTTTTACCTCCGTTATTGTATACACGCGGAAACGGATACACAGAACAATGGACGATATCCTTTTTGATTTACCTGTGTAATTTCGCCGACAATTACCAACTTCTAACATAATTAGTGGTTCTAGTTAATTAATTACTGTCTGTTGTTTGTATTATGCGGCGTACCAGGCTATAGCTATAGCACCTGCTGTACTAGCACATGTAGTTAATAACCATTTTACCAAAATAAATCCACCTGGCGTACCATCCTGCCTACCTGCTTTTGTTAATACACGAATATTGCGGAACGGAACGAATATTTCTCTGTGCAATGGAAGGGGGGTGGTTGGGTGGAATTTAAAAGGAATTTTCATTTGCTTTTTACTAAAATCATTCGATATTTATATTTTAACCGGCGGAGTAATAAACAAGAATATTTGCCAACGGATAAACTCCTGACACGGAACGATTCCCTTCGCTAGGTTTGTGGGTTATGACAAATATTTTGTTGAAAAATTTCTGTTATAGATACCTCACCAAATTTAAATTTGAATATCAGTTAACAACGGGGTTGCCACATAAAAACCAATTAAATTAAAACAAAAAAACTTTTCCAAAACCAAAAATTATAAATTTCCTGATTTAAACGATCAATGAATATTCCCACTTGCTATTTTAATTATGTTTTTATTTTGTATTCAATTTAAATTGTACAGCATATGGGAATGCGTAGTCATTCTCTGTATCATTTTTAATTTAGGTCCAATGTTTCTAAATCAAGAAAAACTATATTATATTATAACTTCCAAAAAAGGTACAATCTGTCAAAATACAGTAGGATTTATTTTTAAAAGAAGTTCAATGTCACTTTATCAAAAATAATTACATAAAAACAATTTCTATTACTAATTGTTATTAAAAACAGCAGTTTTAACTATTCCACATTCAATTTTATCTAACTGTCGAAATTCACCACACCAAATGAATTAACTAAACTCAAATTAACACACGAATGTGACAAGGAATGCCTATTCTGAAAACCTGAAATCTAGATTAAAATATTAAATAAAAACGTACATTAAATATTAAAAAAGTGAGTGGGAATAAAGTATCATTCTTACTCATTGTTTTAATTTTATTTTGTATTTAATTTAACTTGTTTAGCATATGGCAATACGCGTAGTCATTCACAGTATTTTTAATTTTATTTATTTTTTTAAGTTTTCTTAGTTTTTTTAAAACCTTTTAAACCGTTTTAAATTAAAATATTAAATTAAGAAATACTATATTATATTATAAGAACCAAAATGTGACAATCTGTCAAAATGCAGTAGGATCTACTTTTAAAAGAAGTTTAATATCAGTTTTTGAAAAATATAGAAGTGAAAACAATTTCTATTATTAATTGTTATTAAAAATAGCAATTTTAATTATTTCACATACAATTTTGTCGAACATTTAAAATTTATATTACTAACGATGCATACACACCAACTAAATTAACTAAACACAAATGTGACAAGCAATGCGTATTTGAAAACCTGAATTCTAGATTACAATATTAAATAAAAGCAGTAAATTAAATATCAAAACAGTAAGTGGGAATGAGGCTTTATGAAATCTCATTTATTTAATTCAGTTTCAAATTATAAATAGCTATCTCTGACAGTGGTCCGAATACATTCGTAACAAGAAGTGCTAAGAGCCTCACAGAGACCTAATTGTACATATCCTAATCCGCTCCTGTTTCTATACTACGCAATTTCCTATAAACCTTCGTGTCGTTCCCAATTTTCATCATTCAACATTGCTCAAGAATTTTTGTTTATTTTTTTGTATATTTCATTTGCTGAGATGTGCCAAGGCTCAAGACTTTTCATCATTTTTGACATGCTGTTTGTTTGACTTGACTTAACGCATTAAAATTTAATATTCATCTGTTTCGGATTATTTGATATAGAAACTTAATTTCTTTATAAAGCAATAATCTTCCTAATATTAATAATCTTATAATATGAATTATACGAATATATATTTTATTTCATTTGACGTTTTTTAGACATAATTTTAATCATTTCTTACGTTTTCTCTTTCTGTATTATTATTATATTAGATTATTGTATTAGTGAAACTCTTGTTTATTACTAAACCAGAGATTCTCAATTAAAAACAATAATACATTTTATATATTTGGAGAAACTAGAACGTACTGGTTAGAATATTGATATGCTGTTTTATCGTGACGATACTTTTTTATAGTGACGGTCCAGAATTGGTTCTTTCTTTTTAAAAAATTATTGTGACAGAATAAATTTTTCTATGGTTAAATAAAATATGTTAAGTGTCCTCATATGTTGGGAAACTTTTTTTAATATATAATTCCACGGGGTTCGTTTAATATAGTACAGTGTATAGCACAGCTTATATTATATATTAGAGAAGCAATTCTACGCTTAGTCGACTGCAACCTATAAAGGTATATTACTGAAACCATTATAATAAATTTGTTTGAATTTATTTTTATATTCTTCACTGAATTCTGAAATTTTTATACAATATGTATCAAAGGTAAATTACTACAAAATAGTAAATCAATATCCTGCCGGTCCTAACCTGTCTTCAGGTCCTGTTTATGTTGCGATTCAATTCTAATTCTTTCTTTTTTGAAAGTGATATGAAAATCGTAGTTCTGTTCGGCTCTAGTTGCTTTATGCGAAAATTTGGTAAACAATGTTATTTTAGGTGAAAAGATACTTGGTCTATTTTGATTCGCGAAATATAGATGGCGATACTATACATCAGGTTAAATATTATCAAAAATACCATGTCTTTTTATGTTTAAATCGTTTTATGTAAGTAACTATAAACGCGAATCAAAATCTAAAAACGCAATCCGTTAGATGAATAACGTATCTACATTTTAAGCATTCTTCCACTGACTTTAAATGAGTTGGAACGGCAAAAATAAGTTTTGAAAATGAATATTGATATATTTTCTAGTTAAATTTCAATTATCGAATACTCTATATATTTTTAATTCTTAAGCGTAAGTTTGAGAACCATCCTAAAGGTTATAAAATTTATGACAAACCCTTAGAAATGTTACTAGTCTTATAAAAATTGGAATTTAACTAGAAAAAATTGCAATATTAATTTTCAAAACTGATTTTTGCGGTTCCAATTCATTTGATTTTGATTCGCGTTTATAGATACTTACATAAAACGATTTAAACATTTTTTTTTTGATAATATTTAACCTGCTGTATAGTATCGCCATCTATATTTCGCGAATCAAAAATATCCAAGTATTTTTTCACCTTAATTGTTAATTTTGTTTGTTTTCCGTCCCTGACTTTTTTTGGGTCAATGTAACTTCATATCTTACATATCTCTGCTGAAATCAAGGCAAAGAATCACATTAGGTTTTGATTAATTACCACCAGATGGAGTTTGAAATGTGCGTTTTCTATCAAATGTATATTCTCTTAGAATGCGTGCTGATTCTCATATCGTAATGCTATCTGCGATGCTCTACAAATTTACATACAAAAACACATATTCTATTCATTATTACTTTGAGATTGCCATCTAATTAAGCATTTACTGCATTACAGTGTTAGAATTTAATTCAAACATCTAAAATGTATAGAGTTCTACGCACGATTTAAGTGAAACTTCCTCAACTTTTCTATATCTAATCTCTTTCTTATTTAGTTCATTTATTGAAAAGTCAACATCAGTTAAACGAATTTCTACGTAAATAAATAAGACGTGTGACCCTTGAACTCGTGAATGTTTGATAAAGTATTCTACACACATACATACAATATCGCGTGACCGGTGAAATACCCCCTTTCAACCACCATTCTGACGTTTCTTGTAAAAGTCACCAGCACTCACCCTTGTGAGAACGCCTTTTTATTACAGGTAGAGGAAACATATACATAAATATATATATTGTGACGCAATATACTCTCAAATATATAAGTTATCTCTAGGGGATTGTGATATCGGCCTAAAAATTCTATGTCAATGATCAGGGGCGCACCTAGGTGTTCAGCGCGTTTAACAAACCTTAAAAGGAGCCCACTATTGCAGTACGGTGACAATTTACCTTCCCTTCTTGCAAATTTAGGAGCTCATATCTTATTGGACCGTAAATATAAAAATAAAGACTCCTTTTAGCGAATGCAAATGTATTAAAAAAACAGCAAATGAACGGTCATGATTTAAGTCTGCGGTCATCACATAAATTAATTATTCGCCGTATATACAGCTATCCAAAATCTCAGAAATGCGATCATAATATTGCAGCGAATTGGAGAAAAAAACAGTAAAAATTCGGAATATTTTGTTTGCTAGAAAGTGTTATTAAAAACCACCTGAACATTTTTTAAATGATTGTTTTATTTATTGAGTACATTAACTATTTCAATGAAATTACTGTCTCGGCTAACTTGGCACTAGCCCATCTTCTTAACCCAATTTGTAGTCGATTGTCTTTGGCTCTATTTCACGCATAGTTCGATGTCTGTAACATATCCTCATTAAAAATTATATCAGTTCAACGGCGTCAAATCGCAGCTGCACGATGGCAATTACTGAACTCAGTGCAAACTCTGCCATTACTTATTAAATATTTCTCATCGTTTTAAAAATTCGTAAAATCTTTGAAGTTTGAAGTCTAACACATACATTACATTACATACGTTACATTTTCTATCTGGGTAATATCAAGAGTAAGAACAAATAAAAGAATTTTAGTTCTTTATATTCCTCGTATCAAATTTGTGGTTTTTCGAGCAGCAATTTAGGTGCAGTCTACTTATTGACTCATAATTCCTAGTACTTAAAAAAGCGATTGCATAAATTATCGTTCTATTCTACTTCTTATTAACTTGACTTTCAAACTCTGACCACACAAAAACACAATTCAACATGTCAATACTTGCAAATAATAGTTTAGTATTTCGTTCAACAAAATATTTGATGCGTTGTTTAAAAGTCAGAACGTAATGAGCTAGAACATTATTGTATTACAGATGTGTTCACAGAGACAGTTTTGTCGCTAGTGTGCGCTTAGGCTAACAGTTTTAGTGAGGTCTACATGGGTCGAAGTAACAGTATATAAAATCTGAGATAGAAAACATCCAGACTACTAGAAAAGTCTTGTTTGTGGAAATTTCATTTCCATAAATCTGAGATTTGCATGCCCCAGTGGGGATTATATGGTCAGTCGAAATGGAGATTTATTGGAACGGAATAAACCCAGACAGCTTTAAGTCGTGTAGAATGAACTTGGATGGTCGTATAATACCTAAAGTAGAATATCGTGTACTAAACTATATCTAGACGACGTTTAAATCAAAGTCATTTTGTTATGTAATTATAATATCCATTTTTGAATGGTTTTTTTTTAACCTTTTTATAAAAATATCATATAACTTGCAATTTACAAAACACTTAGAAAGAAAAATTTAATATTGTTAAATGCAGTCCTCTACCTATGCCAGTAATGCCATCAAAAGATCTAAAGAGAAATATAAAAGTAGATGAGAAATTTTAAAATGAAAAGTAGAACGAAATATAATATAAGTATATAACCTGTAAAATAGTTCAGCTTCTAGAAAACTGTTTGTCATGGAAGTATTATATAATATTTTCTAATATTAAACTAATAATATATTTAAAAAATTATGAAAAAACACATTAAGAAAATACGAAAATCCTTTAATGCTATGTTACACAAAAAAAAAGAATAAAGAAAAAACCAGTGTAACAATTTAGCAAACATCTAACATCCTCGATATAAGGAAGGATCCGGATAGATCCTAATAATCGGATTAAGTGTTACGGCAAAGAACGTAGAAAAAGAGCAGAAAATAAGCCTAGGGGTAGAAAGATAAAAGAAAAAAAAACTACATCTAAAAGACTGATTTACGTTTAACCACAAATTCAATTTTCAAAGCCAATTTCCCTGTAAAAATTGTAATAAGGAAAATTTAGTCCGTAATTGAAGTATAGCAAATTTAATTATAAGGTAATATATTATAACATTATTTATATCGTATTAAATATTTGACACGAATATATAGTCTATCTCTTTCTAGTAATTACATTAGTATAATGAAAAAGTAGATAAGAAATAACAAATATTAGCAGATATTAATTAATAAAGTAGTGTTTCTTAATAACTACTTAATAATATTGAATATTAATCATCAATTTTTTATTACCTAAAATCAATTAGGGGTCTTGTCCGTTGATCCGTTACGTCTTGTCACACATTGTACAAGTTGTGATGTCACTCATTTGAAAAGAATAATAGCGTGCCCTTTTTTTTGAAGTCAAATGTTAGGTTAAACGAAACTTAGAAGTATGGACTTCTCCTCATTGTTACATTATGTTAACTCTCCTCCACTTCTGCATATGACGTAATTAATGGATGATTCCTTCGATTAAAAATTATTAGAAACAAAGTACAAATATTTTTTGCCAATTAGAAATAAGACTAAATGTTAGTGGAGTTACCGGACGGACTAAATATAAGGCTGGAAGTATTAATATGTAGACTTATGATAGGTCATACAAATCTTAATCATACCTACTTATTCAAAAGAGAACCTCAACCAATATGTGAACAATGTAACAGCCCACTAACAGTAAAGCATATTATTCTTCGATGCTCAAGGTATTCATCGCATATGCCTCAGGAATATTTGAAAGCAGGGAAAGTCTGAAAAACCTTATTGACTTTAATCAATAAAACTAATTCAATCTCTTTATTTTAAATACCTATACTCGTATCTATAACTTGTAAATTATGTTTTGTAATTGTTTTAAAATGTATATATTATTCTATTAGGTGCTAATAACTTTTGAAAGTTGATGCACTCAAATTAATATTAATAGAAAAAAAGGCTAAATATTTAAGTTTATAAAATTTATTTCTTTAATTTTAACTCTTTTACAGTTTTTAAATAAGTATTCACGTATAGCGCTATTTCCACTCATTATTTTAATTTTTAGTTTTAATTTTTGTTTTAACCTTAAATTGTCTTGCAAGTTTTTAATTTTTATTTTGAAGGTACTTAGAGAGCATTGTGTTTCAGTAATGTATTTATTTGTTTATTTTTCATTTCATATTTTCATTAATTCAACTTATAACAGCTTGTAGATTATTACCTCGGTTGGTAAGGAAGCCATTTTAGTATTAGAAAGTATGGATACTTCTAAAACTAAAACATAAAATTAAAATTAAAACCAAAGCAGGAAGTGACATATCTTCAAGAAGAGAGAAAAGACTTAATTTAATTTAGGGAATGAATATTATTATTAATAATTAAAACTTGAAATTATATCTAACAAAATACGCAAAAAAAAAGAAGAGCAACTTTCCTTGACAAGGTCATGGGTTCAACGCTCGTTAGCAAACAACGTTATGAGTCACTTGAACGTATAATATCTGTTGTCTACACCAGAGTACTGCGAGTGCTCGTGCACTCAATAACACAACACGTTCATATTGTAGTGGTCAGTTATACATCAAAACACGATATTTATAATAAACTATATGAATAAATAAAAACTGCTCGGGACCGTTATGCTATGCCGGCCAGGAGGTTGTCAAGGTTGCACCTGGGACTGGAGCTCGGGCTTAATTGAGACCGTAATATAAAAAAATGAAGTTCGCGATGTTATGTACCATAATGTATGTATATGTTGATTATTAATTAAAAACAATAATATTTTCGACCTTGAATACTTTATTATTATATTATATATTATTTCTAGGAATAAAAATAAATGCAATATTGGTAATTTTAATTAACATATTTTAATTATGCACGAAAGTGTTTATTTATTTTTAATTGATAAGTTGAACAGTTTTGTAAATCCTGCATCAAAGTATCCATTTTGGGTGTGTAACATTTTTTGTCATGCTGGATTATCACGAATCTGAAGAAAACTTGCGGCTAAATTTTTAAACTATTATTTGAAGCAATTTTTTAAGAAGAGAATCAAAAATTTACTTTCATATTCTTATTTATACAGTGGACATTTAATATAACTAGTAATTATTAATTTTGTACACAAATTGTCTAAATATATATTTAAAATCATTTTACGGTGAAGGTTCCAGTTTCTGGTAAACATCGGCGGCAAAATGTAGCGCAAAATCAAGCAAGTCTGCTTGTCACTTCAAAAATTCGTCAATGTCCATATTTACTAATTTAATTTACAACCGGCGTCGATTTTCAGAAGTGCAAAACGCTAATGTAAATGCGGTATAAAAGACATTTTTATTTTCGACTTAGATAATACAATATTGCAATATTTCCAACTACATATAATCAAAGGGCTAATGTCAAAGTTCCAAATTTAATATCGAAATGAATCACTTTGAAACTTTTTATATAAAATTATGTTAAATTGGATTGATATAAATTAGAATGTTATGTATGGCATAATATATTTCATGTTTTGAAAAATGTAATATTTTGAAGAGGCAATTCACTCTGCGCGAGACATTTGTCAAAACATTTGTCGATGTGTCTCTCGTTTCTTTTGACTTGTGTCAAAATACCGCTCATGAAACGAGGCAAGCCAACGGGAAAGCTGTGGTACACATTCGATCTCGATGAGCCGAGGCGAGGCACCCGAGACTACGCGAGAAAGGCCAAAAGGAGGCTTGTCTTGGCGAGAGTGAACTGTCAGGATAAAATATACGTCTAAAATATATAATGTACCTATTTTTAATTAAATATAAAACAAAAAGAGAGTGGGTTATTACTTGTTTAATAACCATTCTTAGAAGTGAAGCGTGCCTATAACTGGTTGATCATTACGCACGCACGCACACACATTTTATTTACCAAATATGGATGGTACCGATATAACGCACAACGCAAACCAACGTAACGCGCAATAGTTAAGATAAGAATAAATGAATAAGTCATTCGCTTGTGCAAGAATCTCCCCCGGGAGTTCACGTCCGCGTTGTGCATTGAACCACTCGTTGCCGAGATCAGCAAGCACTCCACATCCATACAGAATGACCCTATTTGGAAAATAACTACATTCAGAAAATAAGGAATCGGAAAGAAAGAGTACAGGCAATGGTATATCCCAAACAGATTAATTCGCTCTGATTCATCCAGTGATTTACAAATAGCAGAGAGTTTTAATGCCCTTTTACAGAAAAATGTATCTTACGAGATCAGTTCATCTTTTCATCTTCATTTGAGGTATTTATTGATCATGGAGATTGTATCTTGGTTAGGGAAATTAAAATATAATCAGTTTTTGTAATTCGGTGTAGTATTTGTCTTTGAAAATATTTTATGTCAACTTTTATCCGTATAGTGCTTCATAAATGGCTGAAGAAGTCAGCCAAAGTTGGGCCAAATGCATGTGGACATCTTTGTTTTTCGGTATCTCTAGCGAAGATTATGTTTAGTAAGATAACACATGAAAATATGCATTTTCCATTGCAGAATTTCTCACATAAAGTGTCTTCCATATATTATTCCCTTTTCTTTTGTTTTCAGTTTGATAAATTTCGTTGACGAATCTGAAAAGACAAAAATTTGTGATGAAAGAAGATATAGTTCAACAATATACGGCTTTACTTGAATTGACCCTACTTGCTCCGTGTGAAAGGCGGAAGATGCTTTAACAAACTTGGCCATTCAAATCTCTTTTGGAAACCTAAAATCAACCTTCACAAGACTTCGCTGTTTCCTCTTGTTAAATCGACATTTTAAGATATTTCTTTCAATAATGCTTTATCTTTTATCGTAGTGCACATTAATCTTAATCCTACGTCATGTTTTGGTAGAGATTAGTTCTTAAGAGATTAATCTTAACTGGAAAATGAACATTTTGAATTACTTTTCTACCGGTTGAAAATGTTCTTAATTTTAATACAAATTTAATAAACAAATGCGTATTAAAATAATGAAAGAGTTATTAATTTCTTTTAAGATAAATTCTGGTATTAACAAGGTCTTCAAAACATTCGCTGTAGTAAACTTAAAACTGGCTATAACGTTTCCAATCTGTCCACCGGGTGATTAATTGCCTTAATTTGCGAAACCCATTTTATAACACATATGGATACAGATTGCTGGTAATTATATAATTGATTTGCGACAAAAACTGGATGCATTATACTCGTAAAATGTTATTATCTATAATTGATACGGCATTAAGAGCAAGCCATAGTTGCGTTCGTCATTACGCCAGTAATATCAATTATTTTCATTCTGTAAACTGAATTTCACGGCGAGTGAACCGTAAGTATACCTACATACATATGTACTATACGTATTTCTTATAATTGTTTTTGCCTGATGGCGTTATAATCTCTGTTACATTTCATCGAACATAATTTCAAGTAAACTTAACTAAATATACAAAATATGAGTATACTTCAAATATAAGTACTTACGCCCAACCCTCGTTTTACACGGATTCGATATAACACGGTTCACAAAGAAGAACAAATAGTTTTTTTTGAACGAATTATTTGTTTTAACACGAATTCCAAAATTAGTTTACTATATAAACAGTTACAGTTGCAAGTTATTTTTTTTAATTTACAATCTTCTAAATAACTTTTAACTATGATTTTTTTACACCCGTAGTGTTTTGATTTTATTTCTTCTTTTTATTAAAGTTATATGTTTTAAGATTTGAGAAATATGATAGACATTACCTTTGAAAATAGCTGTAATCTCTTTTACTTTTTATTTCCTACTCGTTCCTGTCATACTTTACAATTTTTCAAAGGAACAAGCAAAAAATAACCTATATTAAATTTAATATTAGTGTAACATTTTAGAAGCTCTTACGTTACCTTGCTTTTTTCTAACTATATACGTTTTTGAACTTTTTCCATTTTTATTGTACACCTATAGTAGAAGTACTCATGTATTTTATTTATAAAAATACACGATGATTGTTAATATATCATACTATTTATTTTTATTTTGTAAATCATTCAAAGTCTCTCGTATATTTTGCAAGTTAGTGCTATGTTTTGTTAAACAGATGTCGCTTGTAAACGTCTCGTATCGAGTGAAATCGTAACTCGTATCGATTAATTTATCATTAATCCCTTCTGCAATGATCTTTGACCTCAGTAGATTGTATTGACAGATGACTGGCACGCTAAATTCATAACGTACATTCTGACAAGTAAAAATACTTAAATAATCTTTTAGAAACTGCTACAGTAAAAACGCTTTGTAATTTGTTCGCATGGGCCAATTTGTTGTGTTGTATGTATAAAACTTATTAATTAACACTAGTTTACTATTTTATGCAGTATCCTTATTCTTAGTTACTATCCGCTTTTTTTAGGCTCTTGCACCACCCACAATGGACAGCGCTGAATCAATAATTTCACAGTAACGTGAAATCTTCTAGAAACACCTTGACATTATTATATTTACAAACGAAATTTTCTTACTAACTTAAAAACTTATATATTTCTGTGAACCAAATGTAATTTAATTAAATAACACAAAAATGTCACTTTAATTTATTGTTGTCCATGTCATTTAGTCCAGTCCAGTCCAGTCTGGTTTAGTTTAGTTTAGTTTACTACAGTGTAGAGTATAGTCATAGTACGGTCTTGTCAACTTGTTTTTATCGATTAGTACATATGTGTTACACTTTTAATTCAAAGCTCGTCACGTAATGAAATTAATTATCTATAATATGTCAGCCTAATTGAAGAATGCAACGAAGGCCGTAAATAAACATCGAAATGGATTGATTCATGTAAACAACTGTACACCAAATTAAGTACAGGGTGTTCAGCGGGAACGGTTAATAATTGTCTTAAAACTTTTTATAGATAATATGTTTCTAATAGAGTCACAATTTTAAGAATACGCGGAAAATTGACAGAAGGCCGGTAAATAAGCTTTTCTGACTACTCGATGTGCAGATTTCGAATATTTTGATGATTTCAGACACCATTTTGAAAAAACGACGACTAGAAACAGATTTCTTGGAATATCTTCTTATCAATCTGATAATTGGCATATAAATCTTACAATTTGCGTATACCACATTTTTTGTATATCCGGTAAATATTGAGCTGTATAATAGAACTTTTCTCTGAGAAATTGTAATGATTCAAAACAGAGGAAGATATTCAACAGTGAGATGCAAGCGCTTACAATTTTATCGTAGTATCTATTTCACCATAAAGAAAACTAAACTATCCGAACTAAATAGTAAAAATAGATGATATGCACTATCTATGATCCAGTAAATGACCTAAAGTGTATTTCCATTTCAATATTTTCTATTTATAACCATGTGTGGTGCGGTAATGTACTTTTTATCGATTAGACTATTTTTATAGTCAAATTGATGACAAAAATAAATCGCCTTCGTCTATAAATATCTTATAGTCTGAAGTCGACAAGATGACGAACTTGGTTTACCTTATGGTATACATTTTACTAGTAATTTGTTTTAAAACACAATAATTTTAAATGTCAGTGTAATACCTATTACAAAATGTATAGAATACGTTCGAGCGTAGTAGTTACGTACGCAGGTATACAAAAAGTCATTCTAGAATGATATAATGAGCAGTTAAATATTCCAAACATGCGTACTTTTAATTTGCTAATTAATTACAAAATTACCTGAACATATCAGGACAATAAATAACATAAGTAATTCAATTGGTGCGCGTTGATACGATTCGAATGACTATATAGAAATCGATAATCCGAGAACGGTATGGTGCACAGTCACATGTACTTTTGTTAAGTTTATTTCACCGGGTTAGGTTGTGTGATAGAATATATATCAGGGGCGGTCCGTGAGCTTTTGTGTTGGGCAAATAAGTTTTGAAAATGTCTGTGGCACACAGTGGTTCTAGCAGGACAAAGTTAAAATTGATTTGACGGTCTGATCACTCAGCAGTGAAATAACTTACAACGTTTAATTCATTTTTGCTGGATCAATTAATTACAAAATGTTAGAAATTAGTTGAAACTTTTTTGTCTTATGTCATCTCTGCAGTTTCCTAATTCACTCTTATTTAAAATATAGTTCAAATATATAGTAAATATAGTAAAAATAAGGAACGAGAGTAGAAAGGAGGGTGGAAGAGATGAAAGAAACGGAATGCCGACAGGAGAGGCATAGAAAAGAAGGCACAACTGGGGAAGAGGAGCTAAGGTGCAGAGATAGAGAGATATAACAGCAAGAAAGAATGGAAAAAATTAATAACAGCAAATATAATGAAAGATACAAGAGGATTAGGGAGAGAGAGATACTGGAACACAAACGAGAATGGGAAACGAAGAGAAAGCCAGTAGATACTAAGAAAATCGAGAGAAAGGATGTGTAGGGTGTGCTGAAGAGAGATAGAAACGCATAGAGCACATTAAGTATTCATGTGAGAAAAGAGTAAAAAGTGAAAAGAAGATTGTGCAGTTATTACAGTGAGGCAGTGAAGGGAAATGGTGGATAGCGGAGATAGAGAGAAGAAGCGAAGAAAGAGAAGGAAGGGCAGAATAGAAACAGAATTGAAAGTAACAGAAAGAGAGAGTTTAAATTTATTTGTTTAAATTTATTTATTTGAGAGAGAAAGATAAGAGTTTAAATTTATTTGTTTCGTTTGTATTTTTCTTTTTTTCTTTGGAAGGAGTGAGAATGGGTAGTTAGTATGTAATTAAGTACAATGATATGTAATTTTGTAATGATATGCAATGGCAAAAACATTACAGTAAAATAATAATAATAATTTAAAATATAGTTCAAAACAAGATCATTTCTCTTTGAATTTCCTTTTTAGTGTGTCATATCTCAAATACCTTCATTCGTTTTCAAATTCAAATTTTTCCAGATAAAACTAATATATATATACTCGTACATAAAAAATTTAACTTTATTATAAAAAGATACTAGCCGAGTTCGACCTCCCATGCGAGGCTATCTTCAGGTAAATCAAATTATAACATTACACTTTCTTGTAGCACTTGTTAAAACATTCCAAGTCAGAATTAACACAAAAAGACTCTTGTTACAGTGAAGCTGTATCAAAGAATCGATGTAAAATCTGAAATCTCAATCCCACTTCTGATATAAGATTTTACATCAAAACGCACATTTCTACACTAAATATAAAAGTAAAATATTAAAATAATTAATATTATTGTAAAACATAAAATAATAATTCAGACAAGGTTATTGAATTACTTCACTCTAATGTTAGCAAAGTCTTAACTAGGAATGTCTGAATGTTTCTCTAATACCCACTTATCCAGCTTATATTAGACCTTTAAACAAGGGCATGTTTATTTAAAACACACTGTAGTCTGTTGATACTGATACACTAACACACTTCAATTGTTTATCGGTCCATTGTTTATTTCCCAAAATCTTATCTTAACTTAATTTTCTCAGAACTTCCCACGAAAAGACCATTGAAGTCAGTAGTTGCCATGGACGTAATAAGACGTTCTTTTTTTAATCCCATATCTATAAGGGTAATTTAATAAGTTAGTGACTGCAGACAACCAGTCATTGAAAGCAGCTATCCGCGCGATGGATGCTGCGATTGCTATTGAGTGTGTAGTCACCATGGCAAAAATCCATAAATTGGGCTACGAACTGCTACCCATCCAGCAAAACTTTCATCATTAGCATTCTGCTACTATTTCCTCTTTCCAAACCTAAAAAATGGGCGATGGTCGATTTTTCAATTGTTGATTGAAATTGATGTTAATAAATGTGTATTCGCGTGTCTATTTATTAAATATCTAAATGTTGACGGAGATATAGCAATTAAAAATTTTAATTGTAGTTTTAGCGCTAGAGATGTCGGCCATTTGTATGACGTGAAATGCATTTTATACGTCAGTTATTTGTTGATTAGGTCAGTGCTGTGGTATAATCGAAATAATCAAGTCAAGTCTCTGTTACGACAAACATAATATTGAAATTTTATTGTTCCTTGAAATAGCTGTAAATAATATTTGATATTTTGATATATAAATAAATATAACAGAGATTTATGAGCTGTAAGGTTGGTAACCTGTAAATTTGTCAGAGTTCTGTCAAGATTATCTCTCTTTTACGCTCTGTTGTATAAAGGGATAGCAACTGCAACTAGCGATTGTGAGGTCACATGTATTTGGAATGTTGTACAACGTTGAATCCCTTTAATAATTAAAGAGACAAAATATATAAGTAGTTATTAAAAAATAATTGAACATTTGCGGTTCTAGTAACCCACTTTATCAATATAAAGTACACTTTTGTAGAAATTAAGACATAGGAAACAAGCCTTGACTGGGCTATTCTGTTCTATTTTCAGATCCTTGAGATATGTATCGAGCTTAAAGGAGACCATGTTGAGAAATGAAGCGCTTTACAAAAAGAAAAGTCACTGAAATATCAAAGTACCCTCGTATGTGTATATGTGTGTGTGTGATATCTACAAAAACACTTGGAATGTAGAACTTCAACAGAGTCTTGCATACAAATATACCGTAAACTTTATCAAAGTTATTTCAAAGTCTTGCATGATCAAACGTTGTCTAGGGAATCTACTTATATCTTCCAAGACGTCGCTAAATATGAACTGTCTGGAAAGTTAACCACTTCCACGTTAAATTAATTTTAAGTGCAATTTACCGCCATTAATGTATGGTGGTGTAATCATGTACTAAATTACTAAACAGTTTTTTCGCGCATGTTAGTTTTTTTTCTTTGTAATTAGTAGATTATATCGCTACTGCATTAGAAATTATTCACCAAAATGTATAATAGACCTTTTATTGATATATACTCGTAATTTTCAATTTAAGTTCGTACAGCCCTTGTGTGTTATCAATATCAATACATACCGCGCCGCGCCGCGGTGTCAAACCTAATCAAACTTTCATAACGTTAATTGTAAATTTAATTAACTGAATATTTTCACTTTAAATGATACAATGAAAAGTTAAACGGTGATAACAGAATATTGATGAAATTTCAATTTCAATTTAAATGACGTGTCGTCATTTTGACAGCCATTATAACGAATATTGATATTTGGTTGTTTAATTTGGGTAATATTACGCTGCTACACTAGCAATAGTACAACACTATGTTCTCATTGTTTTCATGCCTTTTTTCTCGAGGCCCTCGGGTGGCCAAATTTCATAGCTGACGCCAACGCCTACCAGGTGGCCTGTTTTGTAAAATATTTTTTTAATAAATATATCCTAAAAACAATTTAATTAATAGCATATCGAAAGAATAATTTTTCTTTATTTTGGCATATTATATTTGTTTTGGAAATTCTTCTTTCAATTTTTATTATCTTAGATTTTAATATACCGTTATCTCCTAAGCATTAAACAGTTATCAATACTGTTTAAATTCTAATTAACTAATTTAAAATTAGCATTGAAAAATATGTTAGCAATCATAAAGACAGAACAAAATACTTATTCAGGGAGGCGAACGTGGAAATCCGGGAATTATCAGGGAATTTAATGCAACCTGGAAATATCAGAGAATTTCAGGAAATTTTAGAAAATTTAAAAAAATATCAGGCAATTTGATTGCGGCAACTATTTCATATATAGCCAATTATATTTCATTTAAAATTCAAAATGAAATGAATCAGAAAATTTAAAAAGAAAACGTGTAGCTAATGAAAAAAAAATTTGGCGTCAAAAAAGCTAAACTTTAGACATTTGAAAATTAACGAATCCAGAACGAAAAGTTATTCAAAAAAAAAAAAAAAATTCAAGTTATGATCAATTTAGAAATCTTCAATAATTTTATCTATTACATATTAAGAGTTAATTTGTTCTAGTTTCTACTAGTCTTTAGCTTATTTTTGTCTTACTTAATTTAAGTTACTTTTTATTAACGAGTAATAAATCGAATTTAATTAGTTATTAAACGCCTAAATAAATATGAACATTTTTTTTAGTTTAATACCAGATTTAATTATTGGCAATTGCAATATAATCAAAACTTTAAATATTTAAGTGATACGAATAACATTTCTATATCAGGGAAAAGTACGAAAAACTTTACTGGAAAACCTGGAATTATCACGGAAATTTGAAATAATTTTTTTGGGCCATCCTATTATTTAACACAAAAATAAAACTTATTTTATTATTTTAACACTTGATGTATATTTTTAAATTTCAAAATTATTTTTATATATCTGTTATAGTTCAAATTAACAGAGCTCGGTGGTGACTCATGCTTACAATAAGTATCTGCTGCCTTTATCTTCTTTCTTTGTCTCCTTTTCTCGTATGTATTCCGGTATCTCTCTCCCAAATACTATCTTTCATTATATTTCCTGTTATCATTTTTTTCCATTCTTTCTTGCTGCTGTATCTCTCTGTCTCTGCTCCTTAGCTCTTGTTCCACACTTGTGCTTTCTTCTCTCTTTTCAAAGTACTTGTATCTTTCCCGTCATTATCACGTCTCATCACACATTATACGAAATTTAGTTATACAAATTCATTATTATATTTAAAGAAAAGGTTTTGAGAGTGGAGGACATTTTTTCTTACACAATGGGCCTTAATTTCTACAAAAGTGTACTATATATTGATAAAGTGAGTTACTAGAACCTCAAATGTTCAATTATTTTTTAATAACTCCTTATATGTTAAGAGATATTAACAATTAAAAAAGTAATTTTGTCTCTTTAATTATTAAAGGGATTCAACGTTGTACACATTCCAAGTGCATGTGACAATCACAATTTTTGTGTAAGGTTACCAACCTTACAGCTCATAAATCTCTGCTATATGTATTTATATATCAAAATATCAAATATTATTTACAGCTATTTCAAGTAACACTCAAATTCCAATATTATGTCTGCCTTAGCAGGGTTAAATATAATAAAAGCTTATTATTCTTTGATTTGACTTGATTATTTGACTACCAACAGCTACAGAACATTACTACAGCACTGACATACTCAACAAATAACTGACGTATAAAATGCATTTCACGTCATGCAAATGGCCGACCATTTCTAGCGCTAAAACTACAATTCAAATTTTTAATTGCTATATCTCCGTCAACATTTAGATATTTAATAAAACTAGCGTTCATCCCCGTCGCAAAGCGACGTCTGTCTGTTATATGTGAATTGAATTTCATCTCAAATTTTAATTTCCTTTTTACCGTGACGAGATATTTCTACCGTAACGAGATATTTTTTACCGCAACGAGATATTTTTACCGTGACGAGATATTTTTACCGTGACGAGATATTTTTACCGTGACGAGATATTTTTACCGTAACGAGATATTTTTTACCGCAACGAGATATTTTTACCGTAACGAGATATTTTTTACCGCAACGAGATATTTTTACCGTGACGAGATATTTTTACCGTGACGAGATATTTTTACCGTAACGAGATATTTTTTACCGCAACGAGATATTTTTACCGTGACGAGATATTTTTACCGTGACGAGAAAGTTGGCATCGTTACATATTATATTCCATTCTATTCTATATTCTTTGCACAGTCATTTTAATTTCGTATTTGTATTTTAAGAGTAAACCAATAATAGAAATGTTAGAGTTGAAAGGAAAAAGGAAAAGGAAATGCTCTGAATATAAATACCCTTCAAAGGATATCACATCCTGAATATGGTTTGTGAATCTCATATATTCATTTGTATAAGTATTTATTTATATTATACTTTTAGGGTCCTATTGCAGATGTTTTCCATGTAAAATTTTCATATTAATGTCCTTTTATTCTAACGAGATAACGGCGACAAAATGGCGGCATTTATTCTGTAATACATTTATGTATTGTATTGTAAATATGAAAAATGATGCCAAGATATTTATATGAACAATCTCTGAAAGTTATAGTTGTGTTAACTTTTTATATATTTTTAATATTACTGATATACAAATAAAGGAAAATTTAAAATGTTATGGATGCATATTTATGTACGAAGTTTGGCTATTAAATAACGAGACTGTAACAGCTGTTTATCATGAAGCCTTCTCTTTCAAACGCAGTGCCTCTCGCTTCTGTAACCAATCAGTTTCGCAGGGAAAATGTTAAGTGTAACAATAGAGCAACGAATTGTTATGAAATTTCACATGAATCTTCGACAAACCGCTACTGAAACTTATAATTTATTGAAAGAAGTGTAAGGCAATGATTGTTTATCGCGTACACGTGCTTTTGAGTGGTTTAAGCGATTTTAAGATGATCAAGAAGACGTTCTCTTCGCACTTTCACGTTAAAAACGCATGACAATATCGAAAAAATCTAAATCTCGCGATCTTTTTCTTTTCTAGCTATTACGGCATTCTTTCCAACAATAATTAGCTCTATTTGGTATTGTACTTTGTTTCATCCATCTTCTTCTTCATATCCTATTTAATATTTACGCTATTACAAGTTATTTAAGTTAACAATGTTATTAAAATTAAATTAGTAGTAACCTTTCTAAAATAAGCAAGTTCTAGACTAAATTTAATTTAATTACCTTATATTATAGGCACCTCCGTATGTAATAAATAACTTAATAATAATATTTTGATATGACACAGTTAACACAAATTAATTTCCTTTTCAAACTTTATAGATAGTTCATGCAATATTGCTATTCATGCAATCTTATATTATAATGTCCGAGGTGTATGTTTGTTTTCTTATATTCTTATATGTTTATATTCTTACTAGAGTTTACCCCCGTCGCAATGCGACGTCTTTTTGGCGTGTATCATTTAAATCCAATAAAATAATTCGTAATTAAATTTCATATTTAACTGTTCTATTTTTAAATTGAAATAATAAATAAACTCGCGCACATATACACACATATAAATTGACTAAAAAAATATTATTTTTTTTTCAAAATAAAAAATATTTTCAATTTATGCGTTATTTGACCAACTTTTTTTCAAAATTTGGGATTTTTTTTTTCGATTCGTAAATAAGTTACCAAGATTAGCCTACATACAAAATTTCAATTTTCTAGCACAATTTTTACTCTCAGCAAATACTGCCCCCGTGCCCCCCAATAAAATTTTAAAATTTGGAATTTTTTTTTAATAATAATATACTTAATTATTCTAGAATCCAGAATATGAACTTTCTCCAAAGTTCCCTAGCGGGCCCCCGAATTTCTTCAACCCCCCCTTTTTCAATTTTTGAATTTCTACTTTTTGAGAAATGTCAACATTAAGTACCTTAATACACATGCAAAATTTCAACTTTCTATCTTTTACGACTTAAAAGTAATACTGCAAAAAAGGGCTCACTTTTTTCCAGTTTTTCCAAAATTACGGGTTTCCAGGAAATTCAGGGAAAAATCCGGGGACGTCAAAAGTCTTAGAATTTTTTTCTCTACGAAATAGGAAATTTTTAAAAACTTTCCTGGAGCCGTTTTCGAGATGCCATACAAAATTCGAACCAAACATATAAACACATAAACATATAAGAATATAGATATACACTTGGGTCATTATAATATACTTGAGTTTATCCCCGTCGCAATGCGACGTCTTTTTGGCGTGTATCATTTGAATCCAATAAAATAATTCGTAATTAAATTTCATATTTAACTGTTTTATTTTTAAATTGAAATAATAAATAAACTCGCGCACATATACACACATATAAATTGACTAAAAAAATATTATTTTTTTTTCAAAATAAAAAATATTTTCAATTTATGAGTTATTTGACCAACTTTATTTCAAAATTTGGAATTTTTTTTTTTGATTCGTAAATAAGTTACCAAGGTTAGCGTATACACAAAATTTCAACTTTCTAGCACAATTTTTACTCTCGGCAAATACTGCCCCCGTGCCCCCAAATAAAATTTTGAAATTTTTAATTTTTTTTTATTAATAATATACTTAATTATTCTAGAATCCAGAATATGAACTTTCTCCAAAGTTCCCTACCGGGCCCCCGAATTTCTTCAACCCCCCCTATTTCAATTTTTGAATTTCTAATTTTTGAGAAATGTCAACATTGAATACCTTAATACACATGCCAAATTTCAACTTTCTATCTCTTACCAACTCAAAGTAATACAGCAAAAAGGGCTCACTTTTTTTCCAGTTTTTTCAAAATAACGGGTTTCCAGGAAATTCAGGGAAAAATCCGGGGACGCCAAAAGTCTTAGAATTTTTTTCTCTACGAAATAGGCAATTTTCAAAAACTTCCCTGGAGCCGTTTTCGAGATGCCATACAAAATTCGAACCAAACATATAAACATATAAGAATATAAGAATATAAGAACACAAATATACACCTGGGACATTATAATATAGGATAGACACGCCAATACACATTTATTAACATCAATTTCAATCAACAATTGAAAAATCGACCACTAAAAAATGAGGACGCGTTGTGATTTTCGTTGAACCTGTACCCTACGTGAATGGTTGTCTGCAAATTTTACAATAGACCATTATCAGATTATTAATGACCCACGTGGCTTAAGTCTAAGCTTCATTGTTCCCATTAAATAATAACAGTACGTAGTAAAAAACCCATCGTCATGTTCCGTCTAGTTCCGCTTGATGGATGTCACTTAATTATGACATATTGCTCAGAAAATTACGTTATAAGTAAACCGTGAAAGAGCAATGACTAACCCAGCCTGCAAGCCGTGAGTAAGACCATAATGTTATGAAATGAGTTGCGCTAAAAATACACAGAAATGGATAAATTAAGGTTCTATTTTATACAACAATACGAGATGTTCTAATAATACCGTTGCTGGTATGCAATTCCTCTGAAAATAGGTTATTGGCAAGGATGATTCATTTGCAGATATAGAAATGAATTCCACAATAAGAAGAAATATATTCTCTAAAAAAAAGTAGCCGCATTTATAGGCTATAAGTATTGTGATAAAAGTGTTGAAACATATTTTTTTATGAAATTGTAGCTTTGTAGACAGATAGGACCTTAGGCCTGTCGCACACTGTAAGCGTATTTCGCGCTACTACGCTTTACCTATCCGAACCCTGTAAATGTAATAAATCTCGCACATTGCAAGAGACAAAGCTGTCCGAATACGGGCGTTACGTAGCTTTCAATTTTAACCCAGCGTATACATGCTACAACGATAAATCTATCTGAACCTTGTAAATGCAATCTGAAAGTGAAAGGAACATGGAAGAGAATACAATAGTCTCTTTCATAACAGTGGTGTATCGATACAAATTAAGTCACCGATTTTCGACAGAATTTCGCCGTCTCTGAAATACGTTTGCAGTGTGTGACAGGCCTTACTTTGCAAGTTTTTCAGTTAATAATATTGACAAATAAAACTGTAGTAAAAATGCACCTTCTGGTTAATAAATCTGGAATTCTGGAAAAATGTTTTTTAAACAAATTTAAAAAAGAAAACCACTTCACCGTTTTGTATTTAAGATAAAAATAATATAAAATATCATATTTTTTAACTTCACCATGTTCTTTTCATGGTTTATGGTGATTCGGCAACGCTGCGCGCAAAATTATGTCTTTAACTAAAACTATGTACTTTACGTCAATTCTTTTATTTAAAAGGAACTTAGAGTAAATTAGAGGAACTGGGTAATCATATTGTTTATAAAACAATGTCTAACAAAATATATATTTAAAATTCTAATTCTTCTTTTTTTTTTTTGCAGAAGGTAAGCAGCTGCTCTGCCCCCATTATTTCTACCTATTACAACCAAGGTCTTCATACGAATGTAAGTTTGTACTTTTTATTTGTAAATAAATTAGCAAAAAAAATTATTTAAAATTAAATTATTAAAAAAAGGAAATAATTATAATGAGATACGCAATATATCAAATTTAATTTAAATTGATTATGATATGTTATGATAGTGGGTGGAAGTAAGGAGAGGGTGTATGGGAAGAGGAGTATGGGGTATGATACGAACTAATGTTCTATTGTACTTAAATAATAATTATTACACAATAACACTAACGAAGGCATCAATAAACGGAATTAAATTATAATTACATAAATTTAATTCTATTAGTTAACATTACATTAGATGCATAGGCGTCCACAGAAATGTTTAAAGGGTACCACAAATTTTAGATTCGATTCTATCTAGACTTATCAAATATTCTTTTTGATTTAGTGTAAAACTCGATATTTAAAGCCAGGGGAGGATGTTTAATATTAGCCCCTACCTGCGGACGCCCATGCATGATGTATGTGCTCTCATATATGGTACACGGGCACACCGTGATAGGAGGACATGACATGACATGTGTGTATTATCCTATTGTAGTACTCGAAATATAATCCAATTATAATGAATTTATTGTTCCCTATTTTTACACACATACATTACAATACATATATTCTACTAAACATATTAAACGATTTTTAGGGTTATTTAAAATAACAAAAGTTACCTACTTGTTTGTTACGTAAACAATGTTACCTAATATACCAAGTTTTGTGACTTATTTTATTGCTTCTTGTGAAATAAATTTACCTTTTTCCGAATTAACATATTCTTCTTAAGAAGGCTTCTTTAAGGACGTTCCAAGGGGTAGATAGAAAGATTCGCAAAGCATTCTGGGGAGAGGGGGTAGTTAGAGACATCTATTTTATTTGGCACAATGAATAGTTTTTATTTTTAAGGAACGTCATTTAAAAAAAAAAAAAAAAAATCCATATTCCGCATACAGATGAGAGGAGGGGGGGGGGGTATGATTCATGGCTACGTAGGTTATGGGTGTCTCTCAAAGAACAGTGATGCTGCCGAACTGGCTCCGAATATGACTTACCGAAAAATACCCCTATGCTGCGTTCCACTAAGCGTTCACAACGTCCAAAATATTCGAAAAAGTCACTAATGACGTCATTAATCGCTCACGCCAAGCGTTGGGAAGAGCTGGGTCGTAGTGGTCGTTGTTGAGCATTTCGGCGCAATGTTTAAACATAACGCAACACTTAAAGATGGTGATGAACGAGAAAATTAATTTATATGATTCGGAAAGAGATATTTTATTGAATTTATTATATATTATATAATTAAAACATCCGTTTCAACATAGGTCGGTGTAGGGTTCGTATGTTAAAAATGCAAATTTTGACAGTCAAAATCAAAAAATTTAGTATTGCAAGGAGTATTGAAACTTTTTCTACGTATAAACGAAATTAATAAATATACAGTACAGTAGTAGCAAGGTGCAAAGTTTTTTTTAAATTTTAAAAAAATTTACGACTTCAAAAGCTCTATTAGATTAGGAGCACATCTGACAAACCCCAAAAAATAAAGCAATTAACATACCTACTTAAATTGGGCCACTGTTGTCATTTAACTGTCAGAAATTGGGTTTTTATAAAAATAACATAAAAATGGTTGTTAAAAATAAAAAATCAGACTTCGCCTAAGGCATGTATCAACTAGCATCTTGCTATCAAACACCCTGTATATATAAATTCTCAAGTGATTCTCTTGGGAACTTTCTTGAACATTCAGATAACTCATAAATGCAAGTAAACCAAATTATAATGCATATAAACTTGTCGAATACTGACTTAATATTCGTAGATGTTTCACTAATGAACTGGGTATTCGATATACATACATAACGAATATTTATATATGTAAAGCAAAGCACGAAGTTTTCCTTGCATTTCCGCTGCGAAAACGAACCAGTGGATTCGTGGGTTAATTCAATGCCCAGAGTACGCTGATGTTCCGCGGGTCTTCCACGTGGAAGTACAATATTGGTTTAGTAAAGCAGTAAAGCAAATCCGCACAAATAAATAATTGAAAGTATAAAGTTGTGTTAAAATTCCAACCTCAAAACCATCTCTGTTTATATTATTAATAAAGATTTCTTCTCAAAAACAAAACGAGCACAGGCTCCAGTTCCAGCTCCAGCTCGATCTTGTTCATATTACGTTTGTTTAAACAGCAGGTTTTCTAAACTTTGTCTTCACTTGTATTTGGGATAATCAAGCTAAGACTCGTAAGATGTATACAAGTGTACTGTACAGTATAATTAAATAAAACTAAGAATATTTAAATGTAAAGCAAATAATGATTTACACAATTTAAAATATGGTGTCGTTAATTACCCGTAATAAACATTAATATTCATAAAATCTCATTCAATGCAGAGTGATAAGGTAAACACAAGTGTGCTTCATGCCACATCGTACGCATGATACTGTTCTACTCGTCTCTGATTTACAGGAATCTATAAGGAATGGGCTTGCGAACTCTCGCCGTTTTTTCATTTTCGATTGAAATAAAGGTTAATATATGTAACAGTATATTGGCGTTTTTATTTTTCTAAATATCCAAAAGTTGACGGAATTATAACTATATCAAATTTGAATTTGAATTTCAGTCACAGAAGAAATAAGTAATCGAGATTATCCTTCCTATTTCACAACCTCAATAATATAATACTTCATGGGATACACAAATCAGCTGTTAGTGGTAAGTGACGTATCATAAAAGAGATGGCAAATCATCGGGTATGATGTACCATGCCTTGGAATTTTCTATAACGTTGAATGCCTTTAATAATATATTTTTTTGAGTGCATTAACTTTCGCACTTAAAACATTATTTACATTTATAAACATTTACAATATATAATGTACAACTTATAGATACTAGTAAGGCATTTAAAATAAAGATATTGAATTAGTTTTATTGATAAAGTCAATAAGGTTTTTGAGACTTTCTCTGCTTTCAAATATCAACCTATATTCCTCAGGCATATTACAACCTTGAGTATTGAAGAATAATATGCTTTATCGTTAGTTGGCTGTTACATTGTTCACATATTGGTTGTGGTTCTCTTTTGAATAAGTAGGTATAAGTAATATTTGTATGATCTATCATGAGGGTAGATATTACTACTTCCAGCCTGCCATTTAGTCCGACTGGTAATTTAATTAATTTATACGAGGTCTATACAAACAAAAGGTAACTTTATTTTTTTCGAAAAATATTTATTTATTCATCACTATCTACGTTGTCTCCTTTAAAGTAATCTCCCTCAGATATAATATATTTGTGCCAGCGCTTTTTCCAATCCTCGAAGCACTCCTAATATGCACTTTTTGATATGGCCTTCAACTCTTCCGTCTTTATCTCTTTAATCGAGGCAAATCTCCATCCTTCATGGGTCTTCTCCGTTTTGGGAATAGGAATATTGTAGGTAGAAACTTTAAGCTAATATCACTTGTTGATCGTAATCACTTTTGAACGTGACGCGAAATTTGAAGAGTCACTTTATTTTAACAAACATCGTTTCTAATGATAAAGTGATAAGAAATATTATTATTATTATTAATTGTTTATTGTTCGTCTTTCGGCTTTACAATCTACATTCTTAATACATTTCATATACTTCAACTTACAATTAAATTTACATTATTCTAGACCTTTTTATTTCCAAAAGTACTTTCTGCTTCTTCTTCTCTTGACCCTCTTCCTTCATTTTCCCTAGTCTTCCTTCTGTACTGGTCTCTTCCCTAGTCTATTTTTCTGGGCTGAAGTTTAACTGTTTCCTCGCTACTTCTTTCTTTCTCCTGCTTCCCTTCACTGCCTCTTTTAGTACTTCCTTTCTCTTTCTGTTCCTTATGCAACCCAGCCACTAGTTTATTTATTCTCCTGTTTTTTTCTTTCCTTCTTACTATTTCCGCCATCCACCTCTTTCCTTCACTGCCTCCCTTTAATGTGTGGCCAATATTCCTTTCGCTCGCTACTTTTTCCTTACACTCAAACTTAATGTGCTCCAGCGTTTCGTCCTCCGCTCCGCACACTCTACACTTTCTTTCCTCACTACTATCCCAGTATCTGTTTCCTTTTTCCTCATTTCCCAATCTAAACCTTGCTGTTAATGATAAGAAATATATATATATATATCTCTGTTTACCACTACTTCGTTTTATAATCAGTGATCTTCTAACTAATTACCAAGAGACAATTTGGGTGATTCATAATATAAATTCTTTCAAACAGCAATTTACGCACTCAGCTATTGACGCCACCTTACCTCCCCTATGCACTTAACTTTATTTCCTGTATTTTAATTAAATGATCGGGTGCATATATTTCTTTGTGTTATAGCTATACATTCAATATACAACACATAGTTCCCCTTTGGAGACAATCATTCCACTTCCTGTTAATTATAGTTTTTAATTAAGTTAGATAAGAAAGACAATTTAATTTTTATTATTAATATTGTTTTTTATTTGTTTATTCATAGTTGTATGTTAGTAGTAATAATAGAAGTAACTAAACGCATAAAACAAACTATGAATATTAAAACTATTATCGTTTTAATTTAATAAATACGTTTTTATTACGATTAAAAATATCTTGCTTTCTATCTGTCAGTATTATTAAAAACAAAAAGTACATTCGAATGAGAAAGAAGTTATGTTTTAGGGATCCCATTACTAAAATAATGATCTGCGATTATATAAATTACGATAATTAAGACAATAAAATTATTCTTGACGACAAATTTATGAGACCTTTAGAACAGACGTGACGTACTTAAAAAAATAAGTTTGTTGTTGTGGGCACTAAAATTCTAACACTACTTTTTTCCTTTTTGCACATACAAAAACAAAATTACTTCTTATCCAACTCCATTTTATAAATAGAAATTTTAAAATTTAAATATTGAAAGATATAATAACTAGGTTTATTTAAAATAGATATAGAAAATGTATAACAAATGTAGTAGAAAATTTATATATCATTAAAAATACTTTGAACTTGAACTTGAAAATTTTAACACTACTCAATAGGTCAAAAGATTAAGTAACTCTCACACTACAACCGTATTCGTGCGACTCGCTGTTTTTCAATAAGTAAGTAATGTTTATTAATACACCACTGCATGTACTATATACGTTCGTATTTAAAATATGGTTCATTCGTCTCGGCATAAAAGTTCCGCAATTGGATCTACTTTTTGCCGTTGAAATGCGAGCATTTTGGGATGCATGCATAGATTAGGGTGTAAAAAGCATGCCAAAAAGAAAAATGAAGAACTGAACATAAAATACAGGAATATGAATTGGCTAATTAAGCGACGCTCTGAACTAAACATTGAAAACAAGGTGCTAAAGACAGTGAGGACGTATCGAGTGCAACTCTGGGGTTGCACCAAGAAATTCAATGTTAAAGTTCTAAGTTTTAAACGTTCTAAAGTAAAGTTCTGCGAAGAATAGTTAATGCACCGTAGTATATCCGCATTGATGACATATATAGAGAAGATTAACACAGTCTGAGAAGAAATCAAAACTATAGCAGCGAAGCACGAGTTTAGACTTCGTAACCACGAAAATATCACCGAGACGCAAATGTTGCATGATAGTAATGATGTTCGAAGACTTCGCAGGACTAAACCTTTGGACCTAGTAACCTAATCATGTAGAATTGTTCATTGAAGCAATCTCTACCACACCGTGTAATTATTGAAATGTAAGCTACTAAATAAGTATATCTATACTTAGTTGTACTCTTATCGAAAATAAATAAAAAAAAAGGAGAAATGTGAACAGTATTAACGCTGTCGTTTGGGTTTATTATTTCATTAGGGGCGAAACGATGAGAGGGGAAAATTATTAAAAGTATGACACGTCAGTTGACACAATACATCTTCAATACGCTCTATTCAAAAAGTCATCGTCGCAAGTAGTAGGCTGCAGTGTGAGACCGACTTAAGTTCTTTTTTGTACGGCATTTATATCGTTGACAATTAGAAATTCTGCGAATTAATGAGGCTGTGAATCATATTTTACCTTTTATGAAACTGCGCTATCAGTATCTCAAAATTCCTAACTCTTTTTCGCAATATTATATTATATACCCAGTAAACAATTTGGTGAAGTGTCCTATTTTGTGACGTATCTACTGCTATTGCACTTTAATTATAGTTCGCATCAACTTTATCTTCATTTGTATTCCGACAGGTGAAGTGCTTTCGCCATTTGTAACCGATAAAATAAACATTTCATATGAACGACTGTAAGAAACTGAACTGTAAATGTACTCTTTCATGACAAAAAACTAATACGCATTTTCAATATGATGTCAAAGTGACTCCAAAATGTTTAATGGGTAGTAACAATTAAAATAGTAATTTTTGTTTTGTCGCGGGGACGATAAAAAAATTAAAAGTCTATCCAAACAATAGTAAAATTTTTACAGAACAAGGACAAATATTTTTGAGAAAATGCATAGCAAAATTGTGACGAAAATCTTACAAAGCTTGAAACATATCGCGTTGCCTTTTTTCATATATTATGTCATTCATCTTCAAATTATCTTAAGCATTAAATATAATACAATTACTAGTGTCATATCTCTTCTGATTTGGTTTGCATTGCTTGGAATAGTACACAGCCTTCCCCTACCCCCTCACACTACTACAATACAATGTATTATTATTTACTTTTGTCCTGTGCGATGTCCAACGCCTGATATTGTATAGGATGACTTGTGTAACTGTCTCCTTGTCTCTCTCTCTCGGCATACACCCCACTACGCCCCCCAGCGGACTCCCAATCACCCGTCATTCTGTCTGTTTGCTGACTTTGGCGTTTGTAAATGGGACACGGCTGTGACTTGATAAGGAAGTCGGTAATTCAGACAGACAGAGGCGGAACATCAATACAATAGAAAATTATATTAATTGTAGAAACAGTTTCTAAGACAGTTAAGGTCGTGATAGATAACTTAAAGGAAACGATTTTCAGGAATAATTAGAAGTTACTAATTATAAATAATATAATTATAATTTTTTTTATATAATAGCCTTGTAAAGCATTACTTAATTTCTATAAAACTGTTACCAGAACCTCAAATATTCAATTATTTTTAATAACTCCTTATATTTTGGGAGATATTAACAATTAAAAAAGGCATTTTTTCATATAAAATATTAAAGGGATTCAACATTATAGAAAATCATGGCAATCAATGCATGGTACGTCACATCCGACGATTTGCCATGTCCTTTACACATCAGAGACGCATACGAGTGTGTGTGTGTACTAATAACAGTATTATATTACGCAGGTTGTCAGCATGGAAAAATAATCTCGATTACTTATTTCTTGTAAAACAAGCGGCAAAACTGGAATTCAAATTTTATATAGCTATAACTCCGTAAACATGGATAATTAAAAAAATACTATTCATATATTATATTTTATCATTTACTCCAATCAAAAATAGAAAGAACGGCCCCTGAAAAATGAGTTCACAAACCAATTGATACCTACTATTTACTAACAAGTATAAAATACGAAATAAAGTATAGTATCATTCCCAATCACTGTTTTAATTTTGTTTTCATTTAAATTGTATAGCTTATAGGAATATGCATAGTCATTCACTGCATCGTTCTTAATTTAGAATTTAATTTATGTTTTCTTTGTTTTTTTAGAACCTTACAAGGTCCAATATTTTCAATTTAATAAACTTAATTAAAGAAAAACTATATTATGTTATATCCTCTAAAATGTGACAATCTGTCAAAATGCAGTAGAATTTATTTCTATTAGAAGTTCAATATCAGTTTGTGAAAAATATAGAAGTAAATACATTTCCTCTTATTAATTGTTATTAAAAACAACAATTTTAATTATTCAATTTTGTACAAGTGTCAAAAATTTCGATAAGTAACGACGCATGCGCACCAACTAAACTCAACTAGGAATGCCTGTCCTGAAAATATGAAATCTAAATTAAAGTATTAAATCAAAACGTAAATTAAATATCAAACAGTGAGTGGGAATGAGGCTTAGTAATAATCCTGACATATTTAAAGTATTCACCCGCTTATTAACAAAACTGTATGTTCTCGAGAAACGCTGAATAGCGACTGAATTCCCGAAATCCTTACTACCGATTGACATACGTCAAATTGTCCTCTGGTTCGTTTCGTTCACGTAATGAATCCATAAAAAATATCTTTTGATTAGTTTTACAGATTTAAATACTGGGGAAACTACCCGATTTCATTAAATGACATATTTATAAACAAGTGTTAATAACAAACTACAATATTTATTACTTTGCATATGAATTACAACTTTTATGACCAATCAGATTAGATAGATAGAGTCTGATACGAGTGACGATGTCTCCGTAATTAAAATATGTAAATCTGAAAACTTCATTTAAGCTTGTTGTTAAATAATAACCTTTAATGGAATTGTACCTCACCAGAATTTAATTGTTTCATTTTCATATGGGATTAACCATTAAATGTGTGGAATTTGGTTGATTAAATGATAACACAGGAGCCACTGTCCCACTCTTTACGAGGGGTGAATTACCCCTGAGTAGGGTTGTTTTTTATTCATAAATATTCATCATAATTAATGCCTTAAATAAATATAGAAACACATTTCATTAGTTAATACCATTTTGTGTATTGGGTTTTTTTTATTTATTAATATTATTGTACAATATATTAAGTTTATTGTGTAAAGATTTGAAGTCAATTGGAGTAAAACTGTCGGAGATAAGGAGTTTTAAGTCTTCACCTCTCTGATCTACTTTCGTGCTACTTTGAAACTTTTAAATGCGGTTTCTCACACATAGCTTTTTCAGAGTCGATGTCCTCTCTAGCTCAAAATCTACTGGACCAATTCTTTTAAAATTTTGCACACTCTTTCTTTACATAAATCCCGAGGCAACGCTGTCGAGTTTTTTTAATTTTTTTTATTTTAACGTATTTTAAAATAACAAAGTTTCTGATTTTTTTCATGAGAAATCGGTATTTTGACTTTTAAGTGCTGTAAAAAATTGAAAAATCAATAAATAAAGAAAAACTCGACAGCGTTAGCTGCAGAAACTTATCAACTAATGAAATCATTTTGGTTTTTCGATTTCAGAAAATCCAGTGATGAGTTATGAGTGGCACCGCAATGTTACTTTTTTTTGTGACGTCACCGGAGATTCGCTGTCTTTGCCTCATTTCTTGATATTTATTTATGAAAAGTTAAAAGTATTCTTCAAATGTTATTTTACCATGTAGTAATTATATATTAACTGTGTCCTCAAAAAACATTATCGAAAATATGCTTTGTTTTTATCGTTTTGACCTTACCCCCCTTAAGGTTTGGCTAACATAACAAAAGTTACCAACGTCACTAAGAAGACCTTTGGTCTACTAATAGACAAGAACAAATCAAATTAGATTTGAACTTCTTGTGACATATTAAAATTGGTTGACAATAGACCATTCTAGTGGACTGTATCATCGATTTCTTCAGTGGATTGTACACGTAAATGGACTACACCTTAGAGAGGGTGGTAGGGAGATGTCTCGGGACACAACAGGGTAAAATGGGGTCAGTTTCCTTAGAAATATTTTTATTTTTGTTTTTTTTTTCTTCTTTTTCGTCAACTAAAGTGAACAAGTGTTATATATATAGTATGTGATTCTGAATACCTCTCAAACAGAAGTAATCAAAGTTTTCAAGAAGTTTTTCAACTTTTTTATTACTTTTCTTGTGATTCAAAATTGTGCTTTTATTAGATCTTTAAAAAAAAATGAAGAAAGAAAAAAGGAAAATAATTATGTCTTAAAATTAAGTAAGTCTGCAAGTTCAATGAAAGATAGAAGGGGACAAGTATTGACTTACATCTAATTTTATTTTATCAAGTGTAAATTTATTTTGTCATGAATGTAAACCAGACTTTGCTGTCCTTGTTCGTTCATTTGATTAATGAGACATCTACGAAAAATAGAAATTTAATTTGAATATGCAGTTATATGTAAAATGGTATTCTCCATCTGATTCAATAGCACACCAGCCAAACAAAATTATAATGCAGACTAGCTGTCCCGGCCACGCGTTGCTGTGACTAATGTTTTTGTCATATTACATTACATAGCGCCATCTATTGAATATTTACTCAATCTAGTCAACAGATGTCGCCATCTTTTAAAATCGTTTGGAGCTAACAGATAATTAATAGACAAATAATTTGCAATAAGATAATATTGCAATCATAAATTGAGATGTAAGCTATCCTATCTTTCAAGTTGGATCAAACTGCACACGGTGTACAAATTTGATTAAAATCGGTTAAGTAGTTTAGGAGTCCATCGCGGAGGAACAGCGTGACACGTAATTTATATATATTAAGAAGAAGAAGATTAAGAAGAAGATAACCTTGCCAAATACCGCTGGTAGCATTAATTATCTGTTTTGTAGATTTGTTTTGTTATGTGGTTGGTATATTTGTTTATTTTTGATTTGTTTATCATTTGGTGAGTTAATCCTTTTGTTAGTCATGGAAAAAAATTATTCCACCTCCGAGAATAGAATACAGGACCTAACTACCTCGGCCACTCAGAGGACACTCGAATATAGTTTTTGTCATTATCTCAAAACTTAATATTCTGAGATCTCTCACTATTGAACTGGACAATCGAATTACTGACTATTTCCAAATTTAATATGACTATTTAATTTAATAAATGCGGTAGATTGTCGGAAATCTGGTAAATATTTCGATCAAAGGCTTTCGAATGCGTTCTTTATGAGGCTCAATTTTGAAGACAATATCTCCTTCTAATTTACTAATTTTCAGCAAAGTGCTCTACTTTACAGCGGTGCAGTTCAATATCCATCAGATATACAAAAAAATGTAGTAAACACAAAATGTAGAAAATTAAGTCTTCTATCAGACTGATAATAACTATTTTTAAATATAACTAACTTAGGAGATACCGCAAAAACACTGTTTTTGCCCGCGATTTAAGCTGAAGATTCTAATCTTCAAAAATGAAACAAAATATTCCAAATCAGTACACCCAAATTAATCAGAAATGTTTACTCACCAACTTTTTCGCCAAAATTAAGAATTTATCTGTCTAGAAACAAGATCATTAACAGCACTAAGTGTGAAGATGAGGTAGATCTTGACCATTTTCTGTGGTTTTTTTTTTAATATAGTTTCTCGGGTTTCCTAGGCACGTAGCCTTTTATCGCCCGTAATATTGTTCTTCTTCTTCTTATACTTTATATCCGGACAACAAGAATGATCTATTCATAGCTACTGCAGTTATAAATTTCGGTTTCTCAATCAAAAAGGCGGTGTTAACAGGAAGCGTCTGCGAAGTCTGTAGCACCGGCCTTTGGAGTCTGTTTCTTGCCATTGCTGTATTTTTACATTGCCTCAGAATGTGGTCAGGATCTGCCTCCTCTTCACCACATTCACATTTAGAGTTTGGAATGATTTTGTTTCTTGATAGATGTTTCGGAGCTCAAGTATGATTCATTCTTAGTCTTGAGGTCATTGTTATTAATCTTCTTGGCCATGTTAATTTGGCAAACCATGGCTTACGTTTCAGTATTGGTTGTATTTTATAAAATTCTCTACCTTTATCAGAATTATCCCACTTGCCTTGCCAATTTTTCATTTCTATTTTTTTAATATGAAATACAAATACTTTCTGTGGTTATGCAGAAATACAGTAAAAGCCAGGAATGGACTTCAAACGTGGTGTTGCAGACTTCGCTAATGCTGTGGTCATGGATACATCGTTCTTTTGTCGGGATGTAAAGGTTAAAAGATATAGAAGGAGTCATTATTGGAGGTGATAAAAGTCTATTTGTCTAGGAAACCCGAGAAAGCATCAACAAAGAAACAAAACATTCATATAACAAAAACGTAATGAAATATTTTGAACATAACAACAATCCAATAAGTATTCTGCGCCAGGTCGGTGCTTGTCTCAAGTATTCTTATTGTCTTAATTGAACAGGTACTACTAGAAGTAGCGCTAGGCCATGTAGCCCCATAGCCCTCTGTCTGTTATTGTTATCTTGAACATCAGCTCAAGTTTAGTGTTTGCTATCAGCGTGTGGAGTGCTTTGTTGTTTAGCTCTATGTTGTTCAGGTTAAGACGTGATCGTATCAAATTGTATCACTCATTAGAAAAAGGGTGAAGAGGGACAGAGGGAAGGTGTTGTAAGTAAATATATCAAGTACCGTGTTGCTAACATATTTAATCAACGTTATAAAACAATAAACTGAATTATATGCCAGAAGCGATTATTATACAGGGCCGCATCTTGATGATCGTGGAACAAAATATTGAAATGTTGTTGATATACATTTTGGTAAAGAATTAGTCATGTTATTTCGATCCCGAGAAATCATAAACTTTATTATTTTCCGTCTTTAATTATCATTCCTCTACTTGAAATCCTCTACATTTTTTTTATCATTACCTCTAATATTGAAATAATCTAAATATTCCCATTTAAAATGCTAAGGCTTGTCACGAATGCACCATGGTTTGTACCTAACAACACAATACATCGAAATAGTGCTTAGAATTTAAGCATACAAAGAGAGAATACTTGAACATCTTTACAATTTGTTCAACTGTCTAATGTCAAATAATTTCGTAGTACGCAGACTAAAAAAGAAAGCACCTCAGGACCAATTAACAGAATCTAGGATCTATTGAAATTGAGGGAAGAGTCTTTGGGCAAATCCTGCGCAAGGTACTCTATTATTTTTACATACCTATCACTGAATGTCCTCTAAACAGGACAATTGTAATATTCTATAGAAATCAAATTAAAAAAAATATCATTCAATACCAGAATCGACTCCACTCGTTTCATAAATGGGAACTATGACGTATTCTAACAAAAAGAACAACTCAAATAACTGTCAGTTTAATTACCTAATCTGAAGAACACTGGTTGCGGTAGATTCGACTAACACTTCTAATAAACACAACGACAAGTCTCTCCAATTCCAATTTAACGTCAATTACATTCAGTCGAGTGTTTAGAATGTGGTACACATCCTAGCACATACCTAAATAATCCCTCCTTGTTTCAATTTCGTTGCCCTCTTTGCGGGTTTCTTCATAATCCTCTTCATATGTGATAATGACAATAGAATCCCGGGTTATTACTAGAATATATGCATGCACGGGTGTAGTTAGTACATATAAAAGGCCCCATACACACTCGAATGTGATGGGTTTAGCAATATGCTTGATTGTTTATGGTTATAATGGATATATATGAAATCTCTGTAGCAATGCAACCCTATTATTGATTACATTTTGTTACAATTACAATGCATTTTGTAGTAATTGTACATTATGTGATGCATTGTTGTCATTAAATTTCTGATAACATTTTTATTTCGTATCCAATACTTCCTTCTGCAATTAGGAAGCCATTTATTTATTACTGTGTTCAACTGATGAGCAACTGATAACACACCCGCATCGCACGAACGCCTGTTTACCTCTCTTCAGTCTTCATTATCAACACATTGAGGTCTCTCACACTTTAAGGTAGTTTGAAAGTATAGTGACAATCATAGGCAAAAGTATAATCGAATACGTGTTGTATCATTTTACTTTAAAAATAACGCAAACGTTATAGCATATATAAAGCAAACTCTGAAGAACCTTACCAATTCATAAAAAAAAAGTCAAGTAAAATAATTTGTGACGCGCGTCACACAAAATGCATCACGAATATAATTTATCAAGCTTTCCACATATTATTCCCGGTGCTTATGTAAATGTTAAAAATAAACTATTAAAATCAAAGTCAAATCAATTTTTCTTTTTATATACTCGTACAATTCTGTGAAAATCATAAACTTCTTAATTGACCTTATAATATTTATAACGTCAAAAGTTGAAAAAAGTTTTCCGCTACAAAATCCATTATCGTTAATTTACTCAATAATTTTCTTTATTCCTTGACTAATATTATTACATCAAATAGGTTTTCCATGGGTTTTCACGTCAAATGTTTTCTTTACACATAATGGCAATTTATGATGAATTTTCCATAGTACTTTGAGTTTCCTGCAACAATATTAGCCAACAACTCCAACACCAGCTCCCCCCTCACTCTCCCACTCTAATAGATTCATTTTATTCTGTAGGCCAATATATTACAGTGACTCTCAAAGGTTTCTAAAATTCTATCCGCTGTGGGTTCAAAATAATGTGAGACTCGTTTCTTATTCGTAGTTTAGTTAACATTTATCATTTTCTACAACAATAAAAGAAAATGAGTAAATGGTGTAGCTTATTTCAAAAAATTTGTACATATTTATTTATATAAAAAATGAGACTATATACATATACTAAGGCCACTATTTTGTAATGTTTTAAGAGCGCTTGTTACTATTATGCGATTTTTAAAACGTCCTGTATTTCGATCTTCTAATCCTTCTTTTCTAGCTCCTTCTTCTGTTTCAATTTCCTTCTTCTTTGCATCTTCACCATACACTTCTTTCTTTCAATAATTGCTTTATCTTATTTTCACTATCTATATTAAATTCACATTACTTTTTTAAACGTTCCAGTGTCCCATTTGCTTCCTTATGGGGTCCATAGACGATATATGTTAACCATGTTGGTCGTTTGGGCCATAGATGCAGTAACATATTTACCAACCAAGTTGTCAACATCAATTCGGATGCATTATTTGCAGGGTGATTTATTCCTGGTGCTGCTTCTTATTTTCTTGAAATATCATTTTATTAAATGCTTTTTTTTTCATTATAGTACTACGATTTCAACAGCTAGGTGATATCTCACATTAATTGTAATATAATAATTGTGTGTTTTTTTAGATTTGTTTATCATTTGGTGAATTAATTCTTTGTCTGTCATGGAACACATTTATTCTATCTCCTGAAATCGAACCCAGAGCTAAGCATATCTGAGTGTTAGAGTTATAATCTAACTACTTCGGGCACCCAGATGACAAATATTTCTTCTTTATTATACCTATTACATTGTTATAACTAGTTTATATAAACTATCTAATAACATTTTTTCTAGGTAATTTAGTAATGGTAATATTTTTTAAGTCAGAGTATTAATCATTGTTAATACTCTTTTTTTTTGTCGGTCATCATACTAGCTCAAATCGTTGCTCGTGGTTCCTTCCCATTTTCGTAATTTCTTCAGCTACTGTAGTTACTTTGAGATCCCTACGTATATCGCTATTGCGGACATACCATGGTGCATTCACTATGTTCCTCAGAACTTTATTTTGGAAAGTCTGAATGCATGTGATGTTGCATTTCTTAGTGCAGCCCCATAGCTTGATCCATTTGTCCAAACTGGTTTCAATATTTGCTTATACAGCATTAACTTGTTATGTATGGATAATGTGAATTTGCGTCCCATTAGCCAGTACATTTTCTTATATCTTATTCTATTAAATACTATTTAATATCAAAAGTTTTTGATCTTACGCCAACCATTATTACAACATGGAATTAAACCACCAAGCTACCCTCATCCACTACAATATGTTGACAACCTTGTTGGTGGTCTGATTATCTTTGTTTATTGAGTTTCTCTGTACTCACAGTTGCGATAACACTGGTGCAACACAACTATACACAATGGCCTTGCGTTGCCGTAGCCGTTACCTACGTTGTGTCCTACACACGAACAAAACTTCTTGTAAATGTTCGAGTACAGTGCATGATGACGTAACTAGCCGTTGTTATGACAACGACATACATACATACTGGTATATACAGCTACATCCTTGTGTAGTGTGTAGAGCAGACTTGCTTTATACCATAAAGTAGGCTCTGGCGTAGAGACCGTGTAGCATGGCGAGCGTAGAGCGTAGCCGTTATAGCCTTTCGTTACGAAACGTAGACATAATAATGATTGCTGAATACAATACAGTATTACACTGCACACACACGTATATAACCTTGTTTGTCCAGATTAGTATGTGTATGTATTTGTATTATATGTACTTGTTTATATTTTTTGATATATGAAATGTAATTATAAAAATAATTGATAGAATTATAAATACGTATGAGAACTTTTTGATAATTAAAATGAATATATCTCGGAAAAGTGCTCAGTTTTATCTGTATTTATTAAGCCAAGAGCATTATTAAGACAAAAGTAATGATTTATTTTTATATAAACTAGTAAAAGAATTGGTTGCAAAAGAAACTTTAAGACACCTCTTTCTTTGGCCAGGATATTTTGTCTATCTACACTGTAAAAGAAATTGGACGAAAAATGCTTTGGATGAAAATACGAAAAAGAAATAATAATCATAATAATACAAAAAAAGAAATTCCCTGCAACATTTAATTCAGCCTGTACATTTATATGATTCAACGCATTACAGAATTACGAATTTATTTCGACCAATTTTTTTTTACAATGTCAGTAAATCCGCAATTCTGTAACACATGAAATTATTTAAACGGTGATTTAAAATTCACACGGAAATATCTAAAGTTAGTTACAAATTTTCCACAAATATTCCGCTACCAGATCGTATATTTATATCGAATGTTTGCTCTATGAGCTTGTGTACGTACACTGTGCAGAAAAAAGGTCGAAAAAATGTTTTAGACTGGAACCACACTTCTAAAGAAAAATCGGCACTCCAAATTTCAAACTGCAGCATTTAAAAGCTGTAAAGATTGTGTAAACATTCGCTTCAGCCATTCGTACACGAACACACAAATGTGGCACTGGCATAAGAAAGAGTCATCTAAATATTATCTTCGACAATTTGTTTACAGTGTACAATATATCATGTTATAACGCGAATATTATTTTAAAATAAGACAGATTTTAAAGATAGACAGTACAAGAATGTATCTAACTTAAGAAGAGAGAAAGTGAGAAAGAGGGAAACAGGAGAGATAGCAAATGATACATGAAGCCTGTCATTTCTTCTAAATGTCTAATTAAAATTACGAAACATTAATTTTGCTTTTAAAATATTTTCTTGGCTTTTTCGTTTAATAATTTAAAATCTTAACCTTATTATACATTTTTTAAGATTAATGACTAATTTAAAAAAAAAAAAAATCTGTTGCTCGCCAAAACACTTAGCTTGATTACACAATTAATAAAATAATAATTCAAATATTTGACGTTGACCTTTCACCTTTTTTGAGCTTTGAGCTTAAAGCTTTGTGCTGTACTTTTCTGTTGACATTGATGTTTTTAATTTATTTCATCTTGATGACAACCTTTTTCATTTAAAAAGGTAAATATGCAATTAGTTTAATTAAGTTAAAAGTATCTTGTTGTGTAAATGGAGAATTCTGTTTCTAAGTAGGGATGAGCATCAGATTAAAAGAAAATATCGATGTATCGATGTCCAACAGTAAAGAGGATAAAAGGAATAAGGTTCAAATGAAAGAATGATTATAAGAGCAGTGAAAACGATCATTTGATCAATATTGCGTTTTGTTAGACCGTCCGCACATGGGTCGTCTGATTGCAAACGCGAGCCCCAAATCTGCCCGAACCGAATGAGAATGGAACTGTGTTATGAGTGAGAGAACGCACGTGTATACGAGTGAAAGAAAACACACGGCACGAATGAAACTAAACTGATTTCAAATTGGTTTTGAGCGACTGTGTTTTTAGGTCGCAGGCAGTTACTTTGCATGCTTTTGATGGTGACATCATGAGCAGAGATGTGCACAAATAATTTTCAAAAGTATTTAAATACATACATACATACAAATATTTCATATTACGACACAATAATATCACCTATTATACTATTGTTAAAAATTCTATAGTCACGAAACACGGCACGACATGGCTCGTTTTTCGTTTTCCTTGGAAACTTCGTTGCGCGACTTAGTTTGCAATCAGTCGACTCGTATGGAGACGGCCTAAATATTCCCATATCATGATGGTACAGTGGCCGAGGCGATTATGCTTAATAGCAGACTGCTGCATTGAAATAGACCGACGTTAAATAAAACTGATTATGCCTGCATCGGTTCATGTTTTTACTACCGTAAATACCGTTGATATATTTTCCTTCTATCTGAAAATGAAACTAGGTAACACAGTTTAACAAACACTGATCTTACATCTTAAATAAATGTTTTTAATGTGAAATGGTAATTCTTTTCCAGATTATAACTCCCTGATATTAATTAAAATAAAACCTCGTGTAGGTTGAAGAATTTTCTTCATATTTTATTTACGAAGATTATCGTTGTTTTTTACAGTAAAATTTAATTTTCTGATTGATGCAGAGGCGTAACTAATTCCCTTAGGCTCTGGAGTTTTAAATATAGAACGCGTTTCATTTGTATGAGATTAAGATCCTTGTTCGACACAGAATATTTCGTCACAGTGATATTTTGTGAAAATAATGCCATTTTTATTTAATTTATT
The DNA here is from genome assembly GCA_963678705.1 of Panorpa germanica. Classification (NCBI taxonomy): domain Eukaryota; kingdom Metazoa; phylum Arthropoda; class Insecta; order Mecoptera; family Panorpidae; genus Panorpa; species Panorpa germanica. Next base: position 10,971,027 of record OY783221.1, read on the forward strand.
TAACTACACCGCTATCTAATAAGTTTATGGTTATGTATGTAATATAATCAATTTAACTTGATAACAACCTTGATTCAGAAAATATAACTCTTCTTGAGAAATCGTATCTAAAGACATAACAGTCCGTATGTCATCTTCTATATAATTTATTTCAGAATATTTATTTGTTAGTTGAATTTAAAACATTGGAAATACAAATATTTTCTTATATCTAAACTTATTTTAATTTGTTTGAAAATAGACCACTAGCTTATACAGTAAAGGTTTTTTTTTAAATAATCTGTCAGTGCCGTGAAGAAACTAAGTACGTTAGTATTCAGAGAGGTGAACTGATTAAAAGAAAGAAGATGTTTTGTTGAATGTAAATTGTGCGTTGTGAGTTTCTTGTCTAGCCTATATAAAGCTTTTGTAAAAAAAGTATACTATTTATGCAAGTCATAAATATATGAATTCACAGTTATGGGGTACCTTATGTCAGTAAGTAAGGCTAGTGCAATAACGCTAATGTAAAAATAGCAGGACTATGCAAAGATGCATGTAACCTACAATCACCGACACTCTAAATTAGTTACAACTCCTTGCGCGTTACAGTAATTTTAGAGTGTACATGCCATACTTCTTTACGTTCACCCCAATTCTTCAACCCTCTGCAAAGTAAGTGCCGTTATACTCAACAATTCCGTAAGTTTCGTGCTTTTTGCCGACTAACGATACAAACTTACACTTACGCCAAGGTTTAACGTTGGAGGTGCTTCATTTTCAGGGCGAAGTCCTTGAACTTTCCTTACTTTATTACAGTACGCTTCGTCTGACGCATTCAAGGGTTTCTATTTCCTTATCCTTGAAGTTTTTCCATGTCAGTTAGTTCTTAGAAACTGGTATATGTTCCCTTGTAGTTTTCGTTTTAGAATACCTATTGTAAATTTTACTATTACCGCGCTAAACACTGTTATTTTTGAGCAAGTTGAAACTTGAAAATTAGAAATGAGTTATCATATGAAGCATATTTCAAAAATATAGCAGGTACACAGTTACAATATACTTTTATAATATGTAAAATAAAACTCATCTGTTAGGGGCAATCCTTAAATTACGCCACACGCAAGGGTTAAGGGTTGTATTTAATATTTTCTATACAATCAGGGATGCATATGTAAATGTTTTAAAATATTATCAGAGTTGCGTTTTAATATTATATCTTTTCCATTTATTTTATAAGATATAACAGAAAATATTTTCTGTAAATAAGGTAAGGTTAAGTAAAATATATTACGTTCAATAATACTTAATATTTTTAAAACCGTTGCAAATTGCGTTATTTCAGTCCGTGTTTTTTAGTTTTCATTTATTTAACCAAAAATGAATTTAAATGTAGGCACAAACCTTCAAAGAAATTACATTTGGAGCATTAAGAGAGAATCTTTCCAACACAATATATTTCAAAGTGAAGTAACTAGAGATCCCACGCGACGCGAGCCGCAACGCGACGAATTCAGATAATGGATTTTTGTAGCGTTTATTTGCATATAAATTAATTTTTTTTTTTTGTGTTTTGTTAGTAAAAGTAAAATTTATTGTTAAAGGTGTTGTACATAAAATGTATTTTGTTATGCAGAGCCGTGGACTTTCGTGAATATACAATGAGCTTGATTATTTTGCAGATTACAGGGCTTCGCAGATAATTGTAATTCAATTGTATCAAGTGATACAATATTAAAACAATTTTGTATTTGTCGTAAACAGATGGAGAGAACACTATAGCAACACCTTGAACAAACAGAGACAGATTCTAGTCTATCAAATTTCTGTGTAAACAGGTATAACTTTGTTAAATTTATACCTTCATAATGTATCTCAATAAATTATATATCAAATACGTATATATAAAGTACGTTTGCTTATGTAAAAGTGCAAATAGGGGTTGCTAACTGCTAAAGATGCATAAGAGTGAGAGAGAGTTACCGCACTACACCGTTCATCAGACAAAGACGCAGTATGCCAACTGACCGTCGTTTTAAAACTATATGTTTATATCTAGTTGGCAAGAGTGAAAAGTGGCAACCCAAACTTTTTAAGTTCTTTACATATACGTATATAATTTTTTTTTTATTACAATTAGATGGGCTTCTTAGGACCTCGGCTATTTAAATTACAATAACATTAATTTACAGTATCTTTACTTTTCAGATCATTTTATACATTTCCTTGCTTCATTCTTTCTGATAACCTCGTTCCCTTTTTCTCACTTTTTATTTCGTCCTTCTATGCTTGAATTAGATCTAACCTTTCTTTTCTTGTAACCGTCTGTATTCTGTATTTACATTGCATCAAACTGGGCTTCAACCACCGTCTTTCCACTATTCCTTTTCCTTTTTTCTCCTCTTTGTTTTGTTGTCTTTCATCCTCTGATTACTCTTCGTAATCATTGGCTTCATCATTTTCCTCTTCTTCCTCATCATCTAGATCTTTTTTATCTTCATTTTCTACGTCTTTATCATATTCTTCTACATCTTCTTCTTCGTTTTCTTCAGTATATAGAAATAAATTATATTTTATCTGGCCGCTGTGTTTGGTGATAGACAGGATGTGAAGTATGGCGGGAGTGAAAGTGTAGGATTAAGATATTATGTATGTAGTTTATGAAATGTAAATACTAAAGACGAAAAAAGGACCGTGGTCATGGTGAGCTGGTAAATTATCAAGAAAAGAAAAAAAAATTATCTTCAAAACAAGTGAACGAAATTGTTTAAAAAGAAATTGAAATAAATTTTCATTAAAAGTACTGCAATGTGTAGCCAGATAGTTGTGTTTCCATCTCCAGTCGCTTTTACTCTACATAATGCCCCTCCAACACACAAATTACTTCAATTCTATTTTTCGAGATTTACCCTTCGACCTATTTCCAGATTGCCATCTTTATTCTGTCCGCATTCATATCATTTCAATCAATTATTCATAATTCAACAAAGAAATATTCTTTGTACTTTTTAAAAGATTAAAAAACAAATGTAATTTTTTTATGTTGTATCCTGTTTTGATCCTTACGAAACATTGTAACTTAAGATCTTCGTAATATTCCTTTGAAGATGCTTATCTCCATAATAATGACTCGTTTACCTGATGTTTTCTTATTTCAAACGCAGTCTTATTAACTGTAACCTTACTAAGAACAAAGTCTTCCTGTCTGAACGTCATGGCGTAACAGTGTCTGACGTTTGGAGCACGAAGGAGTAATCCTTATCAAGGATTCTCAGAAAGGTTTAAATAAATATTGTGTGGGAAGGAAACATGAAAATATTTAAATCGGAAAACCCTTTGTATTTTCAACCATATGATGAATTTACGATGGAGAAGATTTAAATCTTAAAGATGTTACAAACTCCATACAATACAGTACAATGGGTGGGTGGGTGTTTCATGCGAACAAACATAAGCCTTTCATAGTTATATTTGTAGCCGTGTTTTGATACAGTGACATCTGCTTACCATCTGTAAAGAATATTTATATTACATAAATGTTACGTAAATGGTACATTCCTGTACTTCATAATTCGTATTTTTAATGGTAATAATATTGACATGCAAAATTAAGGATCAAATCAATTTAATTACTAAAAATAATAAGATAAAATTCATGTTAAGAGGAAACGAAATTTTCGATAAATTGGCAAAGGAATCTATAAATTTGAAAATTGAAATGAAAGTGAAATTACCTACATATGATATTTTTAGAATATATAATCAAAAAATTGAACTTCAATTTGAGAAATCGGGATTTCATTAACAAAAGTCAGGTAAAAGTTTCATATCAATTTAAGTAAGAAAAATAGGTTCAGAAATGAGTCCCGGAAAATTATTTTCAATTTCAGAATCAAAAGTAATCATTGTAAGGGCGTTTGCACATAAGGCGACTGATTGCAAACCTTAGCCCCGAATCTGCCCGAACCGAATGAGAATGGAACTGAGTTCTTAGTGAAAGAACGAACGTGTATACGAGTGAGAGAAAACACACGACATAAATGAAACTAAACTAGTTTGGAGTACGTTTACAGCGAGTCTGTTCCTCGGTCGCAGGGCCAAGCTTGGTTGCATGTGGTTGCATGGTTTTGTTGGTGGTATCATGAACAGAGTTGTACACAAATACTATTCAAAAGTATTTGAATACATACTAATACGACTCAATAAAATCCCCTGTTATGCTATTGTTAAAAATTCTATAGAGTCACGAAGCACGGATCGACTAGTTTGCAATCAGTCTCACCTGTATAAAATTAATATTAAATCTGACGATAGATGCCAATGTTGCGAATTAGGAACCTTAGATCATATTATATTTGAATGCATAAATTATAATATACAAAGATCAAAATTCAATAGTGAAATATTAGATGTGATTAAACCTTTCCCTGTTAATTCTAAATTTTTGTTAAGTGATTCAAAATTAATTAGTATATTATTCAAATATTTAGACAATTATATAATAAGCTAATAAGTTTATGATTAAGAATGCACTTAATCAGTTTAATTTGATAACAAGCAAACCCATAAAATATAACGCTGGTCCGGGGATCTAACCCAAAATGTATTATTCTATATAAATAAATCTACAGGAATTTGACCGTGTGCTACACTGTAAAAAAAGAATACCGTGGAAATAATAATAATAAAAATATAAATAATAACTTCTTTTTAATGTACATTTATATGATTCAATGCGGATTTATTTTTAGAGAAAAAGCGTGTAAACCATTTTTTCGACTAAATTTTTTACAGTGTAGTTTACACCACCACTAAATACAACAAAGTGTTCTTCATAATTTTATTTATATTCATTTCATATACACACAAAAGCATTGATTTACACCTCGCGTGTTAACAAAACATAACTCATTGATAAATTTATCTTCACTAGTGTTTCATCTAAATGGAAAATTTTCAATAATAAATATATGATGAGGTCGATGACGTCAATGTAGTATGACGTCATTCTCATTTATTCATGCGAGTGTGTGTGTGTGTGTGTACGAGTATATAAAGTCATTTTCTTTATTATTAAACTAACGAGATTCGTGTTGTGGAAAATATGCGGAGAATTAGTTTATTTATGGTTGTAATATATTTCAATGCAAAATGTAATGTTTCTAATGGTGGTAATAAGCCTAACTGAGCATTAAGCGAGGGGGGATGACGTCGACGTCGTGAGGGGAAGGGGAAGGAATGTACTGCGGGTGATAAGCGAATATATATTTCATAATATTTGTTCGTTAAATAAACCGTAAAATATAGTTACGAATTTTGATTTTGTTTACTGCGTTATCATAAACCACGTCTAACGCGAGTTCCAACAGTGCTAATTCCAGCAACGCGATAAAAATATAACGTCACTTTACAACATTTTTAAGAGCAAATTAATTAAGTCTATTGTCATTAAAATTAACCTATTCTATATCTACTTAAATAAATGTTAAATACTGCTCATTAGTAAGGCTATCATTTGTGAACGGCAGGACCGATTTGGCTAAAAATATTTCTTTACATATTCGTAGGCCTGTCGCACACTGCAAGCGTGTTTAAGCGAATTTTGACCGGACGTATACGCGGTACTACACTTTACCTATCCAAACCTAGTAAATGTAATGAACTTCGCACACTGCAAGCGACAAAGCCGTATAAATACGGGCGTTATTTAGCTCTTATACTGGAAGCGTATATCAGAGAATTTTAACCAAGCGAATACATGCTACAACGCTAAACCTATCCGAACCTTGCAAATGTAATCAACCGTCTCAGACTGGAAAAGAATGCAATAGTCTCTTTCATAATAGTGGTGTATCGATAAAATTTATAGTAAAACATGGTCTCATGATAAATTATTTTAGTGCAAAACAACTCCAATACACTCTACAGTACACAAGTTAGACTTGGCGTATTGTTGTATCGGTACGGGGTATGTATGTATTATGACACAATATGCAAAAAACACAGGAGTCGCCGTCGCTTAAATACGCTTACACTGTGCAACAGCGAATGATTAGATGCAGGGAGAGTCTGAAAAACCTGATTGACCTTATCAATAAAACTAATTAATTTTTTTAATTTTAAATACTCATACTCGTGTCTATAAGTTGTAAATTATGTATTACAAATGTTTGTAAAATGTATATATTGTTTTAAGTGCTAATAACTGTTGAAAGTTGATGCACTCAAATATATATTTAAAGGAAGAAAGTTTTTAGGGAAAGAAAAATTAGAAAATATGATGGAACAAAAGTCATTTGACAGCTGATTGTAAATTTATGAATCAAACTGATAGTGACGAAAAATTGATTCAGTTGTTTACTATCAGTTGAACTTTGAAGAAGTTTATTGAAATTTGGACAGAACAACGTCTGTAGGATCACCTAGTTAATAATAAATTAATTAGCTATGGAATTTTTCCAGACGGGGCAAAAATTTAAATTAATAAGTTTCTATATATGTAAACGTACAGCCTTAAGTATTTTGCAGTCACACGTAATATGCGTACTGACTCCACTTTCAAAATAAACTGTTATATTTTTTTTATAACTTATAAACATTTCAGGCATGAAAGATTGAATAAGGAAGTTGTATTCGTCTTAAACCCATAGGGTGTTGGTATTTACTTTCCATGCCGCCCCATTATTATCACATGAAATATATTTTAAGAGTAATTACCTCCATTATACAAAATTAAGTTTATTTCTCAAACGAAATCTAATAAAAGACGTAGTACAATCTCGTAAATAACTAAAAATAAATTAAGAGCTTATTTTAAGCTTTCGTATATATATATATAGCACAACTTGAAAGAATTCAGTCGCTACGGACTATTTTTGAACCATAACAAACACACCGTGAAAGTTCAGTAATCATCACGATTTACTTACTGAATATGGCCTCAACAGTGTGAAGAAATTTTCCCCCTAAAATTGATATACAGAAGTCTATGAGCCAGATTGTTGTTTCTCGTTTAGAAGGATAAAGGTTTCTATTTGGATATAATTTTTTTTATATTCCCAATATATGTATTTTAATAATCTATAAAAGTTTTTTGTAACATCCTCATATTTTTTGGACTCTTTATATGCTAGAATTTCAAACACACTTTTAATGCTTTATTAATATTTCTTTTCAGGTGAGTGACATATGACACATTTGCTTACCATCCTCCAACGGTCAACGCAATCTTGATGTAACCTAACTCAATTCTACAAGGAGCATATGTAAGTTAAGAGAAAAATACTTTTCCATAGTTATGAGCCAACAAAGACTTCACTAACATTCATATAACATTTCCTTTGCCTACAACTTGGAAATATGTATCCGCTGTGGACTTAAGGTCGCTCGTGCACCTACATATGTTCTCTTCTTCTTTCTAAGTCTGAAAACCGCAAAGGGATTTTTCTATGAAACCATCACGGTAAAATGGTTGTATCATATGTAAATAGATATACGTGATGCTCACGTATCGTTGTACTCAATGAGATGGGGAAGGGGCGGGGGCGGGGGCAGGGAGGTGTTAGATCAGATGGATTTCGTAGAGCAAAAGTACAGTGCTTAAGAAAAGTGTTATTGACATAAAATGAAATTCGGCATTCAAATATTTATTTAGTAACTTATATCAAATATGAATACGTGGGTTTATTTTTTGAAAGGTTCTTCTTCTTTTTCTTTTCTTTATCGGATATCTCATGTAAAGTATTAGTGAATATTGACGAAGGTGATTGATATCTTAAACATCAATTCGTTCGTAGATCTATGTCATTACTAATGTTAAGATTTCTCATGGCATTCGTAAGAGGGCTGCATTGAGGGACTGTCCCGTTTTAGATATGTAACAAGTGATAGGGACAAATGAGTCGCCCAAAAAGTTTTTATATTTTGTGAGTTTTGTAAATTTCAATAGGATACATAATAATCTTTTTAGGTATTAAAGGATTTACTCATTCTTTTTGAAATTATTAAAGGATTTACTTGTTTTATAGCTTTTAAACATTATTTAAAAGTTCTCCAATGTATTAATTATGCATTTTTTATTTATTTATATTAATGAACAACACATTAAGTTTATTGTGTAAAAATTTGAAGTCGATTGGAGTAAAACTGTCAAAGATATAGATTTTCGTGTTACTTTGAAACTTTTAAATGCGGTTTCTCACACGTAGCTTTTTCAGAGTCGGTGCCATCTCTAGCTCAAAATCTACTCGACCTTTTGATATTTTGCACACTCTTTCTTTACATAAATGCCGATGTAACGCTGTCGTTTTTATTGTTTAATTGTAACGTATTTTAAAACTTTGTTTCTAATTTTTTAATGAAAAATCGATATTTTGACTTTTAAATGCTGTAAAAAATTGAAAAATCAATAAAAAGAGAAAAACTCGACAGCGTTACCTGCAGAAACTTATCAAGTAATGAAATCATTTTGGTTTCTCGGTTTCAGAAAATCCAGTGATAGGTTATGAGTTATTAACTGTGTCGTCAAAAAACATTATCGAAAATATGCTTTGGTGATAAAGTATCGCACACCATTCTAAGAGAATTTCTAGCGGGAAAGTGCCAACGCTTCTTAAGCTGAACGCTACGTGTTCATGACATAAATTGTAATTACCAGGTGGAAGATAATCTACAAAGGTTAATCCATTTCTGCTTTTATGAGATATACCAACATGTATGCTTATATATAATTATTGTAATAATGGTCAAAAGCTATTTTTACCTCCCTAAAATAATAATTTACATTACCATGTTTCATACAGTCGTATATTACGATATTTTCATAAGTAAAAACATTTCCCCGCGATTACAGACCTATCAAATGTTTCCACCATTATCATTTAATCTTCTATTTTATATGATTTTTCATTTCACATGAAATGGTTTAAAAATAGGTATATATATCCTTTCATACACTAATACAAATATATTTTTAAAGTATGTATTTGTAAGTTACATATATGTATTTTTGATATTTCCACTTTTCAAATGTACGCCTGCAGCAAAGTGCGTATACAACAATTTAAACATGAAGCTTTTAACAGGTCGGATTCTAACTTTGAGGTATGGATTATATTACGTGGGTTGGAAACAAAAAAATACTCACATATAATATACGCTTGTGTGTGTGTGTGTATGTTATGTGTGTATGTGAAACGATTATTGATTATATTAATGTTAATAACTAAATAGTTATAGTAATATTATAATTATTATTTACCTGAGTGTACCATTTTTTTTCTAATAAGTTCTATTCTAGCTTCTTATTTACAAAAAATATTTCTTCGGATGACAATATCGAAAAAATCGGTAATCTAATTCGATCCGACCGTCGGTTAACTATTCGTGCGATTGTTCAAACTGTAGGAATTGATAAAGCGGGGTTCCATTGGGGCGATTTTAGTCGTTCAGTAATTGTGTATTCATACAAAAGTTGAAACCCTATAAGAGATATTACAATTGCTTTTTGGTCAGGTGAGCTAGCGGTATATATTAGTTATAGCTACTTTCATTGTAGTGTGTGTAGTGGAACGAGTAACTTTCTAGTCCGACTCCAACGAAGTAAGGTAGTACAAAGCTCGTCTGTCGGTGAAACAGTGACCTTATACTCAAGGACTCCATGGATATCGTTGTAAGGAATAACGGCCAGTTAGCAAGTTATTATAAAATTCACTGTTAAAAATGTTCTTAATTTTAATACAAATTTATTAGACAAATACGTATTAAAATTAAGAACCGGTTATTAATTTTTTTAAGGTGCATTTTTGTCTGAATTTGTTAAAGTATTCTCTGAAAATGCACTGTATATGTTGCACTGTAAATTAATATTCTGGGATCTGAATTTTTTTTAATACGCAGTTAAAATTTATACAGTTTTTATTTTTGAGAATGAGATAAAAAGGAATTGGCAATTTAAATAATAAACTTTAAATGTCGTTTCTTTGATTTCAGGTAAAATAGTATGATTTAAGTTACACAGTGTAATTATTATAATGTGTATGTAAATTACTAAAATGTCTTTGATTTCAAAAGCAACACATAAGTTTGATTAAAAATTTACAATTCCTCATAAAATTGTTTTATGTGTAAATGTGTATAAAAGTAGATTTTTACGGATTGGGTTCAATAGACTCCTATTTCATACAGCTATATCTTTTAGTTAAAAAATACACTATAAACAAAAGGAATCTCAATTAATAAAAAAGCTATTAATTAGTGAATATTCTTCTTTTAATTAACATACAAAATATATATTTAATATGCGCATAAATTACAAACGTATCAGTTAAATAGCAAAAAAACTAATTACAATCGGATATGGGCTGTAGGTATATCAGAATAAGAATTGTTAATTGCAGAACTGTATCCGGCGACAGCTAGCTAATTACTTATAATGACAGCGGTTAACATTTTATCAATTTAGCACAATTTGATAGTAAAAACAATACGTATCATTATCTATTAAGTGTAGATAGACTTGTGCTCAGTCACCTTGTGTTCAAATTCGCATTTGTTTGTTATCGGTCTCCTTGTTTTTATGGTAAACTATTTATTTAAATATGTAACTGTGTTGGGTAATATTGTTGTTAATATATGTAATCAGTGCGAATAGATATGCCGGTTCAATACCGTTATAAACAGGTTCTAGTTACATCTATTACCCTATTTAAATTCTAATGGTACTGCACCCTTTTTATTTCAAGGAAAGATTTTTGAAACAAATTTAAATGCGGATATTTTATAGTAGAGAACTGTAAACAAATTATATTTATTCTTTGTGTATGCGACCTTACAATCTTCTTACAAATATTTCATTTCTAATTGATCAAAGTCTCAATATTAATATCATAATATTAATGTAAACCAAATTAGTTATTTTTTTCACTACTTATCAAGCTTCATTTCACTTGTCGTAAATTTTCCTTTGCTAACTTCTAATATTACTTATCCATTGAACGAAAACCAACATTAGCATCATCTATGATCCAAAAGCATCTGTACAATTGGCTTTATATTTCTAATTCGAAATGATAGATGTATGTGCTAGTTATTATATCTTCTCTATTACCCCCACCTCAACACATTCTGATTTTACTTAACCTAAGTATATTTATTGCTTACACTCCATGACTCTTAATACTCATATATATTTACTAAATCCAACTGCCTATAAATACATTACATTTCTTACATTCTTTGTAAACTTCACAATCCCAACAAAACTACCTAGCACAAACAGTTTTCCCAATACCAATAAAATATCAAATTAAACAAGTGTTTTGTTTCTACAAACGGTCCAAACTGATTTACAACCAGTTAAGAAATACGAAATCACCAACGCGTCAATTCTTGATTAAGTTTCATCCATTTTATTCCTTTCTTCTTCCTTGCAAGATTTCCATCAGGTCTACTTTCCTTTTCACTTTCTCCTAACACCTACTCTTAATATGCTCGAATGATTCTTGCTTCCTTTCCACACATCCTACCTAGTTTCCATAGGCAGTATCTACACCCCCTTTCTTAATTCCCAAGTTTAAACCTCGCAATATTGTTCTTTTCTTTATCTCCATGTTTTTCTAGGTATTGCTGCATTCCTTACGACCATCATTAACTGCATCTGGTTGCACTTCGCTCCATCGATCCTCTTCATCTTATCCTGGAAAAAATTATATTCATTTTTACTTTCCACACATTTTGCAACGTCCAACACACATTTTTAGGGGGCTACGACTTTTTACCTGCTTCAAAATTCAAAATATCCCTTAGATTTGATCTATGAGGTCTAGTTTTTGAGATACAGGGTACAGCAAAGTGACCTTGCTAAGGATCACCACTAGGTTGATGGAAGTTGACATCATAGAAATTACTGCAAACACTTCAAGGTCGTCACTAGTAGGATTAGTATCAAATATAGTTCAGCGTTAAATGAAAAGAAGTTGTTCTAAGAACATAATTTTATTATTTAGAAAATAATCCTTTATTGAGAAAAGCTTTTACTGTTGGTAGTAAATTGTTTGTTATGAGACAAATTATAAAACCATCAATTAAGAAAAACCGTGTTTCAGATTTAAATAAAGTATTGATCTGAATGTCGGGAAGAAGAGAGTGGGAAAGTAGGGAAAGTAAAATGGGTGGAGAGTTACTTTCGTCTTAAACGAAAATGCTTGGAATTAAATTACCATTTTACTGCCTTGAGGAAGATTGTAAATATAAATACATCTAAAACAATATTTTAGAATTAATTATTTTGAAATACGAGGTATTTCGCTCTTTAAAGGAAGACATCTTTGACCTCAATTAGATAAAGATTATATTAACGTTTTTTTCGTTTGTACCTATAGGTATAAGAAAAATGGAAAGCTATAAATTTGTGTTAAAAATTAGTAACAGCTAATTGGATGACTTCAGGAATGCAGACTGGTGATTCAAGATCTTTCTCTATAGGCTTTGTACTCTTCCAACCAGAGGCGGCCTTAGGGGGTGGCAAGCAGGGCAATCGCTCGGGGCCTCGAACTCACGCGGAACAATTCATTACCATATATGCATTTGAATCTCGCGCCTCGTGCTTTAGAAAACCCACTTAAATCTCTGCGTATATCTTTTAAGACATTCCTCATGTACCTTAGTTTATCATAATTAATATTTGTCGTCTTCATGCTTGTTAACTTTTATAAATCTTCCAATAAAACATTTTAAAACTCTACATTTATTTATTTATAACTTTTGCATTTCTCGTCAATCATCATCAAAAATAGTTACTTTCAATTTACATAAATTACACAAAGAACAAGGGTCTCTCAAAGATCTGCTACCCCGGGGCCTCGGAATGACTAAGGCCGCCACTGCTTATTTCATGTCTTTACATCTTATTACCAAATTAAAATTACAAGTATTCTAAATTATAATAAATAATCAAACATCTTCAGTTATTATAACTTCTTTTTTATCTTCCATATCCATATCTTCCAAATTCTTCTATCATTTTCTTTATACCCATACAGTTTTCTTATTTCTCCTCATAGTCTCACATCCACTGCTCCAATCTCCTTCTTGCTTTACCACACATCCTGCATGCTTCTTCTGCTATATATTTGTTTCTCATCTCTTCATTCCTCAATCTAAATCTTCCTCTCAGTTTTGTGTCTTTGTTGTCTTACATATCCCGGTAACTCATTTGTTCATATTCTTTCGTTGTACCATATTTTGGCGTATCTATATTTTCCATTTGTTCATATTACTTTAAGTCTACATCTTTCTCGTGTCGGGCGATGCGTTCTCGTGGAGAGAACGTGTCTATTTCCTCAACAAAGTTGTTTCTCTCTTTGGTTTAATAAATCCTGAATATGAGGAGTTTACTGTTTCCTAAACTGGTGATGTACATCAATATGCCAACAAAGTTATTTAGCAAAACTTTCTGTATAAGTTGGTAAACTCGATGTTGATGTAAAGTTGTCCATGAACTGAAGGCTGAGGGCTGAGGGCTGAGGGCTGAAGCTTGAAGGCTGAGCTGGCGTGTTCCAGGTCCCATCTTATGTTATAATCGTATTATCTGTTATAACAGTTTCCATAAACAATATAGAACGCTTTATTCAGTCATTAAACTAATTTTAAGTAATTTAATATTCTCAGGTATCTTAACAAGGAAAGTCTTTAATTCTGTGAAATGCATGCGAATAAAATAGATAGAGAAAACAGATTAAAATAAAATGTATTATTTTTTAAAATGTTATACAAATATTCTATAAATACGAGGAATAGTTAGACAAGAGAGTGAGAGAAAGATAAGAGAGACCCAAAGTGCAGATAAAAGGAAAGGTTGGATGTAGAAGCATAAGAAATTCAAGCTGGGAGAAAAGAGAGAACAGAACAGAAAAAGAGGACATGGTAGATAACGGGAAAATTAGGAAAGGGACAATTATAAAGGGGATAAAGGGAAAGAAGAATAAGAACAAGTAAAGAAATAAGGAGGACGCATGAAAGAAAAGGAAGAGAATGACAAAGAACATGTCAAAGTAGTAGAACAACACGAAAGAGGAAGGAAGTAGAAGTAACTGTAACCTTAAATAAAGAGTAAAATAAATACCATACTGGAGTGTGCAGAAGTTGTCAAATTTAGGAAATGTAGGTCTTTCGTAGTAGGTAAAATCGCCAGAAGTTAAGGGTGTTAATATGTAATAGAGATTTTTTCAGATCCGGAGGGCAAAACAGTTATAAGAAATGCATTTATACATACGGTAAACATACGGTAATAAGAAAGTAAAGAAGGACCGGATAGGACGGAGAAGAAAGATGACAGAAAGTAACAAGAATGGAAGAAGAAAAATGAAAAGAAGTGGATATTGGATTGTATTGTAATGCCAAGAGGCAGAAACAATTTATGACCGTGTATATATATGTACATAGAAATGCATAGAAATATTTTTTTCCAGTTTAGGTACCAATAAATTTTCCGTACCGTGTACAGTTTTGGGATCTCTCCAATTTCTTAAATCTAGTTATTTTACGTATTACATAATTAGGTATGACAAACCATCAAAATTTGACACCTTTAATAAACCAATGGCGTTAACTTCAACAAGTGAGTCAAATATTGACAATGACTAAAACAATCCATTTATTACTTTGGTTTATATTTCATTATTTCGATTGTCTATAAAGTTTACGATTTATGGCCCGCGTTATATATCATGTAGTATCATAATTCATCACACCGTAAACCCCTAAACTCTTCACATTTATATAAAATATCATAAGGCCAGTGTCGAACTAGAACAGTTAACATACTGAACACATAAATTATTATCTTGGACTACTCCAGATAGAAATAGATTATTTAGCTTGTAGCATGCTAGTAAGTTGAGTCTTGCACACTGCATGTGAGAGACTGAAAACAAATATTAGAATTAGCTTACACCAAACGTGAACCTTGCACTCATAAGACAATTTTCTACCTGGGTAAATGAAAATTTTTAAAATAATTAATTAAGTAAAATAGAATAATTTACAGTTAGTCCTGTTAGGGGCTATTCAAAAAAATTTCATACACATTTCATGAATCTTAATCCCCACCTCGGCCGTAATATCACGTCTTGTCACAAATTGTAGACACCCTTCTCTTATCACACTTTAGAAAATCTCTCCACCCCCACTTAGCACGTGACGTAATTAATAGATAATATTTTTGTAATGATAATACTAAGTTCTGTTACTTATTGGTAAAAAATTTGAAGAAATTTAGCTATGGTTATTAGCATTAAGTATCATTCCCACTCATTGCTTTAATTTAATTTTGTATTTAATGGAACTAGTTGTTATTTTTATGAATATAACAAGACTACACTCGATATTATCTTACCAATAATATCTTAAGCATAAAAGAAATTTCACTAGAAGCGTCACGTTTGGACGCCCTCCTCTAAGTACAGCACTGTACGGGATCACGCTCTGATCTGGGATATCATTGTCCTCGAACAACGAATGAATTCAACACTGAAACTATTTTATAAATTGAACATGTCAGAACACATGTAATGGTAAAAATATGACAGGAATTAATGGAGCGGTATCGATTTCCTGAATTATTGATGGGAACGTCGACATATGCATCACCTCGTCCGCGGCGTCGACGTCGACGTCGGTCCATGGTTTAATAGTAATTCATACCAGTGTTATTCATGTAGGCAATACTCGAATTGAAATAAAATATCCATACGGATTTTTTTCCGTTTTAATTAATTACAGTTATATTATACTCTGTTTAATTGGGTTTCATACTCTTAATTGCGGGGCCTCGCTGAACGCTAGGCAGGGCTACCGCGTACCGCGAAAGCAAAGCTGGCAAATATTATCGTATGCTTTACTACTATATACATATATATGGATTTATATTCGTTTTTTTATGAAGGTAATTAAGATTATAGCTATGAAGAATAAAATTTCATTTTAATTAAAGATTAGAAATTGTAAATACTCGTATATTCGTATGTGGATAAATAATATTAAATTAAAAAAAATATATACACATATATATTTATATGCGTATCTAATACCCTGTATATATATATACATATATGTATATACAGGGTATTAGATACGTTTTTAAATGTAGTCAAAGTATCTAAATGATTAAGGCTAACTGTCCACGTAGCGTCACGGTTTCTTCATTTATCGCTTGTTGTACGCTTTCTTGCAGCTTGCATTTAAACAAAGGAGGCTTTGTCCACGGAGCTGCAACGTCGCATTTGCTTAGTGGCAAGCAACCGTCATGCAGCCTGAGCTGCAACATGTCATATCTCTAGCGTACTGCACGACGACGCAGAAACGCGTAATATTCTTTAAAAATGACAGAAAAAAAACATGTCATTCGGTATACTGATTGAAATACTGATTCATCCTCTGTATTATAACCATAACTCTCTTGCAGCAACAAACAATCTGCGGTTAATGTTCTTTTCGATGTATGGATGAAGCCAATACATTCTACATCTTATTCTTCGTTTTCTAAAAGCGTTTGCTATAATCACATCTTCTTCATCACTTGCATGAAGCTTGTATGACGTTACGTGGACAGAACTGAGATGCAGAATACGTCTGGCTTCATTCATCAAGCTATCGTGAACAGTAGCCCTAAATGGACATTTACAAAAACATGTGGTTAATAGCTCTGAGTCAAGATATGTCAATAACTTTTTTAAATTTAATTTTGTACGTATTCTACTGGATCGCAGGTTCAATCATTCCAAGCTTAATATATTGATAAAGTATTTAATTAATATATTGAACTAGCTAATCTTTTAGCATCTAGTAGCATCTCTTCCTTAGACTGAGGCTGCACTCCGAAAAAGAATAGGTCGGAAATAAATCCGTAATCCTGTAATACACTGAATAATATAAATGTAAATTGCTGTTGATGCTGCTGATTTAAAAGTCGCACGAAAATTATTATTTTTTTGTGCAGCCTTAGGCCAAGAAAGTGGCGTCTAAAGCATTTTGTGCACAGTGTCTTTCTTTCTAGCGTCGAAAGACGCAGCACGGTCTGGAGTAATTGTGTAGCAAACCAAGAAATTTTTGTTTTCATCTGTAACCCATTGGGACTGTCTCAGTATGGCACCGTATTTAAGCGAATTTCTGCCGGACGTATACGGGCTACTACGCTTTACCTATCCGAACCATGTAAATGTAATGAGATCTCTCTGGAGCTCTCAGACTGCAAGCTACAAAGTCGTCCGAATACGGGCGGCATTACCTCGCACATTAGAACCGTATAAAGGCGAATTTTATCCAAGCGTTACCACTACTACAACGATATCCTATCCGAACCTTTGTAAATGCAAACAGCCGCCTCAGACTGGAGGGATACCTAAGATCGCTTGTTGTTACGCTGCAATACGGTTCAAATGAGATCTATCGGCGAGATGTTCTGCATGCAGTTTATGTTTGTATTTCAGTGAATCATGGACACCGATACCGATACCAATACGATAGAACTAAATTTAAATTCACGACAACCAGAACTCAGAAATATAATAAATGCTAAAGTCCCTTTAATACCAGAAGTGTATCGATAAAAATTAAAGTTAAAGTTTGCTCTCATAATAAATTATATTAGTGCTAAAGAACTCCAATACACTCCCTACAGTACACAAGTTAGTTATCTGACGACTGACTACAGACATCTGTGACACACATAGGCGGTTTGCTTTGTAGCTCATCCAATCCGCCGATTTACGTCCGAATACGCCGTCGCTTAAATACGGTCCCATACTGAGACAGGCCTTGTGATCGTGGTGATCAACGTGTTAAACACTGGGACGCACTGGACATTGGCCACTCTTAGCAAGTAATGTGACTGCTTAATTAGCGCCACACTACGTTCACCGGATGTAACCGTTTCCTTATTATCCCTATTTAAATAATATACGATAATAATTATAAGCACGATACAATCATTAATTTTATAATGAATAATAGCAACGAATTGGTAGCGACGAGAAGTACGAATTCAAGAATATGGTAGCTCTATCGGTAAAGGATTAAATTAATGTAACTCATTATAACGGATCACACGCCCACATTTAAGCTTCATTGACGTATTTAATGGGTTCATTAGTGAATAGTTATCAATGACAATTGAAGGTTAAGTACAAACAAAACAGATTTAGCAGGATTAGTATAAGATGCTTAGTAAGATTGTGAGATAATGACTGTTATTGATTTAGGAAAACAATTCTAATGTAAGATGTACAAATACTTAACTAAAGATGTTTTTTCTTTAATAGTAATGAGAGTGCAGCAACTTTCAACAGTTATTAGCACTTAAAACAATATATACATTTACAACGTGGAGTTTTAAAATATTGATAAAGTCAATAAGGTTTTTCAGAGTTCCCTGCTTTCAAATATCTGCCTATATTCCTCAAGCATTACTGTTAGTGGGTTGTTACATTGTTCACATATTGGTTGAGGTTCTCTTTTGAATAAGTTGGTATGAATAAGATTTGTATGACCTATCATGAGTCTACGTATTACTAGTAAAAGATGTTTGTTGTAGGTTTTCACCAATAAACCATCGCTATAGCTAATTGCACAGACGCGCTGTGTTTAGACAGAATAAACGTTTGTTTAATCTTTCTAAATACATCAACGTCTTCTCCATAGAATAACAATCGAACGGCGATAACAGTAGAAAAAAAATTATCAACATATGGTTGTAACGAAATTAAGAACCGCTTATTAATTCTTTTTAAGATGAGTTTTTGTCTGAATTTGTTAAACAATTCTATGAAAATGCACTGTATATGTTATGAAAATTAATATTCTTTAATTAGATTCTTGCCAGCAATTATCGTAATCGAACAGATCTGATTTATATAAGTGAAACAATTTACGAATCACTTTTAAAAGTGTATTTCTGAACTATATAAATAATTAATAATAAAATTCATTAATAGTACAGGAATACTTTTTTAAAAGTGATTCGGAAAATGTTTCACTTATATAAATCAGATCTGTTCGATCACTATCATTTTTCGCAAGACTCAGCAATAAGGCCCCTGGTTCTATTAATCGCATTAATCGTTAAATTTATAAGGTTTTTTTGTAAGAGCCTATGACAAAGATCAGTGAGTGAAGATTTTATTCCATCGAGGGTTAGGTGTACTGTTGAAGCTTTTCCAAAGGATAATTTTTGACAATATTAAGCTACTCAAATCACCCAAAGCTATCGGCCAACTTTAAATAAGTAGGAATAGAATAAATATACGCAGATTCAATTAAGAAATATTTGATATATATATATATATAAATATATATATATATAGATATATATATATATGCGAGCTAAAGCTCGTAATTAAGTGATCACTGTAAAGTCTAATGCCTTCGTTAACATTAATCTTTTCTCGACGAAATATAAAAGCTCTTTAAAAGCTTTAAGTAATTTAAGTTTAAAAGTAATTAAAGACGGTTAAGCTCTTAAGAGAAGTATAAACTATTTAGAGAAATGCAGTGACTTGAATAATTATATATATGTATATATATAATTTATGCAATATATGGCATGTTTATGGTAAAACCAACATATGTAGCGGTAATAATATTTATATGAAGTAAACTTAAAGATAAAACTAAATACTTAATAAAAATAAAAAGAAAGTCAAATTTCCATTTTATATGTAATAGTACGAATGAATAACTTGGTTTTATTTTACCGTAGCACACGAACCGTAGCAGTATAACAGCTACGTCAGCGTAGGGCAATCGTCGTAGTCGTAACCTGACATCGTAACGACGTAGCATCGAAGAAAAAGGATATAATATTGAAATTGGATCATGCACGAATGTAAGGAAAGATTAGATTTTCGATTTTTTTCAAAAGTTATATAAAATACATTTTTATAATATTTATTTTTTACGTTGTGCATCTCGAAATCTGTTTACTCCTAGAGTTAAAAAGTGGTTTTCCATGCTGGAAAATTCAGATTACCAACGTGGTGTGAATAAAATATCAACACAATAATACGAACCTGGAAAATTACTAGTTGGAAAGTGTGGAAAATTATATCTAACAATGTCACGTACGAATGGCAGTTATATGGAAATGTAATTGAGATGTTACATTGTTCTTTTATTGATATTGACGTGATTATAATGGAAAATGACACTTTAAAGCAGCGCTGTCCAACGGGAGGTTCACTGACTTCTATTCGAGTTCATATTGAATTCAATTCAAATCAATTATTAACATTCATGCGAAAAGCTACATTCGATGAAATCCGAACAAAAACGAATGCAGCCGAGCTAAAACTGTGTATGACAAAAAAAGCAGAAATGTATATATTGTTTTAAGTGCTAATAATAAGTGCATGTGTGATGTTGATCTATTCTGTTGGAACCATGTTCTTTGATTATATCCAGCATAATTTGGCAATTCAATATGTAAACCGTGATAATTACTGAACTTCCTCAGCGCAACGATCGCAGATTTATTATGTTTGTAAAAAATAGCGACTGAATTCTCTAAAGTCTTCCTCTCTCTTCATACGTTCACGCTGTAAACCAATCAAATCTTTTGTAACACTCTGTGTAACGCAATAATAACAATAATTAGCTAATCAAAGTTTCAGGTTTCCGGGGGCATGGGCATTATTATTACTATTAATACTACAACTATTTTACTACTGTTTGCTTAAGTTTATTATTATTTGTACAACTGACAGTATTAGAATAGTTATTACTGTTATCACCCATCATGATTTTACGATCAATTTTGTGAATGATAATTAGATTTGTCCGGCCCACACACATTGCATAGACGTACCATAGACCATAGATCATAGCGTTTGAATACAAATGTATTATTATCAAAATCAAATTGTCAAAGTCATAAATAACACTAGTAAATATATGATTTGATTATATTTATATATTTGTGTGCTGTCGATCAGGAGCGGATTTTGGATATTTTGGAAACACGACTGGGCGACTGTAGCAACGAACATTTAGCGAAATCAAATTCATAAGGAGTTGGTAACGAATTCGTATTTAATTCATTACGTAAGATTACTTTTATTTCTCAGAGACTAAGATATTAATGTTAGGGTTGTTTAATTAAACATTACAATCAATTCAACAAGAATATATTTATTAATAATCAATCCGAATAAAATATGTAGTATTATAAATGTAGTCAAATCAACATCGCTGTCAGAAGCCGTCAGTAAGAGTGTCCAAATCCGTGACAAATCCAGAGGTCCAGGCTTTGACTGCACCCACACGTGCCGTTGTCACCTCTTCCCGATACCTCTTGATCAGGTCCACTATCTTATTAGGTTATAAGTGTTATGCATAATCCATCTTCCTTGGACGTCCGAAACAGTGGTCCATTGTATTTGACAATTCATAGAAGTGTTATTGTCTTGACTTAGGTATGCTATGTCGCAGCAAACTGTTGTTAGCATTAACATTAAGAACTCAACAAATTTAAACTATTTATACGAGGCATGTTTTTTAAGTAAGTACCGTTTTGCGATTCCGCCTTTGCAGCGCTACGGTCGGCGTTCCGCGCAATGGCGCTGGGTACCTACATCTCTTGTCTACGCACTGACGCCATTTCAGTCTGATTCTTCATTGTATACGTTGTTTACTGAGTGTTTAAGATGCCTCCGACAATCGTGAGTCCCGCCGATTGTGAAGTACGGGCTGTTATACGATTTCTTAGTGCTAAAGGCGTAAAACCGATCGATATTCATCGTGAGATCTGTAAAGTTTACGGACAAAACATTATGAGTGATGGAATGGTAAGGAAATGGGTGAGAGCATTTAAAGATGGCCGCACAAATGTGCATGATGAAGAACGGAGTGGGCGTCCTTCGGTCTTGTGATACAGTGGTTAACAAGTCAGGCGGCAGAATTTTATGAGGAGGGTATTCAAAAACTGGTGCCACGTTATGACAAGTGCCTCAATATTCACGGAAATTATATAGAAAAGTAGATTAAGGTACAGGCTTTCATGTAAAAATAAAATTATTGCGATATCTTTGCACGTCTTTTTTTAATTGCAAAACGGTACTTATTTAAAAAACACGCCTCGTAATAATAAACCACCTGGACCAAAAATATAATAAGATGTATAAATATTTGATAAGGCGTCATAAAATGTAAATGAATTGTGACGAAAAGCAAACAAGGAGTAAAATTGTACGACCTTTTATCTTCATTAGTTAAGCTAATGCAGCATATTAACCATTAAGCTTCCCTTTTAATGTTGGAGCACCCTGTACCTTAATCCTAGTATGTTTATTTAATACCCTACTCCACACGGGTGCTATGTAAAATGTAAATCCATTTATTCTAAAGCATTGCTTTGAATTATTCACATTGATTTTACCACTAAGAGCTTATTTTATAATAAGAGTTTGTACTAAAATTATGAAAAAGTAATTACAGTATTAGGCTTAAAGACCTATTTTAACAATTACATTTAGCTGGTAAAGTAAATTTACAGTTGACTCGGAAACAGGGCTGCAATCATGCAATATAATAGGGGCCTTGAAGTGTCTAAAGATTGGCTGACTACTCGGTATGGTCATGAGAATATGTGAGGATCATGAAAGTTTGCCTTTAAACAAAATTATGGAGGAGAAGGAGGCGCAAGTGTGGAAGAGGAGCTAAGGAGAAGGGATAAGGAGATACAACAGCAGGAGAGAATGGGAAAATCGAAAAAAGCAACTACAATACAAGATATAAAAGAAAAAGACATAAAACACATAAGAAGAACAGCAAGGTTTAAATTGGGAAATGATAAAAAAGGAAACAAATACTGGGAAAGTAGTGAGGAAAGAAAGTGTAGAGTGTGCGGAGCGGAGGACGAAACACTGGAGCACATTAAGTTTGAGTGTAAAAAAAAAGTAGCGAGCGAAAGGAATATTGGTCAGCTATTAAAGGGAGGCAGTGAAGAAAAGAGGTGGATGGCGGAAATAGTAAAAAGGAAAGAAAAAACAGGAGATGAAATAAGCTGGTGGCTGGGTTGCACAAGGAACAGGAAGAGAAAGGAAGTACTAAAAGAGGCAGTGAAGGGAAGCAGGAGAAAGAAAGAAGTAGCGAAGAAACAGTTAAACTTCAGCCCAGAAAAATAGACTAGGGAATAGACCAGTCCAGAAGGAAGACTAGGGAAAATGAAGGAAGAGGGTCAAGAGAAGAAGAAGCAGAAAGTACTTTTCGAAATAAAAAGGTCTAGAATAATGTAAATTTAATTGTAAGTTGAAGTATATGAAATGTATTAAGAATGTAGATTGTAAAGCCGAAAGGCGAACAATAAACAATTAATAAAAAAATTAAAAAAAATAATAAAAAACAAAATTATGGCGCAATTGTTGATATGGGTCTATCTATGTATGTAGAATTTAACTCTAGTTGTTGCAACGATCCTGATGAGGTCCATGACATTCATTTCTTACTTCTCTATATAGCGTTACTAAAGTATGTAACGCGTCTACCTCACGAGGATATTACCTGATATAATTTGTAGGGTCTTACTCGGGCAAACCTTATGTATTTCCTTAAGGCATGCCTTGTAAGCGACGGTTCGGAGCTTCATGTATCTCATCAAAATTTCTCCTCGAAGTTTTTACAAAAGCCAATAACAATATTTATTATATTGGTTAATAATTATCTCTTATTCTGACTTGTAATTTGCAGCAATTTATTAACACCTTGTTTATTAATCTTATGACAGATATACCCAAGGTTCATTTTGCTTTACAACAATGCATAGCTCTAATAATACAATAATAAAATGGCTACAATATGCATATATTAATTTGCATATAAATAAAACATGTATATTTAAATTTATTCATTTAAAGTAATCAATCGGTTTAAATTAATTTTTATGTAAGCGCGTTGATTTGATTCATTTGCATTTAATAACTTTATTAACAAAAGATAATTATTATTTTGACATTTACTTCATTTTAATAACTTGATAATTTGATTGACAATTTTTGTCACTCCGGCGACATTAACCGTGTTTTTTTCTCACAATTTCTTGGAAATCGCTGTAATTTTGAAAAACTTCTTTAAAATTTCTGATACTTTTTACTTTATTTCTTTCAATCCGTAAAAGATAGAAAGTTAAAATTTTGTATATATATTTCACTATTAATTGTGAAAATATTTCATAATTTAGAAGTTATAGCGTTAATAAAAAAAGGTAGGTTGTGTAATAATTAAGTATCTAATTAATAAAAAGTAATTAAAATTTTTAAAATTTGACTCAGGAACATGGGGACATTTTGGCGAAGGTAAAAATTCGAATATTGCTTTAATTTTGAAAAGATTTTATATTTTAGTTATGAAATAAAAACTACATTAAGATTGAAGAGCTATAAATATATATATATATATATAACACAGTTGCGTTACAGATTTATTTATCCTGAGTAACATTTCACATATTTCATACAATAAATATACAGTACGTATAGAGCGAATTATATAAAGTCAGTTTTCTCTTAACTGAATTATCAATGCTTTCTTAGAGAGATCTTAAAGTTTTAGGAAGTATTGTAGAACACTCAGCGAATTATTAACGTAATAACTTCATGAAGTAATTACTAGCATTTGTAAGATTTTCTATTATGTGCACCCCTAACATTTTACCAACGTAGTTAATATTCTTTGACGCGGTGTATCTTGTAATGATGCTATTATATATCAATTTCATGAATGTGTGGAGGGCGATGAATCGTCGGCTTTATCGTATGTTGAAATTAATACCATCTAACTATTTATTTACATTCACTTATATATTAATTGATTGTGGAAATGTTGGAGGCATGTATTTTCTAAGCATTATTCAAACATAAATTAAAGCTAAACGCGTTTTATATATATATGTGGGGTGACAATAATTCTATCCTTGTTTACGTTTCCAATTGTGGGTCTACCTTACACCTTAGTGTGTGTTAGATAGATTACCAGCTGTGGTTTTAGCCGTTTTGATCTTATTTCAATCCTTAAGTTGAGCCCCCATTACAATTTAGCTTATTGAAAATAAAGTTAACACATAACTTTTGTTTAATAATAGTTCATTTAATTATTTCTCAAAGAAAACAATTATATTACAAAAATGTTAATATATCAAAATAGTTCACAATAATATTATCACTAGATTATATGCAATGCTTAGGTTTGAATACCTTTCAATGATTGCATATCACAAAGTAATGCGTAGTATAAATAGAACATAGTTTTCATTCACAACGTTTATAATGTTGTAAGTACGCATATGTCGCACTTACCTTTTATTTTTAATGATATTAAATGTTAATTATGTAATAGAATTATATTATGTAAACAGTTTTTGTATTAGTATTAAGATTGTAAAGAATAATTATTTAAGTTTAGCGCTTATAAATATTGTCTCTGGTTTGTGGAGATTAATATTGATTTAATGCTGGTAATTCAGTATTGGCGTTCTGTGATGTGAAATAAATTATTATATATTAAATTGCACAAGACGCTGAAAGCCAGTCTTCTCCTGAGTCTCAAAGCAAGCATTACTATTCGCAACTTCGTACGTATTGAATAGTGAGCACATTTCAACTATTAATTAAATTATAACACTATAGAATTACATTTTGTTTTATATCTGTCATCTTCGTTAATCTAATAAAATACTATTGTAATTAAGTAAGCAGATATAATATTACAACGAATAAATGATATATTTTAATAAAAGTGTTTGTATTAATAGTAATAAAAAGATACTAATTGTTCAACCGTCGCATGTCGCAACGAGGTTACTTTAGACCGCTCAAGTATTCTCTAATTGCAACAATACACCGTCTGAACAAGAATCCTTATTAATCATCTTAAGAAAGATATTCGATTACTACTGTAATTGGTGTTGGAAGTCGTCAACTGAAGAATCTACTACCAGAAGCTAGCATCCCTGCAGAATGTACTAGTAAGCTGAGTAATCTCCTCCAGAACGACAATACGACACATTTTACAACATTGGTGTCAGGTGGGGTCTCGAAGAGATAATCCTACACATAAATATCCAAGAGGTACGCCCAAAATTTTTTTTCTATATATTCTACACCTGGATGCAGATCAATTATTCTGGATACCACTACGTCGATCGATTATTTCCAAGATTGCCGAAGAGTACGAGATAGAACGTCAATTCATCTGTATTTCACATAATTTTTCTACAAGTCCGGTGGATGTAAAACAACAGCCCGCTGAACCAGAAAAAAAAAGAAATTTTTGCCCCCAGCGAATGGATGGATGCTTCTAGAACAAATGGAATAATCTAAACTGATGTTAATCGTTTCCAGAACCCTGCACACAGCTGTACATAGATCAAAATCGAAAGTTTTTTTTGTTAAGTATAATAAGACAGTATCTTTTTATCTTGTATACAATTATTATCATAAATTGATAATTGTATTTTTTTCTATTAGTAGCATCCTTGTAATTCATTGAAGCTATTATTTTTTTAGTATTATATTCAATACTTTTGAATATTTGCTATAACCTATCTATTAGTAGCATCCTTGTAATTCATTGAAGCTATTATTTTTTTTTTTAGTATTATATTCAATACTTTTGAATATTTGCTATAACCTATCTATTAGTAGCATCCTTGTAATTCATTGAAGCTATTATTTTTTAGTATTATATTCAATACTTTTGAATATTTGTTATAAAATAACAATTTTGTAGCATCATTGTTCAATATTTTTAGTATTATATCCAATACTTTTGAATATCTACTATAATATTTCCTATAATTGTTTCTACAATTATATTAATTCATGTTTAATATTTTTAGAACATCTTTATGAACGAGAAAGAATTTTGAAAAGGAGAAGTAAAGAGCTGAAGCAGTTAGATAGCAGTCTGTTCAATCAGAGAGACTACCTTCCTGTTACAACTGCGGTGTCTGAGCCCCATCGGAAATTTCCTGTGAGTTACTGTTTTCGCTAGCAATTTTTCCTTGTCAGAATCCTGTTCTTCGGAGAGTCGTTTATTGGTACAAAATAATCTTTAGTCTGTATATTATATATAACTTTAATTAAGTACTATGGCACCGAACGTTCATTCACTCACACTAGTTGAGAATACAATCAATCTAATTAATGAGTTTTCAAAAAATCTAGAAGTCCAATCAACATCCTTAACAATAGTTGAATTAAAAATCAAAAACTTAGACAAAGCTTGGGTTAAATATAGTAGTATCGTAGAAGCATTGCTTCCAACTCTAAAAAATGAAGAAGCTTCGGCTATCGTTAGTAAGTCTATGGAAGTTGAAAGTATTTATGACGACACTCTTATTTACTTGTTGAATTATAAGCAAACATTTGAGAATGATACACATATTGTAGACGACTCAAAAAGTATAGATTCAATAAAAAATCTGAACTTAAGTCCAATGCAACTAACCGTTTTTGATGGAGAATATATTAATTGGCAAAGTTTTATGGAATTATTTACAAATTTAATTCGTAATAATAGTAAACTATCAAGCATTGAAAAAATGCATTATTTAAAGTTAAATTTGTCAGGAGAACCACTCAAACTCATAAAGAATTATCCTTTAACAAATGATAATTACGAAATTGTTTGGAACATCCTTTGTAAACGTTATGATAACAAGGTAGCACTTATTGAAACCTGTTTAAACAATTTAATAAACTACAATGTTATACGTTTAGAGTCCGAAATCAATATCAAAAAACTACTAGATGAAATTAATGAATCGATTAGAGCATTAACCGAATTGGGGATATATTCTAATCATTCAGATTTTATGTTAATACATATTTTAAAGACCAAATTAGATTTTAATTCGTCAAAGGAATGGGAAAACAGAAACAATTCTGAATTACCAACCTTAAATGAATTTACGGAGTTTCTGGAGAGACGGTGGCGCAATCTAGAAAGAAGAAGGCATATTAAAGTCAAAACATATCCAAGCGTTCCTAATTCTAATAGTAAACCAGTTTCAAGCAAGCAAATTCCTAATAAGGTCGAAACAAAAACTAAAAATTTGTTCTGTAACCATTGTAAGAAAAGTGGTCATACAGAAAAGTATTGTTTTATTAAGAAGGAAAATCTAGATACGGGTAACCCTATTGCTCAAGTTAATACTTGTAGGGAGGCCACAATTTTATCAGAACCTTCTACTTGTTGTGAAAGATCGAAACATCTTATATCTGATGGTTCTCAAGTATCTTTTACTAACAAGACACAACACAATTCAAATAATGAATTATGTTTTTTTTATGATTTTGATGAGATCAATACGGGTAATTTACAAAATAATAATGATATTCTAAGTTTTGACAGTAAAAATAAAAATGTTAAGGCTAAGCAAACAGTTGACACTATCCAATTCAAGATGGTCGCAGCCAAAGCTAAAACCGTATCATTTTTATTAGATACTGGTTCTCAAATCTCCTTGATTAAACAAAATATTTTAAATAACAATGTCAGAATTAATAATAAATCTAAAATTCTATTGAAGGGTATTTCTGAAGGCACGCCTTATACCTTAGGTTCACTGAAAACTTCTATAATTTTAGATAGTAATAAGTCGAAACAAACTTTACAGGTTGTGTCAGAAAATTTCCCCATTAAACACGATGGAATTATAGGGTTAGATATTTTACGGAAACTAAATGCAGTAATTAATCTAAAAATGAACAGTGTACAATTCTCAGAATGTGGCAAAGTAATTGAGCTCCCACTTATAAATATAAACAATATCGTTTTACCAGCACGTACGAGGAAGATAATTCCTATGTCAGGTTCTACAGTAGGAGTTTGTGTAGCCAGGGAATTGTTACCTGAAGTTTTTTTAGCTAATGCATTAATCAAGCCCGTCAAAAATATTTTCTATATTTCAATAATAAATTCTTCAATAAAAAATATAATACTTAGTAATTTCAAACCGAATATCATACCGATAGATCAATTTAGTATTTACCATTTTTCAAAATCAAGTCCTAACAACCGTAAGGAACTTTTATTAAACAATTTAAATCTTTCACATGTCAATTCAGAATTAGTAACAGAATTAATAGAAATCTGTGACAGCTTTAATGACATATTTTTTTTACCGGGAGACAAGTTATCTTGTACGAGCGCATTAAGTCATAAGATAAAGATTAATTCTTCTAAACCCGTTAACGTTAAACCGTATCGATTGCCCCATGCGCAAAAAGAGATTGTGGAAAAGCATATTCAGGAACTGTTGGTCAACAACATAATTGAAGAAAGCGACTCACCCTATAACGCACCTTTATTAGTAGTACCAAAAAAACCAGATGCGTTAGGTAATAAACAATTCCGCGTAGTAGTCGATTTCCGTAAACTTAACGAGCAGACAACAAGTGACGCCTATCCTTTGCCTCTTATACATGATATACTGGACCAACTTAGTGGTGCAAAATTTTTCTCTACCCTTGACTTAGCAAGCGGTTTTCACCAGGTCCCTATGCTTCCCGAAGATAAAGAGAAAACAGCATTTAGTGCGAACTTTAAACACTATCAATTTGTAAGAATGCCATTCGGACTTAAAGGAGCCCCCCCCATGTTTCAGAGACTTATGTCTCACGTTCTCACAGGTTTGCAAGGAATAGATTGCTTAATCTATCTGGACGATGTAGTCATTTTTGGAAAAAACATTTCTGAGCACAACCAAAGATTAAAAAACGTTTTTTCTAAATTACGGGAACATAATTTGAAGCTCCAACCATCCAAATGTAACTTTCTACATAAAGATTTGATTTATTTAGGTCACGTTATTAATGAAACAGGTATTCTACCAGATCCTTCTAAAGTAGAAGCAATAAAGAATTTCCCCATTCCAAACAGTCCTAAACAAATTAAAACATTTTTGGGTATGTCTGGTTATTATCGCCGACATATACCGCATTACGCAGAGATAGCCAAACCACTATATAATGCAGCAAACAGTAATGTTAAAGTATTAGAATGGTCAGACCAATGCGACGAATCATTTAAAACTTTAAAAAATAAATTAACCATATCACCTGTTTTGCAATACCCGGACTTTAGTAAAAATTTCGTTGTAACCACGGATGCAAGTAAATATGCTATAGGTGCAGTCCTTTCACAAGGTACTATTAAGGAAAGCCACCCAATAGCATATGCTTCAAGAACTCTAAATAAGGCACAACAAAATTACACAACTACTGAACGTGAGTTATTAGCAGTAGTATGGGCTGTGGCTCATTTTAGACCCTATCTCTATGGAAAGTTTTTTAGTATCGTAACAGACCATCAAGCCTTGACTTGGTTAATGAGTATTAAGGACCCGAGTTCTAGACTTATGCGTTGGCGGATAAAACTAGAAGAATATAATTACGAAGTAATATATAGACCAGGTAGTTCGATTCCACACGTAGATGCCCTAAGTCGCGTATACTCACTTCAGGTTGAAACAATGGATGTCACATACGAAAATTATTTAGAAATAATTAAAAATAAAATTATCATAAACAATAAAGTAATTGAACATGATAAAAGTTTATATGACGCACCGACGTCATTTTCATTAGTAGATTTTGTATCAAAAGATTTTAAAAATTCAATTGGAAATTCTCCTGAATTAATCAATAAATTTAGTAGTATCAATGCATTTCTAATACAAGAAAAAGAAGTATCAGAAATTGCATATGTTGAAATTGATACTAGATTTATTATCTGTTTAATAATTAAGGAATTTCATTTTAATCTACCAAATTATAAAGAAATATTTTTGGCATTAGTGAATCTGAAAAACTTTTGTACTTTACACAAAATTACTAACATAGCTATGAACAGGTTCGAGTCTGAACTAAGTAAATTAGATTTTGCCCAGTTACGAACTATGATCAGACATATCTTTGATAAAACAAATATAATAGTACACATTTATAATGACAATATACTTAAAATTAGTGACCCTGAGTTAATAAACAATGTAATTTCGGAATTTCATGTTAATCCCACAGCAGGCCACTTAGGAGTTTCTAAAACAATTAAACGATTAAAATCACACTTTAAATTTCCAAGTATGATTAGAAAAGTTAAAAATTTTATTAGACAATGTGTATCATGTCAAAAGAATAAAGTGTGCAAATTAAATAAATGCCCATTAACAATTACATCGACTTCGAAACATAGTTTCGAAAGGTTGGCTTTGGACATAGTATATCTTCCCAAGAAAGACGACAACGACAAATACAAATACTTACTAACAATACAGGATGACCTTACTAAATTTACGGAAGCTATTCCTATTATAAACCAGGAGGCAAATACTGTCGCGAAAGCATTAGTAACTAACGTTATTTGTAGGTACGGAGTTCCTAATATGATCTTAACAGACCAAGGAACAAATTTCATGTCGAAAATTTTTAAAGATATATGCAAATTGTTAAAAATTAAACAATTAAAAACAACAGCATTTAGACCAGCAACCAACGGTGCCTTAGAAAGAGTTCATAGAACCCTTGCCGAGTATCTAAGGAATTTTTGTAAAAAGCAGGATGATTGGATAAATTGGATTCCCTATGCAATGTTCGTGTATAACACAACTCCGCATACAGCGACCGGTTTTACTCCTTTCGAACTAATTTATGGACATAAGGCAAATCTGCCTTCAATTTTTTATAAAGAACCAATTGAGGTAAATACTTATAATAATTTTATAGTAGAACTCAAACACAGGTTACAAGTAGCGAGGGAACTTGCTATGAATAACTTGGTTAAAAGCAAAGAAAAAACAAAATTATATTTTGATAAAAGGGTCAATTCTCTTTTCACACCTGAAGTAAACGAACTAGTTTTATTAAGAAATGAACAGTTACCAACTAAAGGACAGTCAAAAAAACTTTTACCCTTATACGTAGGACCGTATAAAGTTACTAAAATTATATCCCCTGTTAATACAGAAATACTAATTGGTAAAAAACATACGGTAGTTCATAATAATAGGTTGAAGAGATTTTGTACCAATGAATAAAAACTTGACGAATGAAATGGATTTTGTCAGGGATGATTGTTTTGTGGAGCAGTGTTAACTCTATACGATGGGATCAGAATCGTTGTCGACACTTTGCTTCTCTTTTTGTTTTTTTCTAGAATTGTAACTCGTATATTTTGTTTTTATACGTGTCCCTTTTTTTTTGAAAGGGGGTGTTGTGATATGTACGACATCTCCCCTATCACAATTTTTCCTTTTTCTTTTCCTTAGAGCAGAAACGCATATGTTTTGTTTTATATGCGTTCCTTTTCTTTGGTTGAGGAGTGTTGTAAGTACGCATATGTCGCACTTACCTTTTATTTTTAATGATATTAAATGTTAATTATGTAATAGAATTATATTATGTAAACAGTTTTTGTATTAGTATTAAGATTGTAAAGAATAATTATTTAAGTTTAGCGCTTATAAATATTGTCTCTGGTTTGTGGAGATTAATATTGATTTAATGCTGGTAATTCAGTATTGGCGTTCTGTGATGTGAAATAAATTATTATATATTAAATTGCACAAGACGCTGAAAGCCAGTCTTCTCCTGAGTCTCAAAGCAAGCATTACTATTCGCAACTTCGTACGTATTGAATAGTGAGCACATTTCAACTATTAATTAAATTATAACACTATAGAATTACATTTTGTTTTATATCTGTCATCTTCGTTAATCTAATAAAATACTATTGTAATTAAGTAAGCAGATATAATATTACAACGAATAAATGATATATTTTAATAAAAGTGTTTGTATTAATAGTAATAAAAAGATACTAATTGTTCAACCGTCGCATGTCGCAACGAGGTTACTTTAGACCGCTCAAGTATTCTCTAATTGCAACAATACACCGTCTGAACAAGAATCCTTATTAATCATCTTAAGAAAGATATTCGATTACTACTGTAATTGGTGTTGGAAGTCGTCAACTGAAGAATCTACTACCAGAAGCTAGCATCCCTGCAGAATGTACTAGTAAGCTGAGTAATCTCCTCCAGAACGACAATACGACACATTTTACAACAATAATGATAAAAATAACCTAACATTTAACACTATACTTTTATGCACAAACTACACTATTTACGCCTAAACAATAACTAATATTACACCTAGCAATATAGTTAAACTGATTATAATTCTCAATGCCATTAACAACTAGTTAACACAACAATTTTCTGAATTTACCAATGACGCCATACACACTGTGTAATTCTACGTATCAGCCATTTTTAACCGCGTTGACCATGCCTCATGGCATGTCGTAGTAAGCGACTTGTCGAGTGAACGGGGTTCACAAATCATTTCCAAAGCAGAGCTAGTAACATTTGAATATAACTTAATATTAGCAATGTTCCTAACCTATTTTATAGAGTTCTTTACTATATAATTACTATTTCTTACAAACTAAATATATCTAATCCTAAATTATATCCCACATATATATATATATATATATATATATATATATATATATATATATATATATATATATATATATATATACATATTCATTTGTACCGTGTGTTTTCTGTCACTCGTATACACGTGCGTTCTCTCACTAACAACACAGTTGCATTCTCATTCGGTTCCGGGAGATTTGGGCTAAGGTTTGCAATCACTCGACTCGTGTGCTGAGGACCTTAGTAAACGTATTTAATTTTTGCATTGAATATAATGATCGAACTAAACCAGCATCGATAAGGTTAAATTGTTGGACAAATACGTTTAACATTCCCTACCTAATACTTGTTCATATAATCACCGGACAGCTCGCCTAATTATGTTTAATAAGTTATTAATATTCAAAAAACATCGTAGCCAATTCCTTAAATGTATTCATAATAAAAAATAAGTATATATCCCTTAACACACAACCAAAAGAAGCTTGTCTGAAAACATCTAAGTGTGCAATTATTTTAATTATAATTATAATATAAAAAATTAATTGCAAAACACATTTTGGCTTTTAATTAGTATTGAAAATCGCGACAAGCTATACTAGTTACTGGGTTAGTTAACATTTATCAGTCTGACACTTGCCTGACGCGCGAAATAATATTTTACCAGTTTAAATCAATAATTAAACGCAAAGTTTACAACACTTTTTTAATGTAGTTTTTAATTTTAATTAATTTATTATGAATAACTTCGAATGTTATATTTATTAACCGTGAAATATATTATTAATAGACTAAAAGTAATTTACATACAATTATAACTTTTTCTTCAACATAACCTAACTTTTTGTAAACTTAACCTCAAACTTTCGAACTGTCAAACTAACTATATGTTTATGTATGTCATTTATCAGATTATCGTATAAATGTAGAACGTATTTACATATATATTTTAAGGTAATATTATTTTACTGAATTATATTTTTTTATATATTGTTAGTCAAGTCATATTTTATTTCGAAAGCGTCAGCAAAACTTTTATTAAACTTTTCTTTTTAAATCACTGGGACGAGGGTTTTTTTGTATAGTGAATAATTTGTTTATTAGTTGAGTTTTTTTTGTGGAATTTTGTTTTTCATTTTTCTATATATGGAATATTTTTTTAAGGATTTTACTCATTTTGAATAATAATTAGCTTATGATATGCTTTCGCTCTGTACGCTTGATTTAATTAAAAATTATTTCTTGACATAATCGTACCGTCTAAAATTTTTAATAAACAATTTGTTGTCCCTTATTTACTCTCAATCACCCCTCATCTCCATTACCCCCGCCACTGGATGTGAATTATTTCTATATTTCCAACGTAATGTTTTATCGCAATGACAAACATGGAATTATTTTATATTTAAAATAAACTAGTCATATTCATCAGTGTAGTATGAAAATAATTACTATAAACGTAGTTGATACTCCCACTCTTCTATTTATTTGCTTTGAATTCAAATAAACATCCAATTAAATTACGCCTTCAATAAATATTAAGCAGCCTCTCTAACAGCAAACATCTATTTATAAACAAATCTGCATTTGCTAATTAATTTTAATGGCAAGTAAATAATAAATAGCATTTACGCTGTTGAATTAAATTGTTTTAATTTCTGTATGACTTTGTGTTGTGATTTTATTGATTGAATGTAAAATAAACATAGTTAATTAATTTATTTGATACTAATCACTCATATAGGGTTGTACAGTTATGTATGTAAATGGGACCTTTATAATTTTATAAAATATTTTTCTTTGTTTCAGATTCTACAGCGTCCTACTGCGACTCAACAATTAAATAATAAAATGCTATAATTTAAAGATACTTAAAACAAAATAATAATATAATTTTAAAATAATACATATTTATAATAGTGAAATAATAATTAATATTAAAGTAATAGTGAAGTGTTTGTTTTTAATCATGGCAGCTACCCCGCCCGCCTTAAAGGCTGGTAACTAAATTGTGTGTTTTTAAAAAATGTTGTATTATTTGTTAAATAATCGCGCATGGAGGGCGTCGGCCATTCCGAGGCGGTGCAGCAGGGGTCAGGGGTCAAAATTATATATTTTATCGTTGGCGACAAGAGAGAGACAGCTGTTTTCTCTGCAGAAACACCTCAGGAATTAATTATAGGTAAGTGACATTTTCTATAACAGTATCTTATATAAAATAATGATTGTCATGTACCAATAAGAAGTGACTGTTATAAAATTACCGCCATTTTGCAGTAGTTTAATTTTGACGCTTAAAATTTAAAATATGTAATCTACAGACCCGGGATATTAGTTATAGAACGCTAACCTTGTGTTCGAACAAATCTCCCAGACCAATTGCGTAAAAGATTAAGTCATGTGATCATATTTTCTTCAGGCGTTTTCTTTTCAAAGATAATTTGCTTATTTTCAAGCAATTTCTCGTAGGTTTCCGGTACAGAGCAGCAAAAAAAAAATCAGTAAAGTTGTTTTCTTTAAATATTTATTACATTACTGCGATGATATATAGATTATACGAGGTATATCCAAAATGAACGGAGAATTTTTAATTTAAAGAGGTCCGCACTATTTATTTTAGGAAAACTTTTTTTTGTCACTGTAATGAATTGCTATACCAAATTTGAACATGATAGGTCAACCGTTTGGTTACAGCAGTTGGTTGATGCAATTCATAGTGCATGTTCCGTTTGCTAAAATTGTTGAATACATTGATTCGAGTTAAGAAAGCCTTAAGCCTCATTCCCACTCGCTGTTTTGATATTTCATTTACTGTTTTTATCTAATATTTTAATCTGGATTTCAGGTTTTCAGAATAGGCATTCCTAGTTACATTCGTGTTTTAATTTAAGTTTAGTTAATTTAGTCGGTGCGCATGCGTCTTTAGTAATATAAATTTTGACAGTTCAACAGTTGGACAAAATTGAAGGTGAAATAAATAAAATTGCTGTTTTTAATAACAATTAGTAATAGAAATTGTTTTTATTTTTTTATTTTTGACAAACTGACATTAAACTTCTTTTAAATATAAATCCTACTGCATTTTGACAGATTGTCACATTTTGGAGGTTATAATATAATATAGTTTTTCCTAAATTAATATTTTTAATTTAAAACATCGTACCTTGGAAGGTTCTAAAAAAACAAAGTAAATTAAACAATTTAAATTAAATACAAAATATATGAATAATACTTTAAAAATGATATCGTGAAATGTGCCGAACGGAAATATGGACCGCAATAACGGTCAAAACGACTCATATTTACATATTACATATTATACAGTGAGGGCATTTGTTTGAATCTTGAAGAAAAAATAATACAGCAATAAGAATAAGAAAAGGATCACCTTTTGTGGCAGCTCAGGACAATTTGATGAAGTGTCCTATTTTATAACGTTTCTATCACTATTGCACTTCAATTATAGTTCGCATCAACTTTATCTTCATTTGTATTCCGACAGGTGGAGTGGTTTATCCATTTGTAACCGATAAAATAAACATTTCATATGCACGACTGTGAGAAACTGAACTGTAAATGAAGTCTGTCATGTCAAAAAGAATCATACGCATCTTCAATATGATGGCAAAGTGACTCCAAAATGTTTACTGCGACTGTTTCGGTTCGGAGCAGAAAGAATAGCAGGGCGGTTATAAGCTTAAAGCCTGTAAAACTCTATAGATTATGCTACAAGCCTTTAGATAATACTATATTTAAATAATAATTTCAGTTGATATATAAATAGATAAACAAAACATTGTACGCATGATATAACTTCCAGTGAATTATTTTCTTTTGTATTTCCGTCAGTTTCCATTTCAATACGTTTCTGGTGCTTACAGAACGTTGTGATAATGTTGTGTTATTATTTAAAAATAAAACCACTGGAAAGTACGAAGATAACGACATGGATAGATCCAGGAGCGAATTGTGAGCGACGTTTCGTCACTTTAGGGTCCGCTGTTGAATAATTGCTATATTTTAAAAAGGGGTCTGCACAGGTGGTTCGCCAAATAATCTTTCAATCTCAAGTAATCGACAAACAGCACGGTGTGAACACGGCCTGAGAATATACCTAATGATGCTATATTTTACAAATTTATTCGAATCCAACTAAAACTGAATCCCCCTCTGTGTAGATCTCTTATTTCTTGAATGCTTACAAGGTAAACTATTGTATAAAATTAATGTCTAAAAAGATAACAGCCAATCCTTTATTTTGTGATGATATTTGGTTCTAAATGGTGAGATTTAGATATTATTTTTACTTTCATTTCAGTTCTGAATTAATGCTGATCAAATGGATATAATTCAGCCGTGTAAAAATGTAATTAAATCGTTCTCCGAAAATGTTATACAATGGCTGAAAAGCGCCAGCTACAGCTTAAATGTTAAACCAATTAAATCAAATGATACTATTGATTACAAAATCATGGCCTGTTCTCTTTATAACTAATTAATTAAATTCGGATAATTGAACTGCGTATTCGAGCTAATCTACTTATAATTATATAAAAGACTATAGGATATTAATTAGTCTATCGAACAGTCCATTTTATTACTGTATATATGTTTAATCGTTAAAATTTTTGAATAGTATTTGAAATATTCAGCAAATATCAAAAATAGAAATTTCAAATGTATATAATCTGTATACTGGAAATTTAATATTAATTTAGCATTTCGTCGACTGTGATATTAATTAGTTGTAAGGCACGTATGCAGTTGTGTTTTATTTTGTATTTAGATACAAATATAGTGTATAAGATACGTTTATATACGTAATCGTAGTAAAAATATCTAAATGATTAACGTATTTAGATACGTTACAAATATAAAAAAAATTTACATACAAAACAAGACTACAGATAATATACGCTATCGGTCACTGTGCCGTCTGGGTAACTTTTGTTATGTTAAATAAACATTAAGGAGGTACAGGACGTACCGTCAATGTAAAAAGTTTATCTCTCGGTAATACGAAATGCAAAATACGAAGTACATGAGGGACGAGCAAATATTGGGACTGTACCTTTGAAAATGAATTTTTCAATTCCCTATTAAACTGCTTGTTAAAATGATTTTTTATGCATATAATAGTTAAATAAATGAAAAATTACCTATAATTAATATCAAATTTATATTAATTCAATTTAAATTCAAATTAAATATTTTGAAAAAGGAATAATAAATTTTGCAACGCTGCAAATTTACGTGTGTTGACGCATGCGTGATTTGGTTCTTTGACCAATAAATTGTTATATTTTATATAACATTTATTCCGATTTTGAATTTCCCGCTCAAATTGGCATTTGGAACGTTGCCGGCTTATAACCTACATTTACTGTTTCCTAAAGATTTTATTTAAATATTTTCGTAAATAGGTATCCTTTTGATAATTTTCTTTTTGCAATAGTTACAGAAAAGATTATTTTATATACACCTACTTTTTGAAAGCCGTGTCATCATTTTTTTTATAGTTATAAGGTTATATTATGTGGAATTGAGCTAAAAATTATGATTTGTATGGAAAATGACTATTTTTAATCATGTATAAAAAGAAAACTATGAACCCTAAGTCTCTAAAATTTTGAGGCAGCATGTATTTTAACTATTTGTATCGACCCTCCAAATTTCACAACGATTTCATCATTTACGTTAACGTCCTGTACCTCCTTCAATACACGTAACTGTGTAAAGCAGGACGTTATTTATGTAGTTGTGAATATCTCTATTTTTTTATTAATTATCAAAGTGTTAAAAACTAAGTAAACAATGAACGGATTTTCATCAAAAACAAACTAATTAAAACTTTAAAACATGTAATAAAAGTTGTCTTTTATTGCAACTTTATTTTACTTGTCATGAATAACTAGTACACGTGAACAAATTTACAATGAATACCACCACTGTTGGTTTTGTTCAGGGGTGCAGAACTGCCTAGACAATTTCTAGAAATTGCCTACAAATATTCGATTTTAATGTTTTCAATATGTCTTATTAGTATTTATTTTAAAAGGTAATACTTCTGTCACATATTAAAGCGAGAGTTTTAAATATCGAAATAATACGTATTATAGATTAGATTATAAGATACCTAATCCAAAAATTTCAAGTCAATCCGATTAAAAATGACGAAGTTACCTTTCAAAAATTACCGTTTTTTTTTTTGCAAAAATTACAACTTGCAGTATTGTTTCTTTCTATTTTTACGGAGATGTTCACTCAACAACTTGACTTATATTCACGCAGTCTTTTATAAATATCTTCATAAATACCGGTTGTACAAAGCGAAGCACAAATGTTAGATAGTTTAGGGGCTCTGATTACAGTCGTCTAAGTGCTTTAAAGGCGTCACTTTTATTACCAGACCTGTAAATTTAACCGTTATGTAAATTGTTATAGAATTTAGATTCAATACCTTTTTATAAACTTTTTAAAAGTAAAATAATAATAAAACTGAGAATTTAAACTTTAACAAGTGAGGTAAACTTGCAAACTAAATGTTACTACTCGTTGATGTTTCTTGAATTATTAAATAGACGCAAAGTAGACGACGTCCTCGAGACATGTACTGCTCCTGTCTTCACGGCACTTCTGACTTGCTGCAAGTGCAGGAAGACACTTGGTTCTTTTGTCTTAAACAGACTGCTTTGGTGTTAAGTAGATGTTTGCATAGTTATACATGATAGACCTGTTAAAAATTCTAAGACAAGAATATCATTAAATGTCTATTTAGTCGTGAGATTTACAGTGATGTTAAAATCTACTGGCGAACCAATTGAATAAGTGTACTAAACTGAAAACAAAGTACATATATTGAAATGGAAAATTTGTAAATATAAAAATTCAGCCTGTGTATGTTTATGTTCGTAAAACTCGTAAAAGTAGTCGGTCGATTGACTTGAAATTTTGAGACAACATTGTATAGAAAACCGAATTCATTTCTTTCGTTTGTTTCCAGTTAATCGCCATCTATATCAAAGCGTGGCCAGATTTAGCTAGTAAATTATTTTTCAAGTCACCGATTTATCAAACAACCCTCATACTTCACTTTTTACAAGACGTTTTTACTGATGATCCAAATCTATTTCTTTGAATATAATTTACTATTGAAGAAAATCTATCGCATTGATTTAGCTTGTCATAAATCAGCAACTGTGAAACTTTCAATTTGCTAGACAATTTCTATATGAGACATTGAAAATGAACCTTGGGATTAAGTTATGGTAAGCTTGCAAATGTAAATCTCGCACAGAAAAACAGAAAGATTTGTGGATGAATTTACTTCCTATATTCTGCATTGAATATTATTTTTTACGTATTTTTTTCCTGTGCTGAATTCGGCTTGCAGGCCTTACTTTTTTGGGCACTTGCTTTACAAAAATAATCATTTTTGTGTTGTCATGATTCATTAATGACATTTTAAGGTCGCTTGAAAGTAACACAGAGAATTAGAATTATTAATAATTATTAATAAACAAGAATTGACTGAAATTGATTAGTCTCATATATAAATCGAGTGTTAGTGTATATCACTACAAAAAATATGGATTAAGAGCGTATAAAATTTGAATACGATATTCTTTAGACACTACCTATTATCTGAATCGACATTTGGGCGATATAGGGTTACTTACGAACAACAAAAACAGAAGTCGGAAATATTCGGACCTCTTACTCGAATATATTTCAAATCGTGTAAATAGGCCACACCTCATTTGAAGTTAAACATTAAAATACGAAATTTGTTTTCCTGAATGCAACCAAATATTAATCAAATATATTTTCGAACTTACTTCGAAAAATCTTACACAAATCCTAATCAGACATATACGAAAAAATGTTTGTAGGATTGTTACTTCGCACCCCGACACCCCTGTTATTGCAATTAATATTTTACCACATAAAACTCATGTTTAACATACGTATTATGGTATTACTATAAATTCAATAATAATTCAATTTTATTAGTTTCGTAATTAACATCGTAAGTCCTTAAGCTATCACAAATGATCCATAAAACAACTAAAGTACATAAATATTTTAATGTAAATCCTTTACTACATGTTCCTATCTGACAGCATGTGAGTTTGTCATATTATAATAACGTTATAATCCGTTAACGTAATTACAGATGCATTCTGGTCCCGTCATGTAAACGTGCGAGCCCGGGTAATTGGTAATTACTCGATCACTAAACTTGTATAGAGCTTAAATGATATGCCAGTAATGGCTTAGTCGTTTAGATCATTACAGGGAAGGGGGAGAAGGGACAAGGGGCTCAAAGAAAACGACGAATCATAAGAAAATGATAAGCATACTTTACAGACATTCTGATGTGAATTTTATTTGTATGAGTGATTTGACATCATGGCTGTAGTTTCTATAACTACAAAAGAAGGGTTCTTCCATATTTTATTTTAAAAAGCCAATGCATTTGATGCGAACAGTACAATACTTTTCATTATAGGAACACTCTATTTATTAGCACAGTAATTGCAGCTTTCCCTTTGTGTCATTGTTACTGATTTCAATAATGACGTCACAACGCAATATAACAACTCTTTTTCCTCCCTCCCCCTGCTCCTGACATTTTCACGGATATAATGAATTTATTGATTGATGTTCGAACAATTCGTTTTTCTATATATTGCAATATATTTATGATGACAAATTAAACTATTTTAATTAGTACATCCATGAAAAAAATTATTTACGATTTTAATGTAATAGTTTTTATCTAACATTACGTTTTATTATTTAACGAATAGTTCTGTTACATTGCCATTAAATAAATGTAAAATACATTAAAAATATTTTACTAATATAGAGTCTTTCAATAAGAGCTGTCATTTTAAATCGGCAGAAATACATATTATTTTTGTGAAAAATGGTGATATTTTTATTTTAAACCAAAGTACAAACTCTGAAGTTAGTAATGGAATACAATATCAACCAAATGTCACCGCAATAACAGTTCAAAAATGGTGCAACATTTATATTACTTGGACGTTTTATATTAGTTAATGTATAACATTATGTAATCTTGCATAAAAGCTTTATTAAAGTTAGAAAACCAAAAATGTATGTCGAAATATAACTTTTATTATGTAATCTTACATTATATTAACCTAAAAAATGTTACGTAAAAAGTAAACGCTTTCATGTGCGTAGTGGTGCTACATTATACATTTTTTCAACCTATTTTGATTGTGTCATCATTAAAGATCCAAACCATTATTCAAGTTCGTCTCTGTCATAATTTTAATCGTTAGTAATAATTGTAATAATTATTATGAAAGTTTGAACAACGTGGCAGACGACCACCACATCGACCCCATGCGCAGACTAATGAAGCTTTATTGGTTGTAATATCGGTAAACTCCGACCTGGAAACAACGAAGTATAACGGGGCCCTCCACAATATACTCTACAGCCGCATTGCCGTTAATCTGATCCGTACAATAAAATAGTGAGTTTAATTAAAGGTTACTGCTACTTTTAATTGGCCAAGCTATTCCAATTTGTTACAATAAGTGTGATGCTCTATATCGAATACTAATTTGGTTAAAGTTGGTTGGGTGGGTATGGTTGTTAAATATTATTAGGTTGTTTTGCTTGAGTGGTTATATACAGTAAGAACGCCCAATAAAAACGAATTTTTAAGCATTTTTCCTGAGAAGACTTTTAAATGTATTAATGTTAAAATTTGTACATATATTACGGTAACTTTTAACTGTATTTTAAGATTTTTCTATTTGTAAAAATAATAAGCTGCTATAGCTGATCTCCAGGAGCTCCTCTCAAAAAAGGCATCTTGCGCTGAACTTGCATCTTGCGCTATAGTAATTAATCAATGGAATAAGCAAAATAATTTTTTTTAACAAAATTGCGGCTTCTCAAAAAAAGAAATCGATTTTTGATCAAAATTTTGGACTTATATTGTTTATAAAAAAAATTATTATCGGTGAAAAAGAACCTTCGATTAATTACTAAAAAATATACTTAGTAAGCTTGTGTTAAAATTTGAGACTGATCGGTTCCGTTGTTTTCGAGAAAGCTTAGTCACCAACGTTAAAGACACAGTTTTCAGAAAAAAAAGAGTAAAGTAAAAAAAGTTTCAACTTACATAACTTCTTGATTAACTTGAATTTTTCTGTGTGTGTACTTAAATATATGTACATTATAAAAATGAATTAAAAAAAATCGATTTTTTGAAAATTCTAACTGTATATAACCCCTTAAGTAAAATATCCAAGTTTTGTATTTTGCGGGATATTCAAGTTATTTTTTGGAATATTGATTTTTTTTTACAATAAATAGTTCATTAGTATATTGGATAAAGATAAATCTTATGCGGAGTTTCGATGTAACCTTGATTTGAGACACAAAATAAAGAACATTTTCCAAAAAATGTATTGTAAAAAGCCCTTTTTGTAGCCATCATACGAGCTAAATGCGGGCCTGAATATTTTCCATGAAAATATTCAATGTCTTGTCACGAATCGCCTTTGTGTTGCGCAAGTATTTATTCAGATATATGAGAATTATTGCGTTTGACAGTCGTTTACATAACGTTTTGTTAAATTTGTCTTTTACATCCTTAAAAGGGAAAGAAAGGGAAAGGAAAGCAGTCCCTGTTTAGGACATATGTCAATCAATTAATACATAATCATATCAAAACAAGCGAACATTTAATAAATATCGTGAGGGAGGGATGTTTGTCATCGAGCTGTAGAGTACCGTGAAAGAGAGAGAGAGAGAGAGAG
The DNA here is from genome assembly GCA_963678705.1 of Panorpa germanica. Taxonomy (NCBI): domain Eukaryota; kingdom Metazoa; phylum Arthropoda; class Insecta; order Mecoptera; family Panorpidae; genus Panorpa; species Panorpa germanica. Next base: position 11,015,310 of record OY783221.1, read on the forward strand.
AGGAGTGGTATGACGTCTAAAACATTGAACGAGAAATTTATGACACGACACGATGTCTTTAGTTCAATTCTGTTACTCCCCTTCTTACCACTTTGCCATTATAATAAAAAGTTTCTGGTTTATAAGAAAATAAAAAGTATATAAAAGTGAAAAGGGTAAAAAAGTTGAATATTTCTTTTACACTGGTTGCTTCATATGTTTTTTTTGCATATGTCTTGCACTTTGATGATTGTTTTTTATATAGTGACGTAATAGCTTAGACCATATATATATGGAGAGAGAATGCTGGACCTGAAAGTGTGTCCAAAAAGTGTGCGAGAGGGAAAGGTATATGTTCCTATTTGATCTCTATGCGCATGCGTCAAAAGTGACAGTTCTCAAGTCAGAACTGTCTAGATATAATACGTGACAGTTGTTAAATATGACATTATATTGATGTAGAATAATGTAAATATGTATAAAAATAAATAAACTATATATAAATATAAATATAACTAAAAACATCAGTTCTGTTTACTCCAAATATCAACTGTGTTGGCGGATATTCGACATCTATATCGTTCATGGGTATATGTTTTCACTGAACGGTCACTGTTTTACCGACAGACGCGCTTTGTACCATCTAAAGAAATATAATTTCTTTACATATTTAATATTTATTATATCTTAATACAATATTAATATTTATTATATCTAGACAACTGTCACTTTCGACGCATGTACATAGAGAACAAATAGGAACATATACCTTTCTCTCTCGCACACGCTATAGAACTCTACATTTTGATGTACGGGTATATTTTCGACGCATGCATTACCAACAAATCATCATTATTCAAGCTTTGTCAAACGGGTAAATATTATGAGCGAGAATTAATTTTTTTTTATTTACTACCCCAAGCTTCAATACGTACAACCAGGGTATTAGCTCCAGCTCTTGCTTTGCGTGCGTGTCCCGTCCCGTGTAATCGCTTTGACGTTCATGTCCACAAAAAGATTGATAAATATAGCGCCCGTGGGATTTTGATTTATACATTATTTAGATTTCATTTTTTTTTTTTAATTTTTGGTAATCTATGTACACATACTATTTTTTACACGTACGTTTCATTTTTCCGTTGAATTAAATCGCGGGAAATATATTTCCGGATGTGAATAAATGTGAACTAATGTTCTTGAAAATTAGGAAGAAATATACAAGGAACGTAATAGGTGAATAACCTACAAAAACTAAATCACAAATCTGTATATATAAACTCGAAAAACTTCAAAAGTAGTCGGTCGATTGAAATAATATGATCCAAAGTTCCTTCTTCACCACATTGACCTCTATCGTCAGATTTAATATTAATTTTGTACAAGGTGAGCTGGAGTTTTGCAATGATTACTTTTGATTCTGATTATAGTTGATATAATTTTGCGGGATTCATTACTAAACCATCTCTTCTTACTTAAATTTGGATGTAACATATAATAATCTCTTCCTTTTAACTGACTTTTGTTAATGAAATCTGTGTTTCTCAAATTGAAGTTTAATTTTTTGATTATATTAAAAATTTCATATGAAGGTAACACTTTCATCTCAATTTCTAAATTTATTGATTCCTTTGCCAATTTATTTTAACCATTAATAGTAATAGTTATTGACTTCTATTTATCAAAAAAGAACACAGATAAACCCAGATTTGGCTAAAAAACCTATACTTGGGTGCAGTGGCGGCTGCTGGCTACAAGGATTGGTAGTGCTTTACTAGCTTATAGAGAATTATGACTTAAAGTTGCAATAAAACGACATTTTCTTATTAATAATTTTATTTTTTATATATTAAATCAATCTGACGACTTTTACCTTCAGCGAAATGGTCAATGGTCATGTTATGCTATTTCAGCAAGCCCCGGTAATCTTCAGTCTCGTGCGGTGCACTGGTCAACGCCAGATTCTTCATATAGTTTGTACTGACTGTCGTATGTCTCACGCGCTAAGCGATGCATCACATATTGCATAGTAGTTATATTGAGCAGCTACGTGCACAGTGATTTCTTCGAGCAAAAATAAGTTTTAATCAAATCGGCATAGAGATTAAGTTGATTCCTTGCAACTTCCTAAGTATAAAGTCAGTATGTAATTAGGGAATTATATGATACTTTGTGATTCCTTTTTCTTTTTCAAGTTATAAATATTTGGTAGTGCAGCGTACGAATGCACTTAAGGTACAGCCGCCCTGCTTGAGACAATCAAACATTAGAGCGCCCTTAGTTTGGTTGTATGATGGATAGAAAACGCTAAAGCACAACCGCGGGATTTAATGGAAGACTCCATTTTTTATTACTAGAGGAAGGCAAAGAGGGCTAATGTTTTGATAAGAAGAACCGCTATATCCAAGTCATCCGCAATTATGACATTGATAATTTTTCCTTACTTACTATAGCCTAAGCCCTCCTTCATTTCCGAAAATATTAAGCAAGCTATGTACTATGTGTTATATATATTTATGATAAATTATAATTTTCATTTTTATCTGTTATTTTTAATTTCATATAAATACATCCGGTAATCCTATCTTTTTTAAACATAGAATGCTACATAATTTAAAAACAACAGGAGAAATGGAAATAAAACAAAGAAGCGCAGTATACGTATAACGACTACGACGCGGCGTAAACAATTCGCTACGGTGAGCTTTAAAAGCTCCAATGGGAAAGCTCAGTTCTTTGTAATTTAATATTAAATTTGTTAAGGTAGATTCGTTGCTGAAAAATTCGTAACCAACAGGTTTCATTGGATTTTGAACGATACTTTATTGTATTAACTCCTATAGTGGCCTTAAAACAGAGATTCTCAAATATTGGAGCCAAAATAATTTCTTATGTAATTTTACTGTATTATATATTCAAGTGTGTCGTGTTGTTCTATATACAGTAGACGACTTCTTTTACCAAGTGACAGTTTCTTCCACTTTCACTTTTTAATTCTAGAGCGAACTTGTGCCAGTTCATTAGTAAGATATCTCCGACAACAATAGTCGATTCAACCATTTCTCCTGCATTGTAATATTTTTTGATTGAAGATCAAATCGATATAAAGAAAGCATATTTTCGTAAATGGTTTTTGACGACACAGTTAATATATAATTATTTCTATAATAACTATATGATAAAATAACATTTAAAGAATGCTTTGTGAAATTTTCATAAATAAATGTCAAGAAATGAGACATTGACAGCGAATCTCCACTGACGTCACAATTTTTTTTTTATTAACTTTTGAATTTTTTTACAGCATTTAGAAATCGAAATACTTATTTTTTATTTAAAAAATCAGAAACCTAGTTATTTTCAAATACGTTAAAATTAAAAAAAAAAAAAAACTCGACAGCGCTACCTCGGCATTTATGTAAAGACAGAGTGTGCAAAATTTCAAAAGAATCGGTCGTAGTAGATTTTGAGCTAGAGAGGGCACTGACTTTGAAAAAGTTATGTATGAAAAAACGCATTTAAAACCTCTCCCTAACTTAATTTGTGGGTAACCGCTAATGAAGAGGTTAATGTTAGTCAAATGACCTACAATAACTTTTTGATGCACCCTGTAGTTGACTTCATACTAATCAATTTATTGTTATATGTACTTGCACTTTACCTTTATAAAACACAACGTAAATTTAAGCACGTAAGACTAGTCATAAGTTACATTATACATAATATCCCAAGGGTTTTCTTTCATCTTCTCCATTTTCCAGTACTTTACCATAGATATTTTAGAAATTCTTTTCTGTTTTTAAATTTATGGGTTTGAGTGAAATGTGAACTCACTGATTTTTCCTTTTATCCAGTTTTTCCGGGCTGGCACCCACATATGATTTACTCATATTCCATGAAATCAATTTTTAAGCTATCTAACACTTCTGTTTACACGAAACCCGACGTTATAGTCTTATTTTTATATATGTTATCTTCTTATGTGAGAAGAATCTTTTATACTCGTGTGTTATATAAAATTCCACGTTCTCATGCATGTAGTAGGGTTGCCCACCGTTTTTCAACGACTTTTATTTTATTCAAACTCTTTCACTAGCATCACATTGTAAGTATTTTAATTCAAAACTGGAAATCTCAAAATATATATGTCTGGAAAATATATTTTAATATTAAGCATACACGCTCAGGTTTATCTGACATGTTTACTCGAGCAGAGTACCTGTAAAGATAAACCTGAACGTGTATGTGATAAAACTGTACAGTTAATAGATACAGTTTAATGGCATACGTGCCTTTTTACCTGTTCAGGTAAACTGTTACATGTATTGGCTAGAAACCTATATTTTCCTCTGTGGTAAAATATTTGTTTAAAGAGGACTATTAGAAGCTTGAATACTAATGTGCTTGTGTCCTCATTTTTCATTTTTGGTCGATTTTTCAATTGTTGATTGAAATTGATGTTAATAAATGTGTATTGGCATGTCTATTTTATTAAATATCTAAATGTTGACGGAGATATAGCAATTTAAAATTTGAATTGTAGTTTTAGCGCTAGAAATGGTCGGCCATATTTGTATGACGTGAAATGCAGTGCTGTGGTAATGTTTTGTAGCTGTTGGTAGTCAAATAATCAAGTCAAGTCAAAGAATAATAGGTTTTTATTTTATTTAACCCTGTTACGGCAGACATAATATTGAAATTTTATTGTTCCTTGAAATAGCTATAAATAATATTTGTTATTTTGATATATATATACATATAGCAGAGATTTATGAGCTGTAAGGTTGGTAACCTTACACAAGGATTGTGATGTCACATGCATTTGGAATGTGTACAACGTTGAATCCCTTTAATAATTAAAGAGACAAAATGACTTTTTTAATTGTTAATATCTCTTAACACATAAGGAGTTATGAAAAAATAATTGAACATTTGAGGTTCTAGTAACCCACTTTATTAATATATAGTACACTTTTATAGAAATTAAGACATAGGACACAAGCCCATTAAGTGACTCTAATAATTAAATAAAAATTAAATAAAATTCAATAACTCCACGTTCTATGTCTACAATGAGTAGTACAATTATAAAGATAGCATTATCTAATTATCCTGAGAATTTGAAACGATTTGCCGTTACATGTAAAGTAATGAGAGTGAATGAGAGGCAAATACAATTGACGTGTTGTTACACCAGTTTTTTTGTTTTTAATTAAAAAACAAATCTAGATACTAATTCTAGAAAATTCAGTGCTTGTGACCATTTATTGAAAGCTTATCATGTGTATGTGTGTGTACATTATATTTTGCTTAAATACGTTACTTTTCCACACAATTAATTCTTACATAATTTTTTTTTCTTGCTTTTGTTAAAAAGTTTTAATACATATGTATATAACACGTATTGTATGTTATGACAGTTTAGATACTATTGTATTTTTAGTACTGTAAAAGCTCTATATTAAGCTCTTTTTTATACCAGTCCTTCTAAATTTATCACTCTGTAAACAAAACTGGAGCTTATTCAATTTTTAAAGGTAAGATTTATCGTTTGAAATGACAAAGAGAATGAGAGCGGGAGAGAATTCGTATGCAGCAAGTTCGTCGATTTTAATGGTATTTGTCTTGCCTCTTTTTTATTCCATGGTCGATACCACCGAAACGAATTCTCCCACAAATTTCTGCCTAGATCCAAATAACAAATTTGTTGTTGGTAATATATTCCAAAAAGCTTTTTTTTAAGTGTGCACCATCTTTCGATAATCAATCTATTTTCTTCTACTTTCCTGATTAAAATTTCACGGTGATTGCCCGTCACATATGTCTAGACCCAATTGGGCATAGCCAGTAAGTCTATCTCAATCGAAGACCCAATTGGGATAACCCAATGTATAAAAACGTGTAATAATTATAGTAAGTTAAGACTCTTGTAATTTTGTATTTTAAATTTGCAACTTTAAAAAACTGTTTAATATTTGAGTCACCAAAAGTCGAGCTTTTACTTTTTAGCTTTGAAGCGATTCGCACATCATGAGCTATATATGTGAAAGCTCCACCCCAACTCTTCGTGGTCCCCCACGCTGTCTGGTTTCGCTGAGTTTATCTAAAGAGTAGGATGGCGTGGGAGGGGAGTTGATATTCGCGGAGAGGAAGGACTACACAATAGCTTACTTTTAGGATTGTTCCATAGCCGAGTAAAACGGCTCCGTCCATTGGGAGAAAAGAAGACAATGATAAAAAAAATATAGAAAAAACGAAAAGTTTTTACTATTATTTTTATTTCTTTTAAATTAATTTTCATACACTTGCGTTTATTTTAGAAATAAAAAGTTACATTATCATACCTTGACAAGAAAGTTTTGTATAAGGTAAAGAAAATATTTTAAGGGGATACAACAGCCTTAGAGGATTTTTGGGAAATTATATAAAATTATTATTCTGTATTACAATTCGCCATGAGAATTTGTTATTTTAACATTTATTCCAATGGATTCTACCCAATTGATTACCTACAGAAACTTTCATAATCAGTAATTTGCATAACAACTAAAAACTATTGTAAAAAATTAATTGTTAAGCCTTATTCCCACTCACTGTTTTGATATTTAATTTACTGTTTTTATTTAATATTTTAATTTAGGTTTCAGCTTCTCGCTTAAGTATTCCTTCACATTTGTGTTTAAATTTAAGTTTAGTTAATTTAGTTGTTGCCTAAGCATTGTTAGTAATATACATTTTGACAGTTCGACAAAATTGTATGTGAAATAATTAAAATTACTGTTTTTATTAACAATTAGTAATAGAAATTGCTTTCGTTTTTATATTTTCAAAAACTCACATTAAATTTCTTTTAAAAGTAAATCATACTGCATTTTGACAGAAGGTTATAATATAATATAGTTTTTCTTAATTTAATATTTTTAATTTAAAACATTGGACCTTGTAAGGTTCTAAAAAAACAAAAAAAACTTAGAAAATAAATTAAATTAAAAATGGTACTGTGAATGACTAAGCATATTGCCGTATGCTAAACAATTTAAATTAAATACAAAATTAAATTAAAGCAGTGAATGGGAATGATACTTTATATTATTCCGGAATTTAAATTTCTTTATATATCAGCTATATCGTTTATATCAGCTTATTGACAACTTTATCATATAATTGACAAATTGGCTGGTACTATAAATACCAGCTACCACTTAAAAGTAGCAATAAATAGCACTAAAACTAAATAGAAATAATCAACAAAAAATAAATATTTTTAAAACAATTAAAATTTTAATATAATTAAAACTTTTTTTTAACAAACATTATTTGTGCACAAATATTCAACATTTTATAACCTGTACAATTAGGAGGGCTCCCTAATTAACTTATTTATATTTCCCGGGAATCCGTCTAAACATTTCCGAAAAACTTATATTTTTTCTTAAATATACTTTCGTTTTAATTTAAAAAGTCACTTTTTAACACTTGCATGGCTTCGCCAGACCTGCTGTTCCACTATGCAGAATAAATCTGCAGTAATAGAAAAGTCTGTAATATTTTTATAATATTTATATATTTTATAAAAAAGAGAATAACGCTTGCTGTAATTTCTTGTACGGTACAATATTTGTCATATTTTTAATGATTCTAAGTTTTTCAAAACAATCGTAAGGAAATTACAATTATTATATCAAAAAACATCCATTTCAACATAGGTTGGTGTAGGATTCGTATGTAAAACTGCAAAGGTCAACCAACAGTCAATATCTATAAATTAAGTACTGCAAGGGTATTGAAACTTTCACTGCGTCCAACGTCATTACTAAATACACATGATTTCTTTATACGTGATTTTCTTGAGAACATCCTTAAGAGCTTTTTGAAATACGCGATTCCCACTTCTCACTATTCTGTAAATGTATGGAAATTCTTACGTAATAGATTCAGTGATTAGAAATCGATAACAGCGGTCTCTAATGTTCACGTTGTGTAGCATGTGAACCTGGAGAGATAAAGGAGAGAGGGGAAGGGGGCACGCGTAAGCTACGTCTCTTTATCTCAAATCTTAGGCACGTGGCATCCGGTATGATATTATAACATTTTGGTTTTGTCATTTATCTGCTATTTTTGATTATTCCTAAATTAGAGAACATGCTGGAACGATTATTCTGAGGATGAAGACCACGTGATCAGAAATATATAAAAACTCTATCTGTCATCGCCAATTTAGGTGAAGTTAATTGGTTAGCGAAGTATTTTTAGATGTTTAAAAATATTTACAGATATTTGTGTCGATGTGTTCTATTGTTAAAGCGAAAGGACCAGTCGAAACAATGTGAGGAGCGACAAGTCTGTTAAGGCAAGATTATCTTGCGGCTACACCAACAGGACCAAGATAATTTTGTTTGACGACAACTCTTAAGACATTCGACAGAAAATATTGTTCACATTTACTTCTAATATCTTCATAAATTTCGCCATCCAAATGGTCGCCATCTCTTTGCTGGCATTCCTCAAATCTGGCTCTTAGATTTTCGCAAACTTTCCGACACAAAGCTCAGGGTAAGTTGACCATTTCTTAATAGATGTTCTCCTTTAATTGGAATATCGTCACTGGCTTATTATTGTGTAGACTTGACTTTTAAGATAACCCCATGAAAAAATCAGTTGGAGTTAGATCTGGGCTATGGAATATCTCCTCTGCACGAGATTATTGAATGTATGGCAGGTTATTCCATCTTGCTGTATTGTAGTCCTTTTGTTGTAACCAAAGACCTGCTGGCACTGTAATTGAAAAAATTCTCGTTGCATTTTCACAAGAATGCTAAAGTTTATAACCCACCCTGTATATCTAACTATTATTTTCCATAAATATTGTATCTATTCCATGTTTTATTAACACATAAAAAATTGAACCGTTATTTGAAAAACCTTCTCGTCGTATATGTATCCGTATTTCCGTATGGATCAATTTCCCTATTTTTCATTTTTAATATCACGCTGACTTTGTCGGGATTTTACATTCGATGACGAAAGGAAAATTCATGTTTATTGATATGTAACTTTTCATTTTCCAACATAGGAAATCCTATTGAAAGACATGTAATATCTAACACAATATTAAGGGTGATATCGTATGCAAGGGAGAGGGGAGAGGCGGAGGGCCAGGGTAAGGTACCATTTATTGTTAGACATTTTATAATGTTCATACTTGCGTGATAATCGATAAAGTTTTACGATAATTTACAAACGGATACAACGAAAAGCTTCTACAGAGAGCTTTAGAGCTCTGAAACAATATTTCGCTATAAGTTACTTTGAGAGTCATAAATTTATGTTAAGGTTCTTACATATTTAGTCACTATTGTTCAAAGCAGACCTTTAAAGAGACTCTTAAACATCTAACTTGCATTTGGTTCATTTTTTCTTGATAACTCAAAAGCTCCAATCCAATTCAAGTTATGAACAAGAATTATTTAGCTGAAACCTTCACACGCAATATATTGTAAATCCATCATTCTAAAAATATCCCATTTCAACGAATTGTAACCATTTTAATAAACCAAGAATTTTCATTTTATAAAAATCAAATAAAAAAACTTTTTTTTAAAGATATTTTTATTTTCTTGTTAAACTAATTATCAGGCTTATAACATTTCCCAGCTGTTAAGCTTTTGATTTACTGAAAGCTCTGCTTCAAATCATAAACTTTGAAGTTTTCAAAGTGTTTCGGATAATTAGAAACTTTATAAATGACTTTTCTCGTTTTTATAAACTCAAAAACTCATCTTAACACCGGGATTCCTTTTAATATGGACTTAGATTGTAACGGACCAGATGTTCAATAAAAGCTTAAGAAAGCTACACAATTAAAGGCATTAGAACATAGATAGAATGATGATAATGACGTAGCAGCCTGTTGTAGTGACGTCACTTTCCGTTTCATTTATATTTTTAGTTATTTTATAATTAGGGATTATAGATTATTAAAAACTCAGTAATAAAAAAGTTATATTCCATGACAATTGGACTTTGTCATCGGGGACAACACCATTTTGGTGTTCCAAATAAGAAGCCGAAAAGTTCCGGGCAATCCGCTGTACGCGTAAGTTTTTACAGTGCTAAAAAAATTTAACTGATTTTATGATTATCACATTAGCAAATTTTATCATGCGAGGAAGTTTTATATTTTAACGTTTATTAACGTAAAATTTCACATAGTCGCAAGTCGCATAGTTCCGGAGGTATTATGCATATTCGTACATAACGTGAACTGTGCTAAGAAGCAGTACTTTCTGTTTCACAGTGAAATGAAGAGGGGAGAAAGCGATGGTATATCAATAAGCATCAGCTACTGGTAAATAAGGAAAAGTTTATATCATGATAACGTGTACTAATGCGAATCAACTCGAATCAACCAGTGGGTATTATACACTAACAAAAAAATAAGAACATTTTCTTAAAAAAAAGTTACGTTCATAAAATTTTAAATTAATTTCATTAATATATTTTATCGAAGATGAAGGTCGCTACATACGCCTTCCTCCAGTATCCCTTTTCTTCCACGAACAGTGCGTAGTTGTGGACGCTTACCTTTAGTGTTTTGATATAGTTATTCTGCAAGTTTTTTTATAAGGCTGTTGTTTTTTAATGTAATTAGACTGGGTACTGTATTTATGAATAATTTACATAACTTATAGCTTCGATTATTTCATGAGCAAGTTTTATAGTATTTATGCAGGCTAGACCAATTATAAACCGCACTTACTTTATAAAATAAGGGTGGGATAACATTACGTAGGTTTTTTCTATACAAGGGTTGATTGATAGCTTCCCCTACCATCTGAAAGATATTTTAGAAAAGATTAAATAATGAAATACAAGATAGCAATATTAAGGTATCCTCATTAAAATTACAAAATTATCTAGTAACATCGTCGATATTTACTGGTATAGATTCTTCCAAATATTTTGTCCAGTTTTTAATACCATTACTTGAATAAGGGCATGTTTCGCGATTTCAGTCAGCGGCAGTAAAGACCATTATGTATATCCCGTGGTACATAAGCAACAAATACATAAACCATTACTTCGGCATTAAAACTGTGAAAGAAGAAATTAACAAATTCAGTCAAAGATACTACCAGCAGCGACTAAACAAGCACCCAAACTATCTAAATGTGAATTTACTGGATAAACATACGTCTGACTTAAAAAGACTAAAAGGACATAGTGTGTTAAAGCTACCACAACGTTTTTAATTGTCATTCAGAGATATAGCCGTCATTGGACGACTATTTTTCCTCTAGGACAAATTCATTTTTAGCATAGGTACTTATTGTTCATACTTATTGTAACAAATTGTATCGTGGCATATTATTACAAAATTAAAAAAAAAAATGTATCGCAAATCAGTTACCGACGTCGTTTGTTGCGATAAGTAGTCTTGGCCTCTTCCAACAGCTTTTAATGCAATTTGGGTAACAGTAATGGGGCGTTCTTTACTAACTTATCATTTTTGGCTTTGACTTTCCACTTATCATGACCATTTGGGCCAAAGCAAACTTTTGATTTGAATGTAGAGATTAAATTAGTTTCATTGATAAAGTCAATAAGATTTTTTTAGATTTTCTCTGCTTTCAAATATCTGGTTATATTCTAAGGCATATTACAGTATTGTCTGTGCGATAATGTATGGAGCATTGAAGAAGAATATGCTTTACTGTAAGTGGGCTAAAACATTGTTCACATATTGGTTGAGGTTCTCTTTTGAATAAGTAGGTATGAATAAGACTTGTATGACCTGTCATGAGTCTACATATTACTACTTCCAGCTCTTGTTTCCACTCTAGCTAAGCTTGAAACTTTGTATTCTACTTAGTTTAGTAAATATCTCAACGCGGTTAATGGATTAAAAAGACATAGTACACAAATCGTGATACGAAAAACCAATATTTCAAATTAAATTTTAAATAAACTATATCCTTTCTACACAAATCAAAAACCATTTAAAAATATTCATTGCATGGTAAATGATTAAATATAATAAAATATAAAATCAAAAAATAAAATTAAAAAATAAAAAGTGATTATTAAATAAAATGTTTCATTAAAAATAAATGTTATGTTGGTAGTAGACATTTCTCCACGTCTTATGCTATTCTATACTTTCTTATACAATTTAAAGAACATCAAAAAATACCTACTAGTATCATGTGCTTCGCACCGTACCTTGTAATAAAGATGTAAGACAAAGTATTCCACCCCTTTACTACATCCCCCCCCCTCCTGTGATCCCTCCATTCCCACCTAACCCCTCTAGACTTATTTTCCGCCATCTAGTGAGTGGATGAAGCGAAGCACGTCATTGTTTTTCATGGAAATATTTTCACATTTTAATATCCATTTTGTTATTTTTAAAAAGTCTGTGCAAGAGTATGAAATCTTTATTTTATATTACGTACTTAAGTGTTTATAGAATATATAAATCTGTGCCTCAGAGGCAAACTGTCGTAACTGAAACTGTGTGAATTAAAAACAGAAAAACTGAATGAAACTTAAGTTTGCATTTCTTGTTATGTACCGGTGAGCTGTAATGTTTTACTGATTATGGGAAACGCAACGGACCACTTTTAAGCGTAGCCTATGTAAGGGACTAAAAATTTATGACTATGTACAATTGATTTTGGCTGGCAATTATGACTAAATATAGCTCATTTTGTTAGACAATTGTAATTAGTTACAATTGAGTTTGGCAGACAATTATAACAAGATATAATTATTTTGGCAGGTACACTTATAAAAAAGCTTTATAAATTTTAGAACACTTCTAAAGCATATTTTAGAACCAGGGCCCGTATTTCTGAATCTTGCGAACAATGATCGTGATCGAACAGATCTGATTTATAAGAGTGAAACATTTTAGGAATCACTTTTAAAAGAGTATTCCTGTACTATTTCTGAATGTTATTATAAATTATATTTATAGTTTAGAAATACTCTTGTAAGTGTAATTTTATAATTTGTTTTACCTGAAGATGACCTGGGATGGGGGGTCGAAAGCTGCTAGTATCTTTTTATAATAAAGTTAAGTTTTCTATAATAAAAAGGGTTGTTTTATTTAACATATTGCTAGTAATTGAATAGAGATTCTAAATATATAAGATATATATATATATATATTTACTAACAACTCAACTTGATATATTAGATACTTTCGCTGCGTGTAATTCCCTAATACGGGTACATTTACCCCTTACAATTTTCATTTTCCATTATCGCACTTGTGCGTCAAATGAATCGATCCTTCGGTTCACCGCAGACATACCAACTACTCTTACTTAAGTTCTCTTTCCTTTCCTTTCCATTCCTCGCACCTCTTCCCTTTCCCTTAGTCTCTTCACTCGCATAGTCTTGTCTTCGTTAGCCTTATGTGCCTGATGCACGCCACAAAGCTTTAATGCTGCGTTAATTTAATTAAGATTTAAGACCTCGCTTGAGAACTTATTTCTCTGATAGATACAAGTCACTTACTCCACTGGGAGTTTATAAATACGTGAATGGATCTGTAGATCAAGACGGTAGTCTCCTAGTCTTCCCAGAAGCCATTGCGAGGAAATGAGTCGAGTGGCATGGCAACAAGTTGTACTTGCTTATAGTGCGCTACGGGATATTGAAGGATTATCATCTGGAGAAGAATGACAATGTGATTTCAATGCAATGTTTTATTGCATGTAAAAAAAAGCATAAAAATGAAAAAGTTGTGAAAGAAATAAATGTTTACCAACCGGCGTGGATCATCGTAAAGAAACGACAAGTCTCAAGAAGACAGATGCATATATCTTTAAGACCAAACGCTAATATATTTTCAAATACCAAAGTGATATATTTCCTTTAATACTCGTATACCAATATAACGTTTTTTAAATTTTTAAAACAATTGTCTCGTTAACATATATAAAAATGGATCATCAGACTATAAGTGAGTTTAAGTAATTTTTTTGTCAGCTTTAAAGCGTCTTCAAGGTAATACAAGGTATTATAAGACAACTGTTTTAAAACGTTTTACAAAAGAACACACCGATCCAAACAACAAACCGACAAAACATCCCCTAGACCTGCTATGAGTAGGATCGAGAAGGCATTATCCATGCGAATGAGAGTGAGTGAGACTTACACCTTGATTACCTGATACCTGAAAAAATGGCCGCCTGGTCAAGTTAGGAGGTAGGCATACGATCATTGTACATACTAACACTACTCAATCTTACTCATTTTGTTCATCAGAAAATAAGTGATGTCTGGTGGCACTACCTTCTTGGACTAATAGGTTAAGCGTTGTAGCATGTGTATTCGCTTGCTTAAAATTCGCTGAAATTAGATTCCAATATGAGAACTACATAACGTTCGTAGGGTTCATTACATTTACAGGGTTCGGATAGGTAAAGCATAATAGCGCGTACGCGTCCGGTCAAAATTCGCTTAAATACGCTTGCAGTGAGACCAGGCCTTAGAGTACAACCTATTACATCACAATATTTTGATCAAAAAATCAAATGTTGGTTTACCACTTTAAAAATATTGTCATATTAAATTCTTTATATATCATTACTTTTTCAATGAATTCTCTTGTGCTTTAAACTGCAAAATGATTAATTAGAATTTTTATCTCGAATGAAAATGTACCGGGTTTCTAAAGATGCTACTAAAAATATACAGCTACATATGTCTGCAAAGCAGAAGATGCTGCATTAATTAAAGTCTGAATCAATTCATATTAAAAACCTCCAGCGCAAGAGTAATTAAGTAGAAACTTGATAAAAATTCTTCATTAAATTTTAGTATGTAATTTAGCTTGTGCATTTCAGTATTAATTTTTGAAATATGTTTCTCCATTTCACATTAACCAAGTTCACAAGTACTGGTGAACACGAACCATCACAGCGTACTCGTATACCACCACCTCCAGGGGGAGAACATATAACAACCTGCAGTAGTCCCATAAAAACATGTAAACAATTTTACAACAATGTAATAAATTGTAGAAAAACAAAACAGCGAAACATCCTGCATGATTATAAAATACTGTTTAAAATATATTAAAAATTTAATATTTTAGCAGTAAGTGTATATTACTCATACAGATCAAACATCGACAAACTGCGGCCCGCGGGCTAAATCTGGCCAGTCAGTTAATATTATTTTTTTACATAAAAGGGGTTTTAATAAATATTATTTTAAATATAATTTGGGGTTCTCATGTAAGTGTAACCCTTCCAAAACACACAAATGTTTCTCACACATGTGTATACGAACCTTTGAAGAGGTTACGGTCGATTGTCGAGTTGCGAATAATAACTGCATGTGGCGCTAATTGCGACGCATATTCATGTTATTTCGTTTCTCGTAGAACATATTTATTCGATATAAGTCCACCTTTTGTTTTGACCCTTATAAATAGACCACTGCTATTTCGTATGTTTTATGGCACTTGTTGTATACTCAAAACATGTCCAAATCACTACGTATTATTCATTATATTACTTTTTATTTATAAATATACAATAATATTGGTTAAAGTTGAAATTTCAAATTTGAGGTTAGAATTAAAATGACAATGCGCTATGGCAAAATGGCGTCGTATTTCACATTTATTGGTCAACTTTAACCATGTATATTGTCTATATCTTAATTAAAAGTGATATAATGACTATTACGTAACGGTTTGTACATCTTTTAACTATATTAAAGACGCCATAAAATATAAGAAAATGCAGTAGTTTTTTTATAAATTTCAAAACAAGAAATGTAGGTGTTTCGATAATACACAACTCAAGATATTAATTAATAAATTAATTTTTTTTGGAAGGAAAGAGAATTCGTATATAAAATAAGACAAATGAAATATAATTAATCACAAATAATAGCAAAAATATTAGAATAAATAATAATAATAATAAAATAACTCAAGAGATTATCCTAATGTAATATATTCGGATAACGAGAGTACAGAAGCAGATTAAGACAGTTCGAACTTTAAAGAGCTTTTTTCTTATAGGAACTTAATTTACGGCCAATGTCTATGAATCCACTCATCGCATTACTACAAAATTATGTATATTTTATATATACTCGTATACAGGGTGTCCCAAAATTCAACGATAAGCCGGCAGCAGAAGGTGGTCCTGCTCATGACTACACAAGAAAAAAAGTTTTTATCTCATTTTTTAAAAAGAATTTTTTTTTCGAAAATCGAAACACCTTAAGATGTTTTTAACTACCATGACCACAATTTTTCAAATATTTCTGATTTTTTTTTTGTATCGGCAACCTAAATAGCACTGCTATCCACCACAACCATTAAAACTCCCAGAATGCTAGTAGTTTTTGCAACAACAATTTATGAAATTTGGTTGTTGTTTAGAAATAGTATGCATAATATTTTTTTATTGCTAGTTTTCCTGGAGTATTATACCATTTTGGAATCCTAAAGAGTTGCGCCAATTTTTAAAAAAACTTGCCATAGTAGTCTTCATACTTTTTTTTTACACCACGATGAGTTGACTGAAAGTAAAAATCTTTAAAAAATTTAGGGAAAAAAATAATTTCGATTAAATTTTGTGTAAAAGCTACTAGCATTCTGGGAGTTCAGAAAAATTCAGAAATATTTGAAAAATTGTGGTCATGGTAGTTAAAAACATCTTAAGGTGTTTCAATTTTCGAAAAAAAATTATTTTTATTCTAATTCCTAAACAAAATGAGATAAAATTTTTTTTTCTTTTTTTCTTGTGTGAGTTTTTTTTATGAGCAGGACCACCTTCTGGTGCCGGCTTATCGTTGAATTTTGGGACACCCTGTATATATACTTATTGCTCTATACTTGGTAAATATTTTCGAATTTGTTACCTGGCCCGGCGATTCTAAAAACTTTAAAATCTAATTATTTCAAAAGAAGTTTGCCAAACTCTGTCTTAGAGAATTACAGTATTGCACTAAATTTATGCAATGTTATTGACAGTTGGTAATAATGGGTCAGCGCTGTTTGTGAGTTGGCGTGCCTGCTTTAGATTTACGAATGTGTCTGACAGGTTATACAACTGGTAATTATTAAGCTGTCAATCATTTTATTTAATTTCTTAAGTTATAATCACTATAAAATCTAAGAGAATTATGAAATATAGTGTTGTACCACTTAGACAGCGCAACTATTGCATTTTAGAAAAACCCATAAAAAACCTAACTCGCATTTTCGGTGGGAGAGCTATAAATTGCGTCTTCTTTAGCTTCATCGCGTAGCAATCTGGTTGGGAGTCAGTCAAACTCAGAAGTGGGACTAATGCTCATAGAGACTAAAATGAAAGTCAATTTTATTTTATTTTAATTAATTTCTTTATTGATTAAATTTCCTTCAGAAGATCATATATAAGAAAGTCATTGTACTTCGTTACAAACAATATGTCACGTTTAAACATCATGGCCAATTAAGTAATGAAAACAATTTAGAGATAGTCGCTGGCGCAACCGTTGCCTGCCTGCTTGTCTGAGTTGACTGTCTGCTTCCAATGTTTCTAGATGATCGAATTCTGTGTTCACTGAACTCAATTAGTGTCTAACAGAGAACATAGCTTTTCAAAGAGTTTTCAGTTAGAGTTCAGATACCGACACTTACGTACGGATACCTTTAAGTTCAATCCCAAGCGATTGAAAGAAATTCTTATTTAATGAAATGGAAAATTAACGCAATAAATAAAATAAATATTAGTTAGAATTATGTACATGATATGTATTGCTTTCTAAATAAACTTTTAACAATTTTACATAATTAATCGTCCCTGGTCTTTGGCTATTTACTTGTTTGTATTCGTTCACAGCGCTCCTAACGATCATTATGCGAACTAAACTGAACGATACTTTTCATTGTACAAACAACAGAAGCAATTCAGTTTTCTTAAGCAAACATTTGCTTTCTTATAACTTTAGAAACATTGTAATATTAATTTTATAAGTTTTAATTAATTTATATTCTATATACAGTGATTATTATGGAATTATGTATATTTGTTGTATCTGTATATGTTTTTATGTTCTTATTATATTTATACGATTTCAAGAACTAGGTTAAATTGCAATAACAATAATACTGTCACTAATACTAAAGAAACTGTTCATGCTGATCTTTTAATAAGAAGAAATTTTGAAATTGTTTATTTAATCAATTTGAAATTATTCATTGTCTTAAGAGAGGGTGAGGTGGGGGTGTTTCAACTTTTTGTTTTCATTTTTTTTATTTATATTAATGTACAACATATTAAGTTTATTGTGTAAAAATATGAAGTCGATTGGAGTAAAACTGTCGGAGATATAGAGTTTTAAGTCTTCACCCCTCTGGTCTGCTTTCGTGTTACTTTAAATCTTTTAAATGCGGTTTCTCACACATAACTTTTTCAGAGTCGGTGCCCTCTCTACCTCAAAATTTACTGGACCGATTCTTTTGAAATTTTGCACACTCTTTCTTTACATAAGTGCCGAGGTAACGGTGTGGATTTTTTTTTTTTTTTATTTTAAAATACCAAAGTTTATAATTTTTTTCGTGAAAAATCGGTATTTTAACTTATAAGGTCTGTAAAAAATTGAAAAATCAATAAAAAAAGAAAAACTGGACAGCGTTACCTGTAGAAACGTATCAACTAATGAAATCATTTTGGTTTTTCGATTTCAGAAAATCCAGTGTTGAGTTATGAGTAGCACCGCAATGTTACTTTTTTTTGTGACGTCAGCCGAGATTCGCTGTCAATGCCTCATTTCTTGATATTTATTTATGAAAATTTCACAAAGAATTCTTCAAATGTCATTTTATCATGTAGTAATTATAGAAACAATTAGATATTAACTGTGTCGTCAAAAAACATTATTGAAAATATGTTTCTTTTTCATCGTTTTGACCTTATGAGTGTGTAATTTAATATATAAAAATGTTAACACCGAAACGATCTCGGCTATGTTACCGCCATTTAAAGATAAATATGTAAATATAAAAAACTTTTTTATTGACAATCATATAAAAGTTATGAGGCAGATTATTAAAGATAAATAAATCTCCTAAGAAAAACTTATTCCATTTACGATAAATTATTTTTGCGTTACGTTAAGGTTATATTGCTCTGCTTTGCTCTGCGGTATTCAATAAGTAAATCCATTTTATATTATTTCCTTTTTCTTTTTCCCACTTGTACTCATATACTTTTTATACGTTACTTTGTTGTTTCTTTGTGTTTTTCCTGAAAACACTCGACAACAAGTAAATAACATTTATTGGCAATTTAGTCGACAATCTCTGTTTTATAAAATATGCATTTTATAATATGAAAATTTCAAAGAATTTTGTTTGTTTTGTTTTGTTTTTTTTTTATAAATAAAGTTATATAAGCCTCATTATTTTTATTCTGAAAACTGTATCAATAAGAGTTTCACGTTACCCAAGTATCTACAACAAAATCAATGCTATTTTTACTTCTAAGCACCTAAGGAACTCAAATCTCGCGATCATTCAATTTCCAAAAAATACTTCTCAATTTTTTGAAAATTGGCAACTATTTGGCATATAAATAAATGCACCTTCTATTTTTGAATTTTCTTTTTAATAACACTATTATACAAGTAATTTAGGCGGATTTAGCAATGAGAAGGGTGTGGAGATTAGGAGAAAATGTGTTTGGTGCGGATATGCAAAAGAGGCTATGGATGTTTGATAGAGTAATAACGAGTATGATGATGTACGGAACAGAGATATGGGGGTGGAAGGAGCAAGAGAAGTTGGAAAGAATCCAGGTGAGATATATTAAACGGATACTAGGGCTGGACAGGTGCACGCCGGGACACATGATAATAGAAGAATTAAGAAGAGACAAGATAAGAATAGACGCAGGAAGGAGAGCAGCCAAGTTCGAGGAGAAAATGATTAACGCTGAAGGCGAAATCTTAAAAAAAATTAAGGAAGGTTGTAGAAAGGATGGGGGAGGAGTCCCGCAAAAGGGAAAGGAGTATTATGAAAGGAATGGAATAGCGACAGAGGAGGCACAGAGAAGAAGGCATAAGTGTGGATGGAAGCTAAGGAGAAGACAGGAATATACAACAACAGGAAAGAATGAAAAAAATTTAGAAGAGCAATTTCAACAAAAGATATAAAAGGATTTGGGAAAGAGATACCACAATACTTAATAGAAGAAGACACAAAAAACATGAGAAGGATTGCAAGATTCAGATTGGGAAACGAGAAGAAAGGAAACAGATACAGGCCAAATAGCGAGAGAAGGGTGTACGGAACGGTGATAGAAACATTGGAGCACATTAAGTTTTCGTGTGAGAAAAAGGTAATAAGCGAAAAGAATATTGGGCAGTTATTGGGCTAGAAACGAGGAAAGAGAAGAAATGACAGAGTAGAAACAGGAGGGAGAGTAGCAGAAGGAGCGAAGCAGTAACAGTTTTGTTTTTATTCAGTAGAATGATCTTGCAATCTTCGTCGCTGTTGCCTGCTTATATCTTTGATTTCGTCTTACCAAGATCTTGGTGTACTAACCGCATAATTAGTTTAAATAAACTACAATTAGAAATTAATTAAATATGATTTTCAAAAAGTTAATGTTTTTTTATTTTTATGTACGAGTATCTTAATATCTAAAAGATATTCAAAAATATGTTATATGCTCAAATTGAAATAAATTGAGTTCTCTATCAAATTGATGATAACCATTTTTATTCTAGAACCTACTACTAAGTAGATATTGCAAAAGGAAACTTTTAAATTAACACTGGTGAATCAAGTATTCAAAATCAGCACTCCGAGATTAGTCATAAAAATTTATTTACCAGCTTTTCCGCCAATTTGCCTTATTAAGCAGTTCAGAAACATTTCAAAGATTTATGACTAGACTATTATATTGATTTTTTTATAAAAATCTATTTTCCATTTTAATTGTTCATTATTTTCAAACATAACGTCTATATATTTCAACATGTGGTTTTGATAAAATCTAAAACGTAAATAATAATGAAATGAAACATTCATATTTCGTAGAGTTGATTTGGGTAATCCCATTCTGTCCATATCTCGATTCTGGGTTCTCGGTTTTCTCTTCTAATGGGTCATTACTAGGTACGGTGGTTGCCTTTGCATTGTAAACTACGTTGTAACTAGGAGGTAAATCTGTGGTTACTCACAAACCAAATCCCAACCTACAAAGACCAGCTTTCTGCACGTCCCCCAGGAGAAGTGGACCTAGTGGACCACACGGACCGGTAATGCTCACAGCTTGAATAACTTTACTTGTAAACTTGTAAAATATATGAATTAACTGACAACTGTTTCATATCTCATATAAAACTAAGTTAAACTTAGAAGTTTGTAATAAGAATTAACACACTGAAGGCACGATTGTATTAAGACAAAATTACCTTACAAAACCACGAGAACTTTTTTAATAACTCCTTATATGTTAAGAGATATTAACAATTAAAAAAGTCATTTTTTCTCTTTAATTATTGAAAGGATTCAACGTTGTCCACATTCCAAATGCATGTGGATTCACAACCGCTAGTTGCTATCTCTTTTATAGAACAAAACGTAAAAGAGATATAGTCTTGACAGAACTCTGACAAGTTTACAGGTTACCAACCTTACAAATCAAAAATCTCTGCTATATGTATTTATACATCAAAATATCAAATATTATTTACAGCTAATTCAACATGGTTAAATAAAATAAAAACTTATTAAAAAATCTTTGACTTGACTTGATTATTTCGATTACCAACAGCTACAAAACATTACCACAGCACTGACCTAATCAACAAATAACTGATGTTACAATGCAGTTCACGTCATACAAATGGCCGACCATCCCTAGCGCTAAAACTGCAATACAAATTTTTAATTGCTATATCTCCGTCAACATTTAGATGTTTAATAAAATAGACACGCCAATACACATTTATTAATATCAATTTCAATCAATAATTGAAAAATCGACCAGTAAAAAATGAGGGCCCAAGCCCATTGCTACATGTCTCAATTGGGTTGTTATTGATATAATAAAATTAATAAACCTATCCAGCTAGTATCCTAGTAGTTAATCACGTCACGAACTAAAAAGAATATTATAAATAATGTAAATTATGTTTCGTTTTATATCACGACATTATATTGAACCATTATAGGTCGACGGACCAGCTGCTATAGGTTTGACGTTTAATGTTGCATCTCTTTTTCACTTCTCTTGTTTAACTGTGATGGTAAAGGTAGGCAAACGTTAGTGGGGGGGCAGGTGAGGAAGCTATGACGTCGTACACTGAAGTCATTTTTTGTGAATTTTCTCCACTTTAATTAGTAATGGAATAAATGACTATTTCAATTGTTCAATCTTCTGTAATATTACGAATTAAATAAAAATAATTGAATATTTGTGGTTTTGATAGGCAACTTTGTCAATATACAGTGCAGTTTTATATAAATTCAGTTATAGTCACCAATTTTTGTCAATTGTTCATCCCTAGTAGGGTCGCATACCGTGGCTACACACTTTATGATTTATTTTATGCTAATTAATTCCTGCCCCACGCTAATTTACTTATTTGAATGGCAGGTAACGCTAATCTAATTGATTTTGTTTATCTTTGTGTTTTTATTTGATTTGTTGGACGCTAGGCTCGGAGGGTTCTATGGGGTGTGCTCGGCTTGTTTGAAGGGCTGGTTACGGATTTGTAGAGGCTTAACAATTGTTTGAAAAGGTTGGGTAAAATTCACTGTGCTATGGACATAGAAAATGGTGTAGCATGGTGTATGTGAACTACACCTAACCCTCGATTTACGCGGTTAAAACGTTCTTACGAAATCCGTGTAAAGAAATACATCCGCAAATATAAAAAAAACCGTGTAAAGAAAAATAATGAAAACACATAATATTTAAATTCTACAAAATATGTGTACAAATTTCATTCACATTTTTATTAAAAGAAGAAATATATATTTTAGCCCGTAAGTACGTACATAAAAACATAATAAATCATAATTCCAATTAGAAATAAATGTTTACTTTAACGAGTGTATAGGCTCGTCCATTTATCACCGATTGAAGTTACATTACTTTCATTAATAACATCATATAGTGTTACCTTTCTTTTTATTAAAGATTATTTGGAAAATTCCCGATACTTAAAATCAATAACAATTCCATACAACAAAAGAAACCTAATCCTAAAACAAATATCCCGAAACACACAAACTTTAATCCTCATTATTAATCGTGATCAATTATAACTTGACTCCCATAAACTCTGGTATCTTTACTACTTTATTACATTTACAAACCAAAATTTAAAAAACAGTTTGGATATTTAATTTACTGTTTTTATCTAATATTTTAATCTAGATTTCAGGTTTTCAGAATAGGCATTCCTAGTCACATTCGTGTTTTAATTTGAATTTAGTTAATTTAGTTGGTATTTTGGCATGCGCGTCTTTAGCAATATAAATTTTAACAGTTCGAAAGTTGGACAAAATTGAAGGTGAAATAATTAAAATTGTTATTTTTAATAACAATTAGTAATAGAAATGGTTTTCATTTCTTTATTTTTTAACTTCTTTTAAATATAAATTCTACTGCATTTTGACAGATTGTCACATTTTGGAGGTTATAATATAATATAGTTTTTCTTAATTTAATATTTTTAATTTAAAACATTGGACCTTGTAAGGTTCCAAAAAAATTAAGATAACTTAAAAAATAAATAAAATTACGCGTATTGCCATATACTAAACAATTTAAATTAAATACAAAATACAAAATTAAATTAAAGCAGCGAGTGGGAATGATACTTAATACTTAAATTTACGTAGTAAAATTATTTTGGAAATCGTTTTAAAACAAATAATTCTTGCAAAAAAGTCTGTTTTTCTTTCTGAATCGTGTTATTTAGAATCCGCGTAAAAAGAGGGTTAGATCTACGTGTAATGCATAATTCACAAGTCGGATAGGTAGTCTGTTATAGTGTGAGAGAAGCCTTAGGACAACAAATAATTCATCTACAAATCGTAACATGTCGTCCACGCTTTAGTTACAATGCAATTTTCGCAAGAAATAGCGGCGGTTCATCAATATGCAATACCACCCCTACCCGCACCCCCAGCCCCAAACGTGCAGCAATATATCTCTTTCAAAGTTTTTCCAGAATATTTATTTAAGATATTTCATAGATGTTATAAATCACTACGTTTCTGATTCTTTTACTTTTCTTTACCTTTCCTATTCCTCGTGTAACATGCATCGTATCTCTGACTCTTCGTTCTCCTGGCTGCCAACAATCTGTTTTCTCTCATCCTGAGGCTCTTCCCTTACAAATCGATATATTTTAGACCTGTTCTCTACCTTCTGGGTATCAGCTAACACCGGGGGAGGTGGCAAGGAATGGAGGATGGGCAAGGGGGCAGGGGTTCTCCAAGACACCATTTCACAGTTACTAATCTTACTAAATGTTCCACCTCTCGTGAAAGAGACATTCTCAATTTTCTTTAAAATACATCACCCAAATAGAATCACTCGAAAGAAAATGAAATGAAATGAAGTGATTTAATATTTTCTTTTGAACTTTTAAATTTCATTTTTTATTTTTTAGTATTAAAGTGATATATTCAACTAAACATTTGTAGAGTTTGTCTTCTGGGTGGTTGAAATAGTAAGGTAGTAGACTCTAACACTCCGTAATTTTTAGTTCTTGATTTGATTGCATAGTTATAAATCAATAAATATACCACCAAAAGATATAAACAAATCTACATTTCTATTTTAATATAATAAATAAAAATAATACCATAAAATGTATGTGGAATAAGAGGAAACGAAATTGCGGATAAATTGGCAAAGGAATCAATAAATTTAGAAATTGAGATGAAAGTGAAATTACCTTCATATGAAATTATTAATATAATCAAAAAATTAAACTTCAATTTGAGAAACACAGATTTCATTAACAAAAGTCAGTTAAAAGGAAGAGATTATTATATGTTACATCCAAATTTAAGTAAGAAGAGATGGTTTAGAAATGAGTCCCGCAAAATTATGTCAACTATAATCAGAATCAAAAGCAATCATTTTAAAACTCCAGCTCACCTGTACAAAATTAATATTAAATCTGACGATAGATGTCAATGTGGTGAAGAAGGAACTTTGGATCATATTATATTTGAATGCATAAATTATAGTTTAGAAAGATCAAAATTGAATAGTGATATATTAGATGTGATTAAAACTTTTCCTGTTAATACTAAATCTTTGTTAAGTGATTTAAAATTAATTAGTGAATTATTGAAATATTTAAAAATTTGTAAAATTGAATTATAAATTATAAAAGATGTATAAAAAATGTTTGATGGTGGCTATGACGAAAGAAAGTCAAGGCAAATAAGTAAATAAAGAAAAAAAAAAAAATCTGCAAGATTCACACAATTACTTTATTAGTAATAATGGACTTCAATAATAATATTCTTATCAGTACGAACAATTTGACCAAATCGTAAACAATTTTTATTTTTAAATAAAAGTTCATTTTCAGTTTGTAATCTTCTTAACATTATTATCATATTATCTTCTTAAACATTTTATACTGTTATCTCAAAACAAGCTTTTTAGTCTGTATATTCACTTTCAGTAGAAAAGTTTCTTCAAAACAAATAAACTACTGTACGAGCTTTAAGTAAAGTAACAGGAGCTTTAAAAGCTTACTTCATATTATCATAAATCAATTTTCTTGCTATTGTGTGACTAGAGCTTTTATTTTTATACACTCTATTATATTTATATATAATTTTATTTATTATTTTGTTTTTGTGATGTATTTCAACAATTTTATGTTATTTATTACGGTTCTACTTTTCTTTTCTAAGTGACGTCTTGTTGGAACGTTGACAAGTGAACCACCAGTTAGGTAAAATAAGACAGCTTTAAAGAAACGAGGTAGCTAATCTGAAACGTCAGATTTTTTCAGATGTTGCGAAGAACCGAAGACAATATAATAACAATTTCATCTCAGGTAGAAATTGTAACGGTTTAATTGGCTTGAAGCAAGCCAACAACAGCATAGAACTTATTTGCTTAATTGCATAATACTCGTATTAATATATGGTGGAAGACAATGTGATGAATGTTTCTTAAGATAGAAGCCTTAAGAAAATGTTTGGAGTGTGAAATGCCTTTAGAATCTACCATCTAACTACCTCGGCGACCCGGAAAACTTTTTCAATCTTATTTAAATATATATTTTTTCCTTCTTTGACAGACGCTGATTTAATAACTATAATATAATCTTCTAGTTCCTAGGAAATATCCATGTCTCAATAATAAAATTTTCACTTTAATTCAAATACGTCAATCATCAATTATCACAAATTTCCATAATTATATTACAACACACTCGACTCGGCTAGAGTCGATACAATTCACGAAATATTGAATCAATTTTTCAGTCAATAAAATTATTCAAATGTGCCATGCCGTAGATAATAACTTGACAGTTTGACATTTTAACTTCTGTAACCAGTCAGTCGTGTCAAACCGCATAGGGATCCGGTTGATGACGTAATTAATACTGTTGAACTTTATAACCTTAGGCAAAACATTTCAGAGAGTTTTCTTTTGTTTTCCTTCAAACTTTAACATTATGTATTGTATGAGAATACTTGTTTTCTATCGAGATTTGAGAGTTTAAAATTTATTGAGTGGAGAATAGAATATATTACAAGACTTCGTAGACAAGCGCTGGAATAATATTATGTTTATTGAACTCGAACTCATAAAGCAAACCGATTGAAGAATAAGATATTACAATACGTGGTATTTCTTTTAAGGACGTCGTCATAAGAAAATCACTTTTCTTACGATCATCTTGAAACTCATCTCATTTGACAAGCTCATCTGTATTATAATTTTGTTTGGTTGCATTTAGGAGTTAACAGAGTTTTGAATCAATAGAGGATACAATTTTACATATAACTGCATACTCAACTCAAATTTCGATTTTTCAGATATGACTTACTGATGAAGTAGCTAATCGATATATGTCTAACGACTCCGCTAATACAGACTTCGACAAAAGTATTTGCTTTCTTAGCCATAAGTCTTTTCACTTCTACGTAACAAAACTTATTAACACATTAACAATTTATCAGCGTTGTTGTGCTGTATGTTCTATAAATAATTTCCTATGTCTCTTAAATACATGTGCCAAATATAAAATATCAAACTGACGTTTGTATAAAATGACACCGTATATAAAACAGTCATCTCCTATTGATACATACTTTACCCTCACATTATTATGTACTTTAATAAATCGTAGTTTTCTAGTTGAATGATTTAACTTGACTATAATACAATTTCTTAATTAAAAACATAATTAAAAATATTTGTAATATCTATCTTTATGATTACAGATCTCTTCCGTTCTGCAGCGGAGGCGGGTCCGCGTGACGTCATCAAATTATATAACCAATCAGAAAGATTGGTTGTTATATCATCGCAGCTACCCTGCAATACACCTGAACAGCCCTACCATCTACAGGTATGTCAGTCAGTCATAGTCATAGGTATTTATTATTTGTGCGTAATGAATTTTAAGACCTTTTCCGACAGTTAAAAAAATATACGAAATATTTTAGGGTTAAGTTTGTTTTATAGTACTATAGCAGAGTTACTCAACATGCGGTTGTGATTTTATTATTCCAACAAGTCAACATGTCTAACGACTCCACTGGTACACACTTTCTTTAGACGATATGTAAAGGCATCATATGAACTCATTGAAAATATTATTTTTATACTAAACATTACTAACCCGGTCAAAATAAACGATAAAACCAGGGTAAATAGCTATAATTGCATAGAGCTGAAAATTGGTATAGACCTTGGAGACATTATTACAAACAAAAATACTAAAAGTCCTCACCGATCGCACATCTGCATAAAAAGTTATTCAAGGTCACATGTCAATAAAACTGGTTTCTCCATTTTTATTGGTAAACGGTAAGTTTTATCATAAAAGTAGATTAGACCAAAGTTGTAGATCATGAAATTATCTACAAAAATTGTTCTTATACTTTTTTTTCTAAGAATCACCATTCCTGAGATATTGCGATTCTAATTCACTGAAAACAATAATATGTACGCAGAGCCGCCTATATGGCGCCATCGGATGTTTAATATGGGTAAAAATATTGGTTTGTGTAACTTGTAAATACAAATTATATGATTGTGAGAATATACACATTGATAAGGAAAATATGGACATTTTAAAGTGTTCCGAAATAACACAGTTATGCAATGTGATTTGAATTGACTCTTTAAAGTACAAGTTAAAATATTTTATGTAAAGCAACAGTAAACTTAACAGATGTTAATAAGATATTCACATAACACAAGAATCTGGAAATCATTTTACTTTCATTTGCTCAAGGATCTCCAAGATAACACCACAATAGTGTTATCTATTTCAGTGATAGTCAATTTTTATCGCATACTATTGACATTACCACAAATTAAATTCAAGAACAAACGAAAGACTACCTCACAGGTGGTGCGGAAATGTGTGCATATTATGTAGAATACGACTTCTTCAACTTTTATAATCGCAATATCTCAGGAATGGTGATTCTTAGAAAAAAAAGTATAAAAACAATTATTGTAGATAATTTCATGATCTACAACTTTTGTCTGATCTGTTTTTATGATAAAACCTACCGTTCACCGTAAAAATTGGAAAAACCATTTTTGTTTACCTTTGATCTTCAATAACTTTTCTTGCAGATGTGCGATCGGTGAGGACTTGTACCCAAGGTCTGTACCAACTTTCAGCTCTATGCGAAATATAGCTAATTCAAATTTTTATTTTGACCGGGTTAAAAGAGTTTCCACGGCTGGCTTAGTTTTAACTCATTCTCTTAAATAAATTCTCTAACTTAACTGAATCGCTGGAGTAACCATAGATAATCTATATATTAATTTAATATGTAACATTATAGAATATTGCAAGGTTATCTAAGTGGTTAATCAGATAAGAGATACACCATTACATATAACTGCATGCTCATCTCGATTTTCCTGAGATGTCTCATTAATAAACTGGACGATCGATGCTTAACGAATAATTCATAAATGGCTCTTAAGTAATAACGAAATTTCTATCACTGATATACAACATCACATCATTAAGAAGGGTTTTGTAATTAACAAACAGATACAGAGCCTTAGGCGGTGCTCTTGTTAGAGAAGACAAGCTCCCTAGCTTCAGCATCTGTTTCTGGATCTAGATCTGGATGAATATTCAAAATAAGTCGATATTTTCGGTCTCTGCATGACATACTGCATAGCATTAATAATCCGAATAACACGTGTATTTCCCCATTAAAAAACTAATGAGAATGGGCTTGTCCTATATCTTAATTTCTATAAAAGTGTAGTATATATTGATAAAGTGGGTTACTAGAACCTCAAATGTCCAATTATTTTTTAATAACTTCTTATATGTTAAGAGATATTAACAATTAAAAAAGTCATTTTGTCTCTTTAATTATTAAAGGGATTCAACGTTGTACACATTCCAAATGCATGTGACATCACAATCGCTGTCAACCTTACAGCTCATAAATCTCTGCTATATGTATTTATATATCAAAATATCAAATATTATTTACAGCTATTTCAAGGAACAATAAAATGGTAATATTATGTCTGCTTTACCAGGGTTAAATAAAATAAAAACCTATTATTCTTAGACTTGACTTGATTATTTCGACTACCAACAGCTATAGAACATTACCACAGCACTGATCTACTCAACAAATAACTGACGTTAAAATGCATTTCACGTCATACAAATATGGCCGACCATTTCTAGCGCTAAAACTACAATTCAAACTTTTAATTGCTATATCTCCGTCAATATTTAGATATTTAATAAAATAGGCACGCCAATACACATTTATTAACATCAATTTCAATCAACAATTGAAAAATCCACCACTAAAAAATGAGGACACAAGCCCATTAGAAAAGTATCCTCACCATAACTATTGTAACTTACAATTCGGCACACGTCTCTTGAAGGTTGGTACTATCTAAATATCATATAGTTATAGGTTTAGTGGTGCCATCTATATGTCTTCTTACGAACTTATTTAGTGATGTGTTACAATTTAATTGGATAATTCTTTCTTATCTTCCTTTTTCTCCAGGTTGTTGGTAGATACGTGATGCAGACCATCCCGGATAGCTTTGCAGAACAACTCCATGCTCTACAAGTTCGAGTAGCTTCTCTGGAACGCTCATTGCCTCCTAGACACAACGTTTGCGGCAACAATTTAAAGGCAATCACGTCAGGAATTGATTCAAACATTCACGAAATCAATATGCTGGTGAATAAAATACAAAACGATCACAACACTACGTGGCTGAGTGAGTGTCACGTGATTTCATTTAATAATTATGCACCACTGCCTAAAGCTTTCGTTATAGAGGTTATGTTTTGCAGGTTGTAGCAGACGTTGTGGAGGTGCTTTTAGAGAAACATGTACAGCGATGCAGAGAAGGCGAATCAGTTTGCCGAAACATTGCGAAGTCAAAGCCAAATTCACACAAATAAGGTAAGTCCAAATCACGATAGTTCGGCGGCGACTTATACTTAAAATAAGTTATAATAGCGGTATAAATCTATAATACGATAATGAATTTTATCTTTTTCGTTTCTATATACATTATTGAAAAATAAGTGAGTCAATGCTTTTTATTTATATCGGCAGTTTATACCCCACAACTTGTTTTAGTATGAGTCGCCGCCGAACTCTCGTAATTTGAACTATAGTCATTTGTAGAGATGTGCGTTTTTCAAATACATATACTCAAAACCTATAAATAACTATTTTCTATTTTGTATTTAAATATCTTTATAGATTTTATGTATAGAAATTGATATTTTATTTAAAATCTTTTACAAACCTATTTCCTATTTGGAAAATACAAAATACTTTTTTCATTTTTGTTACTTCATAGTGTTAATCAGTAAATATTGTTTTTTGAATATAAACTTAAAACCCAACCAACATTAGCACCATCTATGATCTAAAAGTATCTGCATAATTGTCTTAATACCCCCTATTGCCCCCACATGCGACATCCAACGTTCATATATTTTCATTCATAAGTTGACTATATTTAGACATGAGTGTACTAAATGTGTGTGGTGCGAAATAAACATGCGACACTAATAAAACCCTTACTTTTGCTATTTTCAACAATTCTAGATAGTATTTTTATGAAACAAAAATGTTTCAAAATGAAGTCGATCTTTATCAAAGAGAATTCTCATAATTATTAAAAAAAATAACATTTATATTAGTAACATAAAGAGTATTTTATTTTCTCAAAAGTATTTTTGAAATACGTATTTTGTATCTTATATTTAAATACTAACATAAAATTTATTTTTTATTTTGCATTTGAAATAGAAAAATAACGAGGTATATATTTGCATTTTGTATTTAAATGCTTTTGAAAAGCATTTGTGCACATCTCTGGGCATTTGTTATGTTCAGAATATCTCATGACTCTTTGAAGTCTTCCTATTGGGAAGGAGATTAAAGTATCTTCAAAGATCTTGTAGAAATAATAACGCTTGTGTTATTTTATGTAATAGAAACGTATTATAAAATAGCCAAAAAACCTGAAATAATCATAAATAAAAAAATAAAACAAATATTTATATTCACTGTAAATTTAGAATGTTCTTTCTGTAAATGCGGGCTTATTCTTTAATTATTGCTTATACATATTTAAATGAAAATTAATTAATTCACACAAAAGATAAAAAAAAAATAATACAAATTACTCAAATGAAATGTATCCACCAGTAATTTTAAATAAGACTACAAGTATATTCCTTTAGACTTTTAAATGAGGTGGAATGACTGTTTTAACCCCGTTTGAACCCTCTTGTAAAGGTGTCGATGGGAGGGATGTTTTCTAAAACGATACAACTACGTCAGAGGATGAGATGTTGAACGTAATTAAACAGGGTGAAAACACCCCAACGCACAACTGAAGTAAACAGAGAAATACGAACAGAATACTCGTTATGTTGTTGATAAATTTTACATTAAAACTATGTATCATATTTTACATATTGCTTTTCCAACAACCTTGGTGCCCACTGCCTAACAAAGGTCTTATTACTATATACTTATCTGTAATAAAATAATACTCCCACAAATATGTATTACGACCATTAACTTAAGGGTTAAAAGTACATATTTCAAAATGCCAAATCGAATTCAATTTTGATTCTACTTTTAGAAAACATGTCACAAAGTAAAATATTGTTTATTTTTAATATAAAATCTATTTCATAGAAAATTGAATTTGTCTATTTGCGTAAACAACCGGAGTGGCGCTGTCTACTGTTGCTAACTTCACAAACTGTCTACGGATTTGTTATATCCTTGCACCATCACCAGTGTTGTTATTTTGTATTTGTTTTTGTAGATAAAAAAATAAATGTTATAAATATATCCATATATATTTCTACATGAAAACTGAAATTAAAATATCAAATTCAACAAACAAGTAAACATAGAAAATTGACAACTAAAAATATAAATCGAAAACTAACAATGAAAAGTTTTACATAAAAAAAAATAAACATGTGAAAAACAAATCTTAGAACCGTGATTTGTTTTGAAAGGTTTTCCGAGCCCGAGGTTATATTTTCTTGTAAACCTCATAGTAACCTTTGGACTCTTGGGTCGGGGTCGGGGGTAGCCTTGGATAAAGAAGGTTCGTAAAAGGGTCAGTTGGCTTTACAGTTCAGTGTTGACTTGCTTAAAAGTTTACATGTTTGCTAAATAAAGAGGAACAAACAGTAACTGAACGCTCAATTAGTTTTCAGCACATTATGGTGGTGTATACAGAATCGTTAATGGGGTTTCTTCTTAGTATCATTTCGTTTCAACATATTTGAATCCTCACTGAAACTAAAACGATCACTCTTCTGTGCTCCACATCTCCGTTTCTCATTTTTCTACTGTTATTAACCGAAAAAGTTCCAATTCTGCTCTTTTCCTATTTTTTTTTTATCCTCCTCTCATCTTTCTCCTGTTCTTTAACTTTTTTTCCACTGTACTTATTTTCCATTTATTTTCTTGTTCCCATCTACTTTGTTATTATTTATTTATTGTTAATTGTGTGTGCTTTTCGGCTTTACAATCTACCGTATTCTATTTCTTATTACATTTCATTCCTATCTTAATAATTCAACCTTAAAACTAATACTAAAACTAATACTTAAAAAACTAAACTTTATTTATTTATTAAAACTAAAAAAAATATTCTATACGTTTAGTACTTCTTCTCTCTTCATGTTCCCCATGCAAACCAGATAACGAGATTATTTATTGTCCTGTTTTTCGTTCCTTTTTTCTATTTCCGCCATCCACCTCTTTCCTTCACTGCCTCCCTTTAATAGCTGCCCAATATTCTTCTCGCTCATTACTTTTTCCTGACAATCAAACTTAATGTACTCCAGTGTTTCAATCTCCGTTCCGCACACTCTACACATTCTTTTCTCTCTACTATCCCAGTATCTGTTTCCTTTCTCCTCGTTTCCCAATCTAAACCTTGCAATCCTTCTCATGTTTTTTATGTCTTTTTCTATTAAGTAATGTGGTATCTCTCTCCCAAATCCTTTAATATCTTGTGTTGTAATTGCTCTTCTCTATTCTTTCCTGTTGCTGTATCTCCTTGTCCTTTCTCCTTAGCTCCACTTCCACACTTGCGCCTCCTTCTCTTCTTCTCTCTGCCTCCTCGATCGTCATTCCATTCCTTTCAAAATAATCCTTTCTCTTTTTCGGGACTACTACCCCCCCCCCCGCCCCCTTCTTTCTACTCTCCTCCCTTATTTCTCCTGCTCATTTTCTCCTCATATTTTACTCCACCTCATATTGCTCTTCCACCTGCTTTAATTCTTATCTTGTCCCTTTTTAGTTCTTACATTATCAAGTATCCTGGCGTGCACATGTCCAGCCCTAGTATCCATTTAATGTATCTCTCCTGTATTCTTTCCAACTTCTCTTACTCCTTCCACCCCCATATCTCTGTTCCATACATCATCATACTGGTTATCAATCTGTCGAACATCCATAGTATCTTTTGTATATCCGCTTCAAACACATTTTCTCCTAATCTCCACAGCCTTCACATTGCTAAATCTACTTTGTTTTCGACTCCTCGTTTTAATTTTCTTTCTAGTTTATGCCTCTCTTGTCCAAAACTTCTCGTATTCTATCGTTTTTCTTTTTTCCAACCTTTCTTTAATGGAGTAATAGTGTTGTGCTAGATTATTATAGCAGACAAAGTATACTATACAGTATACAAAGATAAAGTAAATACCAAATAAGTCAATTTATTCAACTTGCAAATTTATCCCCAAACAATACCATGCAATTAATTAAGGTTGTTTTTCATTAACATAACCTCTTTGATATTTTCAAAATGTATAATATTTTTAAACATGCTGAGATTAATGTTAAATATAATATAAAACCATAAGACATTTCATTGTTAACATCTTAAGAATTAGCAATTAATATAAAACAAAATGGATGATGGCATACCGTAGTAGGGGTGCTATTTGCTCTAGGGGATGTTAGGTTCATCTCTAATGAAGATAACAACCATGTTGTGTAACTTCAAAGAGAAACATTTTTTTAATTATCCCGCCAAAAAGAAACTTAAATAATTAAAGATTTTCTTTGCAAATATATTATTTATTCTAATTTTTGGAAATTATTCTCAAAGAAATTTTTAAAACATGCGTCCGACTCTGAAAGGTCTAAGCTGACACTCGTAGGCAAGCTATTATTTTTATAGACATATAACCGTATTAAAAATAATTATTTATGTTTATATTTAGTGACGTCACTCTTACAATGGAAATGCGCACAACACTTCGCCTTCCTGAATTTGACAGCTACGCCTGGAGCGATGAAGAAGTCTTATTGTTGATGTACTCCATGTTCAGTGACCTAGGGCTTCTAGAAGAATTCCACATACCGCCAACCGTGTTGAGGGCCTTCCTCTACGAGGTCTACAAGCACTACAATGAAGTGCCATTTCACAACTTTAGACATTGCTTCTGCGTAGCGCAAATGGTAAAAATTAAATTAAACTGCTTATAGTATTAATGTAATGTAATATCACAATCGCTATTTATAATGCTACCACATACCACATTATTGTATTAATTATAATGTTAATTGTTATTGTAGATGTATTCCATGGCTACCCGCGTAGGACTTGTAGATCGAGTCGGGCCCGTAGAGATGCTAGTTCTTCTAGTTTCCTGTATTTGTCATGATTTAGACCATCCAGGATACAACAACATTTACCAAATCAATGCCAGAACAGAATTAGCTATCAGGTAATGGCAACATTTTCAAATACATCTGTCATATTATTCACTTAATAGATTAACTCACTTAACAATAATATTTCATTGTAGATACAACGACATATCCCCATTAGAAAACCATCATTGCTCCGTTGCTTTTAGAATTCTGGAAATTGAAGAGTGCAACATTTTAAGCAGCTTATCTTCAGAAATGTACAGGTGAGATTCAATTATTTAAATGAATTATTAATATTCAAAATGAATGACATTAATTCGCCTTTTAATTTTAATTTTTAGACATGTTCGCGAAGGAATAATCCGCTGTATTTTGGCAACCGATATGGCAAGACATAATGAAATTTTGGCACAATTTAAGGAGATAACACCAACTTTTGACTACACAAACAAATCCCATACAAATCTGGTAAATACATGAATGAACACTTGGTGTTTTACTTTTAAAGATCTATGCTTTTCCTTACGTACATATTTTTGCAGTTATCTATGGTTTTGATAAAAGTCGCAGACATTTCCAACGAGGCTAGACCTTTAGATGTAGCTGAACCATGGTTAGATAGGTTATTGCAGGTGAGGCTCGAATTTCTAATATATTCGATCACGTTTTGTTGACGTAAGTTGACTTCTACTATCGTAATGCGTTTAATTTGTTACAGGAATTTTTCGCACAAAGCGCAGCAGAAAAAGAGCAAGGTTTGCCAGTAACACCATTCATGGATCCCGACAAAATCAGTAGACCATCTTCACAAGTTAGATTTATCGGGTTGGTGTTGTTGCCATTATTTGAGGCGCTTGGGGATCATATGCCGGAATTAGACGTATGTGTTTTAAGTTTTATGTTAAATTGATATTATTAATAGCTATTTATCTTGAATTACAAATTTTGTACTTGTTATTTCAGAACTTCATTGTTCAACCAGTAAAGTATGCATTAGAGTATTATAGACGCCTGAATGAGGCAACACGTCCGTCACGTAAATCAGTTGTAGATGGTGTAGAGCTAGCACCATCATCTGGCCAAAATCCCCTACTTCCAATTTCTCGATCTAGTCAAAGCGTCAAATCTCGACGGAGTATTCCCTCTCATCGTTCGCTATCCCGTAGCACTGATGGAAGCGTGGATGTGAACACAGAACACTTAGAGTCCATCGAAAGTCTGGATAATTTACAGGAAGGAAATGAAAGCGGAGATTCAGAAACTGCAACAGAAGTTGAAGTCTCAGAAAAAACATTAAAATTTAAAATATCCACTGAAAGCAGTTGCGATAGAAAAAGTTATCCAGGTTCCAGAAAAGGAAGCAGAGAAAGAAGTCAATTGAGTTCTGATTTGGAAAAAGCGGTCCAGAGAAATCACAATAAAGATAGAAAAAGTTCTTTGGGGTTTAGTTCATCGGGAAGCATAGGAAACTACTGCAGTTGTAATATTGACAGAGCTAGAAGTCGAAACAGTGACGGAAGTCTAAGATCTGCAGATACAAAGTCTCCATGTTCATCTGAATTTTGTCAAAAGATTTTGCAACGTCAAATTTCAGAAGAAATAGAATATATCGAATCTGCAGAACCTTTAAATCACTTAAATGGCGCTGAAATTAAAAAAATATTAACTCCAAAATCTAGTAATAGTGAATTAAAAATGGAAAGTGTAATTAAAAATACTAATTTTGATGAAATTGTTATTGAAAAATCAGAAACTTGCGAAAATATGAAGCAATCTGAAGATAATAGAAGCGATAATGGAAATAGATCATTTTTTGCACGAATCAAACAATTTACCGATCGCATCAGTATAAGTTTTGACAAACATCAAAAGAAAAGTGGATCTTGCAGTAATTCGAATGAACAGATATCATCAAAGAATCAGAAAACAAAAAAAGATTCCCCAGATTCTTGTAATAAAGGTGACATTGCAAGTGTTTTCGGTGATAACAAAGCTTCAACATTACCGAAATTTAAGAAATCGGACAGTAAACGCACTTGGCGATTTTTAATGTATAACAAGGACCGAACTACAAATAGTTTGGAAACGCTGACGCAGCCAACAGATATCGCAATTAGGAAAAATAAAATAAGTCTAAATCCAGATAATTTAAATCATAAACAAATTAAAGATGATTCGTACAAAGCTTCTAATATTTACATGCAATCGGAATCTAAATCCCAAAACGAACTGCAAGCTCAATCTTTAGTTGGAAATCGAGGACGTGTGGAGATTTGACATATGGGATCTATTGAGAGCGATGATAGATCTAAGTTAAGCTATATATTTTGTCGTTGCTGTTCAAATTCCCGTTCGATAAGAACTGACAAAGTATGATTTTTAATTTCATCCCATAAATGCACACATCTTTATTATTACAAATTATTTTACTTATTCAGACTTCAAGTACATGTAGGTTGGTTCGAGTCTCAACTAATGACTATTGTAATAATAAATAAATGTATTTTTGAAATTAAAAATTAACTATAATTGTCTAATTAGTATTTAGCTTCGTGAACAACATTTTGTTACAAGTGTGAGTTATTTTACTTTCTACATATCGCTTACTAAATGCATATTATATCCGAAGTGAGCTTTAAACTAGATACATTTCAAAATGCATTTAGTTTTCTTGAATTTTGTCATCCCATATATGATACGTGTTGATAATAATAATATCATTGTATTTCATTCTTCTGTAAAATTTTATTACGTAACTACGTCAATTGTTAGTAGATTAGACTAGAAGATAAGAGCAAATAAGTCTCAATAACATCTCTTAATTCATTTGGCATTATGGCACACAGGTAACATAAACTTTTATTTGATTGAAGTTCAGATTGTTACTGTTTATGATAGAGTAAGATCTTTATAATGTAATCTTTTTATTTGTTTTGTGCAGTTTTTAAATGACGAATCGAATAGACCTACGAAATAAAGTGAGCTTATTTAAGAAATTGGCCTATTTCACAAAAATCGATTAACTTTACTTTCTACATTTTAGACGTAGTCAATTTAGAATCTTTTACTTCAACCCTTTCGCTAAGACGCGATACCGTTTACAAGAAGCGTAGCAACAGGGTTAAATATATATTAAAATTAGTTATAAAAATAATTTTGATTTAAACAAAACAACGCATATTTATATAATTTTAACTGAAAATCGAATATTTTATTATTAAACGATGCTAGTCGTATGAATACTGTAAGCTTACATTTTTTAAATTTTGTTTAAATAAAAACTTAGTTTTTAAATATTTTTAAGGTTTAAATTTTATAAATCAATATTCCGACGATTTTGAAATAAATTTGGCCTTTTAGGTTGAAAAACAAACTTTCATTCTGAAAGCCTACAAAGAATTATTGTAGCGAAGGATTGGCTATTCACAGAGACGGTAACGATAGTCTATTATAGAACAATCGCACGCTCTGATTGATTGATTGTTCTATTGACGTTCGTTTTAATTGGTCAATATAATGTAGGTAATTTAAAATCACTTACAGTACGTTTTAAATATGTATAATTACCCACTAAACATAGTTATGATGTAACATTTACGTCAAACGTATATATTACATGAATGTAACGTTTATGTCTACAGGGAATTGATATAAGTACTAAAAATTTATTTTATTTATATATAACATATTCTAATAATATAACTCTCTCAGGCTATACTATTATTTTATATTTTTAAGTAGTAAATTTCCGAATCATCCAAAGTTGAATGTAGAAACATATCATGATATCACTCAATTCATCATATCAAAGATATTCAACCTATATGATAAACATTTTCTAAAAACAATTCTTATGATGTCTTATGATTAAATTATCTAAACGCATAAATAATATCAATATTCATATTAATTTTACATTTAAATGCAATCTGAATAACATTTTAGCATTTATCTAATTCTGCTGGCAAAATATTGATCTTTAGCAAATCCATCACACATATATAATAAATATAAAGACTATATTTTATTTTAATAAACATGAATATAACATTTCCCTAAAATAAAGCGCACAGATTGTAATGTTAAGCCAGCATTTCATTTGCAAGTCATTATAATATATGAAAGTTGTTATACATAAACAAATATCTTAAGCAGTTTTTTTATCAAAAAAGAAAAACATTCTCAGTCGCGATGATTTGGCATTTTACTAACAGCATATTCTTGACAAATTGTATATTTAAATAAAAGTAATGAGCAGGATTACATTCACCCCCTGTAACTTAATTCCCTAACTATTTTAAAGTAAACGTTATCTTTGAGTTACTTTTGGTCGTTAATAGTATGTTTTAGTTATCAAAATAGTTAGGGAATCTTGAGGCACTACTTATGATTCTGCATTCTGATTTTGAACCAATATTCAAGTAGTCATGTAAACCAGTAGTTTAGAAGTGGGTTTAAACCAGCTCATTAATTAAACAATTTTCATATCAAATATAATTGAAATATTACTTTATTAATACCAAATTGTCACAAAATTTAAAGACGGTGTCATTTTACAAACGTATTTTAAAAATTATCAGATTATTTTAGTGTAGTGTATGTATTTAAATAATAATTTTAATTTTAACATAGATAGATATTAGATGTATATTTATATATATATTTGTCATATAAACATAGATATAGTTTTCTGTTGAATTTAAATAAATAAGAATATGTTAAAGTTTTCAATAATCAGAATACAAAGTCGTTGTTAACCAAAAATTATTTCATAAAGATTGTATGCCTCGTCCGGCTGGTCCGTACAAGCATTTAAAACATTTAATAGTTAAATATTTAAAAATGTATTTTTATATACATTTTATTGATTATCTGAATATATATTATATTATTGCCCGAATCTGTTAACTGTATTACTGTTGTAAAGAAACTAAAATTAATATTGTCTTTCTATCTCTGCATGTGTTTTAGAAAATTATTGAATATTGCAATTTGCATTGCAATAGAATAATATATATCAGATCTCTAAATTTATATTTTAAAAGTATTATCTTTAAGATAACAATGTCGGTACGTGTAGCGTGTATATTTGAATTAGCTAATTTTAAGAAAATAGATGTATATATCATATATAGTATACGTATTACAGTATGTAAAATCATGTTTTCCTTCAATCTCCAAAATATTTTTATTGTGTAGCTGTATTTATAATTAATAATACGCTAAGGTGCGCTAATTGGTATTAAATTTAACAAGAAAACAATAAATATTGCGCATCTGTATAATAATATAAACATAGTCTAATCACTTCATTATTTTTTAAAACTACTAAAACTTTTGAATTAACGAAAACAATATTATGTGGGATGGTAGCCATGTTTATTGAAACAAACTTCTCAGTTAAGAAATTTTTGAATTTTGTTACAGGTGTTTTAGGTTATAAATTAAAACGACTTTGTTTGTGATTATTTTTATATATTTAATTAAAATATAATAGTTGCATTTAAAGAAGTGTGTTCTTAGTTTATATATAATAAGGATAATTGTAAATATATAATGATATATTCATTGTAAATAAAGCAGTTTTAATTGTTTATTCAATTTTTGGCAACTTAGAACTTGAATATGGTAAGAAACATTTTAACAGATAATTAACTAATGATAATTATTTGAATACTGATATTAAATGTAAATGTATGTATTAAAAGTCTTTAAAGCATAGATAAACGGTGGTAAAATTTCATGGAAATATATCACAAAAAATAAATGTTTAGAAACAATGATAAAATTGTTGTACAGCATTTTCCATTTAGACAATAAATATTGTGATAAATATTTTCCTTGAAATTTACTGTACGTAATTATTTGAGTGTATATATAATTTGAGAAAGAGTATGTTTTACTTAAAATAATACTCTTAAATAATTACTGCTTTTTTAATTAATCAAAGTGTAATGCCATATATGCTCTTAACCTAAAAACCTTCTGATCTCTTTAGATTATTTTGGATTGTAAACAAAAAACATTGACAAAATCTAAAGCAGAAAGGATTATTAGATGGCTGAAACTTACTAAAACGTATTGTTTAAGGAATGTAAATAGAAATGTTTTATCTCAGAACAAGGTTACAAAATATTGCCGCAGGTATAACTAGTGACTTTTAAATCTATACACAGTTTAAAGGTAATGGAATTTTAAAGTTAAAATCATTTTTCTAAATTTCTTTAATGTGTCCCCATTGTCTATTTTTTTTATAATGTGCTAGATTACCCGGTAAACACAGTTATGTAAATGGTATATAGCGTCTACATTACTAGATATTAAAGTTTATTTAAAACATTAGTACTTTACTGAATATTTTACTGTAATACCAAATATTATAAAAATAGGATTAATCATAATAAAATGTAGCAAGCAAGTAACACTGTTACCGGTATTTAACATTGAATGAACATACTTTTTATATTGTGTGTTTACTGGATAATGGTTTTTAATTAAATTTAAATTTTGCCCAATTCAATCAAAGTAATTTTGACCAACTTATGATAAAGAAATACTATTTTGTCTTGACCAAAAATGATGATCGTATCAGAGTATAATAATGTATATCAATACATATATTATAAACCTCGTGGATTATAAGGAAACCTCTATCATTAAATAAATCTATTTTGTCTATTCTCTTATACACAACTCATTAAATAATTTGTATAGTATTTAAAAATAAATGATATGTGTATATTTTACGCCAAAAAAGTATAAATATTGTCATATATAAAAATAAATATAATATTATACATGTCGATAAGTAAATACATATATATATTCAGTAATATCAAATATTGTATGTATTTTATTTTGAATTAATTACTTGGTAGACCCGTCTACTTGTCTAACACTGATATCGCTGTACATTTTATA
Organism: Panorpa germanica; assembly: GCA_963678705.1. NCBI lineage: Eukaryota > Metazoa > Arthropoda > Insecta > Mecoptera > Panorpidae > Panorpa > Panorpa germanica. The sequence continues at coordinate 11,057,632 of OY783221.1, forward strand.
TATTTACAGATATAGTGCTAGATTACTGTTACCACTTCTGAGTTTTTCACCCAGATCTGGGTTTTTTCAGTAATTAAAATAAATTAAAAGGTAAAAAATTAAATAAAAGGTAATTGATAGGCTCAAAGACATTTGTGACTACAATTGATTTATTTGGGACCTAAATAAAAAATATTAAGTTGTGAAATAATTTTTTAGTGGTGCTTTATCGAAATATTCAGTAATAATATGATATTGTCGTTTTTATTTTATTTTAAATTCAAAAATTGACTGAGATGTATTGATAGAAATGTATTTTGAACAATTATTAATCGTTGAATACCTGAAGCGCTGTAACATTTGATTGTGTGTAGTGTATCCCTTTACATTTCTGTTGTTTAACAGCGATGGCAATGGTAGTGGATAAAAAATTTAATGTCGTCAAGAAGTGTGTCATCTTTTTAAAATTTTATTTATTAAAGAGTCAGTAATGACTATTTTAATCGTTAATAACGGATGCGAGTAGATACAATTAGTTTTTGTATGGGTGTTAAAAAAAAGCTATGTTTTAACCATACTGAGACTTTCTTCTGGATTTGTTTCAATTGCAATCCAAGTTTATTTAAAAATTGTAAGTGGGAGCCTCCGCTGGACTAGATATAGAATGATTTACAGAACTGAGATTTAAATATGTTAGAAGATTTGAGATGTAAGAATATATTTTTGTAACTCATTCATTGATACAAATAATTGTACAAATAATTTAAAGTGCCGTCAGTTTTTAGATAATGGCTTCCAAACAAATTTGAAATTAAGTTTTTATTTTGCGTAGTACTCAATTGTTTTTTAAAATGTGTGCATTTCAGGGTACTATTTTCTTGACTGTCTATTATTTAGAATTATTCGCGGTAATTTATGAGAAATATTAAAAATTTATTGTCTAAAAAATGTTTGAGTAAGAGAAAAAGAGAATAAAAAATATAAAATTCAGTTTAGAATTGAGTTGTTAAAAAAAAAATTATCGAATATTATTTTGTGTTGTGAAAATGGGCCTCTTCACGAGTAAATTCTTAAAATCCAAATCTACAATTGAGACTTTAGAAGAAATTGAAATAAGTATTAAATGTATTGAACAATATAATTTGGTGGCTGAAAGTCGGCACAAGCAGCTGGTGAACAACCTGGTGATTATCTCCACCGTGGGGTATTTGTTTTTTGCTTTGGTCATATATTTTTATTACATACCCAAGACGTGGATCGAGAAAGGATTGTACGGCTTAGCTTTCACCACCATGCCAATATTTGTCTTGTCTTTGAAGAAGGCAATAAACTGGTATTTCACGCGATCAATTGTGCAAAATCAAATAAGGCTATCGGAGCTCCGTTCTAAGAAACGCAAGATATTGGAAGATGTAATGGAGAAAGAAACGTACAAGGTTGCCCGTCAATTGCTGGAGAAATATTCGGATAAGTATCCCGTTCCAGGAATAGTGCAGAATATGTCGTCGTCTTTAAGACAACGAAGCATTCCAGCAAGCGCTACGGCCAGTACAGGAATGGAATCATCTTCAGTCGAACTGAATCAAGTTAATCTGACCCCCAACGCCAACCAGAGCCAGCAGCCCGTTTTATCAGGTGCTTCTTCTGATGCTAAACTGCTACCCCGACCAGTCATTTCTCCGAACAGGTCCGTTTTCGACAAAGTGTTGGATTATTTGGTGGCTGACGGTCCGAGCCATCGATTTGCAATGATTTGTAAGGATTGCCATCACCACAATGGTATGGCTCTACAAGAAGAATTTGAGTATTTAGCATTCCGTTGCGTTTTTTGTAAGGCTTATAACCCTGCACGAAAGTTTAGACCACAGGCGCCTCCTTTAACGAATTCTCAAATGAATGAAGTATCTGGAGAACCAGCTCTGAGGAGAGACATGGAGGCGGAGGAAAATTTTGATATAAAGGATCAGGATATAGATGCAATACAAGAAACTGAAGAAGATCATGCACTAATGTTAGATTAGATAATCAATTAAACAGCCTCATGTAATGTTCAGTTTTATTTATTAATACATAATGGTGTCTTGTAGTTTTGCTTTAAATTGTCTTAAATACAATAAATATTTTCTATAGTATTTCTGAAGCAGAATATGAGCACCAGCTATAAAATAGTACGACGAAGAGTGCTTGAGTCTTTAATTGTTAAAGAAATTGGTTCGTCTGCGCCATCTGTTAGATATAATGTAAGTTTTGTTGTACTACAGAAATCTACAATTTTTTGGTTTGTATTTTAGATGATGTACATCCATTTTTTATTTTAACATGTGTTTAATTAAAACGTTCATTAGATTAAATTATTATTTCTAAAACTAATGTTTAAGTACTTTAATAAGTGAAATTCCATTTACTTAATTAGAGTTAAAGGAGGTACGGTTTCTTTCGCTATCTGTTAGATATATTGTAAGTTTTTGTGTACTACAGAAATCAATAATTTTTTGGTTTGTATCTTGGATGATGTACATCCATTTTTTGTTTTGACACATGTTTAATTAAAAGTATTAAAAATTAATTAAAATATGATTTCTGATGATTTTTTTTATTTTAACATGTTTTTAATTAAAAGTATTAAGCATTTAGCTTTAGTTTTATTTCGTTTCCAGTTGCTGGTCGAACTAGAACTTCTCTTCCTTATAACAAAAAAAAATGGAAGGAACTTCCATTGTTGGGGGGCCACACTTTGCAGAGGTCCTACGCAGTCAGGCGTGACTCCGCTATATATGAAGTGCATGCAGTGTAAACCTATTTCGTTGGTGATGGAGATTTATAGGTAAGCAATAAATATTTTAAAAATATGAGCCATTTGTTTGAAAGTGTAAGAAAGCAGTTTTTGTTGCTCGATATTTAAGGTTTCTTAAGATCACTTCATTTAAATTATAACTTGTGGCATTATCTATTCTATTAATTATTTTTCTCTGCATTTTGTTTATCTCTTTATCAGTACAATTATCAGGTGGCTTAAGAAAACTGTAGCATTAAATTTGTAAATCATATGGAACATTTAGTAATTTCTAATCTTTTGTTTTCAGTTTCTGTTCGAACTAGAACATGTCTTCCATACAACAATGGAGTAGAAAAAACATTCCTTGGTGCGAGGCCAAACCTTTTATTCTGACTTGATCTGCTTTGTTATAAAGGCTTCTTCACTGCGATCTTTTGCAAGGTTGATGATCTATTGGTAGGCAACAGAAACATTGAATTTTTAATTTTAGCAAAAATAGGATTTCAACATTTCTTGAGATGATAGAAGGTTATATACTCTTCTTAAAATTGATAAAAACATTGAATTTTTAATTTTAGCAAAAACGCAATTTTCTGCAATACTTGAGAAGTAAGAAAGTTATACTCTTGTTAAAATGAATAATTATTTAGTAGTTCTTGTATCAACCGTTTTAGAATCCACCTTTCTTTCATCTCGTGTGACTAGAGTATATTTTTACGATAGACTGATTTTGTAAAATCGTGTATATTTATGCGTATAATTTAGTTTATAATTTTATTCTACTTTTTCAGGAGTTTCGCTTTGTCAAGAAACGTTCACAGGCAAATATTTGCCAGCAGACAGAAGCAGTGCCTATAACTCTCAGAAAAAAAACACAAGAACTTTTGTTTAAAATTAATATATTTATTGTAAAATATACAAAATTATTACTCAAAAATAAATGAAAATTTTATAAAATCTGTTTTTTATTCTGGTGGTGGGAATGGGTTAAAATTGATAAAAAATATTGATTTTTTAATTTTAACAAAAATAGGATTTCTGCATTTGTCAAAATGATAAAAGGATATTCAAATTTTACCCCATTATTTAAATTTACAAATATCAATTAAATGCAATTGCCGGCAAGTGTATTAACACGCTAAACAAATAAGGTTTAAATGTCTGCTGCAATATTTATCGACATCTATTGTATTGTGTATTAACTAAATTTAGTTTAGCTATTCATTGTTAGATGGAAAGCGCAGAAGCGCCTGAAATACTGCAACATTTCTAACTTAACTATTTTTCTTACATATTGCTGACCCGTCGCAAGACAACGAGTGTGAGTTACGTATTTCTTTTTTAAATAATTCATATTTCAAATGTGTTTAATTTTTTAATTGATCTACACTTTAAATTGATAAACTGTTTAATTAAATTTCTCTTTCAATCTTTCCTCAATTCATAGGCTTCTTATTTAGAAACCAAGTTATTTTTTTCAATTTCTTAGATACAGTTACCTATATGCTCAAATATAAAAAAATCCTTGATTAAGTTTTAAATAACTAAGAGCGTCTTTTATGCGACCTTTTTTAAAATGATTAAAATTGATTTTCTTGAAAACTTTTGATGCAGTTATGTTCGTTGTGCTCTAAAATAAAAAACTGCATCATTAGATTTTAAATACCTACGCGATTTTGGCTATTATACGACCTTTTTTATTTTTATGGACATTTTTTTTCTAAAATTTTTTTTTGATTCTTTGAAATATTTTTATACAGCTATGTTCCTTATGTTTTAAAATAAAAAACTGCATCATTAGATTTTAAATACTTACGCGATTTTGCCTTTTAACCGACCTTTTTTATTTTCATGGACATTTTCTTCAAAAAGAAAAAATTATATTTTCTTCAATTCTTTTTATGCAGTTATGTTCGCTATGCTTTAAAATAAAGAACTGCATCATTAGATTTTAAATATCTACACAGAAACTCAAAAAATTGCATTGCTTTTAAAATCATAAAAGTGAACCTTTTCATCATTTTTAACAAGATTATAGTCTTCTTTCATTGAAAAACTGAAGAAAGAAATATGTTATTTTTATAACGGTTTATTATATAATTTTGGATGCTGATTTCAAATTTGTAATCAATTTTTAGATAAGTCTTTTGGTTTACTAGATATCGGCATAAAAAGTTTAACAATTTTTATGAAAAGTAGGAAGAGTATAACCTTCTTAAAAATGATAAAAAAATCTAAAATTTAAAATTTTAAAAAACCTTTTGAATATTATTTTTTTATCGAAAGAAGACTATATCTTGTTAAATTTATTATTTTTTTAAAATTATTTTTTTATCGAAAGAAGACAATCTTGTTAAAAATGATGAAAAGGTTCACTTTTATGATTTTAAGAGCAATGTAATTTTCTCAGTTTCTGCGTTGATAGAAGTGTATTATCTTCTTAAAAATGATAAAAAAATCTAAAATTTTAAATTTTAAAAAACCTTTTGAATATTATTTTTTTATCGAAAGAAGACTATAATCTTGTTAAAAATGATGAAAAGGTTCACTTTTATGATTTTAAGAGCAATGTAATTTTCTCAGTTTCTACGTTGATAGAAGTGTATAATCTTCTTAAAAATGATAAAAAAATCTAAAATTTTAAATTTTAAAAAACCTTTTGAATATTATTTTTTTATCGAAAGAAGACTATAATCTTGTTAAAAATGATGAAAAGGTTCACTTTTATGATTTTAAGAGCAATGTAATTTTCTCAGTTTCTGCGTTGATAGAAGTGTATTATCTTCTTAAAAATGATAAAAAAATCTAAAATTTTAAATTTTAAAAAACCTTTTGAATATTATTTTTTTATCGAAAGAAGACTATAATCTTGTTAAAAATGATGAAAAGGTTCACTTTTATGATTTTAAGAGCAATGTAATTTTCTCAGTTTCTGCGTTGATAGAAGTGTATTATCTTCTTAAAAATGATAAAAAAATCTAAAATTTTAAATTTTAAAAAACCTTTTGAATATTATTTTTTTATCGAAAGAAGACTATAATCTTGTTAAAAATGATGAAAAGGTTCACTTTTATGATTTTAAGAGCAATGTAATTTTCTCAGTTTCTGCGTTGATAGAAGTGTATTATCTTCTTAAAAATGATAAAAAAATCTAAAATTTTAAATTTTAAAAAACCTTTTGAATATTATTTTTTTATCGAAAGAAGACTATAATCTTGTTAAAAATGATGAAAAGGTTCACTTTTATGATTTTAAGAGCAATGTAATTTTCTCAGTTTCTGCGTTGATAGAAGTGTATTATCTTCTTAAAAATGATAAAAAAATCTAAAATTTTAAATTTTAAAAAACCTTTTGAATATTATTTTTTTATCGAAAGAAGACTATAATCTTGTTAAAAATGATGAAAAGGTTCACTTTTATGATTTTAAGAGCAATGTAATTTTCTCAGTTTCTGCGTTGATAGAAGTCTTCTTAAAAATGATAAAAAAATCTAAAATTTTAAATTTTAAAAAACCTTTTGAATATTATTTTTTTATCGAAAGAAGACTATAATCTTGTTAAAAATGATGAAAAGGTTCACTTTTATGATTTTAAGAGCAATGCGATTTTTTGAGTTTCTGCGTAGATATCTAAAATCTAATGATGCAGTTTTTTATTTTTAAGCATAGCGAACATAACTGCATCAAAAAAATTGAGGAAAATGTAATTTTTCCTTTTTGAAGAAAATGTCCATGAAAATAAAAAAGGTCGCATAAAAGCCAAAATCGCGTAGGAATTTAAAATCTAATGATGCAGTTTTTTATTTTTAAGCATAGCGAACATAATTGCATCAAAAAAATTGAGGAAAATGTAATTTTTTCTTTTTGAAGAAAATGTCCATGAAAATAAAAAAGGTCGCATAAAAGCCAAAATCGCGTAGGAATTTAAAATCTAATGATGCAGTTTTTTATTTTTAAGCATAGCGAACATAACTGCATTAAAAAAATTGAGGAAAATGTAATTTTTTCTTTTTGAAGAAAATGTCCATGAAAATAAAAAAGTTCGCACAAAAGCCAAAATCGCGTATGTATTTAAAATCTAATGATGCAGTTTTTTATTTTAGAGCTTAACGAACATAACTGCATCAAATTATTCCAAGGAATCAAAAAAAAATTTTAGGAAAAAAATGTCCATAAAAATAAAAAACGTCGCTTAAAAGGCAGAACCGCGTAGATATATAAAATTTAATGAATCAGTCCTTTATTTTAGAGCATAGTGAACATAACTGCGTCAAGAAATATCAAAGAAATTTTATTTTATTTTCTGAAAAAATGTCCATAAAGTAATTAGTTATATTGAAGTACACATTATATAAATGTACGTGTTATAGTATTAGCATGAGGATCAGGCGCTTTGTTAATATTTTTGGACAGACTCTTCTTTGGTTTAACCTGGTACTGAATATATACTACGGCGGTCTCTTCTACTTACACATCATAGCTCTTGTACAAATATATTAGATAACATGATTTATATCGTCAATTAATTGTTATATTTAGTCAGTAAATATTTTCAGAAAATTATAGCAAAATACATGAATTTCTTGTGCTGTAAATTTTGCTCGTAAGTAATGTTGCCGCTGTCAGGCGCAAGAATCAAAAAAAATTTAGAAAAAAATGTCCATGAAAATAAAAAAGTTTGCATAAAAATATAAGTCGCGTAGATATATAAAATTTAATGAATCAATTCTTTATTTTAGAGGATAGCGAACATAACTGCAAAAAACTTTTCAAATAATCTAAAAAATAATCTTTTCGCAAAATTGTCTATGAATTTAAAAAGGTCGCATAAAAAACAGACACGCTTAGTTATTTAAAATTTAATCATGGATTTCTTTGTAACTTTTTTTAACTGTATCAAAGAAATAGAAAAAAATAACTTGCTTTTAAAAAAAAAAGCTTATGAATTGAGAAAAGATTGCAAAAAAGCCAGAAACGCGTAGATATTGGAAATTTAATTAAACAGTTTATCAATTTAGAGTGTAGCGGATATAGATCAATTAAACACATTTGAAATAATAATTATTGCAGTGATTGGTTTGATTATTGGAAATTACCTGGCGTCATCTATGTTATAAAACAGAAACCAAAGTATATGGTTGTGATTTAAGATAAGTAACTTGTGCCATCTGTGTTATGAAAGCTTAACCATATATTGATTGCTGTCTTAGCTCCCAGTATTATACTGATGATAAATAAAACTTTTTAATTTTAATTTCTATATTTGGTATCTGTTTATTATTTCTTCTTTATTTCTATTTATTCACATATAATTACAATATCCATATCATGTTTATTTTAAAGCCCCAACCGATGCCACATAATCAACTTTCGCCTGCAACAAAAGAATTATATAAAATAATTTATTTATGTATAATAAATTATAGAAATATATATAAATTATATAACTAAATGTATAACTTACATAATTCCAGTCTGCTTCCCAGTCTATTGCTGCCAGAGGTAGACTTCCTCACCGACGTAATTTTGCTAACGAGTACATCCTGAAAATAAATCACATGACATCATCTACATAGAACTAACTGCTAGTAACGAAATTGTATTGTTTAATGAATTTCTCAAGAAATGCAGAAAACCTTACATTTTTCCATAAAAAATATAACATATTTATCAATTTTAAGCTATCTTAAGCTTTCACAAAGATTGTTGTAAAAGTTTGTTGTAAAATTGTTAATAAAAAGGTTATAAGCAAAACTAAATCTTAAATTAACAACTGTACTGCTACAGTGCTAAAGCTCATAATATTGCTTTCTTCACGAACTGGACACGAATATTTATTCGGCGTGTCTTTCATAAACTTGTATTCCTTATAGTGGAATAAAAAGTAAAATATATTTAAGAACCGGTCAACCTTTCTTAACTTCAGCAATATTTTCACATAAAAAAGCATTCTCTTTTCAATTAAAAGTATCTATTAATAATGAAAAATGAGCCTACTTGGCCAATGTGACCTCCAAATTATTATATTTAATTTTTTTTTAATGCACATAGTATATGACCAAACGAGACAAGTAAACAAATTTACTTTTATGGGTCTTCACTAACTTCTTGATTAATATTTGCCTTGTAAAGGTGTAGTAATACTGGTATAAATTATCAACATTTAAAAAAGATCATCGAAGTCGGAGTAGGATTGACCGGTTCCCAAATAAAACATGCGTTTTACTACAATATACACAATTACATAAATATTACATTTCTAAAAACCTACTTGTTAGTTCACATAGCTGCTGCAATGAAGACTTTCAATAGTCGTTTCAAATATGCCACTTCAACCGGGGTCGCACTTTATTATCATTACACAGCTGTCAGACCTGGAGCACCGCTGAAACAGAAAATATTCAATTAATGCTTTGAGCTATAAGTAGTTGAGTTTCTTAATCTCTTTTCCTTGCTCAAACACACAAGACATAAACTAAGAACATCGACCATGTGGATATAGGCGAAAGCTAGACATCATAGAATTAAGAAATAGACTAATAAAATAAACTTTATAAGAATAAGACCATCTTGTTATCGAAATTAACCAAAAACTTCTAATAACTAAAATAACACACCATGAAAATAATAATATTAACACACTAAAATATTCACCTCAGAAATCATCTAATATGGAAAACACCCAATGACAAATTATTGGCTGCACTATTGACAAATCAATCTTACATCGATTTAGTCTAAATTTCATGACATTCGACCTTTACTTTACTTTTGTAATGTTCAAAACAATGGTATTACTTTTGAATGGGAAAAAATACCGACTCCGAATAACATTTGTCAAAGTAATTGCTTTGCTTGTAGATTCATATATCAATAAATATACTTTAAACTCAACTACCATAAGTAGTCAATATAGGTTATGAAAGAAAAAACAACGTACCATATCAATAACTCGAGTTATTTGTTTTGTGTTAAATAAAACTTTGAAAATCAGCAATTAAATATTAGTTTGAGAAATCATTTATATCATAATAATTAATTTATAATACTGTGTCAATGCCTATTTGTCATTTTGTAAATAAAATGAAATGAATTGCCAGATGAGATTTAACGCCATCTATCTCTCCACATATGAAGCAGAGATAATACATGGGAGACCATATGAAGTGGTTTTTACACGATACGATTACGATTAATATTTTGAATATTACTTAAATTTGTGTTTGTACATACATGATATGTGTACTGTAAAACTGCAGTCAAATCACACTTTCTAAACGCAACTGAAGAGCTCCTCAAATCTTCAACTGAAAGATAAACATTTTATTAGAAATATCATTTCTTTCCATAACAACGTTTTATAACTAGTTCATTGTCTTTCAACGTTTAACAAATTCTTACCAAAGTCATATCAAGGAGGTGTAGATGCGATAGAAAACGTTTATAAACGAATATATTCTTCTGCTTTATATGATTTGTTTACTTTAAGCGAAATCCTTCAGTACTTTAAAGTATGTGGCACGATTCCCTGAATAAAATTGTACTTATTAATAAAATAATGGTCAATTATCCGTTCCGTCAAATACACGTTTAATTAATAATGTTGACAGAATAAGAACTTAGATCTTTCGCTCTTCATGATGTTGTTATAATTAGACAGCAGTTGACAATAGCAGACAGCACACATGGATAAACCGAGAAAGAAAACAAACCTCCGGTAAACTAACTGCGCCATTTCCATGAATTGAGGTAGAGAGCCCTAGCCGTGCTCAACTAAATGCGTTTGAACTTATATATTAACACAAATTAATTAGACTATATTTTAAATTGATATAATTAAAAAAAAATAGAAAATTCTGAAATATTATTTGAAACTTAGTTTCGATTTTCTTTTGTAAATAAAGCTTTTCGCTTTTTCATTGTAAATCAGACTTTGTTCAACCATTTTGTTTTATTATCACCATAGCCAACTTAAACCGATAGAGAATCTTCTCGAAACGTGTTTCGTACAAGCGGGCCTGATTATTACATTCCTGATTTTTGTTAATTAAAAAAAAACATTTAATTCATAATGGTAAGTAAATTTCTATTATTAAAAAAGCTTAATTAATAATATTCATTATGAATGTTTTAGAAATATTTATATTATGATATATTTTATTTTCTGACGAAATTTTATATATATTTTTGTTATTTTATTGAAATATTTTTTTATTTCGATGAAATAAAATATTGTAATTGTAATATTAAAGCTACAATATCAGTTTAAATCACGAAAATTATGAGAATTTTAGTTCAACCATTACATATAGTTTTCATAACCTCTTTTCATAAAATTTAGGAGATAACATTACGCCCTTTGTACATATCGTACAAATTATAACATGCGTGAAACAGAACTTATAAAATTTTCTCATTTGTCAAAAGAACAAATTCGTTGCGGTATTATTTGTTATGTAACTCATACATTTCTTTTTATAATAAGGCTGCCTCTATTGCTGTACAAGCCGCAAAGCGCTTAGTGCCAATGATGGACCGCGTTCTAATTCAACGTGCAGAAGCTATCTCCAAAACCAAGGGGGGTATTGTAATTCCAGAAAAAGCTCAATCTAAGGTACTTAAAGGTACAGTTGTAGCTGTTGGACCCGGAGCACGCAATCAGGTATATTACACTACATTGTATTGATCTGGAGGTACGAACCCTTTGATTCTGTATGTTTTTAATATATAATTTATTTTTTAGAGTGGAACACACGTCCCACTATCCATCAAAGTTGGTGATACAGTTCTTCTTCCAGAATATGGAGGTACCAAAGTAGAACTCGAGGATAATAAGGAATTCCATCTCTTCAGAGAGTCTGACATTCTAGCCAAATTAAATGAATAATATTATCGTATTCTTTTGAAAGTACACACCGTCATAAAAATTAAAATTCTTGTATTCATAACGAAAAAAATGTATAAATCTCATGTTAATGATTACTATATTAGTAATTTTCTTTTATAAAAATTTCAGTTTTTGAAAATAATCCTTACTGTTCAGAATATTTCGCAATATTTAAATAAAAAAACTAAGATAAATTTTTAATTTGTACATAATATACAAAAATACATTTCAAATCAGTTTGAATATTTGTTTTAATTAACAAGAACTGAAATAGTAAATAAGGGTTAAATATTTAACGAAATATATTACATGTATTACAATCGTTTGTTAACTGTGTTCGTTATATTATGGTAACTCATGTTGTTTGCAAGTAATATTGTTAATATTTAAAAAAAAAACTTTACATTAAATGTACGCAAATTATATTAGTCATTTTAAATGTAAAGTTTCATTACCTTAGATGAATGGTTTAAATATGAGCGACAAATATTATCAATTTGTTATTATTTAGTAGGAAAGAGCCAAATTTTAGAATTATTGTTTTGATATTTTGCAATAAAATGTTGATCAACAAAAAAGTGTTAATTATTTAAACCCAGTTCAAAAATGTTTGGAAATTTACAGCAAGATTTGTACACAAACGTTGACTAATAGCAGTTAATTTAAGTCTACGGTTGTAAACTAAATTGCTTTGTGGAGTTTAATTCCAGTAAACATAGCACAGTTATTTTTACATTTAGATTTTTCGTCACACCGAATGTCTGCTTTTATTATCATATAAATATATGACTTACATTAGCAACTTCTGATGGGCCCAAGTTTAGCTTGGTGCAATTTTAATTACATATAATACATAAGTTTGCTAAAAATGAACATAGCCAGCAAGGACTATGTTTTTCTCAATTTTGAAGAACAATAAACAACGCATAACTAATAATATAATAATTCATCCATATAATATATATACATAAGGTTGCCCTTTACTTAGTTTGACGAAACTCTTTAAAGTTTAGACTTCAGCAACAACATAATAATTATAAAATTCTGATTTAGGTAGGGATTTAGCTTGTGGTCTAATCTGAACGTTTTGTGGAAGCTAATTTGGAAAAGAATGTTTATTTTAACTGTAAAAACCACGTCTTACAATATTGCACAAAGATTATTAATATTTATCATTGATCATCTGGAACTCAACTTATATTAACTTCAATATCAAGTAATTCATTGCTCATTTTCATTAGAAAAAGCAGATTTGTTATCTTAGGTCTTGGAAGATACAATGATCATATAAGAAAGATTAATAAAGAACAGATCCAATGCCTTTGTGCTTATGATATAGTTTACCAAAAAGTTTAAAACGAAACAATGATTTATAATAAAGATTTTTATTATTCTAAGACTAATAAAATTTAATTAACACAATTCTATTTTAACATTCCTCTGGTGATGACACCGTCCAACTGATGTAGTTGCTGAACTCCATTTAAGCCATCAGATTGGGCTCTTTCTTGAGCAACTCTTGCGAGCGATTCGAAAGTTCGAGGTTCCCAAACAGCCAAATCAGAGAGAGTTTTTCTTTAATACAACATAATAATCAATAATGTAATATAGTTATATCAGAGCTATTTTAAATAAGACGACTTACCGATTTAACATAATATTGCTGCGGCTTAAACTATCCCTAAATGTGGAATAACTTATTCCATGTTGTTCACAAGCTGCAGTGATTCTAGTGTCCCATAACTGAAACAAAACGTTTAATATAGTTATGTACTCCCGAGTACTAAGTTAATACTATATATCTTACTTCTGCCATGTCTAATTTCTTTAATCTGCGCCCCTTTGTCGCGTAAACCAGAGCTCGATGGACATATCGAATTGCAATTGTATAACAATTACGTCTTCTTCCAACAAAGTGCTAAAAGAAGTTATATGTTGCAAAAATACACATAGTAATTTTATAGGTTAACATTTCATTTTTACAAACCGCTGCTAACTTGAAAATTTTTCGTTTTCGCCAAAATTCATCTGGACCTCTATTTCTTGCAAGTAATGCTATTGTTTGAAATACCATTTTAATTGATTTTAATAAATAATGTATTCTTACTATATTTGTTATGTATACAGATTCGCAAAATGTGAACTTACACAGGTTATACTTCTATAATAAATTCTCATTGTTGAAACACATGCCATCTATGTTCGAAATCAACGCACTCACATATTACATGCCGTTTTCGAAAAATATCTTATTTAGTATATTAATTACTTTTAAACTACAGCTAGTAATGAAACATTGCCAAAGTGTTATTAAATTACATTCCTTCAGGTAATAAGAAATAGGAATAATTATAGATTTTAAAGAAATTAAAAGAAATGAATAACTAAAGATATCAAATATAGTATTTAAGTGGCCTTTGAATTTTAAAATATGTATACCATTTCGTATTGTTTTCCAACAAAATCAGTTCAAAATTTTAGTTCCTTTTACCTTTAATTGAAAGTATAATTAAAATTATGGCTACTTCAGAGAATGAATTTGTTGAACTAACTATAACAAGTTCAAAATTAGAAAACGTAATAGGGGTTCAGAAAAAGTTTAATAGGAATATAACAATTTTGAAATTAAAAGAAAAATTAGAGCTAATTACTGGAGCTGACACAAACACAATGAAAATTCAATTATATAATACAGACAATACATTTCTAGATGATTTGAATATTAACAGCGCAATTTTGGGTTCGTATCCAATCGAAAAGGGTTGTCGCATCCATATCATTGATGACTACGTTGCTGAAGCTACATGCCACAGTGATTTAGAGAAATTTGTATTGCCTGAAGAAAAGTACAACGCAAGAGTAGACACTTTAAGAAATTACATGAAAATTAAAAAATGTGGCAGATACAGTGATGACTATATAAATAGAGTAAAACCGTCGAAGCAACAAGAAGACATGTTGCATTTAGCAAACATAAATATAAATGACCGTTGCGTGGTCGGCCTTACTTTAGATGAGTCCATTCCACAATGTAAGGCCACTGTTATGTTTAAAGGAGAAGTAGAAGGGAAACCTGGAATACTGATAGGGGTAAAACATGACAAACCTGTGGGTGACAATAATGGAACGTATGAGGGGAAGACGTATTTCAATTGTGATAAAGATTACGGTGAATTTGTTCAACCAGAATTTGTGCATTGCGGAGATTATCCAGAAAATAAAATTGATGAACATGACGATGAAATATAATTTAAAATGATTTAATAATGAAACGTTTTAATAAAATATAATTTTCTATCTTGGTTATCTTTATTTCTTTAAACTTTATCCGACAAAGATATATTTTAAATTTCTAAAAGATTTGCTATCCCCTATTGAAGACTCGTTTTAAATTTCTTAATGGGCTTGTGTCCTATGTCTTAATTTCTACAAAAGTGTACTATATATTGATAAAGTGGGTTACTAGAACCTCAAATGTCCAATTATTTTTTAATAACTCCTTATATGTTAGGATATATTAACAATTAAAAAAGTCATTTTGTCTCTTTAATTATTAAAGTTGTACACATTCCAAGTGCATGTGACATCACAATCCTTGTGTAAGGTTACCAACCTTACAGCTCATAAATCTCTGCTATATGTATTTATATATCAAAATATCAAATATTAGTTACAGCTATTTCAAAGAACAATTAAATATTATGTCTGCCTTAGCAGGGTTAAATAAAATAAAAACTTATTATTCTTTGATTTGACTACTTTGAATTATTTGACTACCAACAGCTACAGAACATTACCACAGCACTGACCTACTCAACAAATAACTGACGTTAAAATGCATTTCACGTCATACAAATATGGCCGACTATTTCTAGCGCTAAAACTACAATTCAAACTTTTAATTGCTATATCTCCATCAATATTTAGATATTTAATAAAATAGACACGCCAATACAAATTTATTAACATTAATTTAAATCAACAATTGAAAAATCGACCACTAAAAAATGAGGACAAAGCCCATTATAATGGGCTATTAACAATAATATATAATAACTTAACTATAGTTAAGTTATTATACGTTTGTTCTTTTATGTAAACATTAAACGAATTAAAAACGATGCGTAAACTCGTTAAATAATATATAATGTTTCTACTGGATTACTTTTAATGCAAAATATTATTTACTGTGATCACAAGAATTTAGAGTTTCAAATTTCCCGCTTCATAAATCGTGAAATGTTTATTCGTAAAGGTGGCCACACATGCGGCATGAAGTAATACGATTTAAACCGACGGAAATTTAAAATTTGAATTTCTTGTTTTTGAAACTGTACTGAGTACGTATATTTAGGCGAATTGAACACAGCCAGAAGGAGTTGGGGACATAACGAATACAAATACGAATTGCTTCTCGCGAATATTATTTGAATGATTTGAATTTTCTTTTATTTTTTGAATGTTGTGGGATCGCAACCAGACTTGAAATTTCAGTCATTATTAATTTTGTAAGTGTCAAGTTCAAACTACAAATAGACGACACAGTGGGCGAGAGCATTGATGCCAGTCTACTTTCTCTTAGGCAGTCTTAGGGTTTCATCCCTGTACCAGAATTATATTTTCTGGGTTTGGTTGTTATCAAATTAAATTTATTATGTACATACATAATCGTAAACTTATTAGGCGGCGGTGTAATTCACATGTGTGTGAGTCCTTGAATACTGCCAAAATAGTAGGAGGTCGCCGATGATAGGACATAGCATCAGAAACAGGCCGTCAAATAAATTAAATAAAAAAATAAATAATTCTAAAGAGAATGCCGTTAATATAATTTTTCGTTTCATTTGGAATTCTATAAAATAAAAGTATAATAATTTGTAGACCTAAAGTAAGCATGCTGTGATATATATTCGACATACCTTTTATGGGGTGTAACGAAAATTTTAGTGATTTCACTCGATTTTTATATTACCAAACAACATTCATCTGTCCAAATTATACAAATAAAAACATATTTTTTATTTTTCCAAAATTTTAAACGCGTAAAATTGTAACTTTTTTTTCTTTATAAAAATACAAAAATTAAAAAAAAAACAAATCCGGCGGCGACGACGACAACGACGACTGAATAAAAATGAAATGTCATTATCTACTAGTTGATTAAATTAGCTGAGTTTTTTTGATGTTTTTACATATTAAAATAATATTATAATGTAATGGCATTTTTTTCATATTATGCGCCCCCAGGATGGTGTAGGGATTTACCAAACTTTCGAGATCCGGATTCGGCAGTTTTAGTTGTAAGTTTCTTTAAATTATGAATTTGTTATATTTGATCAGTTAGACCTCCTTATAATGCGCGAATATATTCCAATTATATTCAAAATATAGTCAATTTTAAATATGAATGGATTAACAGATGATATTGATTTATTTAGGTTTATTATCTATTAATAAATCTTTTTATCGAAGATTTTATAAAGTTACTTATTAAATTAATATATTAATTACAGATATTAATTGTCTTTATTTAATAACAATGTAACATAATTATGTTCAATTTCGCTAAATAATATATAACAGGAAGTGGTAACTTCAAAGTTTCATGGATTTTGTTGTTTTAGGCGCCAAATAACAGCGAAAAAAGTTTGAAATTAGACGCATTATGTGAAAATACGCCTGCAGAAAAATCAGCATCAGATTTTGTTGCAAGTTATCTCAGTAAATTTGATAGTAGATTTCATTCAAAAGCGATACCACGCATACCAACTGACTCAAAAAAGGAAACTAACGGACGAATTAGAAGTTCATGGTATCTACCGCCAAAATTTGAAGCTTTGAAATTATATAACAGTAAATCCGCGGCAAAGTTAAAAACTAATAGCATCGTAGAATCGGATGACGATGAATCCAGTGACGAAGAGGATAAAGTTACTGAACAAAGGAAGTTTAGGGTATTCGGTGATATTAGAAATAAGTCTTTGGATTATAATAGGTTGAGAACTATTGATTACAATGCGCAATCAATCAACGATGCTCCCGGGCAATGCGTAGCTGATTTCAAGGTGCAATTATCCGACGAGGAAGGCAAACGCTTAGCTTCTATTGAAAATAGATACAAGAGCATTGTGGAAAACAAGCAAAAATCATTAAATGAGAGCAAATTCGTGGTAAATGAAAAGAGCAAATCTCAGTCTGAGCCGAAACAAGGAAATGACGGTAAATATAGCATACCGCTGGAAAAACATTTTGACGACAGATATAAAAGAGTTTTCGAAGCTAAATTTAAAGCAGATGTCAATAGAAGATTTGCAATACCTGAAAATAAATTAAAAATTTCAAGTATAAAAACTCCCCTCTTAAATAACAAAACAGTAAATGTAACAAAAGTTGATAAGCAAACAACAGCGATTAGCAATAAACATAAATTTATAGTAAATAAGTCAACCAGGCCAGATGGAAGAAGGGTACTAACTGCAGATGAAAAGAGTTCAGGAATTATTGGACCAGAGGGTTTTATGGATGTAATCGTAAAATCCGAAGCTCTACCGAATACCCGTAAAAGTATCTTTCCTGTTAAGAACATAACCAAGTTTACCAACCGACCAGCTAAGTCCGTTACGAAACCTGTTGTGAAACGCAATGCAATTAAACAAAAAAACAAAGTCAAAGTTGAACAGCAAACAAAACCTACAAAGGCAAAAACAACGAGTCAAAGTGCAAAAAATTCCCCTGACTTGAAGCCAATAGGTAAAGTTGCGGGTAAAGTAGAGCGGCTAAAAGCTGTTGTGCATAAAACTTTGGAGAAGATAACAGACTTGGAAGAGAAAGAAATCCAATCTGTTGTATTTGAAGATAAGCCAATGGAAGTAGTTGCCGATCGTAGCTCTGGTTTCATATCTTTGATGAAAAAAGCAAAAAGTTCTATAGACTTAACTTCTTCTTTAGATATCAAAATAAAGGATATTGGTTCTACCGATTTTAAAAGTATTAGTAAAAAAATATCGGACATGACGACTAAAACATTTAAAACAAGTGACTGTAAGGTATCAGGATCAGAAATGAAGGAAGGCGCTGGTGCAAGGACATCAACAGATGATAAAGACACGGAATCGTCGTTGAAGACGCCGGTAGGATCATCGATAAAATCCAAAAATTCATTAAGGTTAAAAACAAATTCTGGCTCGACTCCAAATGATGGAAAGGTAATTGGACTAAGACCACCTTGTTTTAATATGGACAATATTTCAAATAAGAATATTCACAAACCAAAACATACCTCTGTACATAGTCGGAATAATTTAATTTTTATAAATGAAAAACTAACCAAATTACATCCGTTTAAACCAATTTCTTCATTATCTTTGACGAATATAAAGAAACGAAATAGTCTTAAAAAAAGTAAAGCAAGCGATATAACTAGAAAAAAGAAGCAACCCCCGACAACAAATAAAAAAATAGGAAAAGAAAATTTTAGTGGGTAAATTTTTTTTCAAATGGTTTTATTAGAAGCGTCAGATTATACATATATCAAAGTTCAAAACGATTAAGAGTCAAGCGCTGAAATATCTAACAACTAACACAAAAATGGCAACCCCGCAATAAATGGGACTGGTCCAGAAAATTTTAAAATTTGGTTTTAAAAAATCTTGACGGGAAAATAAACGATATGGACTTGTTCTTAATTTCTAAAAATCTATTAGAACCTCAATTACTTTTTAATAAGTCGAAATTAATAATTGTCATTTTTGTCACTGGAACATATAACGTAACGACGCCGACTTTTCTGTATGGTGTATTTGATTTGTTTTGCATTAGCTTACTTTATCATGAGTTGAAGCTTTTATCTAATATTTATCAATACATCACTGAAAGTTCATACGTTCTGTACGACCTTGCATCTGCCTCAGAGAGTTCGGATATATACGACTGCGAGTGTATGAACCACATTATGAAATACACACTTCTTCAGTACAGTGATATATAGATAAACATTGAATTAGAAACTTCAGTAGAATAAGATTGGGTTCACACGGCAATGTACTACACGTTTTCTTGCAGTATAAATATAATTACAACTTACCGTGAGAGCTGATTATACGTTAAAAATCGAATACTGTAAAAAACGTGCAGTACAATGTCGTGTGAACCTAACCTAAGTCGGACAAGACCTAGGATAGAAGTTTTTAAGAAAATACAAAAAATTATCTAAATTTTCAGGACAGTTACCTAAATATGATAACTATCAAATCGATGTAGAAGATTGGTAAAACGGAATTGGTTCGGAAAAACGAGTTACTGTTTTTGGATGAAATGACAAAATTGTTTTTATTCCCTTTGATATTTGTATATTGACGCCTCATTTATATATGATACTTATTTGAAATAAGTCAATGTTTTTGCAGAGAGCTCTTTTCTAAAAATGAGCAACAGTGCACCCAACTGAATGAGAATTGTGTAACTTCAACGGACAGCCAAAAATCACTATATAAATGGCCCATAAATCCCTTAAACGAGACAATAAGGTTCTTGAAAAAAATGTTAAGTCAATTTTAAATTATTTTCACTTATTTTATTTACCACATCATTCTTATTTTCGCAGGATGACATCTAGATGGCGTTACTATATATAAATCCATATGATTTTTAGTTAGTACCAACCTTCAAGCTTAGAGCATATATTATTTATTTATTTAATGTGTGTGTCGTTAGACTTTACATTCTTTCAATATTAAATCACGTGATCTCATTGCTAACCTAAACTTAAAATTATTCTAACATTTTTAATAATTCCATCAGCAATGTTTGAATTTTAAACTCTTGTTCCTGTCACTTTAGACGCATGCGAAAAGAGAACAAATAAGAACATATACCACAGTAAACAATTTGGTGAAGTGCCCTATTTGGTGAAGTTCGAGTCACTCGTACAATTCTATTCTAACGCTTTACAAGTTCTCTACCTGTCACAGATTTTGTGTTAGTTTTTCATAATAATATTCTTTCTTTTTCCAACATCATTCATTAAGTATTTCTGTTTCTTTCCCACATGTATATATTTTTTTTAAATTCACTTTCATCTCATTTATTCCAAAGTGAGAGAGAAACGAGATGCGTTAGACAAGTAAAATATATTTTTCACCGTTACACTTGTTTACTTGTATAATATTTCGTTCAGTACAGATGTTTAAAGTATATGCTATCCTTTTTCAACAAATATTTCTTTAATGGTAATAGACAGACGCTATCTCCCTCAATCCCCGAATGGTAAGACAGAGGTTTTAAACCTAACGCAGACCTGCCGATCGTGGATTTTTGAATCACCAAAACAATGTAAAAAACTAATATAACGAGTATTGTTGAAGATGAATAATATTCATTAAAAAAATCACGATCCATACTAAAGATTACATCTATTTATTTCTTCATTTAAATATTTATATTTTGCAGACTCTAAAAAGTAGAATTCAATTAAGTTTTATACCCCTGCTAGTTTCAAGTTTATAACTCCGGTCATAAATCATAAACCGACTCCGCTTTTAATTCAGCAGTGAACCGTCGTTGCAATGTCTGTAGCTCATAAAAAGGGCCTTTCCTATGAACGACTGAATAGAAAACGAACACGTTCCAGACAAAAAACTCCTGATATGTAATAGAAATTAAGTAGAATTTACTCCAAAATGTTTACTGGGACCTTTCTCTCTCGCACACATTTTGGACACAGTTTCAGGTCCAGCATTCTCTCTCCATATATATATGCTCTAAGATATATTTGCCAAAACTTCATGATATTCACAACGTTAGTTTACCAGTTACAGTAATTTTAGTGACGCAATTTTTGTAATTTTCATAACAATGTAAAAATCCGAATCAGTGATTTTTAATCGGATAAATACCGTAGTCTGAATAACACTTTTCAACTCATTGCTTTGCTTGGATATGGATTTGTCAATAGTGACGTCATCTATATATCATCCTACGAACTTATTGAGTGATATGATATAGTCTAGGCACAAAACTGAGAATTGCAACTTAATGCTGCTAATTGTCAGAAAGTTGGTTCAGTGGGTTCTAAGATAAAAATAGTTGTTAACTGATTGCAAACCTTAGCCCCGAATGTGCCCGAACCGAATGAGAATGGAACTGTGTTGTTACTGAGAGAACGAACGTGTAGTACGAGTGAGAGAAAACACGGCACGAACGAAACTAAACTGTTCGCAGGGCATGCTTGGTTGCATGCTTTTGATGGTGACATCATGTGCAGAAATGTGCGCAAATACTATTCAAAAGTATTTAAATACATACATACCTACAAATACGACACAATAAAATCCCCTATTATGCTATTGTTAAACATTTTATAGAGTCACGAAACACGGCTCGACTAGTTTGCAATCAGTCGACAATTTGGGAGCACAACATTTCTTAGTGCAAGACGACATTTTTAGATAGTTGGGCCTAGACTAGACTATCAGGTGTAAATCAGGTTGATTAAATGTTTTATATACTTTAGGCCGTCGAGTTGTATAATAGCAGATTTTGGAAGTGGGAATGGTGAGATACGTCGTCAATTACCATTTCTACGTGTTCATACTTTAGGTGCGTCACAAAAATCAAATTCAGTATCCGACGATCTAGCTAATACACCTCTAAAAACCAATTCGGTGCACGTCGCAATATTCTGTATGTCCCTCGTCGGTGGAAAAGCTAGGGAGTATCTTTCAGAAGCAAATCGAGTACTGAGAATTGGGTAAGATTCCAATCAATTAAATATTTTAAAATTAAACATTAAAAAACATCCAATAATTTATGTAATATTTTAGGGGATTGTTAAAAATTGTTGATCTATCTAGAAGAATTCCAAAAATAAAAGCATTTGTAGCTACACTTCAAAAATTTGGATTTCTAATTTTGGTCAATAATAATCTTGATATTTATCGATTTTTGGATTTTAAGAAAGTAAAGGATATTAGAAAAGATGCTTATCTACCCCCTATAAATCTTACTTAGGTTTATATGTTAAAAAGAAATAATAAATCTTAAAAAAAATATTTTGTTGTTTTAAGTTTTCTATAAAAAAAAAAAAAAAAAATTGCATCCTTTGAATTTTTATTTTTTTTTTACTTTTATGCTTTTAGTACAGTGCAGTTGTTGCATAGTCATAGTTATTGTAAAAGTTAGTTATAGTTCAAATTACGAAAGTTTGGGGTTGGGAAACTCAAATGTCCAATTATTTCTTAGAAATTCCTTATATTTTAGCAGATATTAACAATTAAAAAACTCATGTTGTCTCTTTAATTGATCTAAGTGATCTAATGTTATACAAAATTGCAATGCATGATACGTCACATCGGTGATTTACCATCTCTATTATACAACAGAGACTCATACCAGTGTGTCTCATAAAGTATTATATTGCTATGGTTTGAAAAATGAAAAATAATCTAGATTACTTGCGGCAAAACTGAAATTCAAATTTGATATATGACTATAACTCTATCAACTTTTGAATATTTAAAAAAAAACCGGCAATATATATTAAAATTTATTTCAATAGAATATTAAAAATCGATCCCTAAGAAATGAGTTGACAACCCAATGGGCTTGTGTCCTATGTCTTAATTTCTATAAAAGTGTACTATATATTGATAAAGTGGGTTACTAGAACCTCAAATGTTCAATTATTTTTTAATAACTCCTTATATGTTAGGAGATATTAACAATTAAAAAAGTCATTTTGTCTCTTTAATTATTAAAGGGATTCAACGTTGTACAAACTCCAAATGCATGTGACATCACAATCCTTGTGTAAGGTTACCAACCTTACAGATCATAAATCTCTGCTATATATATTTATATATCAAAATATCAAATATTATTTACAGTTATTTCAAGGAACAATAAAATTTCAATATTATGTCTGCCTTAACAGGGTTAAATAAAGTAAAAACTTATTATTCCTTGACTTGGCTGGATTGTTTGACTACCAACAGCTACAAAACATTACCACAACACTGACCTACTCAACAAATAACTGACATTAAAATGCATTTCATGTCATACAAATATGGGCGACCATTTCTAGCGCTAAAACTACAATTCAAATTTTTAATTGCTATATCTCCGTCAATATTTAGATATTTAATAAAATAGACACGCCAATACACATTTATTAACACCAATTTCAGTCAACAATTGAAAAATCGACCACTAAAAAATGAGGACACAAGCCCATTGTACTAAAATTTTATTAGGTAAATTTGTTGTCCTATAAAGTGAAAGTTCAAAAAGAAGACAACATTTTTCTCAATAGGGAAAACGCCATTATCTCTATATAAATAAACGAACGTCTCTATTTAATAAAGGTTTTGAAAAATAGATGGCGTTGCTAGTTATTTCTTCTTGAAGTCAATAAACCATTGTTTGTAATTATATGTTTATTTATACATTAAATACTTTATTGCAGTTACAATTACTAAAACATAAATATATTTACATATTTAACACATATCACGAACATGAGTGGTTAGAGAGGAGAGGGAATACTGTTGCTTTTCTTATCTCCCCTTTCCCTGCGTCATTGACTTATGTATATACATATAAATACCTAAGCCTTTCTGATTACAGATTTAATAGATCGACTTGAGAGCTGGTTGCGTCACCAGCTTTTTATCAGTTGATATTATTTACTGAATAAGTAACCATTTTAATTTTTGTTTAAAAAATAAAGAAGACATGTTACGTGTTTTAAATAATGTCAGTAAAATACAACGGGCTAGTTTTTCAGCGGCTCAACCTAAGCCAGAAACAAGTCCTGGCGTTTTATACAGCGGGGTAAGTAAATAATATTTTTATATGAATATTTTTTGTAGAAATCTACGAATTCTTTTACATGTATTTTTGGATTGGAAACGTATATCATATAACGCAGTTATCTGTTATACATAAAGTATATACATTGTATACTTAGTAACAGTATAACTGTCACATATTTACGCAACTGAACGTTACACAATGTATATTTAACAGCGGAACTATTTTTAATATAAACAAATATATGGACACTTGAATTTATATAAAAATACTACGATTTATTTTTATCCAGCTATTTTATGACTAATCGATTCACTGTAAATACAAAAGTAATATTAATGTAGCATTTACGTAGTTTCTAGCATATGTAAAAGTAACATGCACAGAATACACTCTTGAAGATAGATGTGATGTCAAATGGACTATTTTAGGGCTTGGATGATAAATACAGAATTGCCAATATAATAAAAAATGTATTAGTTTTCAAAATCAGATTAACTGTATGGACCTGAGGTTGAATGGAATGTAGGAAAGGGCATCTGAAATTTAAAGTAAATTGAAGCATTTTGATGTTCGGATTGTTTTTTAAGTTATTCACGTTAAGATATTCTATGCTCTCCTCCCCTTATCTCCATCTGAAAATCTCCATCTGAAGAGAACTTTTTATTATGATCTTTTTTTTGCTCTCACGCCATTTCTATTAAGCCTTGTTAGTTACTATTGCATGTAAGCTTTTCATGTTAGCGATTAATAAAGCGCGAAGGAACTGGTATGTAGGGACTGTTAGGTCGTCCCCACACGGGTCGACTGATTGCAAACTACAGAAACTGATTGAAAAACGAGCTATGTCGAGCCGTATTTCGTGATTCTATAAATTTTTTGACAATAGCATAATAGGGGATTTTATTGTGTCGTATTCTGAGCTATTTGTATGTATGTATGTATGTATTTATATACTTTTGAAAAGTATTTGTATACATCTCTGCTCATGATGTCACTATCAATAGCATGCAACATAATTGTCCTGCGATAAGAAACAGAGCCGCTCAAAACCAATTTCAAATCAGTTTAGTTTCGTTCGTGCCGTGTATGTTCTCTCATTCGTATACACGTGCGTTTTCTCACTAACAATACAGTTGCATTCTCATTCGGTTAGGGCAGATTTGAGGCTCGCGTTTGCAATCAGTCGACCCATGTGCGGATGGCCTTACGGTTTAGTGTTAGTTGTATGATAGAGTCATACAAATATGCCATCGTCGGAATTGCCAACGAGGTTGCTTTCAAGAGCAACCCTTGGCAACACATACCGATCTCAGTGGTTGTAACAGTAGACCGCTACACTCCTTACCGCTTCTACAATTAAACTTTTTTTTTTTTTTAAATATTACCCCAAAATGCTTGAGTTTACAAGGAAATTACAACAATTTTTTTTAAATTACAAAGCAGGCTTAATGATACAGTAAATATAAAAAGAATATAAAAGGTAATTTTTTTGCCATATTTAATGTAATTATATATATACATATTTTTAAAGTCTCATTTAAATGGCTAATGGCACCTATTAACGTTACATTGTAATTACTATTCAAGGTGGGCTACTGTTATAATTACAGATGTTGAATACCACATAAGCCCGTCGACAAAAGAAATGTATTATTACATTATATACCAGTACTTACATGCTTATTATTCAAATTTTTTATACATAATTAAAATATTTTATATAACTTTAATATACGTAAATAAAACAGAAGTTTTAACTAAATTATTTTCACGTAAATTTTTTCCTAAAATTGAAATTATATAACTTAACAATATAGAAAAAATATTGTTATACATAAAATCGTGTTTGTACAGAATTTTCATTGGTAATAATATTAATTAATTTGGTTTTATAGATACCATATCAATAAAATAAATGTCTATCATTTTATGACAGTGGTCGGAGAAATGTGTCATCGAGCCGTGCATTTTGGGTAGGCAACAATTTTCTTTCTTTCATCATCTAAAGATTTAAATTTAATTTTTTGGCCGTTTTTTAAAAATATTATCACTAATCATTTTTTTCTTTTTTTTTTAACAATACACTAAAAAAAACAAACGGAGAAAAAAATTGCTGCAACCCTAAATGCAGGGTTACCCTCTTTTTAGCTGCTTTCGAAATATGTTTAAAAATAACATCAAAAAGTTTTATTACAAAAATACTATCTTTATCACTTGCTTATGCAATGTATACAACATTTTGACCTTCAGTAACTTTGCAACCGGTAATTTATATAATGTGAATCTCATCCTATTTATTTCAGATATTTATAAATAATGAATGGCACAAAAGTAAATCTGGCAAAGTTTTTGAAACGGTGAACCCTGCAACTGGAAAGGTCATCTCTGAAATCCAAGAAGGTGATAAAGCCGACATTGATATCGCTGTAAAAGCAGCACGCCAAGCATTTAAGTGAGTGTACTGTAGATAATAATTACATATTGTCAAATTCTAAACGCGCCAAACATTTCAAGGTTACTTGATTATGTATACATAGCAAATATTATACTCTGTATACATAATATATTGCTAGCTATATAATTTACATACTTATACAGGGTGTCCTAAAATTCAACGATAAGCCGGCACCAGAAGGTGGTCCTGCTCATGACTACACAAGAAAAAAAGATAAAAAAATTTTATCTCATTTTGTTTAAGAATTAGAAAAAAAAATATTTTTTTTTCGAAAATTGAAACACCTTAAGATGTTTTTAACTACCATGACCACAATTTTTCAAATATTTCTGAATTTTTTTTTGTATCGGCAACCTAAATAGCACTGCTATCCATCACAACCATTAAAACTCCCAGAATGCTAGTAGTTTTTACACAAAATTTAATCGAAATTATTTTTTTCCCTAAATTTTTTAAAGATTTTTACTTTCAGTCAACTTTAACTCATCGTGGTGTAAAAAAAAAGTATGAAGACTACTATGGCAAGTTTTTTTAAAAATTGGCGCAACTCTTCAGGATTCCAAAATGGTATAATACTCCAGGAAAACTAGCAATAAAAAAAAATTATGCATACTATTTCTAAACAAGAACCAAATTTCATAAATTGTTGTTGCAAAAACTACTAGCATTCTGGGAGTTTTAATGGTTGTGATGGATAGCAGTGCTATTTAGGTTGCCGATACAAAAAAAAAATCAGAAATATTTGAAAAATTGTGGTCATGGTAGTTAAAAACATCTTAAGGTGTTTCGATTTTCGAAAAAAAAAATTCTTTTTAAAAAATGAGATAAAAACTTTTTTTCTTTTTTTCTTGTGTAGTCATGAGCAGGACCACCTTCTGGTGCCGGCTTATCGTTGAATTTTGGGACACCCTGTATATTGATACTTAGATATTATTACATAAATAACATAATTGCGCAGTGCCGCAGTAGTCTCATGGCAAATCAAGCGATCATCTTGAAAATTTAAGTTTAATTAAAATTTATACTATGTTGAACCAGATGTTTTGTGACATAACAATAGTAGTTGTTAAAAGCCTCTTAAGTCATTAATCATAAATTGTAATGGGCTTGTGTCCTATGTCTTAATTTCTATAAAAGTGTACTATATATTGATAAAGTGGGTTACTAGAACCGCAAATGTTCAATTATTTTTTAATAACTCGCTATATGTTAGGAGATATTAACAATTAAAAAGTAATTTTGTCTCTTTAATTATTAAAGGGATTCAACGTTGTGCAACTTTCCAAATGCATGCGACCTCACAACCGGTAGTTGCTATCTCTTTTATACGAAAGAGCGTAAAAGAGATATATTCTTGACAGAACTCTGACAAGTTACCAACCTTACAGCTCATAAATATCTGCTATATGTATTTATATATCAAAATATCAAATATTATTTACATCTATTTCAAGGAACAATAAAATTTCAATATTATGTCTGCCGTAACAGGGTTAAATAAAAAAAAACTTATTATTCTTTGACTTGATTATTTCGACTACCAACAGGTACAAAACATTACCACAGCACTGACCTACTTAACAAATAACTGACGTATAAAATGCATTTCACGTCATACAAATGGTCGACCATCTCTAGCGTAAAACTACAATTCAAATTTTTAATTGCTATCAACCGTCAACATTTAGATATTTAATAAAATAGACACGACAATACACATTTATTAACATCAATTTCAATCAACAATTGAAAAATCAACCACTAAAAAATGAGGACACAAGCCCATTTACATAGGAGGAAGTTGAGCACGACTGCTCATTGAGAACGTCTTTAAGAGGTGTATATGATAAACAACAGCGGGTTAAGACAGTAATCACCGTTGGCGATAAATTATACGAGTCTTTGTTAAAAATATAGGCACATAAAACACGTCACGTCACAAGTGTTTTGGCGTCCGACTGCCAAATGCGCGTGGCATTTTATGGCGGTTTCAGTTTGCGTGTTTGCGTTCAAACATTTGGTGCTTGTGTACTAAGACACATATGTGGACACACAGTTCATTCTCAGTTGGCAAACGTTTGAAATTTTTACACAAAGAGATATATTTTGCCCAAATATTATAATATTAAGTATTTATGTCACCCAAGTTTGACAGTTGTCAAACAAACAAACGAAAGTTGGGATGAATGTTTGGGGATTTGAATATTTGTCATATTTTAGAAATAAATGTGGACCTTAGAGCATATATATATGGAGAGAGAATGCTGGACCTGAAAGTGTGTCCAAAATGTGTGCGAGAGAGAAAGGTATATGTTCCTATTTGTTCTCTATGCGCATGCGTCGAAAGTCAGAGCTGTCTAGATATAATACATGACAGTTGTTAAATATGATATTATATTGATGTAGAATAATGTAGATATGTATAAATATATATAAAAACGTGAGTTCTGTCCACTTCAAATATCAACTGTGTTGGTCGTTATCTCTGCAGGGACATCTATGGCGTTCATGAGTATATGTTTTCACTGAACGGTCACTGTTTTATCGACAGACGAGCTTTGTACCAACTAAAGAAATATAATTTCTTTACATATTTAATATTTATTATATCTTAATAGAATATTAATATTTATTATATCTAGCACGCGCATAGAGAACAAATAGGAACATATACCTTTCTCTCTCACACACATTTAATCTATAGGAAATATAGACTCTCCATATATATATGCTCTAAGTTGTGGACAGATGATTCGGCAAATAATCTTGCATGTCTACTTGACCTTATGATTCAGTATGTACATAATCAATTTAACTTGATAAGAACAAAACCCAGAAAATATATCTCTGGTCCGAAGATCGAACCCAAAGACACATAAGTCAGTGTCAAGCATAAATGCTCTCGCCCACTATGTCGTTAGACATTAATTAATTATTGTTTAATTTATATTATTTTAGTAAAGTTAATATAAATTTAATTTCTCCACTGTAGGTCGCTCCTTTTTGACGACATTATCAAAATATAAATAAGATCGCAATAACATTCAAACGTTCTTCTAACATCGTACTTCTTCAATAGTTGTTTACCGTGTAACTTTGTTCAAATAGATAGAAACATTAATAAATGCAAAACCCAATAAAAAACGCATTTAAATTTGTAATTTATTTTTAATGGGCTTGTGTCCTCATTTTTTAGTGGTCGATTTTTCAACTGTTGATTGAAATTGATGTTTATTTTATTCAATATCTAAATGTTGACGGAGATATAACAATTAAAAGTTTGAATTGTAGTTTTAGCGCTATAAATGGTCGGCCATATTTTTATGACGTGAAATGCATTTTAACGTCAGTTATTTGTTGAGTAGGTCAGTGCTGTGGTAATGTTCTGTAGCTGTTGGTAGTCAAATAATCAAGTCAAATCAAAGAATAATAAGTTTTTATTTTATTTAACCCTACCTTAGGCAGACATAATATTGAAATTGTATTGTTCCTTGAAATAGCTGTAAATAATATTTGATATTTTGATATATAAATACACATAGCAGAGATTTATGAGCTGTAAGGTTGGCAACCTTACACAAGGATTGTGATGTCACATACATTTGGAGTTTGTACAACGTTGAATCCCTTTAATAATTAAAGAGACAAAATTACTTTTTTAATTGTTAATATCTCTTAACATATAATGAGTTATTAAAAAATAATTGAACATTTGAGGTTCTAGTAACCCACTTTAACAATATATAGTACACTTTTATAGAAATTAAGACATAGGACACAAGCCCATTGTCTATTTACTATGTAACAAAATCATTCATAAATTTGAAACTACTAGAAGGTTTAACATAAAATACATATTTATTTCTGACTTATTTCAGGCTAGGATCACCATGGCGTACAATGGACGCCAGTCAACGCGGAATTCTTTTAAACAAACTGGCCGACCTCATGGCACGCGATCAAAATTATTTAGCGGTTAGTATATTTATTTAAATGATGAATATTCGCATGTCATGTTTTTAAACTATAGAAAAAGTAAGAATTTAAACTTTAATCAGTAAAAAAAATAATCAAGGACTTTGGTATGTTTGTCAAAACAATTACCTGGTAATTATTTGTTTTATCTATTTATTTAAATGCAGCAATTAATAATGGTGTATTTTAGAATACATATCGTTACACTCCAGTAGCGTCACATTAAGTGCTGAACATACTACTTGCGACTGTCGCCTTTGTCGCCAGGGTGTAGTGCAGTTAAAGAGAGAAAGGAAGTTTCTATTATAATGTTTATCAATACACCACAGAGTCAAAGAAGTCTGTATTTCATGTATCCATATTCATAACCAGGGTACCCTCACTTAGTGTACAATTCATCAATGTCGCTTTAGGCGCCATAAGTCGCCATTTTTGGAATAGTGAACTAAGATGCTCGGCGACTCAATGTCGCTTTAGGCGCCATACGTCGCCATTTTTGGAATAGTGAACTAAGATGCTCGGCGACTCAACATTTGAAGGGAATGAAGGGTGAAGGGAGTGCACTGAGCTATATTAAAACATAATATTTATATATATACATAAATATATATTAATATTGTAGTTTTATTTTGTGTTATGCTTTGTATCACTGTGTATACAATTATTTGCATTTGTTTAGTACTATACAAAAATATTATGTTTTAATATGTGATATCACTGAACTGCACTGAACTTTAGCTCAGTGCACTCCCTTCACCCTTCATTCCCTTCAAATGTTGAGTCGCCGAGCATCTTAGTTCACTATTCCAAAAATGGCGCCTAAAGCGACATTGAGTCGCCGAGCATCTTAGTTCACTATTCCAAAAATGGCGCCTAAAGCGACATTGATGAATTGTACACTAAGTGAGGGTACCCTATTCATAACATGGTTTAAGCGCATGTGTATCAAAGTAGCACCTTACGTTCTATATCGATGTCTAAAACATAGCACGTCACACTGATACCGGAAGTAGACCTGCTTCAGACGCATCGAATAAGCCTAACATGATCTCAGTAAAAGTCGCATGGTTTTCGAGATATCATAAGTTAAAGTTAATTTTTTAAATTCTCCATTTTTAACAATGTTAGTGCCAGCGTTTTCTTGGACAACTTTCTCTTTTATTAGTTTAGTTTCTTTTATTTTTAATGTTTTTGACATTTAGCTCTACATTCTTGTGCCTTAACTCATTTATTTACATGTCATTGTGCTTAATTCAATTTTGATCCTTATTAAATCTAAACATTCTCACTCCTTCCAAACGAAAAAAAAAAATTATCCTTATAAAAATAAAAATAAAACTGCTACTGCTTCGCTCCTCCTGCTACTCTGCCTCCTGTTTCTACTCTGCCATTTCTTCTCTTTCTTCGTTCCTTTTCTCTATCGCAGCCATGCACCTCTTTCCTTCACTGCCTCCCTTTAATAACTGCCCAATATTCTTTTCGCTTTTTACCTTTTTCTCACATGAAAACTTAATGTGCTCCAATGTTTCTATCGCCGTTCCGCACACCCTGCACATCCTTTTCTCGCTATTTGCCCAGTATCTGTTTCCTTTCTCCTCGTTTCCCAATCTAAATCTGGCAATCCTTCTCATGTTGTTTGTGTCTTTTTCTCTTAAGTATTGTGGTATCTCTCTCTCCCAAATCCTTTTATATCTTTTGTTGTAATTGCTCTTCTCATTTTTTTCCATTCTTTCCTGTTGATGAATCTCCCTGTCTCTTCTCCTTAGTTCCTCTTCCACACTTGTGCCTTCTTCTCTCTGCCTCCTCTGTCGCCATTCCATTCCTTTCGTGGTACTCTTTTTCGGGCATCCCCCCACCCTCCTTTCTACTCTCCTCCCTAATTTTTCTTAAGATTTTGCCTTCAGCGTTACTCATTTTCTTCTCGAACTTGGCTGCTCTCCTTCCTGCTTCTATTCTTATCTTGTCTCTTTTTAATTTCTCCATTATCATGTATCCCGGCGTGCACCTGTCCAGCCCTAGTCGTAATGTATCTCCTGGATTCTTTCCAACTTCTCTTGCTCTTTCCACCTCTATATCTCTGTTCCGTACATCATCATACTCGTTATTACTCTATCAAACATCCATAGCCTCTTTTGCACATTCGTACCAAACACATTTTCTCCTAATCTCCACACCCTTTTCATTGCTAAATCCGCCTTCTTCGCTACCTCCCTTATCTGCGCCTCTTTTCCATTGTTTTTTTTTTTGAATGTGAACCCTAGCTCTAGGTACCTAAATTCCACCACTCTCTCAATGTCAACTGTTTTAAATTTCCACTTTCTCTTTAACGTTTTCTTCCCCCTTTTTTGAACAACATGATTTTTGTTTTTTCCGTGTTCAGCTCTAGTCCTTTCCTGTGTACGTTTCTCTTTCAGTTTTCTTTTATTTCTACGCTATCGTGAATAGTTACTTAAAACGACACAAGCATTATTCTGTCGATGACTGTTGTCTTAATATGTGAAACTTGCATGCACACCAAGACAATTTTCTACATAAGAAGTAGAAAGTGAACCTTGAAACTACTTTGTAATAAGCACGCAGGTGTGAAACAAGCACTGCAATACAATTTTCTACCTGTGATAATATTAAAACTATATAACATTGGTGGCTAAAATCATGTAATATCATATAATTAATACAAATTTTACCAATTTATTAATAACCGTTCTCTCTTAGAGTTTGGAAACACTTGATAATGGTAAGCCCTATTCAATGTCCTACAACGTCGACGTCCCAATGAGCATTAACACTTTAAGATACTACGCAGGATATGCTGATAAAAATCATGGTTTGTTACAAATGCAATCCTACATATATATGTACATATATATAAATCTCTTGGTTATATAAATATTTTTTTTATTTAATTAAGGTAAGACTATACCCTTGGATGGCAACTTTTTCGCATACACTCGTCATGAACCGGTTGGGGTATGTGGACAAATTATCCCATGGAATTTTCCGATACTAATGATGGCATGGAAACTAGGTCCAGCATTAGCAACTGGCAACACTATTGTCCTTAAGGTTAGTATTTTGTTCGAGAAAGGATATTGTTTTTAAATGTATATCAACCTTAGAGCATATATATATATATATATATATATATATATATATATATATATATATATGGAGAGAGAATGCTGGACCTGAAAGTGTGTCCAAAATGTGTGCGAGAGAGAAAGGTATATATTTGTATTTGTTCTCTATGCGCATGCGTCGAAAGTGACAGTTGTCAAGTCAGAGCTGTCTAGATATAATACGTTACAGTTGTTAAATATGATATTGTATTGATGTAGAATAAAGTAGATATGTATAAATATAAATAAACTACATATAAATAAAACTAAAAACGTGAGTTCTGTCCACTTATGGCCGTTATCCCTAGAGCGAAATCTATGGCGTTCATGAGTATATGTTTTCACAGAACGGTCTCTGTTTTACCGACAGACGAGCTTTGTACCAACTAAAGAAATATAATTTCTTTACATATTTAATATTTATTATATCTTAATAGAATATTAATATTTATTATATCTAGACAGCAGTCACTTTCGACGCATGCGCATAGAGAACAAATAGGAACATATACCTTTCTCTCTCGCACACATTTTGGACACACTTTTAATCTATAGGAAATATAGGCTATTCACACTCCATATATACATGCTCTAAGGTATCAACGACAAAAAGATTAATAACGAATAACATAGTATAAACTATTGCTAAGAAATTTATTCTAAACAAACAAAATTCTGTTCTTTCTATGTTACAAGCCGTTATCACTGTTTAAACTAGCTACGTTGCTTATGACGTATCCTGACAGATACTCCAAGTACAGTACTTAAAATTATGATAAAATAATCAAAAAATTGAATTATTGCAGCCAGCGGAACAAACTAGTTTGACTGCTTTATACATTGCTCAACTAACCAAGGAGGCAGGATTCCCTGAGGGGGTGATAAATGTAGTGCCTGGATTTGGTACAGCTGGAGCTGCTCTTGTTCATCATAAAGATGTCGATAAAGTAGCATTTACAGGTAAATAACTTATTGTATTACTCTTCCTTTAATAGGATTGTGTCCTATGTCTTAATTTCTATAAAACTGTACTATATATTGATAAAGTGGGTTACTAGAACCTCAAATGTTATATGTTAGGAGATATTAACAATTAAAAAAGTCATTTTGTCCATTTAATTATTAAAATGATTCAACGTTATAGAACATTCCAAGACATGTGACATCACGTCCGCTAATTTGCTTTCTGTTTTATACATGGCATATTCAACACCTACGACCTATGTCATAAATATGGGCGACATCTGTAGCGCTAAAACTACAATTCGAAAGTTTAATTGATATATCTCCGTCAACATTTAGATATTTATTAAAATAGAAACGTCAACCCCTAAAAAATGAGTACACAAGTACATTGTTTAAGTTAATCTTCCTTTTCGAGTGGACATTTAACAAATTTATATTTATTTATTTAGGCTCAACTGAAGTTGGAAAATTAATTCAACAAGGTTCAGGACAAAGTAATTTAAAAAGAACAACTCTTGAGCTTGGTGGAAAAAGCCCAAATGTTATTTTCCAAGACTGTGATATGGAGCATGCTGTTGAAACAGCGCATTTCGGTTTGTTCTTCAATATGGGTCAATGTTGCTGCGCAGGTAAATAGTAAATGTAAAATATTATCGAATTTAAAAATATAATTCATAAAAACATTAATTAAATTTTAGGTTCAAGAACTTATGTTGAAGATAAAATTTATGACGAATTTGTTGAACGTAGTGCAGCTCGTGCAAATGTGAGGGTCGTTGGAGATCCGTTCGATGCTAAGACAGAACAAGGACCACAAGTAATTATCATTGAACATTTCTTATATTCTATTTAATTCATAAACACACCTATTGAGAATGATTAATATTAAAAGACAACAAACTTTTTAGATCGATGAAGAACAAGCCTCAAAAATCGCAGGCTTAATTGACCAAGGAAAGAAACAAGGAGCAAAACTAGTTGCTGGAGGATCTCGCGTAGATGGTCCAGGATACTTTGTTCAGCCAACTGTTTTTGCTAATGTTGAAGATAACATGACTATCGCTCGGGAAGAGGTTGGTATTTAAAATGTAAAAACATCAGAAATGGATTAAACTTATTGCCCTATTATTTACTATCTACAGATATTTGGACCAGTGCAACAAATAATTAAGTTTAAAAAGCTTGATGAAGTAATTGAAAGAGCTAATGACAGTGATTATGGATTGGCAGCTGCTGTGTTTACAAAGGACATTGATAAAGCAAATTACATGGTTCAGGTTAGATATTACTATAAATATACTAAAACTACAGAATTACGAATTAAATCTTATTTGAAACATTTAAAATTTTAGGGACTCAGAGCTGGAACAGTTTGGGTAAATTCATACAACGTCTTAGGATCACAAACTCCATTTGGTGGCTACAAAATGTCAGGACATGGCCGAGAAGGTGGTGAATATGGTCTTGAACCATACACTGAAGTTAAGACTGTCATTGTTAAGATTCCACAAAAGAATTCGTAAACAAAAACGCAGCTACATTTAATTCCGTTGATAAATAACTAAGAAAATAAAGTTACCATACTATAACTAATATAACCAAAGATTCTGAAATTGAAAATATTCTGCACAAAACTATTAATTTCCAATACTGTAAGAACTTGTACAAATTCTTCTAAGAGCAACTAAATGCAATATGTTTTCTCAAAAGATGCACTAATGTAAAATACAAAACTATGTACTTATCATTAAGCTTTTTTACTATATATAAAAAGTAATAAATATCAATATTTTGATAAATCTGATGTGGTATTTCACTTACCTTGCTAAATTCTTCTTTTTTATAAGTTCAGCTAATTCTAACACCTTAGGTTTCTATTGTCTTTCACACAAACTTTAATTAACAAAAATAATAAGTGTTTATATCGGTTTAATAACATAGGTTTGTTAATAATTTTGAACCTATAACTTTATTTATAGTTTTTAATTTATATTTCACGGTACTACAAAAACACACAAACAGAAATATCCAACATAAATAACGTGTTTATATAGGTTAAATGACTTAGACTTGTTATCATAATTTTAAACCGACTGTTTTTAATTTATATTTTAATAATTATTAATTGCACGATAGATACTACCTGCGCACTAATTATATTAAATATGACAGCCGGATCAGTTACAAACTAACTCCATCTATAAACTAAATTATGAACTTTTAATTTTCAAGGTAATATTTAAATGTGTATACTTCCTCCTGTACTTCTATAAATTTTGTTCACTATATTTATTTTATTAAATAATTATTTCCAAATATGCATGCCTTATTGTCTTATTTTAATTTTTTTAAATTATTTAATGTCTTACTAGCCGATGCATCACCTTCCTCTAAATTTGGCAGTTTTATGATGTGGGATACCTTATGTACGTAACTTACACCACTGCTTCATTCATATTTATTGTTTAAGTCGCTATATTTAACGGCACAATAAGGCAAACCCACGAAATATTATGATCACACACAATAGCTTGGTGTCAAAGCTTAACATTCCCAAACACTGTGCTGTGACATTTTTAGAGTAATCAATTTTCCTGTAGGTATTTAAACCAGAAATGTTGAAGCATAACATTTATTTATTGAAATTCATTGGATCTTTTTTAAATGTATTTTCTAGTTTGGTTGTTAGTTAGATTGATTATGTACTTACATAAACATAAAAACTAATTAGGCAGCGATGTTGTGCAACATGTATAAGTCCAAAATATCATAAAACTATCAACATAGTAGGAGGTTATCGATAATGGGACCCAGCATCAGAAATAGGCTGACGTTAAATAATTAAGGCTATTCACTAATAAATAGTAAAATATTTTTTCGGAGACTGTAGTCAATAGATGTAAGATTTTATATTCATATAAAGACAATCTCAATGTTGAGAAATATGAAGACGCTATCCACTGCAACTATAATATAGTGATGTATGTATTTCGCATGCTCACGTGCGCAAATAATGACAACGTATCGTTGTTAAGATGCAATAGCTATCTCCACTACTTTTTTAAACACTTATATCTTTTTTACTAACTGATTAAATAATCTAAAAAAAGCAGTCAATACTTTCCTAATTTATTCTTCTACTATATATTAGTGTTTTTTTTAATATGTGGAACTGTTCTTGACATACGTATACCTTGAAACGAGGCCTTTTTAATATTTGTATGTTTCCTGCATGTCTCTCTTCACAGCTGGTTAAAACATTTGAAATTTTGCAATTAAATTAAGGACATCATATTTAAATTAACATCAAATATTAACATATTTAAATTTTAACAAATTCCGTAGAAAAGTAGTTTTACGACATTTAATTATTTTAACGGCTAATAACGGAACTAATTATATATGGAAGTATTAATATAATGTTTCACAATTTTATTTTTACACAGTTTTAAGAAATTTATTTAATATTAAAAAATACAAGTCATATTAAATAAATTATACATATACATTTAAACTAAGCAATAATTTCAATTGTTTAAATTATATATTAAAGTTTAAAATAATTTGTCAAAATATATTAATGTTAACTTATTATGTTAAAATAAGATAACAAAAAGAACTGACAAATTTTTATTTATTATTATTTAAATATCACTTATAAATTGAAGTATAACTTGAAATAATATTTTAATTACAATATAAATTACTCATGAATAGTTATTAGTTTATTATATTACTTATAAAATACTGTAGAAACCTTTTAAATATGTTAGTAGAAAATGATGTTCACGATATTTAAAACAATTAATTCATTTAGGAAAGATTTTATTTGATAGTATTCGTTGTAGTACATTCTATAAATACAACATTATCCTAAGTACATTAGGATTGTAATTACTCAACGTTATGAATGAATAATTTCATTTAGAAACAAGTTATGCAAATATGCGTAGAAAAGTGAATATTTACATATTTATTCAGTATGTAAATTGAAAACTTAAAGTTTAATGCGGTTTTTGTTTGATAACTTACATAAATAATCATAAAATCTTTCTTAAATTTCTTATTGTTTTTTTTTTATGTAAAGTCGATGATATTATATAATAGTATTTTGCTTACTTTGCTCTTCAGTTTATAAGATCTTCAGGTCTATGTAATTCTGTTTTAACCAAGGCTTTCAATTGCCACGGTGCTCAAGGAGGTTCCACTGATAGTGGTCTTGAATTGTTCAGGAACGGGTTGTTCTGCCTGAAAAGTAGGGAATGAAAAATTAAATAAAACACACAAAAAAAACATTCCTGAATTTATATTGTAACAATTTTATCGACAAAATGTTAATTTTAAATGATTATTATTGAATAGTTCTCAATATAATTTCTTTTATCTGAACCTATTTTCTGATATAGGCCTTCAATGAAACTTACATAATCGCCGTTCCCTTTGGGGATCATAACATTCATCTCTGATGACTTGGAGCTGATGATTTCGGTGGCCAAAGACTCACTGCTTAAGTACATTTGACAACCGTCAGTCTTATCAATTGAAATAGTAGGTACCTTGCCGAGAACCTGAAAATTACATTATTAATATTGATTTATACACTTCTTACATTCCGCTTGACAAAGTTATGTATATTTAAGGCTTATTTAACTTAAAAAAGTTTATTTGTTACATAACATCTTCTGGATTAATATAATGTCACGTTGCATAACAAAAATTATCTTTCTTCATACATTTCGTTTTCTGAAATTTATACAAAACTATATAATGTTACATATTAAACTGTTATATAAGTAAATAACAAAACTTATGTAAAATATATTACGTTAAATAATACATAAGTTTACATTTTGTATTTAGCTGCTAGTTGTCAATTATGGTGACGTGTTGGAAGTAATAGACGCCTAAATATTTGACTACTTGTGTCACCTCACCCTTACTACACATTATTTAAAATAAGGACATAGTCTCTATCCAACAAAAACTGAATTGAAACGAATTAAGTTTATAACGCAATCATATTAGTTTCTGAAATTCCATATAGGCGCCTCACACGTTTTGATTATTATAAGAAAATAAAATCAAGACACCTGTGTTTTTATAATTTTTTTTTATTATTTATTATTGTTTATAAAAAATAGATAACTCGTAAATAATTTATAAATTCAAAATTCAAAATTTATATTTATAATTTTAAACGAATTATTATTGTTTAAAATAGTGATGTGTTCTTATATTCAATATCATGGAGTGCCCAGAATTAGAATGGTACGCCAAGGTCGGTGGAAATAGCGAGGAATACATGAAAGAGTGTATGGAGAATTTTTCAATGTGTCCTGTTTATGCAGTACAATATCTTTGGCGTGAACTAATTGATGATGTATTAATATTTTTTAATCATTCTAGCGGCTATACGGTTTGTAATGAAATCAAATATATAGAAATCAATCTTTAATTGGAAAACGCTACTAATAGATAATTTTTTACAGTCAAAGCATATCTTTCTTTTGGTACCACTTCTAATACTGATACGTAGTTTTCTTATGGTAATTGTGCCAGTTGTTCTTGATATATTAACAAGCAGTTGTAAAATAGGTGACGACTTACGAAAAGATGTAAGTATTATGTATTATCAATAAGATCTTAGAAAATCTGAAATGCATTTCATTCTGTACGACTGCATTTTTAGTTTCATCTCAGTGCAATTCTTTTTAAGTGACCTTAGTGTTATGCTCTGTTTTTCTTATTCATCCTATTATTATTATTCACTCCTTTCCAGTAATCGGTTATTTGATAATTATTAAAAAATTATCCAAATATTATTACAATTTTAACAGTTTCTGAAATTTAAAAAACTAAACTTTTATATTTTCGTTATTAGTATATGGTTCAAATGCTACTGCTTAAATATGACATTGATATGGGTTACGTAAACTTCCTCGATAATTTACATTGTCGAATTCTAAATGCAACAAATGAGATTACACATATGAGGAGAACGATTATGACGCTCTTGGGTCTAGATTTTCGAAAAGAGCCCTTTTGTTCAGTGGATATTGATGATACCAAATGTACAAGTATACAAGCTAGAAGACGTAATAATTACTGGCGAACGACAAATAATGGAAATTGCGAAGCACTACAAATTAAGTACAGACTCTGCTTTCAAGATGTGTCTGTATCTACAGATATACACATCACAAAAATTATTAAATGTGCAAAACTACTTGAAAAATTATCTGTTTATGAAAATCAAGAAACAGTTTGGAAAAAGAAAGTTGGAGGTAACAATCTTATGATAACTTGTTGTGTATTGATGATAAATGTTGTTTTTAATGTAATATTAATAATACTATGGTGTATTAGTAATAATACAATATTCGTGATGGAATTAATAATAAATAAAAAAAAGAAAAAGTAAATAATAAGATAAAATATATTTCTGTAATGTTCTTGCATATTTCTATATGCATGTTATGAATAAAGATTTCGTGTCAACGATTTCATTTGCTTAATCTTCATTTCAGCTCAAATATATACATATCTAAATGAAATTTTTCGAATAAAAAAATGTAAACAAGATAAAAAAATAAATGTAACGGATGCTATACAAGAATTTAGAAAATATATAGTCAGCGCCATATTTTTAGTTGATGATAAACATGCAGGAATGTATTATACTCATTCCAATCGTTTTAAGGGAATGGAATTAATGGAAAAAGCGGATGGAACTTTGGCACAAAAATTAGAAGTGGTTCAACATTTAACTAAAGAATGGTTGAACTTAATATCCGATAAAATGGCGGCGCAATCTAGGTATGTAAATAATCCTGATTGTAAGCCCATAATTTATGAAATGAACCAGTTGCGAAGAAGGGTAGCAGGAGAGTATAGGGGTATAGCATTACTCAGACAAGTTATGATAGATATAACGGAATATGATGTCCCTATTTCAGAAAGTACTTTAAAGTTAATACACAGAGTTATGAAATGTGCATATAATAACGCTATTCAAATAATGGCGGGAAAATTCGAACTAACAAAAACAACAGCTGATGATAATAAAAATGTATGTAAAACTGTATGCGTATACCGCAGAGAAAGTAGAAGTTTACCGCCAGATCCCATAGAAGCACTAGGTTATAGAGATATATATGGAACAGCATATAGTGATTTTAATGTAGGATCTGATAGTGATTTAGTAGACAACATATCACAAATTGAACAACTAACACGTAATTTACACACCGAGGGACAAGAAAAGAAAAGAACATTAAAATCAGTATATCATAGTACAAGAGAATATGCATTCACAAATGTACCTTATCAAGCATCTCAATACAAAAATTATGATCCTACAAAAGATAGTTGGCTTGGAGATAATAGAAATCATGAATATTCGGAATCTGTTAAATCAAAGGCTGCAAACATTCTTCGTTATTTATTAAAACTCCAGAAAAAGGAAGACGAATACAGCACGGAGAGTTTGCTTATTACAGATTCGGATGAAGATGCAGAAAGTATAAATGATTCAAATAAAATGGATGATTTTAAAGAGTCACATGATGAAGCAATATGGTAAAATGATACATTTCTTTTCGAATGTAGCTAAACTTGACATGTTTAACGATATTATCTTAACATTTAAATATTCTCTGTATTAATTAATTAATTTTACTAGGTATGTCAACACCTGGCTGCATAAATCTACTAAATCACATGATGAAATCAATCGATCTACAAGAGATGCTATTAAAAGTTTAGAGCAGACATATTGATAAGAAAATTGAAGCAAATAAATTTGCCAAACTGATAAGTAATTAATTATTTAGGTAATGATGATCAGTGAAATAATGATGTGGTGTAAATATTGTAACTTAATGTAAATAAATATTTTATTAGAAATTTTGCCATTTACCTGCATTTGAACTGACTGACAATTCACAAATTCGACAGAAGACACCAAAGAATCAAAGACAATAGAACACTTCTTGCATGAATCCAAAACAACAGAATTCAATTTTCCCTTAACAGTGATTGTTGAATTCTGACATCTGAACATGTACACTACATTGTTCATTTCAGCATTTTCAACCAGAAGATTAGCATTTCCTTTTTGGTACTCCTAAAATAAATAAAAAATAAAACGTCTAAATTTTATTATCTTTTAGCATCTTCAATAATGCTTATTTTAATTTATTTTACCACAAGCCATTTCTTTCCATCACGAGTAAAAACTGGAGGTTTATCGTACAAGTTATTTGATACTGGTGCTTTAACAGCCTTGGTAGTAGGTGCTGCAGGTGCCTTAAATGGTGCAGGTCCAGTTCTTAATGTTGGATTTTTATGAGTCTGCATCTCTGAAGTCACTTTCTTAAGACCTAATATAAATAATCAAATTTTAAGTGCTTATTATAACCTTCCTGTTGATATAAAGGATATATATTTTTAGTCCTACTTTAAAAACTTCATATTTTTTACTTATCAAAATTAAGGTCAAATACTTATTATCCTTGCAGGATACAAGCTCGTAATATTTTATAAATGTAATATTCGAATTAAAGTAAGAACAAAAACCAATGATATAAGCATGTAAACCTTTAACAAATTTACCAGGAAAAATAAAGAAATAAATTAAAAAAATAATGTACGAACAAAAACAGAAAAATGTTAATATGTTAAATAGTAATAAAATTTTGAATTTAGCGTAAGCATAATAGAGAAAATCTGGAAAAATATGATCAAGAATAACATTTTGAAGTTTCCATTGCGAAATATCCAAAATAATTTACAAAATATTTTAGTTTATTAATTATAAAATAAAACTTTAATTGTTTAGAATAAATACAACATAAAAAACAAAATATAATATTTAAAATGATCGGTGAAAGCTAGTGCAAGATTTGGAAAGGATTATAAGATTTAAATTAGGAGAGACTTTGGAATACCTAAATAAAAATAACGTAAATATTTTAAATATATCAAAATAAAATTTCGAACTATAAATAAAAATAATCTCTTATTTATTATTTAATCAATTTTCAAAAGTGATTACGACGAAAGTATAAATAAAAAAATTTTGATTGTAAAATACTTACTGCGGGTGATACCTTCTCCTTGATTAATCTCTGCGAAAAGTGCGCTTCTATCATTAGAGCCGTCGTCAACACCGGTTACATCACCAACTGGGAGTACAGGAGGTGGTGGGGGAAGACCAGGAGGTGGGGGAGGTGGACATCCCTTGCCAGGAGGTGGGGGAGGGCATCCCTTGCCTACAAAAGCAATATGTTATGAAAGATGATATATAATTTTTATATCTGATAATTATTTAGTATTAGGTGGAGATATACAAAGCAATTATTTACAATTTTAGGATTATTAGCTAGCAGAGTAAACAACAATTAAAAATAGTTAACTTACCGGCCCAGACAAGTCCTGTGGTATGATGTTGCTTTATAAACTGTTGGAGTTCTGTTAAGGTTTGAATCCATGCTTTTGTCCATTCGACATGGGTTTCGTTTTTTCCTTTCCA
This sequence comes from Panorpa germanica, assembly GCA_963678705.1. NCBI lineage: Eukaryota > Metazoa > Arthropoda > Insecta > Mecoptera > Panorpidae > Panorpa > Panorpa germanica. The sequence goes on from OY783221.1 coordinate 11,102,133, forward strand.
TTCTTTCAATACTCTATTAGTGTAAAATTGTCCAGCGTCGTTCATTTCTTTGACATGGGGACCTGGTGTTGGAGTCTGCAGATGAAGAAATAGTGTTAGATATATACATATAAGGTTATTAACACTTATATTCTCGATCATTAATTTGCTATTATTATTTAACTATAAATAAAAATAAAAACCTGGACTGTATTATACTCTGTAGCTTTTGTTAAATTTGAACAATTACTCAAAGGTATAGTATATATAATTTTTTAATTTGGGTACTTAAGTTTATCCAAAGCTATCAGCCGACTTTATAAGACAAACGACGAAATAAGCCATATAGCTTGGAGTAGGCATAAGTAGACTAAAATATAGACCTTCGAAAAATCAATACAGGGAGTTACAACATAGTAACAAAATAGGCCAATAAAAGATAATTTATGACACACTCTTTTGATTAATAAAATTGAAAATTCATTACCGGTTGTAAACACTCTCCATAAGTGTAATGTCGGCTATGTAAGTATTAATACAAATCGGGATTATACAAATACACACCAGATATATTAGTTTTTGTACGGCGACTACAATCAGTGGTACTTAACATGTGTACATATTATTTCTACAAAATACAAATCAACTGGAAGTATTGCACAAAACAATTTTAACTAATAACAGTATAGAGCCTTTCATTTTTTAACTTTCTTACCACGCAAACCCATCCTAGAGCAGGAATACTCTCACTAATAGCTGATAAATGATTAAACAAAGGGGAGGCACGATGTTTCTCCCTAAATTCTTGAATCTGGGAAATCTGTTGACTTGTTGGTTGCAATAGATCCATTTGCTGTGATGGAGAAGGTGCAGAACTAACTGACGCCGTATCCAAAAAGACCAATTGAGCACTGAAATAAATTAAAACAATATTAATTACAGTTTTTATCTGTAATAAAAGTGTTAAGTTTACTTTTTTTTAACCTACTTGAAAGCTTTCTCTACAAAATCTGCTTGTGCAGCAACATCTCCTCCAATTTTTCGGGAAAGAGTAATAAATTGGGCCAATGGGCCTTGCACAATGTCTCTAAAACCTGCGACACTCATATTGGAATAGTTTAGATATGGTGAAGGTCCTGTTGCAGATGGTGGTGGTACTGGAGGAGGTTCACTGATTGGTTTTTCTTCGTTATTTTCTTCTGTAGCTTCAGATTCGGTTAGTAATTTTGGTAGCAAGATGCTGGTACCTACGGTTTGTTCTAGCCTAGTTGTTACGCGTTCCAGACGACTAACTAGTGACTCTAATTCTTTTGTTGGATGTGATTTTGAATCCAAATCGCCGTCTGTAACATTAAAAGAAATATGAATTAATTTTAATACGATCAATATTTCATTTTAGGCTTTTAGGTTTGCTTTTATATACAAATCTTCCCGAATCTAGCCTGAGGAAGTCACCGATATATCATAACGTATCATCGTAATTTCGTAATTATTACCTAGTTGTAAAATTAATAAAAAAGATCGCACAAAATATTAAAATAATTTGACCAAATTTTAAATTTATAAATAAACACACTTCTTGAACAACAATAACTTATGTAGAACAAAAAGCTAATCGTTGTAATTTGCTTATATTTGTTATACAGAGTGACATATATTTTTTAGTACAAAATTCAATGCCAATTCCACATAAATTATATGAATAATAAGTCAAAACATGCAAATGAAAAGTTAGAAAAATATTTTACATGCTTTGAACATAAATATTAGCATTTCAAGGATATGAAAATATGAAATTCCAATGAAATTGTTTTCATTTTTTAAATATTTTCTACATCATTTCAATTTTTATAGCGTTATTTGTTATTAAATTATTTAAAGTATATTTTAAAATATACGGGTCAGTGATTTAAAATAAAATAAATTTGCTTTGATTTATCGTACTTTCTTATACAGAAACTCAAAGGAATGTGAGAGTTAACAAGATTGACGGTTTTCAATCGATCAAAGTCGCTTTTCAATTACATATATGTACATTTATATAAATAAGGTAAAATATTACTCTTAAACATTACACTCCCATAATTTTTTTTACAATTATTATAAATCGTTTTTTATATTTGAAAATTGTTTAGTCGTAAAAATATACTTTTTATTCAAATCTGCGAAATTTTATTCCTAAATTTAAAAATCGTGGGATGTGTATATAATTAAGAATACCAGTTACAATTACGTAGATTTAACTATTCTTAAATTGGAATGCAATGAGATATGTATAGAATTTAATTTATACTTGTTGCATACATTTTTTTTAAAATCTCCCGTTATAGGGGGACACGCTTTTATTAAAATTTAGTCTTGAGACGATTCTCTTAAATAATAAAATTCTTTACAATTTTTCTATTTTTAATATAAGAGCGTATATATAAATTTATATCAACATCATAAAATTATATTTTTGATTTTAAATTAATAAAAATACCTGAAGCTTTTAATTTTAAATTATTTATCCAGACATGGTAATTTAGTTTTTCTTGTTCACTTTTCCACATTATTTAAAATTATATAAACATAATTAAATCGTATTATTTAAACGGTGAAACTATTTTCTTAGATGTAGATTAACTGGACTTGACGATAAAGACTACTTTGAAATCCGTCAACATTTGCAGTATTGAATTGGATGTACCCGAACCCGTACAATATCAGAATAATTTGATGCAGAGAAGAACCGTTTCTTTTTCCGTTAAGCGGGTAAACCTGTTTGATCTCTCCATGCCATACTCAACATTCAACAACGTATCTTGCATGAGCATGAGAGAGATCAACAGAGAGCATTAGATCAACAACTAATTAATGCATTAATCATTCTTTTCAGTTATTCTGCAAAACCTGTTAATAGGGGACACTACGCTTGTATTTAAAAACAATTATTGTAAAGATAGCTACAGGGAGCTGGTTTCCCAAATTTTAAATGGGCTTGTGTCCTCATTTTTTAGTGGTCGATTTTTCAATTGATGATTTAAATTGATATTAATAAATGTGTATTGGCGTGTCTATTTTATTAAATATCTAAATGTTGACGGATATATAGTAATTAAAAGTTTGAATTGTAGTTTTAGCGCTAGAAAAGGTCGGCCAAATATGTATGACGTGAAATGCATTTTAACGTCAGTTACTTGTTGATTAGGTCAGTGCTGTGGTAATGTTTTTTAGCTGTTGGTAGTCGAAATAATCAAGTCAACTCAAAGAATAATAAGTTTTTATTTTATTTAACCCTATTACAACAGACATAATATTGAAATTTTATTGTTCCTTGAAATAGCTGTAAATAATATTTGATATTTTGATATATAAATACATATAGCAGAGCTATAAGGTTGGTAACCTGTAAACTTGTCAGAGTTCTGTCAAGGATATATTTCTTTTACGCTCTGTTGTATAAAAGGGATAACAACTAGCGGTTGTGATGTTACATGCATTTGGAATGTTGTACAACATTGAATCCCTTTAATAATTAAAGAGACAAAATAACTTTTTTAATTGTTAATATCTCCTAACATATAAGGAGTTATTAAAAAATAATTGGACATTTGAGGCTCCACTTTATCAATATATAGTACACTTTTATAGAACTTAAGACATAGGACACAAGCCCATTATCATTTATAGTTTAGGAAATATAAGCTTGGCAAATGTTGTCATTATTTAGGTTTCTCTTCTTTAGATTGATTTAATACTATTACTAAATATTTAGGGTAAAAGGGCTTCAAAATAGAATTCCGTTTATGGCGCTTGGGCTAATACAGTATCATCAGTAAATCGGAAATACAATAGTAGGTATATATTTAATCAATAATTTATTACCGGTGTTTCATTATGGTACGCGAAAACCAAAACATTTTCTGTTTTAATGTTGAACAAATAGATCATAAACGAAAATCTTTTTTGTCCTGAACAAATTATTTACCTCCCAGTATTTACGTAGAAAACACTTGTATTAAAATACTTCTTAATGTAAAATCCACTAAAATTACATAAACCTATTATGGTTTCTTAAAGAAAAACACAATTTATAACATTTTTAACTTATCTATTAGTATTACTATGCTTGATTATATAAAATGCATTTAAAATGAATACGAAATCATTAAACTTTACCTAAAAACTACTTCGAAAGTCACTAAACAACTGAATTTCACATTGCTCTGTTACTTGTTCACTTGCACATCCAAACAACCACCCAGTTATTAATAAATTTCTCTAAATTTCTTATTTTTAGAACAAAATATTTGGCGTGATTTCAATATTCACAGTTTAAGAAATGATATACTTCTAATTTTGAGGTTATGTTATGCAAAGTAGTAAAGTTTACTTCGAAACATTATAAATGCTAATTTTAAATATTGTATCAGACATATTTAAAGCTCATCAGCTGTTTTTTAAGATTATTTTTATGTGTAAACTATATTACTTTTAAAATAATGTTAATTCGAATTGCATATTTATGTGTGAGCGTCATCGTAGTCAAGATCTTTGAGTCATCAAAATTGCAAGAAATATGCTGCAATACGTCAATTTTTTAGCGAATTTTGTTTAATAAGTCTTAAACAAAACTTACATAAAAGAAATAAAAAGAACGTAAAGGTGTTATCAGATACAAAACTTCCATATCAGCCTCTTAGTACAATCAAATAAGATGATTTAAAGGGTAAATTTCAGAATGAAAGTGAGAAGCGAAACTTTTGCATAACTCTGTGTTTTGACGTTCTAAACACTGATTAAAATGTCTCATATAATCACGAGTCAAGATATTTGAGGTAAGAAGACACAAATATCGTTCTTCTCGCTCTCACTCCCCGTGATAATACGAAAAAATGCAGAAGGTCATTAAGCTTTCTAACTTTCATTGTAACCGAGGCATCTCAGGGTGACGCAAATCCCTTTTTCTATGTTTCCAAGCGAATATATTTCATTCCTAAATTTTATGAATGAAAATGTAAAAATATTACAAATGCTGAAGAATAGGCAAGACGAAAGAGACATAGAAATGCAAGAAAATGTTAAAAAGAGGATAAAAACATTCAAAAGAAGAAATAGTGCAGTCTATTTATAAAAAAGGAGAAAAAATTGAGACACGATCCAATAAATTCTCACCACAAGCAATTGTAGGTCCCAAAGGATCAAATCTGACTCTATGTTCTGTAGCTGCTTGGGCAGCTATCAACAAATCGGAGAAGAATCTATGTCTTCTCATAGCTAATTCATCTCTTCCAACAGGAGTAGCGGGAGGTTCTTGAGTTCCACCTCTTTCAATCTCTTCTTCGTCATCATCTTGGGAAAACCACTGTGGTAAAGGCGGTTGACCTGATAAACCAGGAAGAGATCCTTTCTTTTTGGGATATGGAGTACACATATCCCCTCTGGGAGTTTGAGGTTCAATTCCGTCGACGAAGACTTCGTCCTCATCATCTATATTCTCGATTACTAAGGATGGGGTGATAGAAATTCGTTTCGGCTCAATTATTATCGCTTTGGAATTCACTTCATCTGATTTTTCTTCTATGGTTGTATTTGGTATATTATTACTATTACATTCGGCTAAAATTTCACTATTTTCAACATTTTTATTAATTTCATTGTTAACAATGTTATTTTCAATTACAATCTTATTGTCATCAGACATTTCTATGTTAATATTTGAGCACACAGCTTCTGCAACCGCGTTATCAGCTTTGATAAGAGATACTGGAGATTTATTTTTATGAATCTCTTCCTCTTTGATTACTGTATCTTCCTTCTCTTTCATAATACTATCTCCTTCCTTATCTTTAGGGTTATCATCGCTTGGAACTGTTATTTTAATCGTTATTTCTTCCGCAATTTTTTCGGGTTCTTCTTTTGCACCTTTTTTAGCTTCGTCTTCATTTGAATCATTATTTTTCTTATTTTTTGGAACTTTTTTATTTGTGCAACCACAACAATTTTTAAACATTTTTTATTGAAATTTTGTTCAGTTTTTAAAGTTCACTAGACTCTAATATCAAATTAAAACTAAAAAGTTCTAAGTCCATTAGTGGTCTTATCAGACTATATTTTGTTTATTGTTGTAATCTTTGCTATAGTTAAATAAAATATAATTCATGATAAAAAAATTTGCTGTACAAACATATTTGTGTACTTTTTATTAGATAGGAATTTATACTTATTTCCTTAACGATTATCGTTAGACTATTATTAGTTTTAACGCATAGCTTATAAAGATTACATTTGCTATGAGCTATGTACCAAAATCTATTTCATCTCTTTTACACTCTGTTTTATAACAGAGAAGCAATTCTTTGGAAGGGTAGAAAAAAAGATGGTAAACTTTCATGACTTCAAGACCAAGGCTCTCAAAAAAATTTGTTGGGGTTTTTTTTTCTGCTCTCACACTTTAAACATAAACATTTTATTTTTTTGCGCAAGGTTAGGTGATTAGTAGCGAGGTAATTCGCAATCTTGTCAAAGAATTAGGCTTTATATACATTTTGATAGACAAAAATGATTATTTTTCACTAATATTGCAACTTAATAAAAATTAATTGGACATTTAACATTCTGGTAGCCAATTTTATCAATATGTAATACAGGTTTATGATTCACAAGCCCATTACAGTGTACACAAAAATTAAACAATTATAACTGACGATATAATTGTTGATTCATTTTATTGCTTTGCCAATAAACCGAAACAATTAAGGTAATTAGATAAGGTATATGATTGTCCTATGAGTATGTGTCTATATTAAGTTGTCAGATATAATTGTTGTGGGAGAGAGGACAAAACAGAATTGTTATATAATACTCGTACATATTGTCTTTGCCATCATTTATATCAAAGGTCCCGAAACTACGGCCCGCGGACTGTTATAAACAACTAGAAAATGAAATACAATATGCAAAATAAGAAGTTCACATCCAAGGACAGAAGCGCAATGCATTTACTCTACTGAAAAATATTTGATTTGAAACCTGTCATGCCTACTGATAACGTGTGTTTAAGGTTTGTGTAACATAGCACAATTTACGTGTTACGAAAACGATTTTACCGAGAAAACAACGTTTCATGACTTACTTTAATGCTTTTTAAAAAGTAAATCTACCTTTTACGTATTAGTGTATCCATTAACCTTCTCAACAACACTTTTTTAAGGATTGATGGATTTAAATAGCTGTAAAATAAGAAAATAAGACCCTTTCGGATTAAATATTACTAGGTTTTGTTTATAAGTAAAATAATAGATGAATGCAAGTTAAAATCCATGTTTTCTGTTGTACCTGGTATAGTTTAGTTAGAACATTTGCTATTTTTAGAAATTCAAAACATACTATCAAATATTTTCGGTTATGATGACCTCTCAACGTTGTAAAACGCTTGCAATGGTGAAAATATATTAGTACTAACAAAGATTTAAAATTCCAGTTTCTTATTCTCCACAACTAGAGACAATTTTGCGCGCAACGTTATCAGATCATCATTGACCATGAAAAGAATGTATTAGAAATTAAAAAATATATATTTGAATATATTATATCTCGAATACAAAACGTTAAAGTGCTATAATTCTTTTTAATTGGTTGAAAAATAATTTTTCTTTACTCTTCAAAATTTATATATATTTATATACTTCAAAATTCTTTGAGGTAATAGATAATAGTTGGGCGAACAGGAAAAAAATAACAAAAAGTGGTTTCACACTAGAACTTTCTTAAACGCAATTTATATTTCAACATACTTCTTTTTAACTCGGTACACTTATTCGATTGGTGTTCTTGTTATTTTATGTATGATTTGTCAAACTCCTCAGTCATTTGTTTTAGTAATGAATTGACTGGCCCTGGATAAAAGTATGAGAGTCCTTCACTTGATCACAATACGATATGGTAAGCATTTCGAAAATAACATTCTCAATTACATTATCGTTGTTAAGTGTATTGGAGTTGATTGAATTAGAAAACAAACGGATATAGACCGAAAGGAAAACTGATAACATAAAAACTAATGACCAATGTTGTAAAGTAACTAGAAAACTCAAATTTGAATCGGTTCACTAAATCTAACATTAAAAGAAACAGTATGAAATATTTAAAAAAATATAATGCCAAAAAGAATTTATCAGATAAATTTGTAATTAATAATTATATATAGGCCTAAACATTGCAGTGAACGACAGACAGAACTGCAAATGGAATACCAATTTGGATAGTGCCACGAATGTGTTAGTCAATGTCCCATTTTCTGTAGAATACTTTTGAAAACAAAAAAGTATTTTATTCAGACTCTTTCTAAACAAAAACCATCTGTTGCCATAAGGCCTGTCGCACACTGCAAGTGTATTTAAGCGAATTTTGGCCGGACGTATACATGCTACAACGTTAAGGCATAACAGGATTTACGGCAAGAGATCAGTGAAGTCGCTGGGTATCTCCAATAGCGTTTAGGGAAAAAACGGGACAAATAGTAATACGGGACTGAGTAGTGAAGTGAGAACCCTAGCCATATATTTTAACAACCGTAAACAAAATTTTAAACACTGTAGTTAAAAAACCATTTGAAACAAATGTTGATTTCAAAATAATCGATCTCACACACACTAAAAGAAGGACACTAAATGAATTCTTTTACATTTTCAACTTCACAATCAGATGGCCTCTTTCTATAAATAACAGCACATTTATTATACGTTAACTTGATTCAGGCAGATACTAAAATAATCCAGCCGAACGTAATAAAAACAAAATGAAGAAATAGATATGGAATAGTGCTTAACCCCGTCGCAGAGCGATGTATATATAAGACCAAATCACGCTCGTCTCTGGATCTAATTATAAAAAATAAATAAAGAAAGTATAGGTGAATATATTATTTTGAAGTAAAGCTACACACTTCGTGAAAAAAGTATGGATTTGTATCATTACAATCGTTTCAAACATAGAAATACTAGAAAGATTTCAGTCAAGGACAAAAAGGACCATTATGAATATCCCGTGGTATATAAGCAACAAATACATAAACCATGACTTCACCATTAAAACTGTGAAAGAAGAAATTTACAAATGCAGCCAAAGATACCAGCAGCGACTAAACAAGCATCCTAACTATCTAGCTGTGAATTTACTAGATGTTAAACATACGTCTGACTTTAAAAACTAAAAAGGCATATTGTGTTAAAGCTACCACAACGTTTTTAATTGCCATAAATAGATATAGCCGTCACTGGACGACTATTTCTTATCTAGGTTAATTTTCATTTTTAGCATAGGTACTTATTGTTCATACTTACAAAATAAAAATTTCTTCCATCTCAAGAATCGTCCACAGATCCGCACTATTCGCAACAAACACATTGGCTTCATTGTGAAGAGAAGAGAAGAGAAACGAGAGCTGCCGCTGCATACGCTTTCACTCGCACTTCCCTTCTTTTCGCAAAGAAGCCAATGCGTTTGTTGCTAACCATACGGACCTGTGGACGTTTACGTATAGAGTATACAACCTAACTACCTAGGCACACAGAGATATAGAACAAGCTGTATATAATAACTAAGATCCAAATGTAAATAAGAAATAAAATCTGGTAGAGTAATTTATGCTAGTCCAGACGCTCCTTTATATTCCACTACGTTAACTTTTAAAAATAATTAATTTAAAATGAACGTTTATAAAGGAATATTAATAAGAACTATACGCAGCTGTTTTGATGAAACAACAGATTTTTATAATTGCGGAAATACATCATTTTGAAACTTTTTGTGTCTTCCTTTTTAAAAGTTCGTAATTTTCCAGACTTCGTGACTGGAATACATAAAAAGAACTAGGGGAGAGTCTCCAGACATTGATGGTAAATTTTTCTAAATAAACGTCAAGCTACATAAATTTCCAATTAGAAAAAAAAACCACAAGCTTAATATTTTGTATCTTAAATATAAAGACTTTGTAAAGTGTTTACCTAAGTGGATAGCATTTTTAATTTGAAACTTAGCTCGCATTAAAATATTCTGAAGCAGTCACGGCATCTCAAACTTAATTAATAATTGAATCCCTTCACACAATAAGAGATGAGTTTGAAAGGGTGGTGAATTTTAGCTTTGGATGTGTATTAAATGGTAAAAAAAATTGTCTTAAATTCTACAGAATCAAAAGTAATTAATTACAAATTCAAAATATTATAATTAAATGATTCTATTTACATAGTTACAGTTATAGATATGTAAAGTATACATTATATCTTAATCGGTTTCGAGAATTCAGTCGCTATGGAACATTTCTTGGGAACGAACCGTGCATTTCGTGTACAATATTTTATGAACACGATGAATACACTTAGAAAGCTCAATAATTATTATGATTGACGTTCTGAACTGCAGAATTAAACTCACGGTATATTTCTAACGTCTCTGCTGACAGTTAGTGAAATTTCTGGCAATGTTTCGAAATTTTGCTTTCTCGTTTAGAAGAATGCCGCGAGAATAAAGAATAACATTTAGATAATTAATTTAAACAAATATAATTTCACAATATCATGTTTTAACAATCCATAAATGTTTCTTTTAATAGACGTTTTCTTTGGTTTTATAAAACGTTAAGGTGAAACCACTTTTTTATTGATTTGATATTTTAAATTTTTTCTTTATAGACACCCGAAGTTTCAGAATTTTTGATTGAATTAATAACAAAGTTTAAATTTTTTAGGTCATCTCACATTAGAAGCATGTAAAACTTCTTGTCCGCCAAAATATTTTCTATTATACACAAAAAATCTCTCGATAGAATTTTGACAAATTTTAGGAGTAAACAAAAATGTTTTTTAAACAAATTAAAAGAATAGCATTTAACCGTTTTAAATTCGAGATATAATAATTTAAATTATAATTTCTTTTAAATTCTAAGACGGTCAATGGTGACCTGGCAACGCTGCGCGCAAAATTATCTTAAATGATGTAGAATAAAAAACGGGAATTTGAAATCTTTGATGGTACTAATGCATTTTTAACATTACATTCATTTTTCAATGTCAGCAGGTCATCGTAACCGATAACATAGTATGTAACATAGATAGTATGTGTGGGTATTCATGTTGAGGGGTTTTGAATTTCTGACAATAGAAATTGTTCCGTCTGTACTATACCACGCTAAAACTATCTTAAAAGAATTTTATTTTGCATAATAGGTGCATGATACAGATTGCGTATGTATATACATAATCATAAACGAATTAGGCAGCTGTATAGATCACATATATGAGACCAAGAAACCACAGAAATTGCCAATATAATAGGATGTCATCGGTGATAAGACTCAGCATCGAAAATAGGCCGACGTTAAATAAATTAAATAGAAAAATACGTTATTTTGACGAAATAAATTTTTACATACAAAATTTTTGGTTTATATATTAAATATTTTTACGTAATATACATAAACGTAAATTTTGCAAAACAAAAACTTGTTAAATTTAAATTTTTATAGATTATCGGAGAATAAGGCAAACTATAAATTAGCACTAGATACAATTGAATTATGAATTAGACTTAATAAAAAAACAGGAAATCACTAATTGTGGTTTTATTTTAACATACACAGTTTAAAATTATTTAAGCAATTAATTAATTAGTTAGAAGCTAACACTGCTTGTTTTTATCATATAATATATTAATTAATAAAACCTTTATTATGTTTATTAACAAATTTAATAAATAACAAATTAAACTACGAATATTACCACTGTTATAAACAAAAATGAAAAATTTAATTAAAATTACACAGTTTAACAATTTAAAAATTTATATTATTTTGTATTATTCACATAAACTATTTAACTTTATTAATAACAATTAATTAAATGTAAAAATATGAACACAACAGATGATTATTAACAATAATAATACACGTGAATTTCGTTAAAAATGTATGTATACATGTATATATATTTATAAATAACACAGTACGTGTATACAAGGATAGATCTGGAACGAAATCCTTACGCACTCTGAATTGGGAAGATTAAGGCGAAACTGGGAAAGCAGAACCATCATTCCCGGGCTGATATTATTGTATATATATATATGTATACATGTGTATTTGGGTTGTATATGTGTATGCGGTATGAGATGCCACAAGGGTATACAGGGTGGTAAGAAGAGAATGGATAGACAAGGGGTTGGGGGGTTGTAGTACCATTTGAACCGGCGCGTCGTGACGCCTCGCGTCGGAGAGATGCCTAAAGCCCCACCCAACTTAAAACTCTAACTAAAGAGGAAATACAATTGGTGCGGAAACTGCAGCAATAAATTATTTGGAAAAGCCTTATTATTTTCAAAAATATATTATTTATTGAGTATATATGTTTATAAAGGAAGGTACCATATATATGTTTGAAGATTTATATTTATTTTAGTTTTTGAAAATGTCTTTAAGGGGAAAAAATATTCTCCCTTTAACAAAACCTCAACAAAATATCGGTCATTATTTTCTATAGAACATATTATTTTTCTGTTCAAATTATCCATACATCTCTTCTGCAAAATAAATGCAATTTTTTTTTAATTAAAATAGAATAAACTCAATATAATCTATTTTCTGTACACAAGCTATAGCCAAAAGAATTCGAAAATAAACTAGCGCTGGAAGACCTTTCATTCATTGTTTCATTTATTAGTTACTTCACAATGTGTTAATGAATCATGACTTAAGGGGCTTATTTTGTAACTGTTTGACTGACGTCTGTTAACTTCTGACGATTTTTCAAAGCCCTATAATTACCAAATTAGGCTACTTATGCCAGTTTCAAGGAATGGGATCCATTTTGCTCCTTATTTTAGGTCTTCTGATAGTTTTGTGTAAACTTACATAGCTTAGTTTAGAAAATATAGGCCTTTGAAAAATCGTCAGAAGTTACCAGACGTCAGGTAAGCAGTTACAAAATAGACCACTTAATTTCTATAAAACCGTACTATATATTGATAAAGTTGGCTACTAGAACCTCAAATGTCCAATTACTTTTTAATAATTCTTTATATTTTAGGAGATTTTAACAATTAAAAAAGTCATTTTTCCTTTTAATTATTAAAGGGATCCAACGTTAAAGAAAATTCCAATATATGGTACATCACGTCCGCTAAGTTATACAACAAACCATAAATGACATAGCATACTTAACACAGAACTCTTATAGATATAACAAATAACTAACATATCTCTTAATAGTGCAACATATTACGTCATAAATATGGCCGACATCTATTGCACTTAAACTACAATTGTTAATTGATATATCTCCGTCAACATTTAGATATTTAATAAAATAGACACGCCATATACATTTATTAACATCAATTTCAATCAACAATTAAAAAATCGACCTCTAAAAAATGAGGTCACAAGCCTATTATTGGTGGTTCTTTAAAATGTGACAAAAAGTGACAAATGAAGTGAGAAAAATTCAAGAAACAACAAATAAGTGAAGTCAACGTATAATTCGTTTTTGTTGACTTAACCGCATTGGCTTCTGAACGACTCATATAATATCCAAATCAAAAACAAATATCATCATATTTTTCATAAAATGATCTAAACTTTTTAAATTTGTCGGTAAAAGGTTTTTTTTTATCATCATCTGTTTATAAATTGCTTTTTTCGTTCAAAATAAAATTAGAAAATTTGCATAATTTACATTTTTTTTTTCTCCTGTCTAAAAATAAAATATGTTGTATCATGTAACATGAACCAAAGCGGAGATAAAACAATACGCAATTATAAAATACAGAGGTTGTATAAAAGTGGGGTGCGTTATGATGGGGTGGGGTGAGGAGCTGACCATCATGAACATGAACCCAAACTAACCCGCGTTCGACATATGTTTTTGATGCCATTTCATATTTATTGAAATATTGAGATCATGTTCAATTAATACTCGTTCATGCTACTGACAAACACACATTCGTATACACACATTTAAAGGTATATGTAAACATTGAAATTGTAAAAAATAACATTAATCGAATTATGACGCACAAATGAGAATAGATTGTACTCAGTACTGGATTAGCCGTATAGCAGAAGCAGCAAACGCTACGGGTGCCGCGTTTCTAGAGGTCCCGTGCTTAGAGCAAAAAATGTAACATTTAAGGTGAAACATTACTTCATGGTTATATAGTTAGATATAGATGGCAACAGTGTACTAAAATGACAATCGATTTGCTTTGTAAATCTCTTACCACCTAGGTTTGGAACAGCAAAGAGTCGCAGGAGACTTAATCTGCTGGATGGGGTAGCAGTTCGTAGCCCAGTTTATAAATTTTTACCATGATGATTACACACTCAATCGCAATCGCGGATAACTTTTTCATGTCTAAATACTCAAGTAAAATGTGATGTAGCTCAGTTGAGATGCCTACAACATCAGCCACCTCACGCACTTTCATTCTCCGATCGTTGAATATCATTCCATGGATGTTATCAACTATTTCTAGTTGGGCGTCTCTTGTGCTGGTACGACCACAGTGGTGCAAAGTCCGCATAGTATTTATCAAACCTTTCCTTGGTTCGGTTTCTTTACGCAAAAAATAATGCCTAATCAACTGCTTTCAATGGTTGTCAAACACAAACTAAATGACGGAGCTTGCTCAAAATTTTACAGTAGTCTATTAATAGATGACAGTTGACGGGAGCAGTGTTGTATTTAAAGTGCTCGGAAAATACTTATCAAACTGTACTCGTACCATCCTTAATCATTCTAGTTTTCAAAACCACTTCCGGTTTTGTACTACCTTATGTATTCCTATAATGAATTCTAAGAGAATAGACCTAATGTACTTACATTACGAAATCATTAAAGTCAAATTAAATTCGATTACAAAATGAAATACATAATTATTTTCCAAGCACGTATATTAATAGAAAATTCAAACAACGATTAGCATTAGTCTGTTGTGAAATGAAGCGGCAGAGAGATAAATGAAATTAATGGCTCCTTTGAAGAATTCCATTTCAGCTTTATGAAGAGTTTTCTCGGGTTTATAGAAGCGGCAACCGGAGCTAACTAAATTAAAGTGAAATATTAATGAATTTTCCCGGGGTTTTCTTTACTCCCTTTTATATTTATAAATGACCTGATGTTTGTGCTTTATGAATTAATGAAATCGTTTGGAAGTGATGTGCGCTCTAAACAACTAAACATAAAGGATTCAAAGGACGGAAGGTCGCGGCAATAGGTCATGTCGTGTCAAAAGGGATCGGAGTGGGAGTGGGGAGCAACACGCAAACGAAAGAGACACTTCAACTTCACATCGTGGCGTTTACTTAATATTTAAATATTTCTACAGCCTTTTACTGAAGTGGAAAGTAGTGTTGTAAACAAGGAGGAGTCGGTAAAACAAACACAGATTCCGACTTCGGATAAAATTAGATGTTATCCGACTTTAACTCCAACAAAATTAAATATATGGTATAGAAAAAGAAAAAAATATATATAAAAAAATGATTATAAAAATTCGAGTTCCAAATAAGTCAATCTACCCACTAAACATTTTGGTGAAATGGCATTGATTGTCAGAATTTGTATGAAAAAATTGTCAGAATTTTTCATACGAATATTCTTTCTCTTTCCTACATCATAAATTTAAATGGAGATATATTTGTTGTCTCTTCTACATTTGAAAATATTTTTTTTAGTAGAGATAAAATTTCACATTTCACATGAATATCACAGAAAAAGAAACAAGATATATCTGTCTCTGTTACACTTTAATGGTTTATTTGCAACTTCATTCAATACTGGTACGGTAGTGAGGGCAGGTCAGTAGTTCATATCACTGACATTTCCTTTGAACGAGTGAAATAAAAATACTGTTCAAGCAAATCAATGGTTTGACAAGTGTTATTCGGCCTACAGTTTTTTTTTCATTAAAAAGCAATGCTTTATGAACACGCGAAATTAATATGTGTTCATGGTTTTAAAGAATACAAAAGTAGCGTCACTAAAACCACTATCATTTATAAACTAATGGTTGGAATGTCATAAAATTTTCATACACATCGTTTGAAGGTTTGTAATATCTAAAAATCATATGGATTTGTGAATCATCAGTGGGTCATCTATATATCATCCTACAAACTTATTGAGTATACCTCTCTATAACACGAGTTGCAGTAACGCGAATTCAATATAACGCGACAAAAATATTACGGGAACTGGTTTACTTCAAAGAGTACCCTCGTGCAACACTCTTAAATATATTAACAGCATGTTTAAGAAAAAATAAATGAAGTTATAAGTATCATTCTCACTCACTGCTTTAATTTAATTTTGTATTTAATTCGAATTGTTTAGCATATGACAATACGCATAGTTAATTTATTTTTTAAGTTTTCTTAGTTTTTTTAGAACCTTACAAGGTCCAATATTTTAAATTAAAAATATTAAATTAAGAAAAACTATTATATATTATAACCTCCAAATTGTGACAATCTGTCAAAATGCAGTAGGATTTATATTTAAAAGAAGTTTAATGTCAGTTTGTCAAAAATAAAGAAATAAAAACAAATTGTACTACTAATTGTTATTAAAAACAGAAATTTTAATTATTTCACCTTCAATTTTGTTCAACAATCGAACTGTCAACATTTATATTACTAAAGACGCATGCGCACCAACTAAATTAACTAAACTCAAATTAAAACACGAATGTGATTAGGATTGTCTATTATTAAAACCTGAAATCTAGATTAAAATATTAGATAAAAAAAAGTAAATTAAATATCAAAACAATGAGACTATATGCAAAATGTGAAAATACCCGGTTGATAATTTTACAGAGGTTTTACGGAATGGTGAAAGTTTTGCTAGTGGGGACGCTCCTTAATAAAGATACCAAACATACTTATAGTAAATAATAAATGTTTTATATATGTCTAATAAAATTCAAAACGTCTAAAATATTTTATATGTTTGTTTTTCTCAAAAAATATGTCCAATTTATATAAGAAGAACGTTATATTACCTATGTACATAATATATAAGTAGTAAATAATATATATTTGTACGGTAGTTCTGCGCGCGCATGGTCACTGACCTTTGACCTGGTGGAATACATGGGATGCAGCTTCCTACCCCTTATCAACTCCCCCCCCCCCCCCCCACAGCCACCGTATTCTCTGTCGTTGGCACCCATTGAATTAAGGGATGAGAGCAAACTATGTAATCCGCAGGAGCCGCTCTACTACCACATTAAACTAAAGATATAAATTCACGAACTAGATGCCTGTACTAGCATAAAACATAATTAATGTTTTTGAAAGTTTATCATTTATTGCATATGCCATTACATCACGTTAAAGGTAATAAATGTAACTAAAATGAGATAATTCATCTGTAATAAAGTTCTGTTATAGTTACAAAAATGTTTCGAGACAACTTATTTATTACCTATAGTTAGGTTTTAGTATTATCAATATTGTTATAGAGCAAGATCTCAGGGCCACCAGACATCTCTTATTTTCTGATGAACAAAATGTGTAAGATGGATAACGCTAGCTTGATAATGCCCTCTCGCTCCTACTCATAGCGGAATTAAAATTGGGTCTAGGGGATGTTTGGCCCCTTGGATCGGTCTATCCTCTTGTAAAACGTTTTAAAGCAGTTGTCTCGCTAACATATCTAAAAATGGACCATCAGACAATAAGTGAGTTTAAGTAATTTTTAAGAAAGACAACTGAGAGTGAGTAAGACATATACCTGGTCAAACTAGCTGGTAGGCATACGATCATTGTACATATTAACACTACTCAATCTTAAATATTTTGTTCATCAGAACAAATTTCATTTTGCCCTTATGACTCAGTATCGGAAATAGACCGACGTTAAATAAACTAAATAATAAAACTAATAACATTTAGTCAAGGCTTTGTAAAACGTTCCAGCCGGCTCTGACATTGGATTACAATTAGGATCCCGGCTAGTCGCTATTCTTCTTCTTCGTAGACAACGGGAACCGGGGTCATGTCTGACACATCGCACCACAAGATGTGGTTCCGGTTTCAATAATGTGAATCCCAGCGGCTTAAGACGCGAGTAAAACACAGAAGCACATAAAATAAAAGATAATATAAAGAAATTGTTATTTAAGAAATTATATTTCCAGTATACAATCAGAATACAAATCAGAATTTATATTTTTTCTTCTTCACTATTTTCTTTTATGTCTTATTCGCCGATCATTATTCTTTTACAATGGGCTTGTGTCCTATGTCCTAATTTCTATAAAAGTGTACTATATATTGGTAAAGTTGGTTACTAGAACCTCAAATGTTCAATTATTTTTTAATAATTCCTTATATGTTAGGAGATATTAACAATTAAAAAAGTCATTTTGTCTCTTTAATTCTTAAAGGTATTCAATGTTATCAACATTCCAAATGCATGTGACCTCGCAACAGCTTTGTTGCTATATCTTTTATACAACAGAGCGTAAAAGAGATATATTCTTGACAGCTCACAAATATCTGCTATATGTATTTATGTATTTATATATCAAAATATCAAATATTATTTACAGCTATTTCAAGGAACAATAAAATTCCAATAATATGTCTGCCGTAACAGGATTAAATAAAATAAAAACTTATTATTCTTTGACTTGACTTGATTATTTCGACTATCAACAGCTACAAAACATTACCATAGCACTGACTAAATCAACAAATAACTGACGTATAAAATACATTTCACGTCATACAAATATGGCCGACATCTCTAGCGCTAAAACTACAATTCAAATTTTTAATTGCTATATCTCCGTCAACATTTAGATATTTAATAAAATAGACACGCCAATACACATTTATTAACATTAATTTCAATCGACCACTTATAAAGGAGTACACAACTCCATTATAGATCGCATCAACTTTATCTTCATTTGTATTTCGACAAATGGAGTGGTTTCATGGACATTTGTAGCCGATAAAGTAGACATTTCATATGAGCGACTGTGAGAAACTGAACTGTAAATGAACTTTTCACTGCAAAGTGACTCCAAAATGTTTACTGGGAAGGGATTATTTACCCAGAGTGCGTAATTTGCGTCCTTGCCCCGAGGCCTTTAAATGCCTAGTTACGGCACTGGTGCTCTACCAGCTATAGCGCTCTTGACAACGGCTATAAGTGTTTGTTGACCTTGAACGAAGTATGAGAAAACGATGATGATCATATATGGGCATGTACTGACACAATAAAAAGATTTTATCTACCTTTTAAGTATGACCTAATCTTAAGATATCGATTTTTATATAAATATTTTTATGACTCATTTAACTTCTACTGCAGTTGATTTTTTATAATGACAATAATGTATAACTTATCTTAAAAATGTATCTCTAATGCCGCTGATTCCATATATTTTGTTTACCAGCCTCAATTTTGGTGATTTATTAATGTTTTTCAAATGTGGCACGTCACAACAAGGGAGACGATGTACGCAATGTATGCAACGCGTGTGTTAAGAAATCAGGAAACTTATTATAGTACGAGGCATGTTTTTTAAGTAAGTACCGTTTAGCGATTCCGCCTTTGCAGCGCTACGGTCGGCGTTCCGCGCATGCGCGCTGGTTACCTACATCTCTTGTCTACGCACTGACGCAATTACAGTCTGATTCTTCATTGTATACGTTGTTTACTGAGTGTTTAAGATGCCTCCGACAATCGTGGTCTCGCCGATTGTGAAGTACGGGCTGTTATACGATTTCTTAGTGCTATAGGCGTAAAACCGATCGATATTCATCGTGAGATCTGTGAAGTTTACGGACAAAACCTTATGAGTGATGGAATGGTAAGGAAATGGGTGAGAGCATTTAAAGATGGTCTTGAAGACGGTAAAAGGCGTCTTCAAGACGATAACGAAGTCAAAACAGTTGTGATACAGTGGTTAACAAGTCAGGCGGCAGAATTTTATGAGGAGGGTATTCAAAAACTGGTGCCACGTTATGACAAGTGCCTCAATATTCACGGAAATTATGTAGAAAAGTAGATTAAGGTACAGGCTTTCATGTAAAAATAAAATTATTGCGATATCTTTGCACGTGTTTTTTTAATTCCAAAACGGTACTTACTTAAAAAACACGCCTCGTATATAGACAAATAATATATCATTTTAAAAGATTTTAAACGTTCTTCTATTTAAATGTTTTTTGATAAGACGTATACTTTACATATAAATGTATAAAGCAATTAATAATTCCAAATTAACTTTAACTTCCTTTAATTAGGCTTTTTTGGTAATTTGTCGCATACAGTTTCAATTTTTGTTTTAGAATCTACTGTTATAAATATTACTCTATACAACGTAACCGTATCTGTATAACGCGTTTTTTTATAGTATAGCTAGTAAAATAAATTTAAAAAATCGTTAAAAATGTTTGCATAAGATGTTCTGCATTAATAATAATTAGAATCATTTACTTATTATAACGGAGTGCACATATGCGAAGTTCAATACTCTCGTGGTTTATCTTTGTACAAGCAACCATGGGCGTCCGCAGTTAGGAGGCAAACAAGGAACAAAATCTGTTAAAAATTTATACTAGAAAAAGCCATCTTCAGACTACGAACAGGACATACGAGATAAACGCATCAACACTTAATGAGTAAAACAACAGCTCCGCGGTGCAAGAACTGTCAGACGCAAATAACAGTCCATCATCTCCTAGTAACCTGCCCACAATATTCAAACTCAACGAACAAAACACAGCATTAGTAGTGAACTAAAGGACATGTTTTCAGACAATCCAAAAGAAATTCAAAAAGTGCTCTAATTCCTAACTGATATAAACTTAATAAATCAAATTTAACTAACATAAAATAACTTCAGGAGAATATGACCTTGTTGTTGAAATCGTTCAAATTCTAAAAAAAAAATCTTATACTAAAAAATATGTGAGAAATTTATACTTGAAAATGATATGCGATTGTTTTCTCTCACCCTATCAAAATTTCAATGTACGCCCATGAAACAAACGGTTTATTTATTAAATACAAGGTACGAAATGGAAGTAAATTATAATTTGTAATGATTTTAATAATTGCCAGCTTCTGAAATATACTCGTAAATCATTTATATTTACAATTACATTAACAACTGTACTTAACAAATTATTTAAAAAAAACGAAAGGTAAACGACACAGGAGAATTGAAATCTAATTGAATTACAATTCTACAATTCTTTTTTTTCAATATTGTTTCCGAAACACAAATATATTTTTTTAAGTTAATTTAGGAAAATGGGCTTGTGTCCTCATTTTTTAGTGGTCGATTTTTCAATTGTTGATTGAAATTGATGTTAATAAATTTGTATTGGCGTGTCTATTTTATTAAATATCTAAATATTGACGGAGATATAGCAATTAAAAGTTTGAATTGGAGTTTTAGCGCTAGAAATGGTCGGCCATATTTGTATGACGTGAAATGCATTTTAACGTCAGTTATTGATTAGGTCAGTGCTGTGGTAATGTTCTGTAGGTGTTGGTAGTCAAATAATCAAGTTAAGTCAAAGAATAATAAGTTTTTATTTTATTTAACCCTGCTAAGGCAGACATAATATTTAAATTTTATTATTCCTTTGGTAACCTTACACAAGGATTGTGATGTCACATGCACTTGGAATGTGTACAACGTTGAATCCATTTAATAATTAAAGAGACAAAATGACTTTTTTAATTGTTAATATCTCTTAACATAACAGGAGTTATTAAAAAATAATTGAACATTTGAGGTTCTAGTAACCCACTTTATCAATATATAGTACACTTTTATAGAAGTTAAGACATAGGACACAAGCCCATTGATAATTAAAGAACCACCCCAGTAAATATTTTAGAGTCAGTTTGACATCATATTAAAGAGATTACTTTGTCATGAAAATTCAATTTGACTTCACCCGTTCAAGGAAATGTCAGTGATATGAACTACAAATGACAAAATCACTCGACATAACCTCACTAAAGTACCAGTATTGAATGAAGTTGCAATAAACCATATATATCTATATATATCTTGTTTCTTTTTCTATTATATTCTGGTGAAATGAATGTAAAATTCTATCTCTAGTAAAATAGATATTTTCAAATATAAAAGAGAAAACAACATATCTCCATTTCATTGTATGAAGTTTAAAAGAATATTCTTATGAAAACATTTTGACAATTTTTTTTCATAGGTGGCTCTATCTCTGGTGATCTCTGGCTCTAGCTCTGGTGATCTATCTGAATTTCGAGTAAAAAAAAGTTGATTGTTTTATAGTAAATATTATGTTTACTGGGGCACCAAATGTTTCAGTCTAATTCCTCCCCATCTAAGACAATCTTATCTAGTATAAATCACTAAGACTTCAATTAATAGAGTGTGAAACATTTATACAAATGAATTCTTTTTCCACGCCTATATTTATGAAGCTAGTCAATCGAATCGAAATTTTTGTTCAATATATGTCATCATTTCGTCACATCCGGCTGTAAATTTCAGTTTTACATGATAGCTTCAGTTCGTGCATGGGTTTGATAAAATTGTTCGCGCAGGCGTGTTACAACAGAAATTAAACAACATTGCATTTAGTCTAGCAAATGATCAAAGCAATGTTGTTTACTCTCTTTTGTTACAGTCGCTTCCTAATTTCTTTGTTACGTAACAACGAAGTACCACCCTTTTAAAGTTAATTAAAAAACTAATTTAAAAGGTATCATGCAGAGGTGTACTACCTTATTTATGAAGTTTAACACAACTTTCTGGAAGATACAATAAAATATATTCAAGCATAACAATGAAATAAATTGTATGAACAATTTTGCTAAACATTCCTCGAAAAATTATATTTCTAGAATAGTAATGTATAGAAAGTAAGGTTTTACCTAAAATATGTTATAAGTTTTCAAAATGTGTGACGTAATTTATGGATGGTCCCTTAGGAAAGTACTAAAATGACTTGATTCATATTTTTGTATCTTTAGAATAAAAAAAAACACGGTTTTCGTTAACAAAGGTTACATTTTTAAGGTATTATGTACATTTTGTGTTTAGCGGATATATTTAAAATATTAAAGTGAGCTGTTAATATTTTTTAATAGGGGTCACTAGTCACTAGCCGCATGTAAGACTATTAAATAATGTAAAATATGTTATTATCTATTGTTATCGTTTATTTTAAACCACATGCTTCCTGTAAACAAGTTAATTAAGTAGGATTGCCAAACACCCAATATAAATGCAGTTTAAGTATTATTGAAATCAATATTTAATGTGTAGTATAGACAAATAGAGGGGGCTGGAACTGGCTAGGTTTTATTATTTCGCTTAATCGGTTTTAAACAAAATATAATCTTACAATTATTAGGGAGCGGCGTAGTTACCAGTTACACGGCTTAGGTACTATAAAAATTGTCACATTTGTGTTTTAATTTGAGTTTAGTTAATTTAGTTGGTGCGCATGCGTCGTTAGTAATATAAATTTTGACAATTTGACAAATTTGAATGTAAAATAATTAAAATAGCTGTTTTCAATAACAATTAGTAATAGAAATTGTTTTTATTTCTTTTTTTTTTGACAAACTGACATTGAACTTCTTTTAAAAGTAAATCCTACTGCATTTTGACAGATTGTCACATTTTGGGGGTTATAATATAATATAGTATTTTTAATTTGAGATTGTAAGATTCTAAAAAAAACAAAGAAAACGTAAAAAAAAATTAAATTTAAAATACAGTACAGGGAATGACTATGCTAAACAATTTAAATTAAATACAAAATAAAATTAAAACAATCAGTGGAAATGATACTTAATGTAATAAGCATTAATAAATTGGTTTTCAAGAAAAATGTGCTTTACTGTAGTAACTCCCGTTATTCGGTGCTTCCTATATCCGGCCAAAAGATAAAAAATCCGTTACACATATTAAAATCTATTTACACTGCAATTTAAATATTATTAATACATATTTAAATGGACAATATACAATGGACGCCGTGCGAAAATCTAGTTTTTTTATGCTGTCTAGGCATTTAGAACTCTACACCAAACGACAATTCATAAGTTTTTTAGTAAAGATACATACATACATATTTTTAAGTTATTAATTTATTTTTCGTAATTTTACTTCTAATTTTTGTGCCATGTGCGATTTTTACTAGTAGGTTGTTCTCTCTTTTGTACATTTCTTTTATTTAGTTTATCATATCCGGACTGTCCTTGCCCCAATTAATCCGGATTAGGAAGTTCCTACTTTATTTCAAAATATCAAATAAAGAAACACTCGCTTTATTATTTTAATTTAATTATATTTGAATGAATTCTTTCAAGTTCATAATATATAAAATATTGTTTAAAAGTGATAAAACTATAAATTCTCCGTAATAAAAAATATACAGCAAACGTGATGTCAAGTATACTGTAATCTAAAGAAATTAAATTCGCTTGAAATAGTTGATAAAAGTAGCATAGATTACAAATGTGAAAGATAATAGAGAATATTACATGTAACATTATAATGAAAATATTTGGGGTGACAGATATGCATCGCGTTTTACTAAAATAACGTAAATTCAATATTTCCAAACTATGTGTACCTACACAATTTGCATCTAGTGACATTACATACGCTTGCGTTAATATAAAGGGGTTACATCCATTGTTGCCATAACTACCGCAGGCACCTACAATCTATATATTATGTAATCATTTAATATAGAAATTACTAAATGGATTTGTGACTAGCATAAATGACATGAAAGAAACTATTGTAATAATATTAATATTAAAATAAATAATAGTAAATTCTGTTTAAACATCAGCAATTATTATTGACATTCTAGGGTACTAATTAAATTATATTTGACGTTTAATCTCCTATTTTCATACCAATGTTATTTACGATTGTGCAAATATTAATAATTTATAGTAATGACTTACTTATAGCCGCTAAATAACGCTGTTTGTACATGATATAGTAAAAACTAAACTTATTAAACTGAAATCTCACAAAATACTTACGTTAATTTCCGATAAAGTTTTTTATATTAATTAAATTCATTACATTATCATAGTTTATCATAATATTAGTCATAAAGTATGATTACAACGGGGCAAATAGATAACTGTAAATACAATTTACTTTAGATAGATAATGCTTAATATATTTATTGTTTTTATACAATAATTACAAATATATGCAATTAGATACATATTAAATTATAATATGTCAAAATAAGAAATTTAGAAGCAGGTGGAAAACGTATGCAAAGCTCTGACGCAAGCACTGACTCATAAGTATAAATTTAACTTTAATTATTTTAAAAGAAAATATTATATTAAACTCTTTAAATCAATATAAGTAATTTTATATATAATTAAGACTATTAACTTAAGACTAGTTTTTAATAAATGATTGTAATAATGATTTTGTTAATATGTCAAAACAAGATTACCGGTGACAACTTAATCAGAAAATAACCTCAAAGAAAACTTTGTTACTTACCAAAATCATAAAATTAGAGCCGTGGTATCTAAAAAGAATTATTTTAACTAACACCTTTTTATAATAATAAATTATTTGCACTTAAAAGAACACAAATCAGTATATAAATTTTATTACCACTGAATTAAACACTGTAGTTGAAGTAAGCTGGGCGTTTGCTGAATGGATATATCCCCCACAATGAATTGGGCTACGTTCAGATATTGAACACGCTACAGTCTTTTTGTATTCTTATAGGCTCCACAGTTTTTGATTGTACTGATAATTTTGTTATCAATAATTAATAAAATATTCATTATACATTATTTATATCTCACGCTTTATGAAGAATATTTAAATAATTTTTATATAAACTTATTGAAAGTTTTTCAAATGCAGCATTAGAAGATGGGAGAATTAATTTATTATATTAAAAAGAATATTAAACTTTAACTTAAATTTGTAAAGTGATATTAATTTAAAATAACTAACACAAAATTAATTAAGTAATAATAATGATAATAATCTATTTTAAATAAAAATTTCAAAAGACAATGAGTAGTATGGCTCCATATTTAAGAAGCTACATGCAACGACATCTATTTATTTATTTGAAAATGTAATGACATATGGAGGTACGTACAAATATCGTTATTCTTTAAACGTCTAATATATATTATCTTTGTTCTAATATTTATATAAACTAATACCAATCTTATTAACTTATAGGTTACTTCTAACTTAAAGGAGTTTATTTATGATATACTCTATATAAAATCTGTATACTGTTTTCATTTTGAAGATTAAATTGTGATTGTGGTTCTTGCAATGGATGAGAAAATTGAACGGCGTATTATAGTTAAATATCTAAATAAAAAAGGTTTAAAACCAAAAGAAATTTACGAGGATATGCAAAATACTTTAGGAGAAGGCCCAGCATACTCAACAATAAAAAAATGGATTGGAGAATTTAAACGTGGAAAAGAGAACGTTGAAGATCATCCTCGCAGTGGAAGACCAGTAACTGCTACAACTCCAGAGAACATTGAAAAAATCTATGAGATGGTGAATGATAATCAAAAAATTACAGTCAATGAACTAGTTAAAGCTACAGGTATATCAAAAGAAAGAGTACAAAACATTTTAGCTAATGAATTAAGGTTGGCCAGGGTATCTGGCCTTTGGATAACGCAACTGCTGACAGAAGATGAATTAGCAGCATCCTTAAAAATATCTGAATATTAAATGAAATAATCAGTAATAAATGTGACTTAAATAATGGTTGTGATAATAAATTATAGTGTATTTCCAAAGAAGTGATCCAAACTACTGAAACAAAATGAGATCGTCCTTCTATTCTATATATTATATAAGTATTTAATTTATTGTAATATATTAAGGACATACAATATGATAGTTACTATAAAACTGTTGTATTTTTTACATTAAATATTATTAAAATTTGTGCATAAAATATAAAAAATATAATTGTTATTTATATATCTATAATGTATATTAAGTATTATGTCAAAGGATGCAACATAAATAAATAGCTTTATTGGTCTTCCACCATTTAGTACAGTTAGGTGTCCTTTGTGATTATTTTCAACTAAAATAAAGGCCTAATAAATTAGTAACAGTAAGATTATTAAGTATGTCTTGAAGTTTAAAATTCATTTGTTAAATATGTGATTGTAACAAATAATATATACTCTCTATTTTGTGTTTTGAACATATAAATTCATATAATATTGTTATCACCACATAATTTATCATGATAATTCTCCAATAGGTGCATTCTGTAGCCACAGATCATGTATAAAGTTGTACAAATTATCACTCACTGAAACCTGGAATTTCAAATTAAATAATAAAATACATCATCAAATTGAAAAGCTAGTTTTAAAATGATTTTATCTTACTTTATACGGCGTGGGATTCAAATTCCGTTTATGATCTTGGCGAAGAGTTTTTAAAGACGTTTGAACTCGTTGTCGGACTTCTTTTAACGTTGGAAGAACTACTGAAATTTTGCCGTCTTTCCAATAAACCTAAAACACATTAAATAATTAAATACCTATTTGAAAATTACAACTAAAACGAACTTATTGCTTTTATTTATGCTTTGCTCACTTTATATAAAGCTTCTACTCTTGTTGGAATGACGTAGGCTCGTTTGGATTCTTGGAATGGATGTCTACATAGTACTTTTTGACCTACTTCTGGTGGAGATTCAAGAGAGCGTTGCATAAGATCAATAAGAGCGTGACCATCTGCACCATATAAACGATATGCATCCTTATGACCTGGCATTGTAACTTTTCCAACATCCTGACTTAATTTTATTCGTGGTTGTTTATTTATTTCCACCATTTTGTACACACATCCTAGTGCTGGTTGTCGCTGACAAGTAACTAGAAAAATACAAAAAATATTAATACAAATATAATGATTTTAATATTTCTAAAACATTTATTGCAGAATATTATTACCTAAGTGCGTTCCAATTCCAAAACAATCAATCTTATGCCCTTGTTCATTAAGACTGAGAATCGTGTCTTCATTTATATCATTTGACGCTACTATCGTTAGTTTAGCAAACCAAGGCACATTATATTTTTCTGCGATTTGTTCAAAAGTTTCTCTGGCTAATACTGATAAATATGCAAGATCGCCGCTATCAATGCGAATGCCCACAGCACGATATCCAAGATCATGTATAGCCATTGCCACTGCACAAAAATTTAACAATCCGCTCCTGAAATATTTTATAAAAGTTACAATATGTTTCTTTAACACGTTGTAATATATTAGTACAAAGCGCCAATGAGAATTTGAAGCATTTTCCGACTATTCAAGTAAAAAATAAATTATCATACATTTCAATTATCGTACTTAATAATGTTTTGCTATTGTATGGTAGATGATCAAACGTCAGTACAACAGTTGAAATATACTATTATTCCGCTAAACACAGTTACACATTAAAAAAAATATGTTACCTGATATACAACAACGTGACTCCAATTTTTTCAGTAAGCTGTATTCGAGCATCAGTATACTTTATCATGAGATAAATTTTTACTTTCAATACACCATCACTGTTGTGGAATAATTCGCATTTCTATAGTTTATACTTATGTAGATCAAAGTGTATTGTATGTTACTCAGCCTTGTTCGGATACGTACAACACCCGTGTAAACAAAAGGCGCCACTTTGATCTACATAATTATGAACTATGTTATGAATAAGGCAACGTATGAAATATATACTTCTACAGTAGTCATGATAAAGTGAGTCAATGCGAATACATCTTACTAAAAAAAATTGGAAGTCGCAATTAATCGGTTTCGGTGTGAGAGGTCCATATAATAAATACTTTTAGGTCTCGATTATGTGACTATAAATATATCTTAACATAATATCCATGTTTTGTGTTTAGCGGAATATTAGTTAAATGTAAAATTACTTTTAAATAGCATGCGCTAAATTAAAAAATTAGTGCATTAGTTGTCCAGTATTGACGAATGATTAATAATCCTCAGGTTATGTGTTATTATTTACTTAAATATATGAATTAGTATGAAATTAGTATTATATAATAAAATTTTAGTAAAAGTACATGATATTGTTATATTTTTAGTACTCTTTATAAAATATATGAAAAACTCTTGTCAGATGGAGCTTAGTGGTTAGCTGGTGTCACAACTGTTAATCAAGGAGGTGCAGCAGCAGTGAGCTTGTGAGCTAAGCTGTATTTCACCTGCACCAATTAATAATTCAATCTAAAAATGCCACCTTTTAATTCATATTGAATATTTTGTTCTGTGTAAAGCTTTGTACAGAATTAATCTAGCAACGTAATTGTTTTTTTAATTATAAATACCATCACCAAAAATTAAGAATAATTTAACTGTATTTCAGATTCTTAATTAATATGACACTTAATCTAATCATTGGATCCATTCTTAGTTATTGGAAGAAATTTAAATGAATATTTAAAACGAGTATAAAACTATCAAGTATCTGTAATTTCAAAGTGTTATCTAGCTGGCATGTTGTTATAGATATGGTTCAATATCCAATATAATACTTTGCTTAAGAGATGTGCAATTACTGAATAATTTATCTTAAAAACAAACAAATAATGGTAAGCGTACACTTGTCAGCATGGAAAGTAGCATTAAATCCAATGCGTTGACTGGTTTCCGTGGTAAACAGTGGACGCATACCCTAAAAATGTCTTCACCATTATAAAATCTATAAGATTTCTATTCTTAATTTTTAGTGTATGATAAATCTAACATCCACACCTTGTTTCTTAAATTGGTAGAATACTTGAAGAGGTATTATTGTAATTGTTAGTAAAATAATGCGTGTGGTACTTTTGAAATAAAATTTAAAAACTATTACGTCAATGATCAACAGTTACAGTAGCAAATGAATGCTAAATAAATAAATTATTAATATTGAACTGTGATTCATAACTCCAGTTGACAAAAGAACTGATGACGAGTTTGTACTTAATGAATGACATAAGTCTATTATTTTTAAAAAAAATAATAAAATAATATGTTAAACATAAAGAGGATGTCGCAAACAATGCATCTGTCATAAATGAATGTTATATTTTGCAATAAAAATGTTCGTTGTATTAATACGAAATATTTCCGAATATGTTTTGAAATTTTAGAAAAATGTGTTATATTTGACTGGTGACTGAAATGAAAAATAAAATAACCCAAAAGCTTGAATTATTTCTGTT
This sequence comes from Panorpa germanica, assembly GCA_963678705.1. Classification (NCBI taxonomy): domain Eukaryota; kingdom Metazoa; phylum Arthropoda; class Insecta; order Mecoptera; family Panorpidae; genus Panorpa; species Panorpa germanica. The sequence continues at coordinate 11,132,414 of OY783221.1, forward strand.
AGATTCCAACAAATTTTCTATTGTATTGCCGTGAGATAGAGATACGAATAAATAGAAACCTAAGAGTAAAATTACAAAAAAAAATTAAGAAAAAATACGTCACAAACAGTACAAATTTTTCCTAACATAAATCTAAAAATGAATAATATTATCAATTTGGACAAACACAACATGGCCTTGTGGCCTTTATGCTAATTTATAAGTATATAGGAAACATAACTAGTGTAGCCTTATGGCTAAGATCACAATATTGTTATTTAAATGAAGCAATGAGTTTAAAATTTCTATGGAGTAATAAATGTGATGTATGCACGAATGTGTATGGTTTATTTCTCGGCCAAACAGCTAAGAAATGTGTGCATTATAACCAATATTGTAATTTAAAGAAAATAATGCTTTTACATTTTAAATTTAGTGTTTTAAATTTGTATATCAAGTCAAATCAAATTATACTGCAGGTTAAAATGATTCGGTTGGTTATTCACAAATATAAAACACCTAAAAATAAAATTAAATAGCATATCTTCTTTTAGAAATAATATAATATTTATAAAAAAACAGATGAGACATCCTCTTTATATATCGAGCATATTATTAAATGTATGTATGTATGCATAGTCCCCACATGCTATATAAAATTACCTCAAATTTGTATTTTCCACCAATTTAGCTGAACAAGAGCAGTGGTACAAAGTACGTTGACTATTTGATCTGTACATTGGTGTGGCCACACCTCCGTTTTGACAACCATTTATATTAGTTTTAAAACCGGTAAGTAATTTATTTTTGGAAGGTATGGCCGTGCATTTCATGCGACAGGAATACCTCTTAACATCGTACGTGTCAACTAACGCCATAAACCCATCAGGAAATGCAATTGCGAATGATATAAGTGCAGCTAATTCTCCATCACTAGCTTCCTCTGTTGAGATATCCAATAATGATGATAATTCATTTCGCCATTCTGTTGATAATTGAAGGACATCTTTTTGAACTCCTGTTTTGCGGTGAGTTAAAACTGTTGATCGAAGTTCTGCGGTTCCACTGAAGGATGTTATGTATGCATGAGCGTGGGTTCCTTTTACTGGAATACCAAAGAGTTTTCCAGCGAGGACATTGCTGGTTCCATCAAATCCACCTAGAACAAAAAATCGAATATCAATATATCTATAGAAAATAAACCTAATACTACTCTTAGACTAAGATTAAGTTTTCATGTCAGAAAAAAGTAATGAGCGAGAAGAATATTGTGCAGTTATTAAAGGGAGGCAGTGAAGGGAAGAGGTGGATGGAGGAAATAGAGAAAAGGAACGAGGAAAGAAAAGTAACGCCAGAGCAGAAGTGATTTTAATCTGAAGTGACAAAGAGACAAGGAAGACAAGAGGTGAGAAAACGATGAGAATAAAGGAGGACTAGGGAAAATGAAGAGAGAGAGAGTCAAAAGAAGAAGAAGCAGAGAAGTACTTTTGGAAATAGTAAGGTCTAGAATAGTTTCAAAGTTGAACTCTATGAAATGTATTAAGAATGTAGATGTAAAATCGAAAGACAAACAATTAATATAATATAATACTAGTCTTAGACTTTCAAATTGAATTATAATTCAGATCCAGATACGATAAAATATCTCGCTAGCTCAGAAGCGTAGTTCAAAGTTCATTTCATGAGTTCTATGCTTAAGATTATATTTCACTTCTTAAGTTTCTGACAACGTGACAAAAATTTATACATTCAAAAAAGTATTCAAATCTTTTAAAAAGATAATTTACAGCGTGAAATAAATGATTTCAGAAAGCATGAACAATAAAATTAACTCTGAAACTTTTGTAATTAACAAGGAATAACATGATAGCCTAGATATTATATAGGTTTGTTATGGTACCAGGTGGTGCCAATACAAAACAAGACATAAAATACTTAGTTATATTAGTTATTTTACGTCCGAGGTGGTAAAATGGAGTCCATGACTCACCTCGAGTTTGTTACCACTCAAACCACCTCAGAGGGGCTCATCACCTTCTATTGCTATGGCGATAAAAAACTTTTTTATATCTAATAAGAATAACTAGCGCATATACATATATATGATTTCATAGAAATTGATTTTGAAACCAAGTTTTAAAATATATTTGATGCTTGGAATGTTTTAGTATTTTATGAGAAATTCGAAATTACACCTACTGTACATAAAAATATATTTGTAATATATTCATTATACACAGACGTGTTTACTCAATATGTTTTATCGATGGTAGTATCGAAGGCCCGTTTAATTTAAAAGCTGGACCATCTCTGAATACAGTTATATCAAGAAATAATCAATAATTTTCTATTGAAGTATATTCCATTATTTTAGTGGGGGTTTCTCGGAAACGCTTGATTCAATTTGAAATTAAAATGCACTGATAAAAACATTAATAACATTTAATTAAAAAATAATATTTTTCTTTACTTTATAATAATCAACATGCTGTTGTAAAGCGTGGATTATGTCCGTTTATGAATAATAAAAGACGGATATCCGCTATCCATTTTAATTCATTCAAAGACAATATTATATAATACATGGTCTAAAAGAAAGTTTCTTTCTAATGTCGTTACAGACATTAGTGCAAAATACAGACATTGTGAAATTATTTTTTAAAATTATGTCATCTAAATGTGAACTGTATACCATCGCGGCGCTGTTCTAAAATTTCTAACAGCTTTGCTTATCAACATTGAGAATGTTAAAAAATGATTAGTTACATGGTTAACAAATTGAGGCTTCTGACTGCAACATCGTTAGGCTGTAATACCAATTGAATTTTCTAAGCGTCCCGACATAAGTATTTGCACAGAATGCGGTGTAATGAGAGTCATAACATATTTAAAACATTCCCCCACTTACGAACCCAAGAAACCCTCTATAGCGACTGAATTCCCAAAAACCGAACTACTGATTGAAATACACTACGCAATTTTATTATGATTGGATTAAATAAAACACAATATTTTGAATTAAAATATTCTTTGATACTGCTGACTGTTGTGTTTTATCAATTTCAATTTATATCTATAAGAAAGACTTTTATAAAAAACTGCTTAGTAATTATTTCAGATTTGTTCATAAGCCATTATTAATAAACTCTTATACGCTACAATTAGTTCAGAATACCTTTTTTTAGACGGTAATTTATTTGAAATCACCTGTAATTGCATACTGCTATATAAGCTTTGCCTACTATTACTAGAAACAGATGGTAGGCTCCCATGATGCCAGGTATATCTTACTATCCCTAATATATACAACAAATATATCCAATATGTAATAAACCATTTTGAAATAATCGCATGTTCCATGCAAGGAAAACGATAGCTTTTCTTCTGACAGGTGCATGTGTTCATATCTACTTTAAAAGTATGTTCTAATATATTGTTTGGCGTTTCTATGATTTAAAACAACATTTATAGAAAACCTACTGAAACTTTTGATCTAGACATGAATTATAGTAACATTATTATTTTATTTTTATATATCTTAATATATTTTAGGATATGTATTAAATATTTTATATGTTTTTATCATACATATGAATAAAAAGTCAATATTTTATTAGTACCAAGGAAATATAGAAATGACTGCTATACAAATATGGAACCGGCTGTCTTAAGGTAGCGCTCTTTGCTCTCCAGGATCGAGCCGATCAATCTCACCTTTTACACGTGACGTATATGAACAAGCTGGCGATTTCTAAACTAATTTTTGGTGAATTGAATTGTTTAGATTTTAGCATTTTCATTCATACCACAATGTTAAAAATGACAACAACTTGTGATAGACAAAGTTGTCGGTAATGTAATTGAATTATGATTTCTTTATATTTATGCGTTGTATTAGTTGAGCGCATTTTTCTGTGTTCCTGTCATTTTCGATATATAGTTTTAGTGCGCTGATGACAGCACTTTCTAGCGGCTAATTACTTTAAGAGAATCATTTTTTTCACCAACAACGTTCTCTTGTTACCAAACCTGTGTATATATATCTTAGAGCATATTTATTTGGAGAGAGAATGTTGGACCTGAAAATGTGTCCAAAATGTGTGCGAGAGAGAAAGGTATTTGTTCTCTATGCGTTGAAAGTGACAGTTGTCAAGTCGGAGCTGTCTAGATATAATACATGACAGTTGTTAAATATGACATTATATTAAGACATTATAGAATAATGAAATATATAAATATAACTAAAAACGTGAGTTCTGTTCACTCCAAATATCACTGTGTTGGCCGTTATCCCTACTCGACATCTATGGCGTTCATGAGTATATGTTTTCACTGAACGGTCACTGTTTTACCGACAGATGAGCTTTGTACCAACTAAAGAAATATAATTTCTTTACGTATATTTTATTTATTTTATCTTAATAGAATATTAATATTTATTATATCTAGACAGCTGTCACTTTCGACACATGCGCATAGAGAACAAATAGGAACATATACCCTTCTCTCTCGCACACAATATACAAAAACCATTCATTAAGTATGCTTAACAACTAAGGAACACGCTTTTTCCATTTTCTTTAAAATTTTTAAAGAAATTTGCTAAACACGAATATATTATTATCTTTTCCCAGAATGCATTTGAATATCATTCTGAACCTGTCAAATAGTTTTTGATTAATGCCTAGGAACAGACATCTCACTGTATATAAATACACCTATTTCTTTAGTTATTAATATTTATTTTTGTGTTATTAATATGAGTCATGTCGCGGTAATATATATTCTTATTTTAATGGGGTGGGAATAACTCCCTCAAGGTTTAGTGGGTTGGTTCTCTAGGGTATCATGCAGTGGCTATGGTGTTGACTGGTACGAAACTTTTCGCCTTAAGCATCACTTTCTTTCTACATAGTAATAAATATATTTCTATGTGTATGATGAGTTTATTATTTAGAATTATATTTTACATGTTGAACCCGTCATAGCTAGATTGTTATATACGAGTATGTATATAATGTATACAGAAACACTAAGGAGTCGTATATATTTCTAAATGAATTGTTTACAACCAACATTGCAAATAATGGTGTTATTTAAATACCCCACCAAATGTCAAGTTGATTATTTAAATTATGACGTAATACAGAAGACAGATGTGTACATATCAGTCGCTCTGATAGCAATGTACATCTGTGCAAATGCATGGAACTTGAAATTACTTGAATATTAATTGTGTGTTTAAATAAAAAGTTTGTTTGTACCAAAATAATACTAAGATCTTTAAAAATATTCTTATCACTTTATTTTGGTTTGTTTCTCGTCTAAATTTTATATAACTGAATCTTGATGAATGGGCTTGTGAACCTTGTCTTAATTCCAATAAAACTGTACTATATGTATATTGATAGAGTTGGTTACTAGAACCTGAAATGTGAAACTATTTTTAAGAACTCCGTGTATATTAAGAGATATTAATAATTAAAAAATGCATTTTTCTCTTTACGTTATAGAAAATTCTAATGCATTATACGTCACATCCGCTTATAAGTATAATTGGTCTCGTGTATAGTTTCTTTAGAAAAATTGTTTAAAATAATAAAGTTGTTTAATATTTCCGGGACAGCGCGTACGCAGTCCCGACTACCAAAAATTACGCGCCCGAGTTATCCACATTAGGGATAATCGCAAGGGTCAGCCCAACCGAAGTGCAATGGAAGAGCCTCGCCCTGGGGGAACCGCCTTGTTGATCACGGTAACCCCTACGCCAGGTAAGTATGATTTTCCCAGGTAGACCAGGTACCTCCGCTTAGTAGACTCGGTACTACACTAGCGTGGTGTTACTCAAAGTAACCATCGTTGATGTCAGCGACATCTATTGACGCTGCGTTTCAAACAACCTGTATTTAGAAATGGGCTTTTGAACCATGTTTTAATTTTTATAAAACTGTACTATGTCCAATTATTTTTTACTAATTCTTTATATTTTAGGAGATATTAACTATTAAAAAATTCACTTTGTCTCTTTAATTCTGTCTATCTAAAACATGCGCCAAAACTGAAATTCAAATTTGATATAAACATAACCCCGTCAACTTTTTAATATTTAAATTTAAAAAATAAAAACGTCAATATACATATTTAAAAATTTATTGCAATCGAAAATTAAAAGAACGCCCATAAAAAAAATAATTCCCATTTTACAATGAGCAAATTTATTATTTGAAGTCTTTTAAATATTTATAGAAATTCGATCGCAACACTGTGGTGAGGAAAATAAAGAAAAAACATAACGACACCGCAGTTACGGAAAACGTAACGACAAAAATGTAGATAAATTATTAAGTAATTAGTTTATTATTGTAAATTGTAGAAATAGAAGGTAGAGAAATAATAAGAAAATACATACAGAGGCAAATAAATAAATAGTAAAGGATTAAGCCTAATATGGCCGTGTACTATAAAATATAGGTATATTATAAATTTCACTTACCGATATAAGAATATTTCGAAGCAGAAAGACCCCCATCTGGACCTTGTGCTCTTCTTAAACCAAATTCAAGTAAAGATATATTTTTCCCGGCAACCATACGATATCGAGCTGCATTGGTTGCCATTAGGCTGAAAATATGCAGGTGTCAGATTAATAATAATACATAATAATTTATATGTGAATATATAATAAGTAATAATATATACATATAATAATAATTCATCTTTTTCTTCTTTATATACAAAAATTCAACCTGCGTATATTTGTGCCCGCAAAACACGACAAGTAGTTGGCCAATTGACTTGAAACTTTGACAGAAACCGTCTTTTTATAGCAAAATGAAATTTTGACACAACGCGCGTGTTTTTGAAAATCCAATTCATTTCTTTCCAGCAGATCGTCGAATATGTTTATGTGTCTTTTTACTTTCCCACTACTGAGCCATAGCGAAACTAGATCGGGTTTAGCTAGTGTTATACAAAATAACAAGAATATATAAAATGTATTTCATAGAATATAATTAAATTCTTATTAGTAAAATTCAAATTGCTGTCTGCAATACATTTCCGGGACTTCGATTTCTGATCAGATAACAATATAATAATTTTTATATATGCAAATGTTTTAAATATGAAGAATACGTTTCTTATCTAAACGATATTTCTTTTATCTTATCTTTATGCCATTTAGCAGTTTACTTTCCGGTATTGAAATTACATATATTGTATTTTACATTACCTTGCATAATTAACCAATGTTAGAAGCGTGGTTTCCAAAAGTTGAACAATTATAAGAGGACCTTCTACTCGAATAAGTGGTACTCTGAAAAAAGAAAATATATTAAAAACAGTTTTAGAATAAAAAGTCTCTTCAATTTTTAAAAAAAACTTGCCATAGTAGTGTTCATACTTTTTTTTTACACCATGATGAGTTAAAGTGGACAGAAAGTAAAAATCTTTAAAAATTTTAGGGAAAAAAATAATTTCGATTGATTTTTGTGTAAAAACTACTAGCATTCTGGGATTTTTAATGGTTATGGTGGATAGCAGTGCTATTTAGGTTGCCGATACAAAGAAAGTCAGAAATATTTGAAAAATTGTGGTCATGGTAGTTAAAAACATCTAAAGGTGTTTCAATTTTCGAAAAAAAAAATTTTTTTTTTTTCTAATTCCTAAACATAATGAGATAATTTTTCTTTTTCTTTTTTTCTTGTGTAGTCATGAGCAGGACCACCCTCTGTTGCCCGCTTATCGTTGAATATTAGGACACCCTGTATACACGAGTATGTATTTAAAGTTTTAATTACATAGTCTTTCCCTTTTTAACATACTTATTTATCACCTGAAAGACAGAGATAACAATATACTATTTCTTATCATACACAATTACATCGACACACAGTCAGTTCTTTTTTTAATTGCACTAGTTATGCTCGGTTGTAATGTACCAGAAGGTTTACTAGACTTATCTTGTTTACTTTTAGACTATATTCATATTTTAAACTAAAATAGATTACAAATTTAAATAATGTGTTGATAATTAAGAATTTAAAAATGACAATTAGTAACTTTGTTGTAATTAATGTTATTTAACTCATAAATATTACTCCCACATTATTGTTTTTAGCTGTAGATATTATGTAATCCGCTAGCGACGCTGACCGTAGTCTAGTTGTTTATGATGACATCAAAAAGTAAGTACATATACTTGATATTTAATTTGCATATGTATGATTATTTTTATGTTCGGTAGTGAATTTTTAAAGTTTCCTATTTCGTAAAGGAAAAAATTTTAAGACCTTTGGCGTCCTTAGATTTTTCCCTAAATTTCCTGGAAACCCGTAATTTTGAAAAAAGTAGAAAAAAAGTAGGCCCTTTTTGCCGTTTAACTTTTTATTCGTAAAAGATAGAAAGGTGAAATTTTGCATGTTTATTACGGTCTTCAATGCTTACATTTTTCAAAAATTATAAATACAAAAATGTAAAAGGGGGCGGTTAGAAAATTATGGATTGTGTAATAATTGAATATCTTATTAAAAAAAAAAAATTCAAAAATTTATTTGGGGGCACGGGGGTGGTTTTTGCCGAGAGTAAAAATTGTGTTAGAAAGTTAAAATTGTGTATATGGGCTAACTTTGGTACTTAATTTACAAATCGAAAAAAAAATCACAAATTTTGAATAAATGATGATCAAATAATGAATTAATTGAAAATATTTTCTATTTTAATGAAAAAAATATATTTTTTTAGTCAGTTTATATGAAAAATTAATTGTTGTATGTAAAATAAATATTGAACGAGTTTAAATATTTCAATTTCAAAATGAAATGAAATTCAATTCACACACAAATGACACGTCGCTTTGCGACGGAGGTAAACTCTAGTACGATTATAAAACGGTGGTGGCTTCTATGAGATGTAAAACAAAATTGAATTCATTCTATTCATAGCATAGTTTATTTATTAACAACATGTAATTGTTTAATGTTTAATACTATGTTTGATTTAAAAAAGTTAAAAGTTTTCTAAATATATAATTTGATTGTGTGTGTGACATTATTATTAAATTTGATATAGTGAACCTTTTCGAAAAGATATGTACATTTCTTTTTATAGTTCTTTCAAAATAAATAAATTGACAGATTATATTTGAAATAATTTTCTACATCTAAATACTGTGTGACGTCAGTTTTGTAGATATAGTTCAGTGCGTTGAATTAGGTGCACAGGTACATCAAAACCAAATTTAAAAGAAAAAATGTTGATAAGGTTTTGGAACATACTTTCGTTAACCTAAATAATAACATTAGCGAAACAAAATTAGTAAGTTATAGATTTAACAAGACCTATTATAAGATATGAACTATTTAATGTAAAATAAATACAAACTTATTTACGCTTAATAAAAATCATTGAACTTGGAAAATTATTTATTATATCAGAAATGAGAAAATCAAACCTTGGAAAAGCGACTGAGCCTTCTTCAATGGCGTAAAGAACAACATCTTTTGCTGTGAGTTGCCGCAGATAGACGTAAAACTCAGGCTCAATAGCTGGTGGCAAAGTTAACCTCAGGTATTCGATATCTATAAGCAAAAAAAAAGAACATACATAAATAAATTTGTTATTATTCTTTATATTAAAAGAAGCCTTCGTTTTGTCATCTATCTAAAAGTATGTATCTTATATGGGTACCTTGCTTTATCAAGGTACCCATAATCAATACAATAGCAACAAATAACATAATCAAAATGAATAGAGAGTATTAAATCATTATAATTTTGTTTATAATAAATAACGTATTCTCTGTACAATTTTTATATATGTACCAAACATAATAATAACTTATTTTAAAATGTTAAGACTTTTACAATAACAAATTGATTATCGTTTATTGAATCTGCAAATGTAAATATCTTAAAATATTCTAGCGTTATCATGCGTCACCAACAACTGCGTAGTTTACTACATCTTAAAAAGGTTCAAAGATGACAGTTATGAATAAAAATAGAACAGCATTTAATAATTGTACATAATGCATAAATGCGTATTTAATACAAATACAAAGTGTTTAGTTAATTTTATATAATGAAAACTAATTAAAACAGAAAAATTTACATTTTATAAAGATAAATAAAATTACAATACATTAGTTTACAACAATGACATCATACTGATATGATATGATTTGTTTATTTATTATGTAATTTATTACAAAATATACCAAACAAATCGGTACACATATATGTCCTTTGATAAATAATCAATTCAATAAAACAAGACTGTGATTGTTTTATAACCAATGATAAGAGTTATATGTACATACTCTGAATTCCGTAAGCTTTATTACCAGTTTAATTAAAATATGTGATAAATATTATAAACAAATGTACATACCACTATCTGAATAGTGAAAGTTTTCCAGGAATTTTAAACATTCTTCTAACCCAGCAAAGATAGTAAATTCTCCTTGGAACGGATTTTTCCTGAAGAATAAATCAAACACCGTAATATCACCAGTTTTTCCAGATTTCCAATAAGCATAGGCCATAGTAATTTGATATAAATCTGCAAGAAAATTCAGTTATGTTTATTTTAAATGAAAACTATTTTGATAATATTTTAGAATGTAAGATTAAACACTTCAGATTAAAATAAACTATAAGTGTTTTTCGATAATAAGTAGGAGTAATTCGTAATTCATTTTTAAAGACAAGAGAAATTATTGATAAGATCTCATTTAAACGTAAATTACGAACTTTGATACGATGTTTTTATTAAATGATAAGTTATATAAATAGGTTAAAAACATTATATGCAAATTTAGTTTAATGCTAGTAATAAACAACAATTTTACGTCATTTAATTAACTCGTAAAGCACAAGCGAGTAATAATAATGATAAAAAAGGAAATTTTACGAATATATTTGTAACCAACTAATTATAATAAAGGTTTTATAAGATGTACAAAAATTAAAAAGAATCAAAATAAATCTTATATTTTTAATACAAATAAATATAGTAATATTTATGTTTATTTTTCATAAACACCGCCAACTTTTGACACAATATTTGAAGGTTATAAAACTGCAAGTCTACCATAATAATAAAACACTGACCTGTAAGCAAAGGTTGCACAACTCCGTTTTGTTGTAAATTAATGCGTTCATTGTCAAATCGATGTAATAATAATTCACTTTCAGCCGACATTATTATTTAATAATACACACTGTTCACGTTTTTTAATATAACACTTAATGAGCAGAACATGCAAACCAGCACACAGCAAGCAAGGTACTGACATTTTACAGCGGCAACGTTAGCTTATATCAACTTGGTTCACAATCGCAAAACAGGCACTGACTTGCAGGGAATATAAGATATGAATTGAGTATTGATATAACATCTTCCGTGTGATATATACTTACTATCGATCGTAACAAGTATATAAATTTTGTTAGAAGGTTAAATAAAGGGTAAAACATGCGAATAAGAACATTATTTTAATTTTAAACGCATGTGATCGATGCGTAATTGCTAGTATAGTAATTATAGTTTCATTCATAGTTACACTATCGTAATATATACAATTTACGCGTCTGGCTATATTTATTCATAAATATATAATTAGAATACAACGTATGATTATGTATTAATGAAAGAATAAAGAAAAAATTGACACCATTAAATTAATGGAAAATTACCTTATCTTTGAATATTTACTTTTAGATTTAATTAAATCTAACATTTTACCTAATCTAAATCATCGTAATCTTCAAGAATACTTGAACTTAATTAAAGCAGGCTGATCAATTACAACAAAATGAGGGATTCCCATATTTTCCTTTTGTGTAGCGGAGTGCATTTATTAACATGCTTCTATTTTTGAACACATCTTTTCAACAACTAAATTTAATGCTTTAATATTCCTGTCAATATGCAATTATTAATAATTAATATAATATATCTTAGTTGATGAATCTGTCAATGGATAGAGGAACTCGTTCACCGTTTCGAAACCACTGCGATTTGTTTTAGAAAACACAGCGAGGATATAATGTATCAATTTTAATTATAAGTCTACTATCTCTTTTTATCTTCCATTATCCAATAACTACGTTTCATTCATGACTAATCAGGAATAGCAGATACATAGGAGTATGTGAGAATAGGAAATGATATAAATATAAAAATGTTTATTAAAGCTACATATGAACTATCGATCATCACAACATAAAAGTCATTCCGGTCAAAGATCACCGATACGGTAATCGGTAATAGAAATTGTTTTTTTATATTTTATAATTTTGTAATGTATATTCCAAAGTACACTGCAAAAGTATTAATACGTATAAACATAAAAATAAGATTACAACGCGTTGCTTGAGCTTCTGTCTTGGAGATAAACAGAGTCAGTTATATATATATGCACGTTTACCCGGAAATTGAGCTTTGTCGCAGCAAACGACGTTAAACGACTAATTTCTGTATGTATTTTAGTGAATCATCTTGCGAACTTTTTTATCCAAAGATTGATGGAGATATAGCTATTTAAAATTGTAATGGCTTGTGTCCTCATTTTTTAGTGATCGATTTTTAAATTGTTTATTGAAATTGATGTTAATAAATGTGTATTGGCGTGTCTATTTTATTAAATATCTAAATATTGACGGAGATATAGCAATTAAAAGTTTGAATTGTAGTTTTAGCGCTAGAAATGGTCGGCCATATTTGTATGACGTGAAATGCATTTTAACGTCAGTTATTTGTTGAGTAGGCCAGTGCTGTGGTAATGTTTTGTAGCTGTTGGTAGTCAAATAATCAAGTCAAGTCAAAGAATAATAAGTTTTTATATTATTTAACGAGATTTATGAGCTATAAGGTTGGCAGCGGTTGTGATGTCACATGAATTTGGAATGTGTACAACGTTGAACCCCTTTAATACCCAGTAAACAATTTGGTGAAGTGCCCTATTTAGTGACGTTTCTATCACTATTTCACTTCAATTATAGTTCGCATCAACTTTATCTTCATTTGTATTCCGACAGGTGGAGTAATTACGCCATTAGCTGATAAAGTAGACATTTTATATGAAAAAATGTGAGAAACTGAACTATAAATGAACTCTTTAATGACAAAAAAATCATGACGCATCTTCAATATGATGTCAAAGTGACTCCAAAATGTTTACTGGGTACTTAAAGGGAAAAAATGACTTTTTTAATTGTTAATATCTCCTGAAATATAAGGAGTTATTAAAAAATAATTGGACATTTGAGGTTCTAGTAACCCACTTTATCAATATATAGTACAGTTTTATAGAAATTAAGACATAGGACACAAGCCCATTATATATTTAATATATTTACAAACAGATGGAGCCACATATAATAAATAGAATTATGAATCTATAAATAAAATATTTTAAATGCATCATAAACATTACATAATCGTTTAACAATACGAAATAATGGCCTTTCTTTATGTGGTCATATTTCTCAATATATAATATACATATTTTTTTATATAATACTTTAATATAGGTATTCTAATACGTAACTATATAAAAGAAAATATTATAAGTTCAAGTAGATGTTGCTTAATATGACAACCTTGAACGACGAATAGATTTAGAAATTAAAGTGAATATTTTAAGGCCATATTTTAGAACAGTTTACAAATACCGAATTAAAATTGTTGTTTCGCCTCTTCATAAGAAATATGGTCTCCAATGAAAATAAACCTATCACATACTAAATTATAAGTAAGTTTGTATCAAAATAAACAATCACAAAATAAAATTCTTAAAAATATGCCTAATTGTTTATTATTATATTTAAATAAAAGTAAATATTCTCTAGAAATTATAAGACATTGTTTGTTTTACTTTAGAACCATTTTACGTTCTAAGAAACTATTTGTTTTTTATGCAACTATGTTATCATCAAGTAATACAGCCGTTCAGATAATTTTTGTTATATGCATTACTGAGTTACAACCTATCGCAAGCTTTAATACAATAAAAAAGGGACTCCCATTTATTTAAAACTGGTGTATATAAATAAAACAGGGGATTCACGAAATGAGTAATTTCATAAAATACAGGGTGTTTGGTAGCAAAGTGCAAAGGCTTAAGAGGATGATAGTTGACACGATTTAGAACATTCTGAGCCATACATGTCTTAGCCGAAGTCTGACTATTTATTTTTTACTGCCATTTTTATGTTATATATATTCTCAGCTTAAATGATACCTTAAAAGAAAGGCCAATAACCGAGCATGTTTTTAAAAAGGTTTGAACGATCGAGGCTATAAGACAGATGCTTGGAACTTGGTTTATTACTTTAGGTACACATCTGACAAACGCCAAAAATTAAAACAATTAACATACCAACTTAAATTTGGCCACTGTTGGCATTTAACTGTAAGAAATTGTGTTTTTATAAAAATAACAATAGCAGTGAAAAATAAATAGTCAGACTTCGCTCACGACATGTGTGGCTCAAACTGTTCTAAATTGTGTCAACTAGCATCCCCTTGCACCTTACTACCAAACACTCTGTATAATGGGCTTGTGTACTCATTTCTTCGGTGTCAACTTTTCAATTGTTGATTGAACTTGATGTTAATAAATGTGTATTAGTGTTTCTATTTTATTAAATATCTAAATGTTGACGGCGATATAGCAATTAAAATTTTAAATTGTAGTTTTAGCGCTCAGATGTCGGCCATATTTATGACGTATCCATGTAGTGGGATAGGTCAATTATTTGTTGATTCGGTCAGTCCTGTGGTAATGTTTTGTAGCTTTTGTGGTCCTGTGTATCTAGTACGCATGCGTTAGTTAGCAAAGAATAATAAGTTTTTATTTCATTTACCCTGTTACGGCAGACATAATATTGAAACTTTATTATTCCTCGAAAAAGCTGTAAATAATATTTGATATTTTGATATATGTATAAATACATATAGCAGAAATAATACGAAAGGGTGCATTTGTTAGCTACTACATTAAAGGTATTTGGCTGGATATCAAAGTCTTATGCCGTATAGAATGAAATCAATGACGTATATCCACTAAACTAACAAAAAATAAACTAAATTTACAACATCAAACTTACACTTTCTGTGCGTCTTAACTTTTTCTGCGTAATACAAAACTCTTCATGTTGATTTCATTATTTTTATGAATTATCAAATGGAATAATTGAAAAAGATATTTTATTAACACAATATTTTTATTTATAGCTATTGGAAATCATGGTAGATTTGAAAAGGGAATTTGATGAAAACGAATTTGTGAGAAATACCTGTGTTGAATCAACAAATATACAGGAATGATACTTTGATAATATTTCTAAAGACCCAGTATTTCAATTGATAGACTTTCACCCTATTCTGAAACAACTTGTTTTTAACGTTGAAATATTTAAGAACAAGGAGATCACATTCTGCAGTTAATGATGTTAATCTAATCTATAATTATTTGCAGTGGGAACGAACAAGATTGAAGTATCAGCATCCTTTACTACAATTAGAATACTACAACCTCAATTGACAGTAATGTTTTTATCTGAAGCTAATTAAAAATGATAAAATGTTTAATATTTCTACAATGTCTTGCGCTATCATATAAAATACTAGTAGCAGTCTTTAATTACTTTATTTTTATTTATAATATTTCATCTAATATTATAATTTGTCTTATTGTAATTACTAACAGTTAATAACTATTTTATTTATAGGTTTACAATACATTTAGAAAATTACGTACAGTATATTATATATGACTAAATATTGACAATTAATACTGTTCAGTTCATCACAGTTAGAACTAGAAGACATATACAGCAATTAACATATTATACAATGCACATGTACATTTCTAAATATAATTAAAATATACTTACTATATGCATGTATATAGTGTATTATTACAAGTCAATCTCAGTATCAGACACAGTCTCAATATGTAAATTATTATTCATTTTAAATTATAGTCACAGAAAAGAATCACAAAAATTATTTATCTCTCTAGCAAATTCAGTTCTTTAAGCGCCTGTCAATATGCAATCATTATTACGCCATTTCTTTTAAGAAATTGTGACTGACATTTTAGTGAAATATCAGAACTTATAATAGTTTCGGTTAAATATCAGTCAACAATATCCGATATTAATGGAATTAATAGCCCTTATAAATTGGTTGTAACATTAGAAAAAATATATCACTGCAATATAAAACTAGTAAACCTTCATATAGATTTCACTATTTTTGCTTATTAATTAATATCATATGTTTCTTCTTCATTTTCTTCCATCACCTTGGCTCACCTCATAATCTCTGCAGCTCGTTCTCTGTCACGCTCAACTTCCTGGGGATGCATTCTCTTCCTATGAGAAAAACAATTTCCTGAACTTGCGAAAGCTTTCGGACAATATGGACATTGGTAAGGACGGGCCCCAGTATGTTGGTTGATATGAAACTATAAAATTGTTTAAGATGAATTAAAATTTCTGAAATATCATATTCTACTCTTTGTTACCTTTAGATCTTGATTTCTTTTAAATGTTTTATCGCAAAGTGGACAGTGATGTGGTCTAGCATCGCTGTGAGTAATGCTGTGTGCTCTCAGGGTGCTATTCGTGGGGTACACCCGGCCACAAACATCACAAGGAAACTGTATGCCCCCATGGTATTCCTTATGCCGGAATAGGTTCGACTGTGTTTTGAAGCTAAAACAATAATTTGCTTAGAAATAGAAATTTAACATTAAAGATCACTTTAAAAACCATCTTACATCCGTCCACATATATCACAGCCATATTTTCCTTTTGGTCTATGAGTTTCCAAATGAACCTTTAAATTTCCTTTTGTACTGATACTTTTTCCACAAACCGGACACATAAATAACAAATTATTATCTGCAGCTAAGTTCAGAGATGATTCCTGGTCATAATAATTAGATGTTCCGTTTACTCTAAAACAAAAATAATATAATATTGTAATACATAATTATTTATAGATCTCTATATGCGTTTGCAATATATTTACCTGTCTAATGAATTTGTATCAGAATTTGTTAAAACGCTTCGGCTTTTTGGTAAGTGTCCCCACATATGACTCTGAAGAGAAATATCAGAAACGAAAGCTCTTGGACATACAGTACAGCGAAATTCTTTTCTCTTCTTATCAACGATTTTTTTACATGATACATATGACCTTGAACTATCATTAGAAGAGTCGTCGTTTTCATTTTGAACTGTCTAAGTAAATAAAAACAATTATTATAAATATACAAGCGTGAACGTTTGTACAAAACATGTATTGCAAAATTCTAAACTTTACTATTTGTATTTGTAAATTTCTGATAAAGCAGATGATACTAGTGTAATTAGAATAACTTTGTATTAGCTATTAATTCCAAAAAGTATAAGATGTCATTATTTGTTTGGATTTAAACTTTGATACGAAGCGTGCAAATAGCAAAGATTCAAACAACTGTAATAATGGAAATTATATTACCGTCTATCAGTAAGCCATATAGTTTATTTGGCGGTATTTTTAAACTAATTTAAGGTAATAATTCCTGCACTTACCTTAAATATTTTAGGAGAATTTTCTCTTAAAACTACTGTGTCAATCTGGCTACTTCTCGTTTCACATTGCGGTACTGTAATCTCCATGTTTTCGCTATTGGAATCTGTCTCCAACGAGCATTGCAAAAACAGCATGGGATCCAATCGAACCTCCATTTGTGTGACACTTTCATCATTTCCAAATTGATCTATTATTTCATTTGTTAAATATTTTTGTAATAAACTTTTTGATTCCTGTTTTATATTTGTGTTTTCTTCTGCTTTTTGTTGATTACTTTTTATTAAGATTTTATTAAAATATTCTTGTGATTTTAACGCCATCGATGCAAAACTGTGGCATCCATCTAACTTGGAACAGCAATCTATACAAATTATTTTTGAGAGTTGATCGTTTGGATGAACCTAAAAATGATAAAAAAAATTGTAATGGATTATTGGGCTCCAAACTAATGTTATGGGTTTTGCTATATCCAGTATAAATTTGTTAAACAGTTATGATGATAAAAGCCATCGACAATGGGCTTGTGTCCTCACTTTTTTAGTGGACGATTTTTCAATTGTTGATTGAAATTGATGTTAATAAATGTGTATTGACGTATCTATTTTATTATATATCTAAATATTGACGGAGATATAGCAATTAAAAATTTGAATTGTTGTTTTAGCGCTAGAAATGGTCGGTCATATTTGTATGACGTGAAATGCATTTTAACGTCAGTTATTTGTTGAGTAGGTCAGTGCTGTGGTAATGTTCTGTAGCTGTTGGTAGTCGAAATTATCAAATCAAGTCAAAGAATAATAAGTTTTTACTTTATTTAACACTGTTACATAATATTGAAATTTTATTGTTCCTTGAAATAGCTGTAAATAATATTTGATATTTTGATATATAAATACATATAGCAGAGATTTATGAGCTGTTAGGTTGGTAACCTGTAAACTTGTCATTGTTCTGTTGAGAATATATCTCTTTTACGTTCTGTTGTATAAAAGAGATAGCAATTACCGATTGTGATGTCACATGCATTTGTAATGTGTACAACGTTGAATCCCTTTAATAATTAAAGAGACAAAAATGCTTTTTTAATTGTTAATATCTCCTAACATATAAGGAGTTATTAAAAAATAATTGAACATTTGAGGTTCTAGTAGCCCACTTTATCAATAAGTACACTTTTATAGAAATTAAGACATAGGACGCAAGCCCATTATTTGTTCAGGAATTGTTTGAATTGAATTCCCTGAATATGAAACAAGTTATACTCTTGTAAGTTTAACTGTCTTGGAGATGAATTGTGTAACTACTGAATTTTGAATAAATTTATTAAATAAACTTTTTAATTCGTGTTGAACATTTGTTTCACTCCCTAGTAACAACTGCATTTTAAAGTTACAGATAGAATGTACATGAAATTAATGCAGAAGTTTCACATTGCATTCGCTTGGCTCACCATCAAATGGTTTATGTATTTCTAGAGAGTATTTTAGCTCGCAAATGAATAAAAATACAGCTGAATGTACCAAAACCTAACTAAAAATCAATAATTATGTAGATGAATTTATTCTTCAAAATGGATGCTGTGAAAACTATAATCAAGGTATAATTACTCCGCATCTTATCAACCGAACCACTCATCTTAAGAAATGCTAAAATATATTGTTATTTAATAATAAAAAGAAATTAAAAATAAATATGTATTATTTTATTTATAATATGTTAATTACTTACCGTAATATGCAAATATTTCTCAATTTTTTCTTGTAAATATAAGTGTTCAGCATTTTCACTAAAAATGTTGATATTTTCTTCTTCCTCGTTGGCACAAAGCCGGCAAACATATTTCAATTCTCGCGCCTTTTCCATAATGTCAAACCCAACAAATCACATTCAACTACAAACACTTAGGATGATGATAATTTTGTATAATAATTTCAGGTAAATTCTTGAAGATATTTTAATATAATTTATTTGAAGAGACACCTTTACAAAACGACGCCGTCGCGTAAAAACAGACGCGAATAAACGAATGAAAGGTTTACGGGCTTACGGCGCACTGACTGAATATAAATATAAATACAAATATATATTACTTCGTTCAGAGCCGGTGGCATTGTTCCAGGATCAAACAAATAATATATTGCAATGTTGGATCGTCCAACTTGGATTTCATTACATCTATACGCATTACTATATAACCAATAAAAAAATGCATTTCTTGCCGCCTTTGGTATATGCAACCATAATAACATATATATTTTTGCTTTTAGCTTTAATTTAATTTTTTGTTTTGTATTTAATTTAAATTGTTTAGCATGTGGCAATACTCGTAGTCATTCACAGTACCATTTTTAATTTAATTTATTTTTTAAGTTTTCTTAGTTTTTTTAGAACCTTACAAGATCCAATGTTTTAAATTAAAAATATTAAATTAAGAAAAACTATATTATATTATAACCTCCAAAATGTGACAATCTGCCAAAATGCAGTAGGATTTACTTATAAAAGAAATTTAATGTCTGTTTTTGGAAAATATAGAAGTGAAAACAATTTCTATTACTAATTGTTATTAAAAACAGCAATTTTAATTATTTCACATAGAATTTTGTCGAACTGTCAAAATTTATATTACTAACGATGCATACGCACCAACGTGAAACCAATGTGAAAAGGAATGCTTAAACGAGAACCTGAAATCTAGATTACAATATTAAATAAAAACAGTAAATTAAATATAAAAACAGTGAGTGGGAATGAGGCTTTACATTTTTGCAATATTCGTTAATTACGTTAAACGCAAAGTGGGAGAAGGAGTCCTCAAATTGTGACAATTGGGTGGAGGGGTCAGAAGCTTTGTAACGTCACATGAAATCTTAAATATAAAAAGTAGTAAATATTGGGCGAAATGCAGCAGATTCGTTCACTGAAAAATGGTGTCGTAAGTTTTCAAAAATTTGCATGACAGCATGATATTTGTGTGACGTAATTTATAGATGACCTCTTAGTTCTAAAACAGCTTTTCTAAACTAGACGCTACAGCCCTATTATCATATACTTAGTTTTAGTTTTAATTTCTTGTTTTAACCTTAAATGTAATTACAATAAATATTGACATAAACTAAAATTAAATATAATAATTTATATTAAATAAGAGATAGAAATTATTATTAAATAAAGTCTCCAAAGTGTGACAAGACATCACAAGGGGTCATAAACAATATAGGCTGTGGAGGTTTAAAGGGAAATAAACATGAAATTTGTGTGACGTAATTTATAAATTCGTAAACCTATACCACAGATACCGACTACAGATATTTATTAAGAGATATATCGTCCCCACCACCAAAAATGTTCAAAATTTGTAAATCAAAATAAACTAATTTGTCGTTCTATTGAAATAGGTGTTAAAGCTAAAATCTAAAAAGAGTTTTATAAAAGAAGTTCGGCCCTGCTTTGATACTGCACAATATACAATGGTACGAATAAGACTTCTGCTTTTAAATTAGCTTAACCTTCAAATAATCATTTAGTTCATTAATTACTTTTATTTTTATCATTAAATTCAACTATTTCATATAGTTTCATTATTAATGATCTAAAATGATGTACAAATATTTGATACAGAAATTACACATTTTAATTACTCTGTGTAAGTGAGATGATAAAGATATATTTAATTTAGAGTCTGCAAAAGCAACCGCCATATTGCGCAAAAAATGAATCAGAAACGTCAAGACTGAAATTAAAATCAATAACTAATTGTTGCTTATAGATGTACTGGTGTAGATGCGGTAAGACAAGATGTAACAACGAGATAAATAATAGAAAATGATTCGCCTTCGTATACTACTATATATACAAACCTTTATTTATTTTGTGTAAAGTATCACAATATGTATACTCTTCGCCTTTTTACGGCAACAATTCTTACACTTTATGAAATAGTATAAATATAACCATTATAATTCTTTATATATAATCCTTTGTTGCGATATTTAAAATACAGGTATATTACTTACAATCCAAATCCATATATCAATATATACTTCAATACTTTTTTATATTTTATTTATTTTTATTTATTTTGTACAACATATAATAATTACAAAATTTGGAAAATTAAATATATATACTATATACTTAAGGAATTAAAATTAATATATACAACTTATTAAACTATATAATTACAAAATATATTAGGAAAATATTCACTAATTATAAATAGACACAAAATTTATAAACATTATTAGATTATGGCAAAATGTTAAATGTCTAAAACCGAAATGATTTAAAATTAAAAATAATGATATATACACATTGATTTTAAATATCTGCCTCTACATACGAGTATATTTAAATTTGTTAATTATATCGATAATTAAATGATACTGTTAACGACCAAAAGTGTTGCTAGATGAAGGAATTGTCAATAACTTTATTACTTCAAATTATTGATAATTGTTGTCGATACGATTATCGTTTATACAAACAGTTAGTAAATTGGGCAGGACCCAGAGTGTACCGACAAGTAAACGCAGCCGACAAACAAAGCTTGATGTTACCGACATCGTAAAAACACTTCAAAAAGGGGTTTAATGACTACTAAGGTTCAAAATATTCTTTTCACTGTTTCAAATAGTACAAATTATAAAATGTTAAAACCCACATATTAATAACCATCTTGTTATCAAAACAGCTCTTTTATTGTCGTCTAAATTCGAATATATTCATTATTTTAGTTGTTGTAATCTTAATTATAAGTAAACTGTACACAATACTAATTTAAACAGTAAGAATTATGGTCAGAAATAGAATCCTTGAAAACACATCACCGTTAACAGAATAAATAACATCATCAAGGTGAATTTGTTTTAAAATTAGTCAGAAATAAATCTGCAGGTATAAAAAAAATGCAGTGACGTACCTGTTACTAATTAATATTGGGGATTTGGTGAAGGCTGAGGTTGCCTATGAGCATAATTTCCTGGAGGATTACCCGTAGAATTTGTCGGATTTTGCCTAGTTTCAGAGGCTGTACCTCTATCACCACCTCGTTGTGGATATTGTGCAGAAGTACCAGTACTTCCCGGAATATTTTTACCAAAATTTTGTGCAGAATTTGAATTTGTAAAATTTCCACCAACACCTCCACCTCCACTCCCTCCAGTACGCGGCGCTGTATTCGATCCATGATACGAACCATAAGATGAATCGTCAGACTGATTAGCTTGTCCGCCTCTGCGACCGCCGTACATTGATTCAGGTCGAGCAGCCCGGTTAAATTTAGGATTGTCTTCTCGGCTTTCAAATTCTTTATTCATTACAGTAGCATTACCTCCTGTTGGATTAGCTCTAGTTCCATAAATACCAGTTGAAGCTGCTTGGTTGTAACCTTGGCTATCTGATCGTGTAGCTACACCTGCTGCCACACCGCGGACACCGTATATACCTTCTGATCTTTGCTGCATTTGGTTTTGTACGTTTTGGTTCTGGACATGGGCTTGATTTTGTGGTTGATTCAAACGCATGGGGTATAAAGATTGTGCTGGAACTAATGGTCCAGGCCTGACGGCAATATCACGATTAAGCGCAGAACTTGATTTTGTGTAGACTGATTGGGAACGATTTAAATTTGCTCTGGTTAATGGAGGAGATTTACAGTAGAGTGATTTTGTACCCCCGTATAATGGTTCACCGCGGTCTAATTTGGAAGCTGCTGAGTAGAGACCTGAACCTGCCAAACTTGCACAGTAGCCACTTGGTCCTGCGAAGATTAAACAATGAATTAATACTTTTCATTAATCATATTTATAATTTTACATTAGAAAAGCACTTACGCGGTGCAGTACCAGTTCCAGAAGCTGGTCTGTATGTGTTGTAAGTTGATCCATGGAATTTTGGTTGTGTTGGTTTATCCAAATCGTCGTAATTATCTTCATCAGAATTAATACTGGATGAATCGCCATCGATAGATTCCTTAGGGTAGCGCTGTTGTCTATTTGGGTTGCATAGATATTCGTAGACCAATCCAGAGATAACGCCTCCAACGAGGGGGCCAATCCAGTACACCCAATGGTTATCCCATTTGCTTAGAACCAAACAGGGACCAAGAGATCGAGCTGGATTCAAATACGGCATCTGTGGACAAAATTATATATCAATTTATAAAAAAAAAACATTATCGTGAAGTGGAGCCCGAAGTTTAAAGGGCTTGCGCCCTCATTTTTTAGTGGTCGATTTTTCAGTTGTTGATTGAAATTGGTGTTAATAAATGTGTATTGACGTGTCTATTTTATTAAATATCTAAATGTTGACGGAGATATAGCAATTAAAAATTTGAATTGTACTTTTAGCGCTAGAGATGTCGGCCATTTGTATGACGTAAAATACATTGTATACGTCAGTTATTTGTTGATTAGGTCAGTGCTATGGTAATGTTTTCTAGCTGTTAGTAGTCGAAATATTCAAGTCAAGTCAAACAATAATAAGTTCTTATTTTATTTAACCCTGTTACGGCAGACATAATATTGAAATTTTATTGTTCCTCGAAATAGATGTAAATAATATTTGATATTTTGATATATAAACACATATAGCAGAGATTTATGAGCTGTAAGGTTGGTAACCTGTAAAGTTGTCAGAGTTCTGTCAAGAATATATCTCTTTTACGCTCTATTGTATAAAGGAGATAGCAAATAGCGGTGGTGAGATCACATGCATTTGGAATGTGTACAAAGTTGAATCCCTTTAATAATTAAAGAGACACAATGATTTTTTTAATTGTTAATATCTCCTAACATATAAGGAGTTATTAAAAAATAATTGAACATTTGAGGTTCTAGTAACCCACTTTATCAATATACAGGACAATTTTATAGAAATTAAGACAAGGGACACAAGCTCATTCGGGTCTACATGTTATAAAGAGATATTTAGTTCCGCTAAGAACACATAGGGCATATGCAAACTCCTGAATAAATTAAATTCTAATTAAAATCCTGGTATCCCGTGCGGTGGAACAAGTAAGAACATGCTACAAGTAAATTACTGAGCCATAAAAACGGGCAGCTGTTTTTATTTAACAAAGATATTTTGAAAAAAGAAACACCATTAATCTATTAAGAATTATTATGTTAATTTGCTATGTAATATGCCAGAATATTTCGAACTATTATTATATTTCCAATAGTGGCCTTATTCATGTGATCCGAGAATTTGATGTAATTCTGATACTATCATTAAACTTGAAAGTTTGAGAGCCATTTCGTTCAGTAAATCTAGACATTCATGTAAGGATAACACGAAAAAGTAAACTGATTTAAAAGCAGATAAAACTTGTAAAGGAAACGGACTTATTTTATGCATTAGTATTAGTATTACCTAACTATACAGTGAAATACAAGGAACAAAACAAAATTGTACCAGTTTTATGAAATTCACAGGTATAAAAATTTTATTGTGACTACCCTCAAGTTTCTTTTGTGATTATTTTAAATTTACAGGATGAAAAGAAACGTTTTCTGAATTCAAATAATAAAAAAATAAAGATTTACGGTTTTCAAATAAATAATTTTATGTTAACCATGCTTACCAATCTTTGAAAACATAAAAATAATTGGTACAATATTGTTGAAAATTACGGTTAATCTTCTTAAAAATATTTAGCTAGAATGGGCTTGTGTCCTATGTCTTAATTTCTATAAAAGTGTACTATATATTGATAAAGTGGGTTACTAGAACCTCAAATGTCCAATTATTTTTTAATAACTCCTTATATGTTAAGAGATATTAACAATTAAAAAAGTCATTTTCGTCTCTTTAATTATTAAAGGGATTCAACGTTGTACACATTCCAAGTGCATGGGACATCACAATCCTTGGGTAAGGTTACCAACCTTACAGCTCATAAATCTCTACTATATGTATTTATATATCGAAATATCAAATATTATTTACAGCTATTTCAAGGAATAATAAAATTTAAATATAATGTCTGCCTTAGCAGGGTTAAATAAAATAAAAACTGATTATTCTTTGACTACCAATAGCTACAAAACATTATCACAGCACTGACCTACTCAACAAATAACTGACGTTAAAATGCATTTCACGTCATACAAATATGGTCGACCATTTCTAGCGCTAAAACTACAATTCAAACTTTTAATTGCTATATCTTCGTCAATATTTAGATATTTAATAAAATGGACACACCAATACACATTTATTAACATCAATTTCAATCAACAATTCAACATTGATTTGTTTTATTATGCAGGATGTGGACTACCGGATTGTAATGGTTTTTAATGTAAGCGTTTTCTAGACTAGAGGTAACTAATACTAAATTCTTTGTTTTTATATATATATTCTACTCTGTCAAATAACCATTCGTTCTTTACGCTGAAATCTGGCTCTACTGAAACAGTTGGTTGATCCTTAATTATCTTTTAAACATTTTAATTACAAAACATGTACAGTACAGATCTTGGCCTTCTTGTTACTGTTGCAACCAAGTCTCCTTTACGTTCACGGTCGTCGGCGGACAGTAGTTGATATACGTATAGTTTTTTTTTTAAATATATATACATTTTTTTAATTGAAAGGCCACGGTTTGCACCTGCCGTTCAGGTATGCGTTTGCAGTGTATAGTGCATAGGACTCGCTGTGTTCGGCCAACCGATTTAAACACATTTTACGTCCAGCAATACTAAATCCAGTCTTTGCTTGCATTCAAAACTGTGTATATATATTTTTAACAATAAGCCAAATCTAAATTATTCGCCCTTAGGTTTCTTGACCTATTTTTTATGAGGATATATTGATACTTTATTGAGGGATATGTTAATTGCTTTTACTTATTTTTATTTAAAATGTGAACCTATTTTATTCCGAATAATCTCGATCTGACACATATTGGTACTGCACTTAAGCCTCATTCCCACTCACTGTTTTGATATTTAATTTACTGTTTTTATTTAATATTGTAATATAGATTTCAGGTTCTCGCTTAAGCATTTCTTTTCACATTTGTGTTTTAATTTAAGTTTAGTTAATTCAGTAGGTGCGTATGCATCGTTAGTAATATACATTTTGACAGTTCGACAAAAATTAATGTGAAATAATTTAAATTGCTGTTATTAATAACAATTAGTAACATAAATTGTTTTCTCTTCTATAGTTTTTAAAAAACTGACATTAAACTTCTTTTATAAGTAAATCCTACTG
The DNA here is from genome assembly GCA_963678705.1 of Panorpa germanica. Classification (NCBI taxonomy): domain Eukaryota; kingdom Metazoa; phylum Arthropoda; class Insecta; order Mecoptera; family Panorpidae; genus Panorpa; species Panorpa germanica. The sequence continues at coordinate 11,159,210 of OY783221.1, forward strand.
CATTTTGACAAATTGTCACATTTTGGAGGTTATAATATTATATAGTTTTTTTTAATTTAATATTATTTATTTAAAACATTGGTTCTAAGAAAGCTTAAAGAATAAATTAAATTAATTAGCATATTGCCATATGCTAAACAATTTAAATTAAATACAAGATACAAAATCAAATTAAAGCAGTGAGTGGGAATGATACTTTATAGTTATCGCAATTGATAGTTAGTCCCAAGTTCCTAACTAGTCCTAAGTTGGACAAAGATATAGCAATTAAATATTTGAATTGTAGTTTTAGCGCTAGAGATGTCAGCCGTTTGTATGACGTAAAATGCATTGTATACGTCAGTTATTTGTTGATTAGGTCAGTGCTGTGGTAATGTTTTGTAGCTGTTGGTAGTCGAAATATTCAAGTAAAGTCAAAGAATAAGTTTTTATTTTATTTAACCCTGTTACGGCAGACATAATATTGAAATTATATTGTTCCTCGAACTAGCTAAATAATATAGTAAATAATATTTGATATTTTGATATATAAACACATACAGTCCTAAGTTAGACTAACTATTGCGATAATTATGAGTACAGCAACCGACCTTAGTGGTATTAGGCCTGTTTAGTTAGTTATTAGTGAAGCCTTAAAATATGACATATTTTGTTTAGAAACACTCAAATTTGAGGCCTTAGATTGTAGTTTTACTATTATCCATACGTACATAAAAATAAAAAAAAATACTAACCGAGACAAAGCTGCAGGCACTATAAGCTGCACCAATTGTAAGAGCAGAATGTCCTAGTAATTTTCTAGAAGGTTCCATAGCAGCGAAATAGGAAAAGACGACAATAAAAGTTAAGGTACACTCAACACCAAAACGTTCCCAAGCTGCTAAGGAGGCTGTATGAGTAATGGCTGCTTGCAAATTGCCCTGATACCCAGGTACGGTCCATCTGAAATAAAATTAATAAATATTAAAATGAAAATCAACGACGGTAAAAGTGCATTTTTATGAATTATTTTGTAAGTCGAATTTCAAATTATTCTTCAGGTGACGTCATACGTCATAGTGTATTTTTTAATAGCCTTTGTATTTTTTTAATTTATGAATTCTTCACATAACTATTGCTGTATGTCTTCATAGACAGAAAGCATTATCTCCTGATTTAATAAAAAATATACTAATTTAAACGTATACCGCTGCCAAGTTCTATTCAATAAATTCAATGCGTTGTTTACGTGTCATGAGATTATCTCTGGTCATGAGGGGTAGTGGTGATGCATAGATATTTGCAAGATGTAACACTTATATAATTAAAGTTCTAGAACGCAGAACTTTTAAGCCTTATTCCCACTCACTGTTTTAATATTTAATCTATGTTCTTATTTAAAATTTTAATCTAGATTTCAGGTTTTCAGAATAAGCCTCCTTGCCACATTCGTGTTTTAATTTGAGGTTAGTTAATTTAATTGATGCGCTGTTGGTAATAAAATTTTGACAGTTCGACAGTTGGATAAAGTTGAATGTGGAATAATTAAAATTCCTGATTTTAATAACAATGGGCTTGTGTCCTCATTTTTTAGTGGTCGATTTTTCAATTGTTGATTGAAATTGATGTTAATAAATGTGTATTGGCGTGTCTATTTTATTAAATATCTAAATATTGACGGAGATATAGCAATTAAAAGTTTGAATTGTAGTTTTAGCGCTAGAAATGGTCGGCCGTATTTGTATGACGTGAAATGCATTTTAACATCAGTTATTTGTTGAGTAGGTCAGTGCTGTGGTAATGTTCTGTAGCTGTTGGTAGTCAAATAATCAAGTCAAATCAAAGAATAATAAGTTTTTATTTTATTTAACCCTGTTACGGCAGACATAATATTGAAATTTTATTGTTCCTTGAAATAGCTGTAAATAATATTTGATATTTTGATATATAAATACATATAGCAGAGATTTATGAGCTGTAAGTTTGGTAACCTTACACAAGGATTGTGATGTCACATGCACTTGGAATGTGTACAACGTTGAATCCCTTTAATAATTAAAGAGACAAAATGACTTTTTTAATTGTTAATATCTCTTAACATATAAGGAGTTATTAAAAAATAATTGAACATTTGAGGTTCTAGTAACCCACTTTATCAATATATAGTACAGTTTTATAGAAATTAAGACATAGGACACAAGCCCATTATTAATAGAAATTGTGGTTACTTCTTTATTTTTGACAAACTGACATTGAACTTCTTTTAAAAATAAATCTTACTGCATTTGAACAGATTGTCACATTTTGGAGGTTATAATGTAATATAGTTTTTTGTTAGGTTCTAAAAAAAACACAGAAAACGTAAATTAAATAGTAAATTAGTGCAGGGAATGAATACGTATTTTCCTATATGCTATACAATTTAAAAACAAATTTACTGGAGTGGTACTTAAGGTAAAATATTAAAAAAATATCTGAATGCTTGTTGAGTTACAGTCAATTTAAAATGAATAAACAGATTTTACTTTCTCTCCAGACACCCTGTATAAATATCACGTACACATGTTCTCCAAATAAAGAGAATCTTTTTCTTTAGTAAATAATTGACTGATAAGTATATGTTATCAAGAAACCGCAGACACTGACGTAGATATCTCATCATGAATGAAAACGAAGAGTTAAAAGCACGAGAAACCACAAGGACCAGAAATCTGCCAGCAATGCATTGCGTTAAGTTTCCGTGGGAATATTCTCTCAGCCTATTGTTCAATATATTGGAGTACATATAATTTTCCATATAACAAAACTTATTGGTTATATCTTATTGTATTTAAATAAATTATAGTGTATTAACTTTTAAAATAAAGTATACATAATTCTACCATGCTTAAAAAATTGATTTATCACTTTCTTATTTGTTAGTATCAGATTGTTATTATTTCTATATTATTTTTTGTATTATATCTAAAAGTAAAAGTTCTTTTTTTGGATTTTAATGATATAATACTTGGGGTTAATAAGTAGTGCTACTATAGCTTCATGGTTTGAATTTGGTGCATTTAGTTTTCAATTTTTTTCTTGTCATAGAACTAGAGTGAATGAAATCGACAAAAGTGTGATATTCTATAAAATATATATGCAATGTTTCAATTTAATTTCGTATACTATGTTTGTCTTTAAACCCGGCACTTGCTAGGATAATGAAATTGTTTTCCGGATATTTATATATCGTATGCACAGGTTGAGAATGTACGTGAACACTTCAAATACATATTTTAAACGTTTGCATTTTTATCTAAAGTGATTTATCTTTGTTCAATGTGTTTATATGGTTCCTTTTCCTTAGAAATAACTGACTTATAAGTAAATTATTATTTTAAAAGTTCCCCCCTGTCCTCACTATATATACAAAAGAAAACATAACCTTACTTTTGTAATAACAGCTCAATTCATGTTCATGTTTCAATTTGATCGAACGCACTTGTCCGTTTAAAAATCGTGATAAAATTTTCCCACATTAAATTTAAACCCACGTTCAATACAAAAGTTTACAACGAGATCCTGCCCCATTTCGTGGAGACAAAGAGATACTTATTGCAAATTACCAACCCTCTAGATCAGCAATTCAAGCGTTCAGCACGCCTTCCACGAATTAAAATGGGGGAGGAGACAAGGGGTTATGTGTATGGGATATATCGGCACTGATACGACATCGCGAGACTTCGCTAGGGTTGTGGTCGTTTGACTTTATGCTCCAATTAATCTATTAATGGATTAATCGTAAATTACCATCGGATGCTGTCAGATAGGCATCTGCAACATGTGAAGGATTTCTCATGATCCGGAAAGTTCAATGACAGATTAAACTTTCATTATTTGGTACAGTCGTTTACTTTATAAGGATATTTAAAAAAAGGATATTTTCGAAAATATTTTTTGACGACACAGTTAATATATAATTATTTGTATAATTACTACATAATTTAGAGAATACTTTGTGAAATTTTCATAAATAAATATCAAGAAATGAGTCATTGACAGCGAATCTCCGCAGACGTCACAAAAATTTCCCTCCCTCATAATTCATCACTGGATTATTTAAAACCAAAAAACGAAAATGATTTCATTAGTTGATAAGTTTCTGCAGGTAATTCTATCGAGTTGTTTTTCTTCATTTTTTACAGCACTTAGAAGTCAAAATACCGATTTTTCATGAAAAAATCAGAAAGTTTGTTAGTTGAAATTAAAAAAAAAACTCGACAGCACTACCTCGGCATTTATGTAAAGAAAGAATATGCAAAATTTCATAAGGATCGGTGCAGTAGATTTTGAGCAGATTCAGAGGGCACCGACTCTGAAAAAGATAAGTGTGAGAAAAACGCGTTTAAAAGTTTCAAAGAAAGACGAAACCAGCCCAGAGAGGTGAAGACTTAAAACTCTATATCTACGACAGTTTTACTCCAATCGACTTCAAATTTTCGCACAATAAACTTAATATGTTGTACATTAATATAAAGAAATAACAAAAAAATTAAACATTACTGCCCCATCAAGTTAACTATTCCATGGATGTAAGGCAACATCCTTCATTCATCCTTTGTAAAAGAAAATTATGCTAAACTCTGTAAATAATAAAACATAACATCAGGTAAAACATATTACGTGAATTTATGTTTTATGTTTAGCGGGCTACTATAAATCGTAGCCATAAAAAAGCTCCATTTGTTTATTGATAAAATGTCTTCCAAATACATGTTTTTAATTCAATAAAAAATAGTTCACTTTTTTAAGCACCCTCTTAATCCATAACCCGTATGTCCACAATTAAATTACGTTTAATTTTCTATAACACAAATTAAATTTAAAGTGTGCTTAAATATAAAACGCATATCTGTTACACTTGACACATGTTTGTAAGTTTAAAATGGGTGGCTGATAGAGAGAATGGAGTAGGGGGAGGGGATGTTGATGTACATGTGAACAAGTGAATTTCAATTTGAATTATATAGGGGTCGCGGTTATGAATATGTGATTCTTGTAAAGTCAGAGAACGTGAACCTAAAATTTATTTTAAAAAAATGATTAAGGGAACATTTTTAGACCCGTAATCCCAGTTTGTTGGTACTTGAATGTATAGAAAAAATGTAACAAAACTAAAATTAAAAAATATATATTGTATTATAACCTCCAAAATGCAACAATTTGTCAAAATACATAAAGATTTATATTTAAAAGAAGTTCAATGTCAGTTTATCAAAAATAAAAAAATAAAAACATTTTCTATTACTAATTGTTATTAAAAACAGCAATTTTAATTATTGCACATTTAATATTGTCCAACTGTCCGCATACAACCCATGCGCACCAACTAAATTAACTAAATTCAAATTAAAACAAGAAATACTTATTCTGAAAACCAGAAATTTAGATTAAAATATTAAACGAAAACAGCAAATTAAATATCAAAACAATGAGTGAGAATGAGGCTTTAAATATAAAATTTTGGTTTTATTAGTATAGAATAATAAATATATAAATCAGAATAAAATTTAGAATGAATATTATTAATTTAGAGCTCCAAAATAAAATTCTTCTGAAATCAGAAATTCAAAATTGCAATCTATACGTGTAGTCGTATATACGATATAAAATGCTAAACAAGTATGCTTGTGAAAGAGCAATAAAATATGAGGAGAAAATGAGCAGTGCTGAAAGCAAAATTTTAAAGAAAATAAGGGAGGAAAGACAAACAAATAAGGAGATACAACAACAGGAAAGAATGGGAAAAATCGAGAAAAGCAATTACAATACAAGATATAAAAGGATTTGGGAAAATAATATACCTCAGTACTTAATAGAAAAAGACATAAAAAACATAAGAAGGACAGCAAGGTTTAGATTGGGAAATGAGGAAAAAGGAAACAGATACTGGGAAAGAAGTGAGGAAAGAATGTGCGGAACGGAGGACGAAACACTGGAGGACATTAAGTTTGATTGTAAGGAAAAAGTAGGGAATGAGATGAATATTGGGCAGCTCTTAAAAGGGGGCAAGAAAGGGAACAGATGGATGGCAGAAATAATTAGAAGAAGGAAGGCAAAAGCTTTTTAAATCTTTTTAAGGCAGAAGAATGTAATGCCGAAAGTAAAGGGAAGAGGTGGATGGCGGAGATAGAGAAAAAAAAAACTAGGAAAGAGAAGGAATGGCAGGGTAGAAACAGGAGGGACAGTAGCAGGAGGAGCGAAGCAGTAGCAGTTTTGTTTTTATTTTTATAAGGAATTTTATATATATATTTTTTTTTTTTCGTTTGAAAAAAAAAATGAGAATGTTTAGATTTAATAAGGACCAAAATTGAATTAAGCACAATGACATGTATATAAATGAGTTAAGGCACAAGAATGTAGTGCCAAATGGCAAAAACATAAAAAAAAAAAAAAAATAATAAATAATAACAAGTATGCTAAACATAGTTGATAAAAATTACTACGTGATCAAAATGTTGGTGTTACATGCATATCATCAGTATGTCATCAACGAGAGGGTACTTTTTAGTATCACAAGGGATGCAAGTTTTGCGGTTGATATCAATAAATCGGGTGGTTACGCTGTAAGGGGTGAAAATCAGAATATTTGTAATACGTTAGGGGTGGCGATTCCTACTGATATGATAGCCATTGTGATAACTCACTTAAATATAAGGATATGTATATATATATATATATATACATATATATATATATATATATATATATATATATATATATATCCTTACTGTAAAAGATCCATGATGTTTTGTAAATGGTGCTCTTATTAAAACCATGTTAAATCTTTTAGCGGCAAAGAAATCTCCATCAGCCAGATGTTACGTAAGGTATATAGCACACGAACAGATCTCGATACAAAATTTTTAAATGCGGTAAGCATTTGTTAAAGATAAAATAATCAATTTTCATCCATATGCTAAACAAAGTTTATTTATTTAACATTACCAAAATTAATTAATTAAATTAAGACAATTATTATTTTCTTTTATTAATTTCAATAAGGGCCGGTTTTATGGTTTTCTATTTACTTCGGGGATTATGAAACCCGGAGTTAGTTTAGTTCGGTACTTATTTTTGTATCGGGTTTTATTATTCAATTTAATTCCGTGTTAGTTAATACTGAAACAAAGTAAATAAACCGTAACGTAAACCATTCATTCTACGGCAAGTGGTACGTAGATTTAAAAGTTTATGAAATTCGAATATTTGTTTACATTAGTAAACCCAAGATAATGCCAGATTCAGTTTAATTATTGTTTTAAAAATGTCTGACAAGAGAGCACGTACGTTTAATTTTACTATTGAGGATTGCCAAGCCCTAATTGATGCGGTTATGCTGAAATCGTCAATACAGTTGCCTTTTGGAAGCGAATGTCATTTAAGTCATGCAAATAATTTGGTCTTGGCTTAATTACTTGCTTATTTCTCAACTTAGTACTATATTTATATAATAGCTGATCTTCCTCATCATCTGTTATTGATAATTGATTATGGTCACCCGCAAATAATAAAGAATTCATAATAAATAATTTAATTTATTAATATTATAACCTGAATAATGCTGCATAATGACAACTAAAATATTATAATAATGAGATCTAAATTGGCTGAGATAGCATGATATTTTATCTCTGTTGCACACTTATTCCGGGTTATCATATTTAAACCTTGATTTATGACGGGATATGTTACTCCGCGATTTTAGTTCCGAGTTAGCGTTAATCCTTGATGATAAAACCCATTTTTCGTTTAATTCGAGGGTTAGCTATTTAGTTCGGTAGTAAGACGAACCATAAAACCGGGCCTAAGTAAAACGTACTTAAATAATTCTAAAAAATACATATTTATATTTAAAAGTGAAATATATTTAAAATGGACAAAACCTAAAAGCAAAAGCTACATAGAAACCTTCAGGTTATTTTTTTATAAATATTTGTTGAACTATAATTAACTGTGACAATTTTCGTTAGTGAAATACAGTCTTTAGGGTTGTTACCATAAAGAAGACCATTATAATAATAAGGATCTCGAGACAGCGGCAGAAGCTGGAAGAGTGTGGAGCCTGTGATACGTACGAGGGTTAGGGGGACGAGGGACGGGAGCTGGGTCTATCACCCTAAGGCTCAGCGCCCTTACATTTTAGTCTTGCAGCTGGTGCGGGTGTCATATTCTCTTTACAAAAATCCTTACGTCTTTCCCCTGCCCTTCTCCACCCTCTTCGCATCCTCCTTCATCAATTTATTTTCTTTTCTTTAAAAACTAAATACCAACCACGTGTTGAAACAGATTGAAGATTTTTGTGCCAGGTGTTTTATATTTTTATAAAATATTTGCTTATAGAGATAATTTTTATTTTTAAAAAGATTTTTATTTTATTATATATACAGTAAAACGCACCCACGCATCTTGCTGAATTGTTAACACACGTGGCTGAAGTGTGTGCGTAGAAACTAGAAAATAATGGTTCCGAAACACATGGACGTTCATGACACTTATAGCGTAGGTCATCACTTTACTGTCTTAGGGTCGATATCTAACTGAGGTTTCCAGTAAACATTTTGGAGTCACTTTGACATCATATTTAAGATGCGTATGTAATTTTTGTAATGAAACAATTCAATTTGAAGTCACTTGTTCAGGAGAAATGTCAGTGATATGAACTACAAATGACAAAATCACTTCATCTGGCCTCACTACCGTACCAGTATTGAATGAATTTGCAAAATACACCAATAAAGTGTAACAGAGACACATATATCTTGTTTCCTTTTCAGTGATTCTGGTGAAATGAATGTGAAATTTTATCTCTACTAAAATAAATATTTTCAAATGTAAAAGAGACAACAAATATATCTCTATTTAAATATATGATGTTGGAAAGAGAAATAATATTCTTATAAAATAATGCTGCCATTTTTTTCATAGGTGACATCTATCTTGAATTGATTTTTCATCAGGAATTTCATCTAGCTATTTCATTTCACCAAAATGTTTACTGGGTTATTCTAAACCTTGGTTGATAATTTTCTTACTCACAACATAACTGCAGCTTAACCAACAAAAATTACGCCATAACTAAATATTAACTAACTATCAGACATTAGTTTTGTACGAGGTATTACTATAGAAACCGTAAAACCTCTTAAAACCGGCTTAAGATAGTTTTGTCTGGCACAAAAGTCGAGACTGTGTTAGGACATTTCTTCGGTTTTAATTTTTGAATTTTAATTACTTAAATCCATCAACTTTTTCAACATATTTTATATCTAATTTATAACACATGTAACACAAGAACGCTGTCACTTGTTAACTTTTTACTCTCAGTACAGAAAGCACTGAGACTTGACATTAGATTTGTTTACACTAACCTACAAATGTATTAATTTATTTGTTTAATGTCATATGATCTGTGCTGTAATTTAATTCAAATATATTTTTATGTATTATCGATATATTGTACTTTATTCTGCATTTTGAATTAAGCGTGAGGATATATTGCAAAATTTGTGTCTCAGTATCAACTGTTTCCTTCTGACTTGTAGCTTACTGTGAACACGTTTTCTCCCACACGACCATAAAAAGTAGTTACCATCCCAACTTCATCTTAAGACAGATTAGTCGCATTCTAACATGTTCCCATTGCACTTACAGACTCAGGACTGTCTTAAGACAATATATAAATATGTATTTATAATTTTTATATAATTTTAAATTTGAACCACCGCTGTTAAATAATTACAAGCTAGAAATGTTCGAAGTCAATGTAAAACCATGCCCATGATTTCTAAAATCGTTTATAGCAATTACCCATATAATTGAATGCTTGAAAAAAACACGAGGCCAGCTTAAATGTAGGTTGTACCCAGGCAACGACAGCTGCAATAATTTACCAGATAAACTGAAGAGTGCGAAGAACATTGATCTCCTTGCCTGGGCTCGGGTTTCGGTGGTTGGACCACGCACAGACCTACTCAGTCCACATCCCAATGTAGCGGAAGTCTTTCGACATGGACCTGTACCTGGACCTGGACATATCTCGGCGTGAGGGGAGCTAAGGGGAGACTATCTCAATACGCCAGGTGGTGTCTTTATTCATTTTGATTGTTTCTTGTTGATATTCTTTTGTAACAATTTTATACAGAGAAATTTCTATTCAAACCAAGGCTGGTAAAACGTGATTATTGGGTACGTGCGTATTTAATAAGATTAACTGTGATTTGTTAAATTTGGATTAGATGCAAAAAATGGTAAAATATAGTCACGTTCCTATTGTTAAATATGATCTAAGGGTCTTTCAGGTATAAGCGTGTTAGAATTATATACATTCCTGTTTTTTTCATAATCTTCTTATTATGTCCGAAAAAACCCATCAGATTTCGTGTATAATGGTTAGAGTCCACTACTCAACATGGAAAGCAGTCAACGCATTGAATTTATCGAATGAAACGTGGAAGAATATTTAAAGTTTTGATTAGCATCCATAAATTACGTCATACAAATTTCATGATTTTTAACTCCCCGTCCCTATGTCACACATTTCAAAAAAAAAAAAATATTTTTAGTCTTATTATTATATTCTTTTTAAGTCTAATTTTAGGTTAGATGTGTTATCACAAATTCAATGACTCCTCGTCCCCCCAAATCACATCTTATCACACTTTCCCTCTGGTTTGTGTGTGACGTAATTAATGGATGGCCCCTTAGGTTCTTCTTAATTAAAGGAATACAGTTTTAGTACATATTTATTTTAATGTTTTATTTCATTTGAAAAATAATGTTAGGCTATAAACCTATAAAGTTTGGATATATTTTGAATTTATTATGAGAGGAGAGGAGTGACACTTTTTGATTAACTCTAATTATCATTAAAACAATGACTTCAAGATAGATATTTATCAACAAATTGTTGATCAACATTAAGTATAATCAGTATTTGTTAGTTCATCTTATTAAAACAACAAATCAAAACAAAACAAGTCCTGGCAGGTGCATTGTAGAGCACGTAACATGGAGTAGTGCGGCCCCCCTCAGGCCATCACAACTTTGTGCAGCTGCCGACTTGTTTACCGACACTGCCTTAGTTGTAATCAGGTATCCCAAGTGAACAATTTTATTTATTAGTTGGAGAGTTGCAAATATTTTTATTTATATCATAAAGACGGTATCAGATATAAAATATTACTGATATCGTTAACTTTATTGTAAAGATACATGTTAATTATTTACTGTATAATAGAATATATCTTTTTAAGGAGCTAGGATAATGAAAGGGACTATCATATAAACGATTGTGGACGAGGAGGATACTGAAGTATCAAAAAAAAAAACAAAGACACAGGATGATGCAAGGTTCAAGATGGGGAATAAAGAGAAAGGTTGTAAGTACTGGAGGAGTGAGGAGAAAGTATGCAGGATGTGCGGAGAAGAGGAGGAAACGCTGCAGCATTTTATGAGTAGATTAAAAAGATATGTGGAAAGTGAAAAATGCGTAGAGGAACTATTGCTAACAGAGAAGGAAGAAGAAGATGAATGGCAGAAATTAGGAGGAAGAGGAAGACGAGGACAAAGCAATGACTTGGAAGGATGATAGTAATGCAGAGATATGTTTTGTTTTTTTAATTCGTTTTGTTGTTTCTTATTTTGATGTTAGTAAGAATGCATGTATATCAAAGAATGTAAGGCCAAGGAATTGGTAGTGTACTTTTCTAGCTTATATGTCTTAACTTAAAATTTTGATTTAAAAACGACATTTCTCCAGATTCTTCATATAGTTTGCACTGAGTATTTTCTGTCTCACACGCTAGACGATGTATCGCACATTCCATAGTAGTTATATTGAGCAGCTACGTGCGTTGTGGAGAGCACACGGGGAATATTTCTTCGAGCGAAAATAAGTTTTAAATTATTCGGCATAGAGATTAAGTTGATTCCTTCCAACTTCCTAAGTATAAAGTCAGTATGTAATTGAAGTATTATATGATATTTTGTGATTTTTTTTTTCTTTTTCAAGTTATAAATATTTGGTAGTGCAGCGCACGAGTGCACTAAAGGTACAGCCGCCTCTGGTCGTGACTTTTCGTCCCTGTTTTACAACAGACATCTAAAAGCAATTGACTACTTGTCACTAAAAGAAACAGAATTTTAATTTCTCTGTTCGACAGAATACACAAAAAATTTAACGAAAATGATTCTTTACTTTTATAAGACGTAAACCCCCAAGAAAACAGACGCCCTTAATACAATAATTGAATCAAGAAGACAACGATGTAATTTACAAATTTAATCACAGAAAATTCCCATCGTAAATATCAAAAATTCGTAAGAGAATTTTACGTATAAGATTTTTTATACAAAATATTTTCTTTACTTTCTAAGGATTTTAAAGGATTGAAAAACTAATTTTCAAGGATTTGCGTTATATTTACAACTTCAGTATGGTTATAAATAGAAAATGTTATTGAAGACGTGCAGAACAAGATATCCCTACGTCGAAAAAGTCACGACGGGCTGAAGGATATTGACTCAGCTCGGTGTTATTGGTTTTAGAGAATAAAGGTTTAAAGACGGATCGGATCCTTCAAGAGTCTTGAATATTACGTTGATGCAAGCTACTAACAGAGGTTTAAGTAAATAAAAGCCGAAGGACTTAGATACAGTGCAGCAAAGCAAGTCCAGTGCAAATATCGACAGACTAGAATCAGGACCAAGCTAAAGTAAGAAGACTTTAGTCTTTTGAAATATTATTTTTCAAATAACAAGACCTTAGTTAACGTTAATATAACACAATTTAAGTAATTATAAAATTAAAATTGTAATTAATTAACTAAAAACATGCAGCATCTATTTTAACTGCCGCCACCAACCACCAACGTTTTGCGCTCTGGTGGAAGATCTTCAAAGCTTAAGAAATATTTCTCACGAGTCAAATTAAGTTCTCAGAAAGAAAACAAAATACTGTGTACTTTGTTTTTTAAGGAGGCAAATGCCCGAATTCATCAACATAATCAATTGGTCTTAATAGGATTGTTATAAATACTTTTCTACTGTTTCTTGAATATTTGACGTCACAGTATTAAAGTCTATGGAATAATAGGTAATCGAATTTGGTTGTTCTCATTTACCAACTGCACAATATAGAGGTAGTTGTTAATGGTATATGCGGTTTAAATGTGCATTCTTATACCTAAACACAGTCAAGTAAATGTAATATTTATTTAACTCAAAAAGTTTACCTTTTACATTTGCGTAGGCCTTAAATAATAGAAGATTACATAACAAAAGTTACCTTTCGATATAAAATTATGTTTTCTGACGTTAATAAAACTTTTTAAACAAAATTTAAGATAGTCAAAGATTTTTTATGTCCTTTACATTTATTTTACTTCTATGTCACAAAATTTTAATAAACATAAGTTCTTTTACAGTTTGAGGTATAAACAAAGAAGCCTAGTATACTTTTTAGGTCACTTTGACATCATATTGAAGATGCGTATGGTTTTTTTGTCATGAAACAATTCAATTTGATTTCACTCGTTTAAGGAAAAGTCAGTGATATAAAATACAAATGATAAAATCACTGCCATACTAGTATTGAATGAAGTTATAAACACACCATTACAGTGTAACAGAGAAATGTTGGAAAGAGAAAGAATATTCTTATGAAAAGATTCTGATAATTTTATTTTCATAGATGACACTTATCTGAAATCTGAGTTACTGGAACTTCACCTAGCTATGCCATTTCACCAAAATGTTTCCTGGAAAGTAATTCATTCGAAATAATGAAGGTAGTAAACTTTCTTGACGGCAAAGAATTACATTAATTATAAATTATAAAGCTTTTGAAGATTAAAGAAATAAAGTCCCATCATAATATTCCGAGTTATTAAAATATATCTGAACATTTAAGGTTCTGATAGTCAATTTTATTAATACAGAGTACAATTTAATAGAAATTTAAACATGATTTACTAATGTATAAAAAGGTAACTTGCTTGTCATATAGAACAATGCACGTTTAACACTTGGTAGCTTACTGCAAGCTAATGCAAGTGTTACAATATGTTACAATTTCTACCCGAGCACAATTCCATTGTAGCGATTTTTTTTAGATGGACTAAGCTTTTGGTCCCGTGCTTCCTTAACTGACTGTAAACACATAAAATGATTAAAACAACATTCCGTATTTATTGAAAATGTTTACCAACAGCAGCTATAATGAACTGACTAACTGGCTTAATGTAGAGTCAACTTAGTTATTTTATTAGTGTTTGGATGTTTTTAACATGGAAAAATAACACATTTAATTTCTCACGGCTCTAAGATTATTTAAAACATTCATCACAGATGGCGACACAGTTATCTTGATGTAAAATGGCATTTAGAAAATGTGATGACTTAAAATAACTTAAATTGTATCCAGTTACAATCAACGTAGCCCTTTTCTTACAAACATTTTTTCGTATCGTAGTAATGTCGAATATGACTTGGATTTGTGTAAGACTTTTCGAAGCACGTTCTAAGTCACAGGTAGAAAATATATTTGTTTACGATCAGGAAAAGAAATTTCGTATTTTAAAGGTAGGTTTTTTGAGGGAGCTATGTAGAAGCTTATTGGTTGAAATCTAAGTAGGCGTGGTTTTGCTTCTGAAACTTTTGCCTTAGTTTTCGATCAGAAACGCCGTCGAAACGAACACGCTTTTTCTTGTTGTCCGTAAGCAACTCTATATCGCTCAAATGTCGGTTCAGATAATAAGTCATGTCTGAGAATATCGTATTCGAATCCAAATTGTTTGTAGAGTTATTGTAATGTTAGTATCAGTTTTGCAGAGATGTTAAGATTTTAGCTATGCTTGTGGTTATGGTATTAGTGTTGGAATCAGAACACTGGACTAAATGAACGGATATCCTCCTTACGTTGACAGCACGCAGTTTGTTGTACATTCTGAGTTGTGTTGTGTCACAAGCTGCAGATGATTCTCTGTGACCTCGAATTGTACTACATCATTAACTAAAACAATTGACATTTGACGCAGATGCAGAGTAACACATTGTTGAAATAAAAACAATAATATGGTCCCTAAACTACGGCCCGTGGAATATTTGGAAGAAAACTAGAAAATTAAATTTGTAGAATAGGAAGATAAGAAAACTTGAAAGAAAATTATATTGTCTCTTGATAATTATATTATATAAAAAATGTGAAGTTTTTATTTTGATTTTGACGATGATTTCTTTTCAATCCGGCTCGCGAAGTACCATAAATACCTCACTGAAAAAGTTTAGAGCCCTAGTGCCTCGAAAGGTCAACAAATTGACCAATCTTTCTATCTTTTATATGCGTATTTACAAAATCTATTAGTCAATCAATACGTTTTCCGCATTTTTGGGCGATATTTACATATGCATACATCAAGTAGATTATTGGGAACACCCCTACTTGAACCACGATGATCTGCAAATCGGGAACAAATGAACAATACAAATAAATTTGACCTAAACTGACCCTAAACATGACCGATAAATATATGAAATAACACACACTCACAAATTAGGCCATATGCGTACAATAATGCCGCCCAAAGCAATGTGGCAATAAATAATACGCAAACATCACTGTCCCTATTGTCCCTTTTTATTAAAGGGCACTTTTTTATTATACTAGGTGTGATATATTGCATATCATCTGCATATATTTAAAAAAGTATTGTAATTATTAATTCTGAATTAATAGAAAATTATCATAATAATTTTTTGGGGGCGAGTTTTTTACAAGTAAGTATTTAATTATATTGAGTTGGTTATATATTCATAAATATAATACTTTCGGGGGGCTTTTGATACTACCCTTGCAGTAATAAGCGAACAATTGCTCTTAATTCTTAGTTTTTTATGAACCATGTGCTTAGATTATGAAATATAAATCTTCTGCAATGGGTGGAATTGGCGTGGTTATGTCATTAATATGAAATGTACACTTGTTTTTCGTAAATATTAATCAACTAAACTTTGTGACGTATATTTGAGGTTTATGTAACATAAGAAACCTTACTTGTTACATAATAATTTTAGGTTATATAAAAAAAAATCAGATACAAAAATTCAAATCATCAGATACAAAATTGCGTTTTCTGACGTAATTAAATCTTGTTATATCGTTCAAACAAGGCAATGACTTGACAAGTGTTATTAGGACACGGTATATTTTTTCATTAAAAAGCAATGCCTTATTAACACACGAAATTAAGATATTTCGATTATTTTAAAAATTACAAAAGTAACACATATTGTTTGAAGGTTAGTACTATCTAAAAATCATATGGATTTGTCAATAGCAGCGCATTTCTATATGTCATCCTACGAACTTATTGAGTGATGTGTTACAAAGCAGCGTGACGTATTACATGAACAACCCTATTCAATTTTAAAGTAAAATTCATTATTTCCTTTTTATTTATTTTATTCAACGTGTGCTTATTTTCGATATTTGTTCTACTGTTGAACCCACATATATGTTAACTACTTCGTTGCCTAATATATATTTTCTTTATAAATAATAAATTCAGCCTATGTATGTTTGCGCTTGCAAAACTCCAAAAAGCAAAACGTAGTCGGTCAATTGACTTGAAATTTTAACACTACCTTGCATTCGAATACGCGCGTTTTATGTAAATGTTTTCCCATTCATTTCATATCAGACTGAGCCACAGCAATGACCAGTGACCAGTTTTAGCTAGTTTCTTATAATATTG
This sequence comes from Panorpa germanica, assembly GCA_963678705.1. NCBI lineage: Eukaryota > Metazoa > Arthropoda > Insecta > Mecoptera > Panorpidae > Panorpa > Panorpa germanica. Next base: position 11,175,982 of record OY783221.1, read on the forward strand.
CTTTCAATAACAGGTAAAATATTTACAAAATTGTTATATTTTCCTCAGTCTACCTTCTATTACATGTAATGATGTCTACGATAAATAAATGACGTCATTTCTTTTACATCTCCAGACTTTTTTAATCCCATGTGTAGCTCAAATAAGTTTAATATTTTTTTGACAGCGTCTACATATAGAAATACACTTGGAACTATGTGACAGCTGTCATAGAAAATTACAAAAAAGTGCACAAAAAAATGATCAAAACTGTTTTACCCTATATGTTGTAGATGACGGTTTTTGTTGATTTATGATAATTACTTTAAAAAATGAGCAACTTCCGATTGCTTTAGACCAAATATAGATTTAGGTTAGGATCTTGGTGATGTTATACACATACACATACGTATATTTTGTTTAACTATTTATAAATTTACTTTATAAAATTTACTTACAAAAAATTAATAGGAAGCAGAATAATAGCAGATATAAAAATAATTAAATTTGATAAGCAAATACAAAGTAAATAAACTTCATCCAGTGGCGTACTTGGTCTAAAAGTATTGTTAGCCAGACCCTCATAGTATCGAGCCAATACTCTACCTCTTGTGAGCGAGCACCCTGACCATCCTGTCACTGCCTTCATTCATGTATCAAGTGATGGGAATATTGAACATGAGATGCCCGATCTCAGATATACTATGAAGGATAACTAAATACTGCTAGCACTGGTAGGTAGAAATATGGTGTCCATGTGGTGGTACCATAGTGTGTTACGCATTAGGCGTTTGTCAGTTAGTCAGCGGCTTCTACTGTCAACTCAATAAGTTGGGACACTTTTTTACAACCCACAAGGCACTAACATTCTTAGGAGACCATAAAACATAAGATGAAATATTTGAAGCTTCGAACACATGTTTATTTCAGAGGGGGACGTAAATAAAGTAAAGTTAGAGTTACTGAAACCAGAGATTCTAGTGCCCGGCAAGTAAATTGGAAATTTATTTTAGATGTAATAAATGTTTATATAGTGTAATTTTCAGCATTTTACGGCGACGCACGCTGGAGACATGATTGTTAAAACAACCTTTGGTTGTTCAAGAACAAATGAGAATACTCACTTATGCCGAGTTCGATTGTTTGTGCTGTTTGCCAATGGGCTTGTGTCCTGTGTCTTAATTTCTATAAAAGTGTGCTATATATTGATAAAGTGGGTTACTAGAACCTCAAATATTCAATTATTTATAACTCCTTATATCTTATATTAACAATTAAAAAAGTCATTTTGTCTCTTTACTTATTAAAGGGATTCAACGTTGTACACATTCTAAGTGCATGTGACATCACAATCCTTGTGTAAGGTTACCAACCTTACAGCTCATAAATCTCTGCTATATGTATTTATATATCAAAATATCAAATATTATTTACAGCTATTTCAAGAAACAATCAAATTTCAATATTACGTCTGCCGTAACAGGGTTAAATAAAATAAAAACTTATTATTCTTTGATTTAACTACCAACAGCTACAGAACATTACCACAGCACTGACCTAATCAACAAATAACTGACGTTAAAATACATTTCACATCATACACATGGCCGACCATTTCTAGCGCTAAAACTACAATTCAAATTTTCAATTGCTATATCTCCGTCAACATTTCGATATTTAATAAAATAGACACGCCGACACACATTTATTAACATCAATTTCAATCAACAATTGAAAAATGGACCACTAAAAATGAGGACACAAGCTCAATATTTGAGGGCAAGTGGACGTGCAGGACCACCTTATTGGCCGAACCACCTGTCCACACTTGTGTAGACAATATGGCAAATATCAACACCTAAAATTTGTCTAATTTTATGACACATTCATTTAAATAAAGTAAGAGTTAGATTATTACAGTTACTTGTTTACTATACATAAATACTTGACAAAAATTGTTGACTATGGGTAATCAATGTTATTACTGAGCATTGTAGGTTATGTTTTAGTGTCATAATCGTCAACGCAAGCGTGTATAGTACATCGGAGATGGCCGAAGCAAATATTTGGGAGGCTTTAATCTATTCTATTTTACTGACATTAAATTGAAAATGTTTGTTGTTGTGTACGGATTCCAAATGTTTGCCAAATAGGCACGAACTTTGTGGTCTTCGTACACAAAAACCAAAGATCATTTTCTTTTATATCGCGTTCTGAATTTCACTTGATTCAGTTAGGCTGGATGTACACCTTCATGTTCCCGTTCAAGAAAGCTTATCCAGAAAATAAAGCAGTAATTTGTAACAGAAGCCTGTAATTATGATCACGAACATAAACGTGTTATCGCACTTTAAGATGTTGCCCTGCTACTTATACGATTTAAAAACGGAACGATTTATAGTTAAATAAACAAAAACTTTTGTCGTAGTTTGTACAAGTAGAGTCGTTATACATACAAAACTGATTGTAGGTATATAACAAATACTATCAATGTTTAATATGTTTAAAGCGTCGTCACATTCATTTTTTTTTTTTTTGTTTTTTAATATTTATTTAAGTGCGTTTTTAAGTAAGTTTTGTTTTTATTTATATTTCTTTTTTGGAAAGAGTGAGTGTAGATAGAATAAGGATCACAAATAAAATGTAATTAAGCACAATGACATGTAAACTTAAAATAAAATTATAAATAGTTCAATAAACTATATTTTAAGTTTTACGTAATTCTGAGTGGATAATTACCCTTTGTCCCAACCGCTGTCCCAACATTTAAAATATAACGATTTTTTCGGCAAAGTAATTAACTAAATTAACATTCATTTGAGTTGTAAGATAATCTGAGTAAAACAGATTCAAATACTAATTAAAGTAGCGTGATGAAGGTAATTAAAAAACCGTTAAAGCGTTTCGTAAATATAATGGAAGTGCGTGTTAGGGGTGGGATTTTAAGGGAGTCTTGATTGATATATAGATAATAAAGTAAATGTAATGTCAACATATTTTTTGCAAATATAAGTTATAAGGGTTTTAGTAAAAACGATCATTTTAATTAAGTATGTAGTATTTCAAGTAAGGACAAATCATGAATATTATTATAAGATCGTAAATGTGGGGTAAATAATTTCTTTTGCTTCAACGTTTTAATCATCGTAATATTTCTTACATAACAGATGACTGTTATTATGTTATGTAAACGTTAAATACACGTAACTATATTTACCGGAATAATTCTATATTCTTCTGAAGTGAACGAATATATGTCGTTCTGGAATTATACTCTCTCAGATTTTTTTTTAAATATCCATTTGAGTGCATCAACTTTCAACAGTTATTAGCACTTAAAACAATATATACATTTTTAAACATTTACAAAACATAATTTACAACTTATAGACACGAGTATGAGTATTTAAAATAAAGAGGTTAAATTAGTTTCATTGATAAAGTCATTATGGTTTTGCAGACTTTCCCTGCTTTCAAATATCTGCCTGTATTCCTCAGGCATATTACAGCCTTGTCTGTGCGATGAAAACCTTGAGCATCGCAGAAAAATATTATTTATCTGGAGTCCGAAACGGTCCACCTACTTAAATTTTTCAGGATAATAAAAGAATAAAAAAAATTATAACATTCCGATGATGCTTATTGCACAACTACCGACGTCTATTGACGTGTAAGTTTTTCTAAAAAAGGTGTAAGATTTCTACTTTTTACGGGTTGAATTTCATCTGGTTCGCTATACATCCCTTCAACTAGTAATACCCACCCCTTCCTCAACCATGTATATGATAAAATAACGTACACGTATACGCACTATAACTTTATTACATTTTTTAAGGTTTGTTTTCATAAAATAACAAAAGGATTTTAAGCTGGCGTCCTTACAACACACGTTCTATGTACGGCAAATACTGTTCGGTTCGGTGCAATTAGAGACCATGTGGCAGCCCTGTGTTTTATTGTTAAAAATAGGGTTGAAATATGTATTTTAATATACTAAACATTTTTTTTAAAACCCATTTTTTCATCATTTATTTTACATAAAATTTAATTTTTTTTATTTTAGTTTTTTTTCGGCATAAAAATATTATTACGTTGGGCTGAAGGGAAAGTTAATGTTGATTGTTCAAAATCTGAGTTGGTGGTATTTTCTTGTTGAAAGAGGAAAGTAATCAAAACAGCATTAAATCTTGGGGGGCGTCCATAAATTACGTGAGGTGTTTTTTTAAATTTTCTGTCCCTCCCTCCCCCCTGATGAGATGTCGTGAGATTTTATTCAACCCCCTCCCCCATCCCCCAATCTCACGTGAGATTTTTCAAAATGTGGGTTTCTTACGTAAACGCGTTGGATTGTTATTGTAAAAAGAAAAAAAAAATTTACTTCGTGCTTTTATTTACGACTAGTTAAGACTAGTAATCAATATTGCTGAGAGTTTAATTATAAGTGTAATAAAAATATATTCGGACGGCTTTGTAGCGTGCAGCCTGAGAGCTCCAGAGCGATCTCATTACATTTACATGGTTCGGATAGGTATTAAGCGTAGTAGCCCGTATACGTCCGGCAGAAATTCGCTTAAATACGGTCCCATACTGAGACAGGCCTTAAGCATGTACAATCTAGATTAAATGGACCAAAATAGTATAATTTTTTTTTGTTTCAATCAGAAAAAAAATTGCGTGATATTTGCCGAGACCCCCCCTCTCTCCAACGGAAGATTAGATGAGATTTGACTCGACCCACTCCCCCCCTTAAACATCTCACGTAATTTATGGACGCCCCCTTGGCCACACATGCGGTTAAACCTCAGAAGAATTAGCTTTGATCTAAGGAAATAGAAACATATAATAAAAATAGTTTTTTTGTTACATTAGTGGTTTTTAACCTTTTTGAAATCAAAGAACATTTTTGATTTTTAAGAAATAATTACAAAAAAAGTAAATCTAAAAAAGAAATAAAGTATGAAGTGAACAGAACACTGTTCACCGATGGCACGAGGGGTGCAATGTCCACGGATTTTAGAAAATTGATGATGGAAGAGCCCCACCAAAATGTTCAACATTCTTACGGCCCTGCACCGAACCCACTAACAACCACTACTAGTTTTCCCTGTACCAGTCGGTAGATCAGGCTCATAAATTTCGTTACAATAGATATGGAAATCCCTTTTCAAAAAATCTGTTATATAAATATGTATATGTTTTAAGGGTAGAAAATAAAAGTAACTAATAATAAATAATATCGGTTTGTATATAATTGTATAGAACGATTCATAGCACCCCTAGTCTCGGGGGATGTTGAGGAAACAAGTGCGTTATAATGCGATAAGGGGATTAATCTAAAGGGTTGTTTTTTTTATTAACTGCAGCGAGGGCGACTGGGTGTGACACATGTGGTTAAAAATTGTTAAACAATATAGTTAGTTTATTATTTTGAATTGCTATCACTTTTTAAAAGGGTTGTTACACAAAAATGATCATAAAAAACTGGTGTACTTAGAAATAATAATATTTATATTGAAAAGTGAATACCATAATGCCAATACATATGTCGGGATCGTATCCCAGATCGTGGGACCAAAATTAAACGGAGTTACAAGATTTTGAAACTACAGCCGTGCATTTATTATACATATACACACTGGCGTAGCTAGGTATGGGCCAGTCGGTGCTGGGCACCGAGGCCCTCAAGCTCAGGGGACCCTCGAACCCTGACCAGCAAACCTCGTATTGTACTAGCTAAAAATTCTTCCACCTTTGGAATGTAAATAAAATAGGGTGCAACACGACTTTAAGGTAGTACTGTAGGTCAGAGAGTTACCGTTTAATATTTTCTAAAATTTGGCATATTAGTAGATTATAATAAGATAATGATCTCGTTAAATTTTAGAAAAACTGCAGGGAACTAGTAAAAATATATTGAACTTTGAATTTTTTAATTTAACATTGAGGCTTATGAGAAATCACAGTTTTTATTTCATTTTATAAAAAGAACAGTTTGGATTTAGATTTAGTGAAGGTAACTAGTCTAAACCTAAGCATTGTTGTGAGGTATACAGTAATAACCGGTGGCCGTATTCCTGAGTCTTGCGAACAATGATCGTGATCGAACAGATCTGATTTACATTTTGAGAAACATTTTATAAATTACTTTTAAAAGAGTATTCCTGTACATTTCCTGAATTTTATTATTAATTGTTATTATAGTTCACTTTTAAAAGTGATTCGTATAATGTTTCGCTCATATTAAGTGTTAAGGCCTCTAAGATATTTTCAAGAGTGTTGACAGACCTCACTTTGAAGATATCACTTTGTAAAATAAACTAGTACTAATGTTATTTTCATGAAGTAGGAAGGAGAAGCTAGATATATCAGGGACAAACCCTTATGAGTTTTAAACTAATACCTGGAATGTAAATATAATGTTTTATGGGATGCACAACTCGGCTGTTAGAAGTAAAAGACGAATTACACACATTCTCTTCTGCGTATCTGTTGTATAAAAGAGATGGCATTTGGAATCTGCGGATATGATGTACCATGCATCGAAATTTTCTATAATGTTGGATCCCTTTATTACTTACAGAGACAAATTGATTTTTTAAATTGTTAATATCTCCTAAAATATAAAGATCTATTAAGAAATAATTAGGCATTTGAGATTCTCATAGCCAACTTTATAGAAATTAAGATATGGTTCACAAGCCATAGTAAAACATACGAGAAAAAGAGACAAAACAAAGAGAAAGGCAGCAGATACTGGGAAAGTAGAGAGGAAAGGATATGCAAGGTGTGTTTGAGACAGATAGAAACACTGGTGCACATTAAGTAAGTGAAAAGAAGATTGTGCAGTTATTGAAAGGAGGCAGAGAAGGGAAAAGGTGCATGGGAGAGACCGGCCCGGATTTGAGGGAGGGCAGGCGGGGTTACTGCCCCGGGGACTCCACAATAGAGATACATTTTTGAAAGACTTGACGGAAAATAATTAGGGGACTCCACTACTTCGTTGCCCCAGGCCTCCACACCTTTAAGTCCGGCTCTGGGGGGAGATAGAGAAGAACGAGGAAAGAGAAGGAATGAAAGAGTAGGAGGAAGAGAGAAGCATTAGGGGTTTAAGTTTATTTATTTTGTTTTTGGAAGGAGAGAGAATGAGTAGATAGAATAAGGAACAAATGAAATGTAATTAATAACAATGATAGGTAATTTAATGAATTAAGGCGGTAGTACTGAAAATATTAAAATAAATAATAATATAGTAATCAGTAATTTCTAGCACCACTTAGAAAATCTCGTTTGCTTTATGAGTACGTATCACTTTCACAGTATTCAAGTTATCTCAGCATTTTTCCTAGTTTACCGTACACACACATCTGTCAACACAGACTCCAAAGACCACACAGCAAACAGCGTTATCATTTAACAGACTGCAGGGTTGTATGTCTTATCTGTTATCTGCATTCAAACATGCCCATACCATATTGTTGACTTGGGCATAATAAAGTCTTTGATGATAAGAAAATTGATAGCCAAATTTATCTTAGGCACATATAAAAATTCATATTATTATTTGATCAAAGATATATAGGAGTATTTATTTATTATAACAGATATCTCAGGATGTGTTTGGACTAATGTTTACTTGATATGCATACTGCAACTGTTGAATAAGAATGCAATTTTGTAAGATGCAAAACTGTAAGACAAGTTGCCTTCTCAAATCGAGACACTATAACAACTGTAGCTATGTCAACGATGGCAGCTTTTAGTTTTGTTCGTTGAGTGAATTATTGCAAAATCAAAGAGACATCTGGACACATTGTCTTATATATATACTTATGTGGAACTATAGTGCTCTTCAGCTTACCATTGCAAGAAATAAAATAAAGTTATTTTCAATGCCTATTGCAGTATTTATGGTGTGATAACCTCAACCGACAACACACCACTGTGTCGTTAACATCATTTTATATTAGCAGATACTCGTAGCCACTTGATTTTAAAAACGGTCTGTGATTATAACAAACAATGGATGTTGATTTTTGTGTTACAATATGACAAGTGTAGTTGAATCACATAAGGTGAAAGGTCAGCGAGATAAGGGTCGCAGAGTGATGTAGGTCACAGGGTTATAGGGTCGTGATTCGCGGCTACGCACCAGATATTTAAGAGGGTTGACAAAAAGTGCCACATGTTTATTACGATTGCAATGATATGAGATTGTCTTTTTTTATGGTTTGAATCTATGTTGTGAATTGCAATCATAAAATGTATTTTGATTACCCTGAGTAAATAATATTTAATATAATTTTAGAAATATACTATTCGTAAAAAAATCGAACTACAATGACAAATAGAGTCCGTTGAATTGGAGTGGAGGGATTAGAATGAAGGGAGATCCTTAAGTTGTTTTTCTGTTGCTGTAACAATTGATTTACTAGCACCGGTATTTTAGAATAACGTGTTTTGTAATATCATGAAAAGAATCAATATGGCGAATTGAAGAATTTTACCTGGAATCCTGGAACTGCATACAGCAGATGTACACTGATTTCAAAAGAAGAATACAAAGTCCTTGTGTTTAATGTCTTTCAAACCGTTTCTTTTTTAAGTAATGTTTAAGGGATATAAGCATATGTATATCATAGTTTGAAATTCATCACAAATATTATACTAATTACAATGGCTTGATTATAGTTTTACCCGTAAACTTGATGAGTTTGATTGTGAATATAAATAGAGCGGGTTTTAGTGAAATTTATCAACCTTAATATTTACTTTTTATATTTATGGTACATTGTACATTAACTGGTTTATATTTAATATGTATAGGCAGGGGCAGTCTTAGTCATTGCGAGGCTCTTGTTCTTTATGTAATTTATGTAAATTGAAAGTAAGTATTTTTGATGATGATTGACGAGAAATGCAAAAGTTTTAAATAAATAAATGTAGAGTTTTAAATTTTATATTGGAAGATTTATAAAAGTTAACAAGCACAAAGACGACAAATATTAATGATGATATACTAAGGTGCATAAGTGCCTTAAAAGATATACGCAGCGATTCTAGTGAGATTTCTAAAGAACGAGATTCAAATACATACATATATAGTTATGAATTTTTCTACTTGTTCCAAGAGGATGCAAGGCCCCGAGCAGTTGCCCTGTTTGCCACCCCTAAGGCCGCCTCTGTAGCATAGGTATTATAATATAAGCTTAATTATTTTTATATTGTAAATTGTTATTTTGTATTGTAATGTAACATTTATATTTTTGATTTTTGGCAAAATTGTTGAATAAACTAAAGCCTAAATAAACATTAAATAAAACAATAGCTTGTAAACTGGTTTTAATATCTAATAAAGTTATATAATAATTTTATAAGAGATATTATCAATTAAAATAGATATTTTGTTCCTTTAATTATTAAAAGATCACAATTTGTAAACAAACCTTAAGCAGGGTTCTCACGAGGAGATTTTAGTCGTTCAATAATTGAGTATTCATACAAAAGTTGAATATTACCTGAAGCAGATTTTAAGACACACATTTCATGAGTGTACTAACATAGTAAGTACCGCGCTTTAATATTTTGATATCATGTCATTTTGCACTACTGCTATAGAAAGAGTGTTGAAGAAATGAATAACAGTGTTGCTTAAACGTCAGACACTATTTTCAGCAGTTTTGAGCAACACATAAATATTATAAAGGTGGTAAACAATTATTATCATTTAATTAAAAGTACAACAGAAAATCAAATTTTAAACAGCGATATCTATTTGGCTCTAAATAAAATCATCTTGAGCAGGTAACTTTTCTCTATGAAATATATTCTTAAATATGCAAGCAGATGTTTCTCTAATTTGTTTATAACGTTCCGGAATGTTTCTTGTTATAAATTTTTGTTAATAAACCTTAAATACCAACGCTACATAAAGGAACATTTTTATGATATAAATACCATTATATACCTTTGTATGCTGCCAAAAAGGTGTTAAGTCAAATATCGTACTTTTGAAAAAATTTAAATATTTTACGCCCTGTTGGCGAACATCTGAATATTTTATATTATCCATAATTGTTCCCTCGTGTTGGAACTACAAAAATACAACATTATTTCTTGGACCTTACGCTGAAAACACAGATGTAAAACCGCTTTAGGATCAACTTTAACAATCAACTTTATAAAAAGAGAAAATTGTTTCGTCCTCTGCATGACCAAGGTCCTGGTTGTATTCTCCAAGGTGGAATAGATTCAACAAACAAATATACCAACCCTATTATAAACAAATCTACAAAGAACACACAATCATTATATTGCAATGGGCTTGTGTACTCATTTTTTAGTGGTCGACTTTTCAATTGTTGATTGAAATTGATGTTAATAAATGTGTATTGGCGTGTCTATTTTATTAAATATCTAAATATTGACGGAGATATAGTAATTAAAAGTTTGAATTGTAGTTTTAGCGCTAGAAATGGTCGGTCATATTTGTATGACGTGAAATGCATTTTAACGTCAGTTATTTGTTGAGTAGGTCAGTGCTGTGGTAATGTTTTGTAGCTGTTGGTAGTCGAATAATCAAGTCAAATCAAAGAATAATAAGTTTTTATTTTATTTAACCCTACTAAGGCAGACATGATATTGAAATTTTATTGTTCCTTGAAATAGCTGTAAATAATATTTGATATTTTGATCTATAAATACATATAGCAGAGATTTATGATCTGTAAGGTTGGTAACCTTACACAAGGATTGTGATGTCACATGCACTTGGAATGTGTACAACGTTGAATCCCTTTAATAATTAAAGAGACAAAATGACTTTTTTAATTGTTAATATCTCTTAACATATAAGGAGTTATTAAAAAATAATGGAACATTTGAGGTTCTAGTAACGCACTTTATCAATATATAGAAATTAAGACATAGGACACAAGCCCATTAATGCGAGATATAACCTAGCTATTGAAATCGCAATATCATAATAAAAGAAAAGAACGTTGTTTTATTTAGTAGTTTTAAATTTTACCCCAATATTGTAGACACGGCTTTAGGACAGGTGGTATATTTTAAACCAAAACATAATATTGAGGCATTAATATTTCGCTGCTCTTTTCTTTAAATGTGGGTTGGGTTCTGTTTCCGGCCGGGGTTTTTTCCCCACTTGTGGAATTACATTATATACCATATATACGTTTCAGTATATGTCGTACACATTTACCAAAAGACTAACACACGAGCATAAAGAAAGTATTATATTACAAACACTATTTCAGCTTGAATGAAATTTCATTTGATGTGTTTCTTTTCTCTCTTTTTTTTTTGCATATTTTAATATATTTTAGTATAAGCACCAAATACAGCTGGTTTTTTATATTTTAAATACAAGACAGTGTTTCTCAATCACACAGTCGTGCTACAATATGATTTAAAAATGCTGTTGCATATCTGAAGAAAAAGTGGAAGGACTTAAGGAGGTACAGGACGTACCGTCAATGCAAAAAGTAGATCTTTCGATAATACGAAATGCAAAATACGAAGTACATGAGGGACGAGCAAATATTGGGACTGTACTTTTGAAAATGAATTTTTCAATTCCCTATTAAACTGCTTTTTGCTTGTTAAAATGATTTTTTTATGCATATAATAGTTTAATAAATTAAAAATTACCTATAATTAATATCAAATTTATATTAATTCAATTTAAATACAAATTAAATATTTTGAAAAAGGAATAATAAATTTTGCAACGCATGCGTGATTTGCTTATTTGACCAATAAATTGTTATATTTTATATAACATTTATTTCGATTTTGAATTTCCCGCTCAAATTGGCATTTGCAACGTTGCCGGCTTATAACCTACATTTACTGTTTCTTAAAGGTTTTATTTAAATATATATTTTTGTAAATAGGTATCCTTTTGATAATTTTCTTTTTGCAATAGTTACAGAAAAGTTTATTTTATATACACCTAGTTTTTAAAAGCCGTGTCACCATTTTTTTATAGTTAAAAGTTATATTATTTGGTGAAATTGAGCTAAAAATTATGATTTGTATGGAAAATGACTATTTTTAATCATGTATAAAAAGAAAACTATGAACCCTAGGTCTCTAAAATTTTGAGACAGCATGTACTCGTATATTAACTATTATTATCGACTCTCCAAATTTCACAACGTTTTCATCATTTACGATAACGTCCTATACCTCCTTAAGCAAAGCTAAGTAAGCAAAAACTATAGTCGAAGCCTATACCAGCAGAATTGTTCTACATACAAAACCCTTATTATGACGTCTATGAATAATATTGAATTCTTTAGATATTTGTTGCAGTTGCCGACACATTAATTTATATTTACGACATAGTCAATTATTTTTGTTTTTTCTATTTCACATATTATTAGCTATTTTCAAAAAAAATATACCCATTTTCTTTTTATTAAACTTATAAGACTAGTGTAATCACAACGTCAAATGTATACTCTCACTCTCCATTGTTGATTCGAACTTTTATCAAATTTATCCTAAACCCGAAACGGTCAATCATCTTCTAATTTTCGGGATAATTAGATAATAATATCCTTATATATAAGAATTCTGTACAAATAAACATAAAAAGTTCAGCTTAAAATTGAAATATTTTAAAATTTTCATTGAAGTGCCCTAACTTTGCAATGACGTAGCTCCGTCCCTGTAAGACACACAAAAAAGTATTGTAAACAAAACTTGTAAGGAATTGAGTCCTCTATAAGTTTCATAATAACTGCTTTTATCATAGGACGCACTAGTAACAAGATATTGCCAATAAATCGTTTTGGACTTTTGAACTTGGAGTTTTCATTTAATAGCCCTAACTTTAAAACATATCCAAAAATTAGAAGTACCGGCCCGCATGTCAGGTAAGTGCCTTTTGTGGCTCTGGGAACTAGGCTAATTGTGCTTAGCAAGGTATGATTAAACTTTTCAAAATAACTAATGCAATATTTTTTAGAGGTTGATGTTCTATTTCGAATTTGACTTGAATACCCCTCAAATAAATAAATTATAACACACTTATATATTTACATATTTTTAAACTGTAGCACGTTCTTAAAAAAAGACAATTAAATTTTTATTTTTATTTATAAAACACTTAAAATAATTAAAAACACGAAACATATGTCCGTCTACATGATTATGAAATAACAATACCTTACAAAGGGTTCTCTAATTTAAGTAGGATATCCTATCGTTCCGGTTGAAATATTGTCGCGTGCGTAAGAAATCATACAACCATCTCTTTCTGTCTTTATTATTTATATATGTTATAGGAAGAGATGTATATATTTTAAAGTTTGTTTTTACAAAATTTTTAAATTATTTTAAGTACTCACCCGTAGAGTAAAGCTGCACCGGCTATTCCGCCGCCACATTGCGCCGTTATGAACATGATACCCCTTAACAAGGAGATACGTCTGGTGACGACCATCGCCAAAGTCACAGCGGGGTTTATATGTGCTCCTGGAATAAGAAATACAATATTAAATAAAAAGTAGAAAAAATAATTCTTGCTTATAACTTTTGGAACACCCTGTGTGTCATTATTGAAAGATGTACTGGAATTTCGATGTCGCTAACATATCGTAAATATACGAATCATTTCATTGTTGAGTCTGCCGTCTGCATCTTTATAATGACTTGTCTGATCAGATGAAAGCGGTAATTGTGTTCAATCAAGAACAATTAATAAATAATACATGCCGTAGATTGGCAACCTAGTGCCCTCGAAAAATATATACACACGATCGCTTTTACCCAGTAAACATTTTGAATTCACTTTGACATCAGATTGCAGATTGAATTTTTGTCATAAAACAATTCAATTTGATTTCACTCGTTCAAGGAAATGTCTGTGATATGAACTACAAATAATAAAATCACTTCACCTGGACTCACTACCGTACTAGTATTGAATGAACTTGCAAATAAACCATTAAAGTGTAACAGAGACAGATATATCTTGTTTCTTTTTCTACGGACAAGTATATCTCTATTTAAATGATGATGTTGGAAAGAGAATGGATTTTGAAATCTGAGTGAAAAGGAATTAATTTCTTAACAGAACTTCACCTAGCAATGCCATTTTACCCATGTTCACAAAATGTTTTCTGGTAGTTTAGTATCTTAACTAATATTTTTAAAATTTGCACTTAGTGGCCATCGATTAATTACTTCACACAGAGGAAACAGGGGAGAGGTTGTCTTCAAAGTGACATGAGGAGTCATAAGCATCGTGACGTCACATCTAATATAAAACGACTTCATAAAAGGAAAAGGACAATACCAAAACACAAAATAAGGCTAATAACTTTTTTTTAGAGTAATTTATGGACGACCCCTAAATGGAATTGGGTTTTTGCAAATAAAAAAATATCTAACTGTAATAAGTTGAAAACGTTGTATATTAGCTAACATTACTTTTGTTATCTCAGATAAATCTTAAATACATGTAACAGCGTTTACAGGAAATGTATTTAACGTACCAGAGCTAAAAGGCAGAAAGCTGCTTTTAAACCAAAAATAATTTGACATTTTTACACGGAACTTACATTATTATCACTGGAATTTAACAATGTAAGACTAATTTAAAAGTTAATCGCAAAAAATCTAAAAAGAATAATGATAAGCGTAATATTCGCCTGCAAATTTTAAAACGGTTTTGTAAATATGAAAAATTCAGGTAGTAATATATAGTAAAATATGTAAAACTGATAGCAGACTACTCACTGAAAACACGATTGTCTTAATTAAGTCTGGCTACTCGATAGGGATCATTAGAACAAATGCAAATATGTCTATGTTTTGATAAAATTATTAATGTTGTCTCTGTTTGTTCAATGTGTTAATATAGTGTTGTCTCTATCCCTTTACAACAAAGACAAAATTGTCTTATGGTCAGTCGAGTCTCGCCTTTGCTATTACTTTAGTCTATTTCCACGCACACACCAAAAGTTATACATAACATTTTACAATAAATGTGGTTGTCATATAAATCTCACACAAATAATAAATCCATGTTCCCAACCTCTGAAATGCAGTCTGACTTATATGCGTTGGCAATTAAATTTTATAAAACGATTTCTTCTCCAAGCCTTCATACATATCATTCCATTTCATTCACTCTTATATTAATTAAATACATAAATGAAAGGGATAGTAAATAATACATAATTTATTTTATCAGTTAATTAGGGAATAGTTCTTCGGCATTTTATATGAGACATGAAGTAATCAAGCAGATAGATCTGAATAACTTGAAAACCCGAACAAGATATAAAACTACAGATATATGTTGTAAATTAATGATATTTTAAATACAAAGTTTAAATGCTGTTAGTTTTATGGTTAAATATGTCCTATAAAATTTTAACTATTCATATTTACGAGTATAAAAGATACTGCCACCTATATATTTCAATAAAATATTAAAGAATAAACATTTTTTTCATTTTATATATCCAACTGCGAGAAAAGTGTAACCGGTAGAAATTTTTACACGCGATTTCGACAAGAAAGTAAAGCTGAAAGTTTTATAGATCCGAGTTATTTAAGTTTAAAGATCAACATCAGATTCAATTGAAAGTTGTGTAAATACCTGATAAATGCAAAAGGCACTGCGTCAGCATTGTCATAGTGAATCCAGCCGCTAACGCAGTGGCTAAAAGTATCGAAGCAGTAGATGCCGAAGGTCCAGCACCTGCAGCGGCTCCACAAACGATTAAGACGTAAAACATTGAAGCTACACATTCCGCAAAAACGGAGCGAAACAATTCCATTGTCCGTATCTCATTCTGCATAGATTGCCTTGCTGGGATCGTCGTTGATAACCCAGCATTTTGGGTTTCCTTTCTTAAATTCTCTAACTTTTCAAATAGTGTCACTATGTGATAATCAATATTATCAACTGGTAAATTAATACTTTCTTCAGCCATTTTAATAATAAATATTACACTACACTATTTTTATTTATAAATTTATTTTAACACAAAAACACTAAACACATTTTCTTATTTTTAAAAATTTATGAAAAATATGCCTGCCAAAAAACACGACCAATTTCTTTCGAAGAGGAACAGAATATGAAGATCAGATCCTGAAGCATCAACAAAATAAAAACACATGTTTCAATACTCCCTCTCCTTTTACAAAACTGCAGTATATCTATCTCTCTCATACACAATGACGAAATGTATACATCTTTCTTTATCCCACTACACGTGGTTATACTCCCTCTGTAATATATATCTATTTCACTTACACTTGTTTTTTAAAATACAAATTATTTTTATCTCGTTTTAACAATCACTTATATACCAATTTTACGATTTTCTTAAATTTATGAAACTAACAAATGACCTAAAAGGTCACTGTTGTAAAAACTGCAAGTTTTTGTTTCGTTTAGACTTAGTAATAATATATATAGTTTTCTCTTTTTTTAGTTAGAATATCTTTTGTAATTTTGTGGCGCCAGTATTATTCAGTGAATTCAAAACTTCGCATTTGTTGTTAAAAAAATTAAATTATTAGATCAACGACCTAATTCTAAGAAAATATCAGTTTCATGTCTTAATGGATTTTTATCAGGCCTTTAATGGTCTGAATAGAAGTTGCTGTTGATATTATAAAAATAAAATCTACGTTTAACCGTCTAATATTTTACGGCATAGTAACCAAGACGATTCGTACACTACGATTGGATATAAATATATTAGCAAATGAATTTTACTGCCATAAATTTGCACCGGATACAAAACAAATGTGAAAAGAATTGCTTTCCACTTATCTGTCAAATTACCAGCTACGCCTAAAATATTAAGCCGGTGACCTCTCACAGTTTAGTGGGGCCCTAAAAATATGCCAAATATACACTTATGAGCCAACGACACCAAACTCATTAAATTTTAGGAAAATGAAATATAAACGCCCCTTATTAAAATAAAATGCAACTAGTTATACGTAATATATATGGTTCTAATCTTCAGTAAATAATAAATAGATCTTAGCCAGAATCATAGCTACAGTTCATGGTTAAATCTCTTATAGGGCTATACACTTATGAGAGCTGACTTATAAAGCTTTTTATATTTTTAGATAAAACAAAATATTTAACAATTAAAATCAAAGGTGTAACCCCTTATTAAAATATAATGCAACGAGTCATACGCTTAATTTGTGGTTTCAGTCTTCGCTAAAGTTTATGTGGGTATATGAAATATATAACAATTAGAGCTTGTAAATACATAATTCATTACTATTAGGTAAATAAACTCTCCACAGATATTATACAAATTGTAATTGTAAATATTGAATTAATGACAACACCACCGTTCTAAATCTAGAAAACATACTTTTTACGTAACATATTTACTAATGCAGTTATTAAAATTTTGTTAATGAAATAGTATTTTTCCTGGTATAGCTTCATAGAATTTCTCAGTGCCTTGAATGAGTCAGCTGGCATTAATTTCTGAACTTTAACACGCCACAGATAATTATAAGTCCTCCACTCCTACGTTTGATTTGAATTGTCACCAATCAGAAATCAGTTAGATAGCTTTTTAAATCTATGGCATCGTTATATACATACAGCTGTGGTATAATAAACGTGTTGAAATTTGTAAATGTACTTATCTTTTACTCTGTAAATAAATACGTGTTTTAAATGTAGGTTTATGATAATGTTACAGTATTTTAAAGTAAAGCATTAATAAAAAGTAACGTAAACAAGCGTTGATACTTTTTGCTGAAGGCTTGGAAAAGTAAGTAACTTTATTAACATTGATGGATTGGCCGGGATGTAGATTTGCTAGAGCGTGGATGAAGTAGGCAATGTTGTGGGATCCGGGTGTGCAATATTGACTGGATAATAATATTTACTATCTGTTCTTAGCTTTTACTTTTAGTAAGCAACATTCCTAGACTAAATCGGAGATGGTCAGAGGCCCATGCATAAGATACGGTCACATCGGGTTGCAAGAAATAGAGCTACAAACTTATGTGAATTAATTTTATAGTACGTTATTCTAAATGGAAGTGAAATAATATGACATCAACGAAATATCGGTCGCATCTACAGTCATCTGCCACAGCTGAATCAATCAAACTTTAAACCCTTTTGATGACAATTTATTATCGCAACTCGGTTTTTTCTAGTGATAAATACTAAATTCTTCAAAATTCTAATATAAAATATACTCAAGCTTACCTATATACATGTTATTTTTTATGTTTTTCTTTAAAAAAGCAAACTTTAACCTTTTTTAGCGTTTGCTATGCTATCAAATCCGTCGCAACCAATACGTATAGCTAGTATTACGGTACCCGCAAATTTTAATAAAAAAACATATGGTTAAATTAACATCTCTAACCTTACTGATGTTATAAATGCAGCTAATATAGTTAGTGGAATTCTGTGATGAATTTTTCATTACATATGATTCATAGTTCACATTACAGTAGATTATTCTGTGCTTAGGTGTTTAGTTGCGCCGTGCTATTGACTTGTCGTTGACATGCTTCAAGCTGCTGTGGCTTGTGTTTGCATAAATCGAAAACTTGTATAAGTTTAGATTAAAAATATTTGTGATATTTTGAGGTATTTTACTACTCTGTATAATTAAATTAAATATTATAATACAAATTATGTTTACTATGTTTTTAATAGAAAAATGAAATTTTTGTATATTGTATATTATGATAAATAATTAAACATGACTAATTCGTATCCCAATTTACTCGTGAAAAGTGGATATCTTGTTGGATAAATAAGCGTTTTTAGTTATCATAAAGCCTGACTAGCCCAGCCCAATTAGCTATGCACTTAACTATAAAATTGTAAGTAAGAGTAAAGCCTCATTCCCACTCACTGTTTTGATACTTAATTTACTGTTTTTATTTAATATTGTAATCTAGTTTCAGGTTCTCGTTTAAGCATACCTTTTCACATCTGTGTTTTAATTTAAGTTTAGTTAATTTAGTTGGTGCGTATGCATCGTTAGTAATATAAATTTTGACAGTTCGACAAAATTGTATGTGAAAGAATTAAAATTGCTGTTTTTAATAACAATTAGTAATAGAAATTGTTTTTATTTCTTTATTTTTGACAAACTGACATTAAACTTCGTTTAAAAATAAATCCTACTGCACTTTGAGAGATTGTCACATTTTGGAGGTTATAACCCAGTAAACATTTTGGAGTCACTTTGACATCATATTGAAGATGCGTGATTTTTTTGTCATTAAAGAGTTCATTTATAGTTCAGTTTCTCACATTTTTTCATATAAAATGTCTACTTTGTCGGCTAGAAATGGCGAAATTACTCCACCGGTCGGAATAAAAATGAAGATAAAGTTGATGCGAACTATAATTGAAGTGAAATAGTGATAGAAACGTCACTAAATAGGGCAAAATTCACCAAATTGTTTACTGGGAATATAATATAGTTTTTCTTAATTTAATATTTTTAATTTAAAACATTGGACCTTGTATGGTTCTAAAAAAACTAAAAAAATTTAAAAAATAAATTAAATTAAAAATGGTACTGTGAATGACTACGCGTATTGCCATATGCTAAACCATTTAAATTAAATACAAAATACAAAATTAAATTAAAGCAATTCAGCAATTCTATTTCTGGTTTCGAATTAGCCCTTTTATTTTACAGTAGTACAAAAAAAATTCTGCTACTAGAGATAATATTCAAAAAATTAAAATCTCAGAAATTATGGAGCAAGATATTATGTTTTCTTCATTTCAAATAAATATTAAAGTCATTTCTAATCAAATCTTTCGATTTGAGTTTTATTGATGGGCACTCTATTTAATCAAAGTAGCGTCCTTTACGTTGATTTGATTCACCTATAAAACATCTCTTAACCTAATTATTTTAATTGATTTAACAAAGCTATAGTAATATATATAATCATTTTATTTCCATACTAATCGATTTTTCTTTCCACAAATTCATTATTGTGTTCTTTTTGTTAAAAGCGAATAGTTTTTTCTCTGTTTCGTTGCTTCTACTGTAATCAAACACTGATAAGGATAAGACTTGTTTCAACCTGTTGCGATAAACAATTAATATTGATAAAAAGTGATTAAAATATTGAACCGCTTATCTTTGATAGAAATACTTAAATATGTACACAAATAACCTGCTTTAGTGTAAAAAAATTGAGCTTTCTTTATAACTAAAATATTACAATAAGTTAATATTTTTTAATTTGCTTAATTTATTAAACATTATCATATTTTCGATGCTGTGTTTCCTAACCGACTATAAGATGCATACCAGAATAAATACATTAAATAAATACACCTCTATCCATTAAAACTAAAATTTAAAAAAACTTGTTTGTTATCAGCTAAACACAAAACATGTATGTTACTTTAGATTCAAGTAATATTTTACTTAAACTAGACTTAGTAATAGTTAATCTAAATGGTCTAAATAAAAATACATTATAATGGGCTATAAATATAATTGTTGATTGAAATTGATGTTAATAAATGTGTATTGGCGTGTCTATTTTATTAAATATCTAAATGTTTACGGAGATATAGCAATTAAAAGTTTGAATTGTAGTTTTAGCGCTAGAAATGGTCGGCCATATTTGTATGACGTGAAATGCATTTTAACGTCAGTTATTTGTTGAGCAGGTCAGTGCTGTGGTAATGTTTTGTAGCTGTTGGTAGTCAAATAATCAAGTCAAATCAAAGAATAATAAGTTTTTATTTTATTTAACCCTGTTACGGCAGACATAGTATTGAAATTTGATTGTTCCTTGAAATAACTGTAAATAATATTTGATATTTTGATATATAAATACATGTAACAGAGATTTATGAGCTGTAAGGTTGGTAACCTTACACAAGGATTATGATGTCACATGCTCTTGGAATGTGTACAACCCCAGTAAACAATTTGGTGAAGTGTCCTATTTGGTGAAGTTCGAGTCACTCGTACAATTCTATTCTAACGCTTTACAAGTTCTCTACCTGTCACAGATTTTGTGTTAGTTTTTCATAATAATATTCTTTCTTTTTCCAACATCATTCATTAAGTATTTCTGTTTCTTTCCCACATGGGTATATTTTTATTATCCGGTCATAAATCATAAACCTACTCCGCTTTTAATTCAGCAGTGAACCGTCGTTGAAATGTCTGTAGCTCATAAAAAGGACCTTTCCTTTGAACGACTGAATAGAAAACGAACACGTTCCAGACAAAAAATTCATGATATGTAATAGAAATTAAGTCGAATTTACTCCAAAATGTTTACTGGGACGTTGAATCCCTTTAATAATTAAAGAGACAAAATGACTTTTTTATTTGTTAATATCTCTTAACATATAAGGAGTTATTAAAAAATAATACATTTGAGGTTCTAGTAACCCACTTTATCAATATATAGTACACTTTTATAGAAATTAAGACATAGGACACAAGCCCATTGTTTAATCCTTAAGGACTACTTCAGATTTTATAATCCCTAAACAGAAGTTCTTAAACAATTTTATGGTTATGTTAATGAGCAAAATTTGTAACATTATTAACTTAACCTATTATTTTACGAAAAATCAGTTCCTGACAAGGCGCTCTATCGGGTAAGACCTAATCATGCATTACTTGTCAGAGACTGATCGGGCCCTCGTGTATCCCGAGTAGCTTTTCTACTCGGGACATTGCAAAATGTTAGATGTTAAAACGAAAAATAATAAGTTAAAGTTCATAGATTATTTTCCGTTAATATCATATAAATAAATGTACACACAAAAATTCATTGACCTCTTTTTTTCGTTTATACTTTTAAAAACTTAGCCACGCCTCCTAAGTATAAAGTAGCGGGAATTCATAACTTTAAATGTATGTAACATAATTCCCCACGCAGTTTGAATGAATTTACAGAACAAAATTAAAAGAACCAGTATTACAGAAATTCAATGCAATTCTTTATTCTAGATATGGGCGTTGTCGTTGTCGTTGTCGACCAGACTATCACGGAGATGTTGTGAATACGTCATCAAATACATCACCAGTGCAAACAATACATAATATGGTATAAAGCCAGGAAATAATTATTAAATAATATATAAAATTATAACCTATAAAAATATATGAGTATCATATTTCGACATAACCTCAATTTATATAATTATTTTAAACAACAGACACCTGTAATCAGTGAAATCACCTATCTGTAACGTTGCATGTACCTGTACTAAATTGTACTTGTTATCAAAAGTTTAAAAGTAAAATTAAACCACAAAGTGTTGTGATAAAGGTGAAATAAGGAATTCATTTGCAGTGAAATTATTAATAAAATAGTGAGTGAGATTCTTTACTTTCGTGTTTTGTTTATTGATGAATTTATTTCATGAATGTACCGACTTGGTAACTTTCAAGTATGACGTCATTTGTACCTGTATAATAAGGACCATTTATAGCTACCGGTTCATTAATTAATGGTAAAGGATTAAACAAACTTTTGTTTAGGTAATTATTTTTTAATTTAGTCACAATATTAGGGAAAGTATATAAGTGACGTGACATATTGTGTTTTTTTATTTATTCTATTTATCGTCAGCCTATTTCCGATGCTGAGTCCTCTCACTGACAATATTATATTTTTATTAGCAGTTTATATGAAGTTGAGCATTCACATATGGTGGTTTTATCTATAGAGATATAAGAATAGAGTACGGGAAGTGTACGACCGCGTGTAAGAGGAAGCGATAAAGACAAAGAGAGAGATAGCTGCCGAGTGTCCCATCTTTCTCTTTCTAGCCGAACCGCTGTTGCTAGCTTGGTTGATTGGCGGAGATTAGAAAGAGACACAGAGGACACTCGTCAGCTATCTCTCTCTTTGCCTTTATCGTAGTATTCACCCTCTTGTACACTCTATTCTTATACCTCTATGGTTTTATCACTGTCTAACACATGTATGCAGCCTTTCAAAATAAAGCAAAATGTAACTTTGGTTCAGAAATCGAAACCGAAGACATAATATTCTGGCTAGTAAACATAGTAGAAGATCGGCAGTTATAGAAATAGACCAGCGTTAAATAAATTAAATTTAAAAAAAATTATGAAGCCGTTAAACAAAGAAAATCAAAAAATTCTCAAAAGCAATGTATAAAGCTGTTATTTAAGTTTCAAATATTACACAAAACTAAGAAATCTATCCTTATTGTTTATATAAAGTCCTCAACTTACACGGATTCGTATTACGCGAATGTATAGATACCCGAATTCTTAGAAACCGATCAGGCGTAAAAATGATATACGTTTTTACATATGTATGTATACGATATGTATTAAATAAAGTTTTGTTTCCTTAAATACAGTTGGTTTATTTGAATTTTTCTTTCAAATAAGTACATATACTCGTAGTAGATATTTTACAAAGCAGATTTCGAGTTACGCGGTTTTTAACTTGCGCATAAATAGCTGCTACATTAATCTTATTGTATATAATTCAGTATATAATTTATTATCTCGATAGTTCTGCAGCTATAAATGGTCCTTTTAAAACGACACAATACATATGCAATATTTTTTACACAGGTAAATACAAATTTAGTATACAACCGTTGCGTTGTGAGTGCAAGAGGTGTGCGGTGTGAAGAGCGAGGAGATCAGGTTTGAGCATGCGCTGTTGAAATTCTGACCAAACAAACAATAACGCCACATTGGAATTAAACATGGCGATAGTCAAAACACAACAAAATTGTTATCAGGTGTTTTTGTTATTAGTGATAAGTGTGATATCAGTTATTGTGTGTCAGCAAGACTCGGATGCGAGATACTATGGCAGGGGTGGTGGTGGGGTAAATAGACAACCCAACCCTGGAGACCCTGATTACCAGACTTATATGTTTAACAACAGAAGATATGGACAGTATCCGCCCCAGTTTGGGTATGATGGGAAACCTATACAACAACCTGGACAACCTGGGTATCCTGGATATCCTGGGTATCCCGGACAGGATGAGAGGTTCAGGTATGGACAGGTATGTCAATTAAGGATAATATAATATATTACTTTAAGGATAATTTAACGGTATACAATTGTTTACCTCTCAATATTGAATGTACTTTGTTTGTTGTTGTATAAAGGGGCGTAACTAAGATGTTTTTTTTAAAGACATTTAAATATTAAAAGTTGTCACTAGAATCGCACTTTATATTTATTGAGTGTTTCAAATGAGATGATACTATTTGTAAATTAAAATATATTTTTAATTAATACACAAAGTGGAGTTGTTTTTCTAATATTTCATGAACTCAATTATATACATTATGTATGGAATGTTACTCCATTGAAATAGCCACCTTTATAGAAAATACAGTCACATAATCTTTTCATAATATTTTTTATTATAGGTGCCTATTTTTGTTCATCTTATCAAATATTCCCATAACAAAGAGTCTAGAGCCTTTAAATCTAGCGATCTTCTTTGGAAAATTTAGTATTCAAGTAACATCGAATGCTTGTATACCTTTCATTTTTATTTTCTATAATTTAAACGTATTATTTTAATTCGGTAAAAATGGTAAAAAAGAAAAAAGGTATTATCTCATTTAAACACTCAAAAGTTATCAGGGTATCATATATATATTAAAAAGAACAGTTACCCTAGTTTCAAAGTGCGGAAAATAGAATATATTCTCACACGATGGGAACTAAATAGCATAGCCTGTATATTATAATTACTAATTTTAATTACTGTGTTAAATGTAAACAATAGATGAGAAACAAGTAAAACCACTTTATTAGCATAAAAATAGCTCTAATTGGTTAGTTTAATTGAACATAAACTCTATAAATATGTCCTATATATTTTAAAGACTTATTTAGAAGAATATGTACGAATTTTGAGGAACCGCAAATATTTTAGTAATAAAAACAGATAGCAAGTTTATTTATGGTTTGAATCCTGGATAAATATATATTGCATAAAATATAAAGCCTTGTATCTGATTAATTTTAATTTGACGTAAAACTGAGTTATCTTATATAATCAATGCGCTCCAATGGAATTATAGATCGGAAAGTTTCCTTTCATGTGCATCTCATAATTGCGATTAAATAAGATTTGCATTGTTGATTCTTCTGATGATAAAGAAAATGTCAAACGAGGCCATTAGCTGATTACTAAACCTTGACGGCCCTGGAAACGGTCCACGAAATATACTAACAACTTTATAAATCTAAACATCCTCACAATTATTTCAAATCGTGTCTTTTTGGCGGAACTACGTTCCTGTAAACCACAGGGTCATTGTATACTCATACACTCTGTCTTCCTACAGCGAAATGTCCGCATCTAGCTTAAAAAAGTATCTGCGCTGTAGGTACTACTTGCTACACCGATTTTTCAATTACTTTATCATGAAAGGAACCTTCTACTTTAATATTTATCAATACACTTCTATACTGAACGTTATAAAAATGCATATTATATTGGTATTTGTTTTCCCCTCTCAATGATGCGTTGTTCATGAAATAAAAAAGATTTTTAAAAATTTTTCAATTTCGAATTTCTTTTTCTTAATAACATATTTCATTATTATGAAATCCAAAATTTGAGTTTTCTCCAAAGTTTCCTACAGGGCCCCCTAATTTTCTCAACGTACTCTTTTCTAATTTTTAATTTCTAATTTTCAAAAAATGTTAGCATTGAACACTGTAACACATGCCAAATTTCAACTTTCTATCTTTTACAAATTAAAAGTTATAGCGCAAAAAGTAAAAAAAATTTTTTTTAGTTTTTCCAAAATAACAGGTTTCCAGGAAATTCAGGGAAAAATCTGGGGACGCCAAAAGTCTTAGCATTTTTTTCTCTACAAAATAGGCAATTTTCAAAAACATTGACAGAGCCGTTTTCGAGCTACCATACAAATTTCAGTACCAAACATATAAGAATTGAAATATACACCTGAAATATTATAATATAGGATCTCCAACACACCTTACTGAACTCTGAGATCGAATATATTTAATTCACAAATATTAAATCTCATGTTTGAATATTAAGTTTATCTCAGCGAGACATATAAGTGAGACCAGTCATTTTGTAAAAAGTTTCAAGTATTGCTCTTGAATTGATAAACATAGTATTCCATATTACCGAAATGAATACTATCATTTATACTATATCAAAGCTGACAGAATTTTTAAAATCGTATGTTTTTTTTTATAAATAGAATCCAGACGGATCCCAACAACCCTATTCACCATTTCCCGGAGTTTTGGGAGGATGGCGTCCAGATTTACAAGGAAAAGAACGCAGAGATTCCTTACAATTAGAACGTGATATTTTCGTAACCACAAATTATGGACAAGTGCAAGGATTTAAAGTAAATATAAATAATGAAAAATGTTGTTTGATTAAAGCAGAAATGGTGTAATTTTAAATTTGTTTTGTAGACATACTTATATGATAATCCTGATCCGAACTCGGGATATCGCCCCTGGTTGACCAACATAGACCGAATTCATGGACAAGTCAGTACCTTTCTGGGAATTCCCTATGCCATGCCTCCTACATTGGAAGGACGATTTAAGGTAGTATATTTCTCAAAGAAAACTATGTATTTCTATAACGAGATATTTATGCTAATTTTTATAAAATTATAGCCCCCACGACCGCATCGAGGATGGCAGCTGATTCAGGCCGTGGATTTTGGTCCTGCGTGTCCCCAACCAGTGCAGTATACTGGAGCTACAAAAGGAGTTCGTGATATGGATGAAGATTGTCTTTATCTCAATGTATACTCTCCAAACGTAAGTAATATTTAATTGTTTCTAAGTTAAGTCAAGTGTGTTACTTAATTAAGCGCAATTGGATTAATTAAATTTAAATTAAAGTGACCCTTATGAACTTATGTACTTGAAGGTTTATAATGTAATAATTATTTAATAGAATAATTTCAGAATTTAGTAAAATATAATCAAATTATTATTATTTTAAATTTGCAATGGTTTTATTTTTTTAGACTGCTGCTGGAGTCGCGCAGAAATATCCAGTAATGTTTTATATTCATGGAGGAGAGTTTTACAAAGGTGCCTCTAATTTATTCCCTGGTCATATCCTTGCAGGCTTCTACGAGGTAGTCGTCGTGACCATAAATTACAGACTTGGAGCTTTAGGTATGTGAAGAAATGAAATTATTGTTCTTTCTGTATATTCCCAAGTTCACAACCCAAAATGCCACCTTTACCGATTCCAATGTTCTAAGTCACAAAAAAAAACATATTACACTTTATGTTAATGTCTGCAGGATTTCTAAGCACTGGAGATGACAA